>OX328108.1:51408689-52008689 GCA_946811185.2 Hippopus hippopus | reverse complement strand
ATGAAACTTTCGATGTTTTGTAATCGGAACAATGCAGCTACAGAGGCCTATGGTAAACTTAAACTGGGGCCGTATTGAACAACCTTTCCAAAGTTGATACTAATTAAATATTCAAGCCATCGAATAGGCTGAAACGGTAAACTTCAGGCAACCAAAGTTTGCCAGCATTTGGATCTTTAATTAGGACAATATCAAATTTTGTTCGAGAATATGGCGACTGATGCAGAAAACCCTGATAGAGCAATATAACTCTGTCCAAAACAACAATTCTTTACTTATCTAATTTAAAAGCATCTGCAAATGACAATTTTTAAACTTGATACAAGTGAATTAAAGTTCTCTGACAAGAAAGAAACCATTATGGGAAATGGAGAAAATGCTAGTTACAAGCATTTTCTGCGTTTAAAACAATGTTTTCAAAATCTTTCTTCTTTTGGATCACTAAAACACGGTTCTGTGTGATAAAATGTTAACCCCTTTTCCAGCCAATCTTGTGACTCTGAGAAAAAAAAAAAAAGATTTGGAACCGCTGTGAGAAATAGGAGAAAACGTTGGTAACCAGCATTTTTTTTTTCCCACAATATTTTCTGTTCATTTGAAGACAAATTCGTATGCGTCATGAATACACAGTATGGTCCGGTAAAGGGTTTACCAACGTCAGAATTAAACATTGTTTTAGATTTACTGAAGAAGACTTACATTTGATGGCCTTTAACTCTCCCTCGTCCCCAGAGCAAAACGAATCATCTTGATTAGACATCAACAGTAGAGGTATGATGTAAACAGATGTCGCCCCTTGGAATATTGGGATTCTGAAAGATGCGTGAACATAATAAAGTACCTTATCTTGAAAAGGCAGGCACGAAAGAGGTAGGAGGGTTGATTGATGAGCTGCGGGCCTTGTTTTGAAGGAGTTGAACAGGGATATCGTTTTTCATCCCGGGTATTCCCTGACTATTCAAAGCTGTATACCCAAAGACTGGAGTCATTTGGTCAATTTATGTCGAAGAGGTAGCACTCTATAGCAAACAAGGCCAGTAACTTTTGCAAAATTGACACAATCGCTGATAGAGCAGGTTTGTCATTGCCATGACGGCCATTAATGATTGTGGCTTTGAACTGATTGTGCATCTGCCTTATTCGCCTGATCTCGCTCCATCAGACTTTTGTTTATTTCCAAAAGGCCATTTCCGGTACCCACTTTCCGTCACATGATAAACATGCATTGGAGGACTTTCAGAACGGTCAAGAAAAGGTCTTCTTCAAAAGTGGCATTGGAGCCCTTAAACATCGCAGGCAAAAGTGTTCAGATACTAAAGGGAATTGTGTTGAAAAATACTGCAATACGAGATGTTCGCCTAAAAGTCAAATCCTTACAAAGGAGGCTCACAACTTATCATCATTTAGCCATTGTATTATAAGCAGATAACGTCCCTTATTTAAAAAATACCGGAATCTGAAGGGATGTGTGAACAAAACGTTGATTCGGTATCAATGAAATGCAAAGATGTCGGTACTTTTACCGTCCTGATTCTGATGCATGGACAAAAAAGATCATCTTGATTTGCCATCAGTAGAAGACGTATGATATAGAAAGGTGTGGCTTCTCGAAATTCTGAAAGATGCATGAACAAATGGTCCATGCTCTGTGAAAAGGAGGTTTAATTGATCGGCAAAAACTATCGACCAATAACAGCCTGCAAAGTCCGCGCAGGCTGACATTGGTTGAAACATTTTGCTTTTGGTAAATTTTATGCATGTCAAATGATCATTCCACCTCATGATTTAGCCAGTTGTTAGACAATATGGATTTAATGGTCCAGAGTTCATTGATGATTTGCTTGGTATAATGCTTCACGGAGACACATTAAACCCCACCCCCCTCGTTTTTGCCAGAGAATGGCTCAATTATATCAACTTTCACCTCATAGTTTAAAATCATCAATATATTACAGAAATGTTCTCCAATCAACTGCTTCCTTTATTTTATTTATTTATTTATTTATTTATTTATTTTTTTTTTTTTTTGGGGGGGGGGTCAAGAATTCATTCATACCTGACTCCAAATAAGGTCATTGCGATGGTTGTAACACCACTCATCAACAGTGTGGAACTGAGGAGCCTCGATTTGATAATATCGTTATCGGAAGCGCACACCACGTCGGCTACCATCAATGATATCACCAGTTGGGTACTTAATGCCATCAAACCATGCTGCTCGACAAAAATGATACAAAACCATTGAATATGGGATCAAAGGTGTAAGTCTTATTGAATCTCGTTTAATGAATCTGTTGTATACTAATGATTAGACCACGATTCCGATAAATAAGCCAATCAGCGCTCAGTATTTTGGTCTGTATAGATCGCATATACAACAAGGGGGTTCAATAAATCTTCATGATGCATTATACCAAGTAAGTTATCTGAAAATTATTGATCAATAACATGCATGAAATTTACCAAAAGAAAAACAGTTTCGGCACTGACCTGGGTCGATACTTTTAGCAGATGCATTAAGCTCCCTTGTCACAGAGCATGGCTAATTTTTATATGCCCTTTAAGAATGCTTCATTTATAAAATTATTGCGACATGAAAGGACACTTTTCAAGATTTCTGGCTCATTTAATATCTAAGGCTAGGAGTAAGAACCTAGGCCAAAGGGCATTTTAGTTATTACTAGTACTAGCCCAAGCGGAGATCGAGCCCGGTATACAGGTATTCTGATTCCTGCACTTTTAATTCCTATCGGTCAAAAAATATCAAAATGGACAATCAAAACTTTTGCCACAATGTGTTCAAACTATCGGCGACCAAAAACTCTTTATTCAATGCATAAAGATAATTCGATTCCAAACAAAATTATGTAAGTAATGAGCGTTCGTCAATCAAACGCAGTTCAAATGAAACATACTTGGGAAGAATGCTATCAGTTCAACAATTTAGTTACCTGAATTCCACACAGAATGGTGATGTAAAATGGAGGCGTATCGTTGATTCCATAAATCATATCTTTCCTCCGGACTTTTTCCACTGTGACGTCATTTCCGGTTTTGGAACCGTCGTCATCAAGTATGCCATTCTTTTTCTCCAGTAGTTCTTGTTCAGCTTCAAGGGTCCCATTTCTTTTAGTCACACCATCCATTTCTTTGCTGTATTTCCAACTGTATCATCAATTATACCTCTGTGTAACTGATTTATTTTCTAAACACTAGATTCGTTTTAAGGTAGTAGACCCCTAATGGAAAACAGCTATTTTCACTATATCCTACAAAATTTGCTATGATTAAAAATATATAAAACTATATAAAAATAAAACTATATGAAACTATACAAAAATAAAATAAAATAAATATATAAAAAACTATATCCTACAAAATTTGCTATAATTAAAAATAAGTCTTATTGTACTACTGTAACCGAGCCACTTTTTCCTTTTTTTTTTCCTTCTTGAAATTATCATTTATAAATCTAAAACCACTATATTCTCATTACAAAGGGAGATAATAATTACCTCCCTTTTCAGAAAACTAACAAAAGTATCAACAAATAATTTCAAGATAGACATCAAAGGAATTTCTGGTCGGTTAAAAATGTGCAAAAGTATTATATCAGTATAAATCCTTATTTATCAACTAACAAGAAATTTTATTCCATGTTGCACTAGAAGCGTTAGGGGTCTACTACCTTAAATTAATTCAAATGCTTTTATGACGACATGACATCCTAAAATATACACTGCGAATACCAACAGGCGTACCAGAGTGCACATATACTTCAAACCCTTAGCCAAACAATCCCGAGTTTCAACGACCCTGAAAAATAAAGCTTTTGAAAACATCGTAGGAAAAGGAGAAAATGCTGGTAACCAACATTTTCTCCTTTTCCCACAATGTTTTCTGCCTTATCAAAGACAAATATCAACATAACTGCGAGCTGTAATTTGTGTGTCTACAAATGCTTTCCATAAGGAAACGTCTAAACGCCTAAACAAATGGATGTATAACGAATTAGATCTAGGTCATTTCGTGCCTATTAATTAATTCTTGCATCGGGCTGTTATTAAATTAACCCTTTCAGTGCCAAATATATGAACCATGCTCTGTGAAAAAGGAGTTTTAATGTATCTGCAAAAAGTATCGACACAGGTCAGCCTGCGAAGTTTGCGCAGGTTGACCTGTGTCGAAACATTTTGCTATTAACAAATTTTCTGCTTGTCAAAGGACCATTCTACCTTAGGATTCAGGCGGTTGTTAGACAAAATGGGTTTTATAGATCTAGACCCTTAATTATATGATGACTTGCTCGGTATATTGCATCACAGAGATGCAATAATTTCCCGTTTGCCAGAGCGCGGTATTATAAACTTGACCGCTTTCGACTGCCGAAAATACAATCCATTGAAACTCAATAGATTTTCTTCCAGTTGGCTTGATTAAACAAGCCGACGACAGGTACAAGATGAGACTGCATGTTTTGTAAAGACCGATTTTGATCTATGTCGCCTACATTTGAAAGCCGATGTTGATTAAAGCGCTGAACAGTTAAAAACTTAGGGTTGGTTTGGTCAACCACACGCAAAAACTTACTTTGACGTGACGAGGTAGGAAAAAAAAACATAAGACTTACAAAATGTTTGCATAACACCCCTATCATCCTACAGTAGAATGTTTTCGCAATGAAGAAGGCCTAGATATTGACCACTTTTGGGGGAAAAAATGTGGCAAGGGTACTGGATGCAGTGCAGCTCCATGCAGACGATTTTAAAACATCCATGCGTAATGGAGAATAAACAATTTAAATGGAGTCTGTACAAAACAACAAAATTTTAGATCTGACCAAAATGAAAAGATTTGAAGAGGGCAAGCAAAATGTGGCTTAGAAAGTAAAAGTTGTCTTTGAAAGAGTTTAAAATATTAAGGAAACCAGTATTTTCTTTTTCCTTAATATTTTCCAAAGCCTTTTTTTAGGATAGTAAAAATATGGGATTGTTTGGTAAAGAGTTTAGGTTTCACAAAGTGGGTTTGCATTTATACAACATATACAGTGTAAAACATTGTGGCAGCAATGTAGCAATAGTACATTGCTCTTGATGAGCAATAACTCCTGTTGCCACAATGTATATAGGATTGGTCAGCTGCAAGACGAAAGCAAGTCATTTACAAGCGGTAATGTGTTAGGCGTGTCTTGCAATAACCATCGAGTAATCTGTATTTCGTTTCCGTGATGAAGCATAAAGTATAAATGTCTAGAAACAAGTACACGTATGTGTACAGTTTTGTATTTACTTGCTTTTGTTAATTATCATTCAGGATCATCAAGAATATATGATACCACTTTGATCTTTTATAAAACTACGAAATATTGGCGTATGTCCTGAAAAAAGAAACCATATTGATAAAGTGATTTTAAAGTTTTTAATGAGCTCAAAAGTACGAGAGTTTTTCTAACGTTAATGTTATGTTGACCTTGTGACGTCAATTATGACAAGCTGTTTCCTTTTTATGACGACGTCAAATAACAAAAAGGACGTCATGTCGAACGTTTGCTGTAACTTTTTGTTGGTTAAGTTCGTGCAAAAACTTTTGACATTTTATAATATCTCTGTCATTACTGAAGATATTTACTTCTAACTCAGATTGGTGTCATCTATCAAAAAAGGAAACCCATACAACAGGGGCAGGTATCCATCAAAATATTTTTGAAACAGTTATAAATGCCCCTAGATCTATATGACTTTGAATGTTCAAATATTTTGACATTTTATAATATCTCTGTCTTTTTTTTTTAGATATATATGTCCGAAATGAAATTTTAGGACCTGTTCATACTTTCTTATATATCTAACTGTTTTGATTTTTTAAATAAGGTGTCATTGGCAAAGGTAATAAGAGGTTTAATGGTACCATATCTTCTGAATAACCCTGTACGAGTATATAGATTTAAGACTGCTGTCATTACACCATTATATTGATTTCAGTTGTTTGCTTGCGGTTTAAAATCTTTTTTCGGCGACTGTTCTGTATACTCGTATCCATGGTCAAAGCGGTCATTGCATCGTTCCATGCATTCTTGGCGTTTCTTTAGCAAGGTCTAGGCCTACACAGTTGTATATTAGTCATGATCTGTGAAAAGGGGGCTTAATGCATCTGAAAAAAAGTATCGACTCAGGTCAGCATTGGCGGTCCGCACATGCTGACCTTAGTGGAAAGTTTTTGCTTTTGGTAAATTTTCTGCATGTCAAAGGACCACTCTGATTCAGTCTATTGTTAGATAAAAATGGATTTTATGGATACATGATACTGTGATGACTGCACCTGCAAAAAGTATCGACACATGTCAGCCTGCGCAGTCCGCGCAGGCTGACATGGATCGATCTTTTTGTTATCGGTCAATTTTCGGCATTTCAAAGGACCAGTTTACCTCATGATTCAATCGGTTGTTATACAAAATTAATTTTATGGATTTAGCATTTATGTGATGACTTGCTTGGCATCATGCATTACAAATATGCATTACACCCCCTTTTGCTAGGGCATGGCCCAATGGCAGACCATTACTAAACAAGCTATTTCGAATCTTACATGGCCGAGCCCGGTCGCCCAGTAGCCCTGTCAGTATTGTACATAATTTGTTATTTAGGGCTGCTTTTTCTGCCAGCGACGAACACTTGGACCGACTGTTTAATGACATATTGTCATTTTCATAATAATTTCTATGCTTTTAAAAGGTATGACTTAACTTCAAAT
The DNA here is from genome assembly GCA_946811185.2 of Hippopus hippopus. NCBI lineage: Eukaryota > Metazoa > Mollusca > Bivalvia > Cardiida > Cardiidae > Hippopus > Hippopus hippopus. Next base: position 52,001,939 of record OX328108.1, on the reverse strand, counting down.
ACATTTTAACACCTGCACTGTTTACCGTTAACCGCTGTATGGGCTTTAAGAAATGACATAGACAAAACAGCATTTAGATATGCTGCAGTTTTGCATTTTCTCGTATTCAACAATTCAACAATTTCATGTTCGAAAAACATTTTCGCGTACAAGATTAGGCTATGTGTCGGCAGATTGCGCCGAACAGCCAGATCATTAGTGAAGACAAGTCTTTACATACATAGCAACTACCTGCCTAGCAACTGCTATCATGTAAGTGACCAGTCACATTTTAAGACTGTTTTGTATATCAAAATGTTTTTCTTACCTGTATTTTCTAACAGTATTTATTTTGTAAGGATAAATAACAGGGTATGGGGAAATTTTGAAATATTGTGGTATCCGGGGTCGTGAGGTAGAGCGTCGGCCTCGCAATCGTCAGGTCTCGAGTTCGATTTCCGGGAGCGGGTGTCAACTTATGGACTGTTCATTGCCCCTTACATTCGGCGCGAGTACTGGAGTAGTTTCCAGGAGGCAGATTCGAGGGAGGTTAGTATAAGTTGCAAGAACTTGTTTCTCAATCGATGTAAATTAAATGAGCAATGCTATCAGTTTGCATAATTAAAGATTTTTCATCATGAAAAGCATCAATTAAATCTTTTACCAACAATCTTGCATTTTAACGACCCCAAAGAAAAAGGTTTTTGAAAACATTGTTGGAAAAAGAGAAAATGCTGCTAATCAGCATTTTCTCCTTTACCACAACGTTTTCATCTCTGTGAAAGAAAAATCCCAAATAAATGGGTCAAGTTTAGTTTGAAACCTGCAAAAGCTTTTAATTAGCTTTTGAAAAGAAAAAAGTGGGAGAAGTAGACGGATAGAATACAGAATATATAGAATATTTTATTGAAATAAATTACATTTTTTTTTTTGTCATCAACAACATAAAGTAAACATGATTTTAAACGTTACACGTCAATGACTTGGTCTGGCTATATTAGGTAAACAACTATAGGGCTGAAGAATTAGAATGGTTTATCTCAGAAAGCTTTATGCTATTTTTAAATTTTCTGCATGTCCAAGGACCATTCTACCTTCTGATTCAGTCGGTTGATCTACAAACTGGATTTTATGGATCCATACTTATGTGATGACTTATCATATGACTTGGTATAATGCATCGGGATAAAGAAACTCAAGGGATGAAATGCATTTTCTATCCGTCGTAATCTGTCCAGCCTTGCAGCCATCAGGGACAACATTTGCCATGAAAATACAAGAATGATTATAGTTTCATAAAATAGGGATGAAGGGAGTTAAAAACTGGCTGGAAACTAGCTGAAAAAGAGTATAGGTGTATTTTTAATGTTAGACTTACAGTAGACTTAAGAATGGTTATAAATACAGACCATGGTTCAAAACACATTACGATGACGCAAACCGTCGGCGAACTACTTTAAGCTTGGCTTTTGTTTTGACTGGTCGAAATTTTACGCAATGATATTCATCCGCCATTCAAAATTTTACCCTCTAAGTACATGATGTATAAAGAAAAGTAATGCTCTTTCACCATCCGAAAACTTTGACGCGTTCACGTTAATCACTTTAGTGTATCTTAAATAGAATCATGGTCTACAGTTCTAAACATTATTTGAAAAACAACAATATTCCAAGGACTTACAAAATTAAAGGTTTTACACCTCTGAATCTTTGTGTTCTGACTTTCTTCTTGGTAGAAAAGGCATGTACTTTACGAAGTCCGATTTTAGAATTCTCTCTGGGCATAACGGTTCGTATACCTCATAACCTTCATCATACAAATCTGGGTCAAGATCAGGGGAAGTGACATCATCTGTCTCGACCTGCCATGCTGCGATTCCCCTTTCTTCTTTACTTCCTGTTGGTAGTAAAAAAAAAGTTGTAATCTCATATTCCACAGAATTCATAAATAATTTCTGATTTTCTAATACTGAATTCCTATATCGCACTGATGTCGTATCGCCGATTTCCAATACGATTTCCAGGGGCCCGCAAAATAAACATGTCCACAATTTTGACCAATCACAAACTCCCGTTTATTTATTCCAGTATATCAAAACCATTAAGCAGGTCGAAAGACAGCGTATTCAGGTCCCTTGAAAAAGGTCACATACGGGTGGCAATATAGAACAGTCTTACCTGAGACTGTATTGTCCAGGACACATGCCACCTCAATCACCGTCAAACTGGGATTGCTTAATAACATGGCGCGCGCGCGCGCGCGCGCGCGTGTGTGTGTGTGTGTGTGTGTGTGTGTATTTTTTTTACGGGATGCAGTACATAACAGTCTTGCCTGACACTGTATTGTCCAGGACACATGCCACCACAATCACTGTCAGACTGGGATTACGTAATAACATGGCGACGATTTATATGCCAGAGATAGTACATAACAGCCTTACCTGACACTGTATTGTCCAGGATACATGCCACCACAATCACCGTCAAACTAGGATTTCGTAGTAACATGGCGACTATCTTGTCAAACTCCACCATTCCTACAAATAGATACAAATTGGGGTTTTTGCATTAGAGCATCAGCTTCTCTCAGAAGCCCCGTGGTCGTGTTCCTCGATGAACGTTGCCAACCTTTGAAGCTACTTATTACATTATGACGCCCGTGTTCAATATTTATTCTAAACTATATTCATTGTGTGGTTCTTAAGAATTCTTTTTTAACCTTAGAAGTCACGCTACACTTCTTATTTTCATTACCGGAACTCTTCAAGTTAAACGCTATTTTACATCAACTACCGGGACCACGCGTACACAAAAATCAAAGGCATCGTATATGAAGTACAATAAAACGCAGCCATCTGTACTAACGGAGGCACGTTTTATTGCAGTGCAGTGTCTAATAAGTATATTAAGGCTTTTATTTCTCATTTAACTTTCCTGTTATGGGTAATTTAGCATTAGATATTGGCTACGTTACGAGTACCACATAGGTTCCGGTAATATCGAGCTGTCTCGCGAGACTTGTTCATTGTCTTACCATATTTGCAAAATAGAGGTAACTCAATCGGATTAACGATAATAAGTATTTGTGATTGGCAAAACCAGTCGTTTATCCATTTAAAAGTTGTGTCTCTTCCTAACTTTAGAATTGAAGCAATTTCGGATGGTTGCTGATTACGGGTCAAGTATCAAAGAAGCAAACATTCCATGTGATAGATGTCATTTGTAAAACATGTCCAGCAATCCATCAGAAGTGAAATTGGTTCACCAATTTACCAAACGACAACATTTTGGACTGATCCAAATTGCTAATATTTGCAGACGACACATTAAAAGTAGAAATCATCGATATTTGTATTTTATTGCAAAGTGTGTACCTGTGCGAATTCCTTTTTAAAGATTTTCAAGAAAGTAGCCCACTTACCCGTGTTCACAGGGCTCGATACTTTGTTAGCCCAGGTGGGCAACAACAGCCCTATAAATGTTGATAGACCCAAAATGGCAATGTTTCTTGGAGAAGACATTTTCGTTACCTGTTAGTTGAGAAAAAATGTTCAAGTGGATTATTGAACAACTGAAAAAACATACAGAGGTGCCTTTTTGAACCGTAAAGAGAGCTTAAGAAGTAGGTTTGATTATATTCTCTCTCTACGTCTCTCTCAATTTCTTTCCGAGGATTGATGATGGTCATTGCTACAGGATTTATTCTTCTCTCACAGCTGATTTGAGGTTATGTGGGAAAGCAGTCACTGGCCTCGGAAGAGTTTTGTGCGTAGTACTGGTAACAAAAACTCCAAGGAAGCATGGACAGGTTCACTTCCCGCCGCGATATAACTGAGATAATGTGGAAAACAACATTAAAGGCCATACAATATACTCTCTCTCTCTCTCTCTCTCTCTCTCTCTCTCTCTCTCTCTCTCTCTCTCTCTCTCTCTCTCTCTCTCTCTCTCTCTCTCTCTCTCTCTCTCTCTCTCTCTCTCTCTCTCTCTCTCTCTCTCTCTCTGTACAATGATTGGTTAGTTCGAGGGTAACAACAAAAATCCCACCTGTAAGTTAGACAATATCACGCCAAAAAATATTCCAAACATGACAACAATAGCTCCGCCCAGTACCGGATATGGTATGCTAATAAAGAAAGCCGAGATCTTTCCGAATAGACCGAATATTATATAGAATATGCCAGCAAAAATGTACTGTAACCGACTTGCTACCTGTAAGAATAGATAAATGGCGCTCTGACAAAAAGGGGGTTTAATGCATCTCCGTGATACATTATACCGAGCAAGTCATTATATAATTATGGAACCATAAAATTCATTTGACTGAATCATGAGGTAAAACTGCCCTTTGACATGCAGAAAATTGACAAATAGCAAACAGTTTCGACCTAGATCAGCCTGTGCGGACTGCACGGGCTGACATAGGCCGTTACTTTTTGTAAATGCATTAAAACATAAGAATGATTGTAGAATATGTATCTGGGTGTGTAGTAACCCAGTGAAAAAAAATTACTGCAATTGACTTCGATTATAAAAAAGTAGAAATATCGATCAGCAACGTTTCAAATATGGATACGCTATGAAAATATTATGACCAAACGATTAAATACTCATTTCAAAAGAAATTCCCCTGCTGCCATAATGTTTTCAAACAGTTAGTAGCGGCTGTTTTCGAAGAAAACGTCGAGATAGCCCTGGCCGTCTTCGTCGTCATCGTGCAAAAACTTTGACATTATATAATATCTCTGTTATTACTGGAGATATATACTTCAAACTCAGACTAGCTGTTAATTGTCAAAAGGGGCAGGTAACCATCAAATACTTTCGACACAGTTATTCCCCTGTTCGACTCAGAATTTTCACTAAAAGCAACTGCAGCCGAGCGTAAACACCCGTATTCGGTGCTCTTATTTATTTTAAGATTTAGAAAGTAACACAAATTCCGATTGGCTAAACCATTTGGTTTAGCCTATCAGACGTTGTGTTACTTTCAAATTTAGAGAATTTTTGAGAATAAGAGTAAGACTGTTCTTGAGAATGGTCGGTGAATACGGTCCATAGTCTTTGTAACAAGTTAAGAACATAAATTAATCGAAATATGCTCGTAGGCCTACCTTTGTAACGCCAATAGCTCCTATATTCGCACCATATGTCGTCTGCGAATGGCCACAACCGATCGCTCCGGACAGTATTGTACACAATCCCTCCACAAGTATTCCGCGATTTACTGCGTGCTTTGGTGGCACCGGAACACGACAAACTCTTGCGCATGCGTAGTAGTCCCCGACCGAGTCGATTACAGATAAAAGAGTGGCAATCAAGAACGCAATGAACGCTTTAACGTTAAATCCAACCGTTCCGTATTGTCCTGAAATATTGATACAAAATAAATCGAATAAGTATGCTTTCCACTGTTATCCCTTAAACGCTGAAATATTGAAATAGAATAGCCAACGTCTAAAAAGTATTCCGTCAACGTTCTTTTTCCTAAATGCCCTAAATGAGAGTGTAAATCATGGGTTATCGTAAAACTCTTGAAAGTGGGTGTCAACTCTAGCTTTAAATCAAAGAGCATCTGGTCGTCTTTTAATACTCTGGGTTATCACAAAAGTAAACCATAACTATCATGCACATAAAACAAGTTTTAAATTTCATCGAACCTATCTAGATAGCGAAGTGTAAACCATGGGTTATCGTACACGACTTGGAAGCAGGCGTCAGTTATCGCCATGTATCCTAGAGCTGTAGGGTCGTCTGTAAACACACCAAGGTACGTCAACAGTCCGGACAGTAAAGCGTTACTATTATGTATACATAAAAAATAGTCATAGATTTTATCGAACCAACCTCGATTACCTTGAGTGTAAACCATGCGTTATCAAAAAACTCTTGGCAGCCGGCAGGGTCGTCTGTATCATTGGTAGCACTCTGTGTTATATCAACTGTCCAAACAGTAAACTATGACTATCGTGTACATAGAACAATTTTTCATTGAAGTTTCACTGAACCTACCTGGATAGGGTAGTGTAAACCATGGGTTATCATACACGACTTGGAAGCGGGCGTCAGTTCTTGCCATGTATTCTAGAGCTGCAGGGTTGTCAGTAAACAAGCCCAGGTACGTCAACAGTCCGGACAGAAGCCAGTTAAGGATGATGGACAGTAATATCTGATGTTATAAAACAGTTTAGATGTAGTATCTGCTTATCCTGATTCCTGACCTAAAATTGCCTCTGCCAGGAGGGTGGACCACGATCACGTGTGTCCAACCTGGTCCTGGTAAATAAAAAACGCCCTAGTTATTGCACTTTCTTCGGTGTTTATGGTCGGCGTATCTCACAAAATATTGAACAAAGTTTCCACGTCATTTTTTAATTGGAAAAAGGGAGTTTAATGCATCGCAGTGATGCATTTTATTCAGCAAGTCATCTCATAGTAAAGGATCCATAAAATTCGTTCACTCTAACAACCGACCGAATCATGAGGTGGACTGGCCTTTGGACTTACAGAAAATTAAAAATTAATCTAGACCCAGATAAAATGTTAATAAAAGATAGAGCGACCTGGTAACTTTTGACCTATTTCTAAAAGCAATTTTTCTGCCAGCGACTAACACTTGGACCCACCGTACAAGAACAGATTACCATCTTCACAATAATTTCCATACTTTAAAATAACATAATTTAAATTCAAATGTATTTCAAAACCTGCATTGTTTACTTAAGGACGATTTTGGGGCTTTTAAACAGTTAAAGAGCAAGTTTCTGTCTTGAAATATTAAACCGCAGTTTAGCGTTTTCGAAATTCGAAATGGAAATAATTTACCGCGAAAACTTGGTGGAGTGGGTAACATATAATCCGGCAACCTGTTGATGGCGTCCATACGGGTAATGGCATATTGTGTTTGGACAGATAGAGAGACAAAATGGCCGCCGTTGCTACTGTCCTGAAAAGTAAGCACGTGTTTAAAGATACATCCTTACAGCCAGAGAGATTAAAAAAACGTTATAAAGCCTTAACGTGCTGAATAAGTGAAATGAAACTTTCGAGCTAATATTAAAAACCCAAATTTTGCTATTTCAAAGTATTTTTTGATAAAAATATCTCCTTATCGGACAACGTAGATCCAAGATCAGACTGCACGTTCTGTGCAGTCTGATCTTGATCTACATTGTCCGCAAAAGGCCTTTTAGTCATGCTCAGCAGCTTAAGGGTGAAAACTTGATAGACTGTAGAATGGTCCAGAATTTAGTCAGCTGTGTAAACAAAGATAATTTGCCGATATATATGGTGTAAAAGATAAAGAAACTAAACGGGTTCGTATTCAATTTAAAATTGGAAACAACAACAGTGATTTCTTCGATGGCCTCAAGAAAATAAAATGTATTTTTTATCTATCGTAATCTGTGCAACCTTGCAACCGTCAGGGGCATCATTTGGCATGAAGATACAAGATTAATTATACTTTCATAAAATAAAGATGAAATGCGTTAAAAACTAACTTAAAACGAGTATAGATGTGTCTTTAAATACAAAATCCGTTATTTGAGATACATCTGATTTGTAATTGTAGGTACCTTTAATACGGTCTAATCTAAACTGTTGCTGTCTATTGACTGATGTTTTCCGCCGCTTTCAACATTATTTCAGTCATATCACACCAACAGCTCACATATTCATGTATTTCCTGGGTTTCACTAAGCTGGGGCTTTTAAGTGTCTTGCCCAAGGACACTCCCACGAAAAACCCAGTTGATCTAGTGAGGCTCGAACCCGGGGTCTCCAGGTCACGAGTCCTAAACTTTACTACTGAGTCACGCAGGACCCCCGTCGTTGTTTAATGAACCGAACTATTGAAACATTTAAGTCATCTCTATTCAAAGGGTGTTAAATGCATCTCCGTGATGCATTATAGCAAACAAGACATCACATAATTATGGCACCATAAAAATCCATGTCGTCTAATAACTGACTAAATCGTGAGGCAGACTGGTCCTTGGACATGTAGAAAATTTGCAAATAGCAAATTAATTTCGACCAATGTCGATACTTTTTTGCAGATACATTATAACCCCAGAGCATGGGTTATATCTAAATACTAGTATCAGTCCATACTTACGACATTGCAATACCCCAGCTGACCTCCACAAATCTGAGGACAGGTTTTGCGTAAAAAATGAAAATCAGTATCATCGTAGGAACGATTGTTAGTGGACCTACAAATTTAATAACGCCCCCAACTATGCCTGATAAACCGAGAAACGCGTGGATCACTCCGACCACCATCAAGGTCCCTTGTAGCTGAAATGGGAGAAAAAAGTGAAATCCAAATTATCTCCCTTGTCAGATAAATACCAACGTAACCAAACTGCAACCAGGTCTTTTGTTTGATTTCCTTTGTTTTTATCCTTGCTTTACTAGGAGATATTGCGATTAACATTATTTGACTGATGATGTATATGTATGGTCTTCATAATATTTGCAAATCGAATTTCACTCTCTATTACCATCGCAGTGCATCGAATAGATCGAATTTGTGGTTTAATCAATTTTGAAGGAGATATTTAAACCTGAACATTCCTAAATAGTGCAAAGGATATCAAGGATAAAAACCAAGTAATACCTCATTCAGGACCTAGTAGGTAGTGGAGAGCTATCAAGGGAAGTAACTGTCTTTTGTCTCCCATAAATGGACGATTTAGGTTTAACTATGGGCACATACCCACTGTCGAATTTGGTTACTTAGCGTGTCTGGTAACATTCAGCAAACCTCGGATGATTTGTTGATCAAATCTCTGATGATTTGTTGATCAAATCTCTAGGCTATAAAAGGATGTGTGATATGCACCTACACGGTACATGTACAGTTTTCGCTGGAAATACACCACTTTACAGTTCTCAAAATTGTGAGGTTCCTATTCAAAACTTTGAAGAAAACACAAGTCACTATTTTGTCTAAATCTTTCTAAATACATTTCCGTTGACAAACAGTTTGTGCATTCAAATTTTAACGTAGTGTATTAATTCCGTTGGCAGTTTTCACCGACAGATTGATAGATATGAATATCTTTACTGTGGTTTGTTGATGTCGTTGCTAATTGATTTACAGGGCGCTGCCATGTTTAAGATCATGTGACTGACAGTACTTCAAAATGGAAACCTCCTTGATACAGACGAAGTTCTATGTACCTAGTAATTGAATTGGCCGAGTTGTGACGTGTACTCTGGTAAGTCTGAATCTATAAAATTCTGATCAAACGTGACGTTTACTTCAATCTTGTTCAAAAAGAAAGAAAAGACCCAACAGTTAAAGATCGTTCGATAAGGTTTATCAAATTCTATTAGAGTATATAATTCTCAAAATGTCTTGCTGTAATAAGGACGGAAAACGTTTTTCGGCAGGCATTGCTCTTGGGAAGATAGTAAAAAATAATCAAATGTAGTATTGGGATGTGGCCTCTAGATGTTAGGTAGGCTTATTGAAAGAGACACAACGATTTACTGATACACATACACAATACACGTATACACATACAGAATGAAACATATACAGACTTAGGAGAGAGAGAAAGAGAGAGAGAGAGAGAGAGAGAGAGAGAGAGAGAGAGAGAGAGAGAGAGAGAGGCGTAGTACAAAAAAAAAAATGTCCCGATTTGCGTTTTTTTGTTTTTTAATGGGTCGCATTTGGAAACAGAGACAAGCGCGAAAACATGGTTGACATCTCCGCACAGATTTTGTGCGCACGTTTAAATTCTTGTATTTTCGCAAATTGGCGATAAAACTGGAATTTGAGCATACATGTTGCTTGCGCATTCAATAAACCTTCCTTTCAAATACAAATATTTTGAATTTAAACGTTAAACATAAGAAAAAACAGTTCGATTCATCTTTTAATTGAGATGTTTACGTTTCCTGATATTAGCACAAAATGGTTAACAAACACGATAAATTTCGTAAGTTTTTTTTTTCGAGATTCACATGTTGTAAACGACTCCTAAAGCGCTTTATGTAATGAAAAGTTTAATAGTTTTTTTCTTTGTCATCTGTGTTATCAAAAATTAATTGCTTTTCGCTGAAATACAGATTAAACCGACAAAACAGAAAGTCTGTACAGTGCCGTGGCTTTTCTCCAGGAAAATTCACAATAAACTTGAGACAGTACAGTGCACAATAAACGTCCAGATATGAAAAGAAGCATCGCATATGTCATATTATTGAGACACAATACTCACAGCTCTGACGTTGTTCAGTATTTTCTCCATCGATGCATCTTCAGAAAGAATCGAATGGTTCGTTCTGTTAAGTTCAGCACCTTCAATAAACGTAAAACTTCACTTACAATGAAAGGGAAATTTTGATACCTCACAAGATCGAAGGTAAAGTCTTGCAAAGTACCAAAATATTTCTGCGCAGTGAAAAGCAATACAACACCCAGGAAAGTTACTGTAAAGTAATATTCCGTATATATACATGTACCTTCAAACCGTAACAACAAAATACGCAAATTTTGACAATGATACACAGAAAAGAAGAAGAAGAAGAAAAAAAAAAAAAAAAAAAACAGCAGCTGAAGACAAATGAAAATCGGAAATTATATTAGAACCAATGTTGCAAAATCTCTAAACTTGAGTCATCGTAAAGCGACTGAGATAATAATATTATTGTAATACTGTTGAAAGTGGTGTAACACTTCACCCCCCTCAACTTTTACTAGCCAAGGGTGACGATCACTACATTGATTTATTCGCTCATGGCTGATCGAGTCGAAATTTGTAATCCCATAGATACGTGTTATCATTGGATGGAGTCTGTTCTAAAAGCACTAATCAAATAGCGCGGTATACATTTGGTATCCACCATCAACAAAATGTTAATAGGAATAAAGATCGTAGGAGAGAATCGTCGGATATGGTAGGGAAGCATTATCACAACTACATCGACATTCACTATAAGAAATCAATAACATGAAGTTTTAAGGCCCGTCTACACTAGAAAAGATTTGTTTGCAAACACCACCGAACAGAGTGTTTGCTGTTGTTTACAAACAAAAATTTGCTAGCGTAGAGCAAACACAAGCTAACATCACCAAACGGTCATGTTTGGACATGTTCATTTTCATTTGCACTGTCTGCGGACGTTTGGTGGTTTTTAGATAAATTGACAGAGGCTGTCTTGTTTATCATGTGATGGATGCATCATATGATCTTCAAACACCAACAAACATTGTATGCCGTTGTTTGTTGTAGTGTAGACACCCTACGGACAAACATGAACAGACATCACCAAACAAAAGTTTGGTGGTGTTTGCAAACAAATGTTTGCCAGTGTAGACGGGCCTAAAGGATACTATTCAACACCAGCTGATAGACTGCTAAATACGTGTGTTGATGCCAAAAGGGTTATGTTACGCAAAGTTTGATTGTTTCCAATAATGCAATTCTAGAGGTGATAACTATCAAAATCCAGTAGGATAGTGTATCGCAGGGATTGCAAAATTCGGCTCCAACAGCCAAGGGTGAATAGAGTAATATAGTGATCGTCACCCTTGGCCAACGAAGATGCCAATTCCTTGAAAATATATCTAAAGGATAGAGCACCTAATGCGGATTTCTGTAATATTGCCTTTCATCGCCGAAAACGTACGGATTCGGCTAAGACTCCGATAATTCGTAATGGATCGGCCGATAGATGCTGGTTCCCCGCATCGATTACGGATTACCCGAGTCTTGGCCGAATCCGTACGATGAAAGGCAATGTTACAAGAATCCCATTAGGGCGCCCTATCCTTAACAAAGTTTACTAGGCTCCGAGGATGTACAAAAAGAGCTCTCGTTGTCATCTCCAATCATGAGTAGAGGTATGATGTAGACACTGGTAGCAGCTTGAAATAATGGTAATCTGCAACGAAAACAAAAAATTGCCATGCTCTGTGGAAAGGGAGTTTAATGCATCTGCGAAAAGTATCAACCCAGGTCAGCCTGCGCGACTGCAGTCCGCCCAGGCTGACCTGGGCCGAAACTTTTCGCTATTGGTCAGCCTGTGCAGTACGTGCAGGCTGACCTGGATCGAAACTTTTTACCATTGGTCAATTTTCTGCATGTCAAAGGACCATTCTAGTTCAAGATTCTGCCGGTTGTTAGACAAAACTGATTTTATGGATCCATTATAATATGAAGACTTGCTTGGTATAATGCATCACGGTTATGTCCTTTACTTTATTCGGATTTTAACCCTTTCAGTGCCGTAGGCGAAAATAGTGACTTTTTGCGGACGGCATAGATCAAGATCAGACTGCCCAGAACGTGCAGTCTGATCTTTGATTTATACCGTCCGCTTATTAAGTCAAGCCAATGCAATCAAAATCTTTTTAAGAATCAATGAATTGTGTTTGTAGACGTCGAACTGGGGCGAATTTATTTATTTGGCTTTGAAAGGGTTAAGCTTGCTGCCACGTGGTCGTGGTTTTAGTAAATCTGACAAAAGTTGTGAATAAAAAAAACCAGATTAATATTCTAACCGTACACCCAATAGAGCCGATGCTATAGTTATTATACCACCCATCACAAGTGTGGAACTGAGCATCCGCGACTTAAACATTTCATTATTTGAGGCACAAATAGCTTCAGCGACAAGCAAGGACACCACGAGCTGGCCTGTAAGTGACATCAGACTGTTCTGAAATGAAAACAGTCAGGGCCGCACTTGTAGCAGTAACATTCAGTGAAATTTAAGCAGATGCTGATTGTGGGGACAGAGTAATGAAAAAACATGTCCACATTCCCCACGTGAGGGCGTGGGGTTCCCCTCAGAATTTTTTTGGTCCGACTTTTCTCTACTTTTTCTTCGCTACATGTTTTGAATGAGAAATGACTGTAACATTAAATAGCTAGAAATAATAATTAAAAAAACTGAAGTTTTCAGACTGTTAAGCTTTTAAGCTATCGGTCAGTGCTATTTATTTGCCAGTATAATTCTTATTTTCTTGCCGTAATCTCTTATATTAATGCATGTATTTTCTACTTCTAAATTTTTTATCCTTATCTTTGATAAAGATAAATAAAGTCATGTCTGTCATCTCTCCAAATAGATCTAGTAACTCATGGATGAGTACGTAACAATGACGGACAACCAGTCGTCCCTTTCAGGCCTCTGTTGTCAACCGGAAGGGACCCCCCCCCAAAAAAAAAAAGATACTTGTACATTAACTCTTTGGCTGCTAAGAGCGACTCACTGAACTTTTGCGGACAGTTTAGATCAAGATCAGACTGCAAAGAACGTGCAGTCTGATCTTGGATCTACATTGTCCAATAAAGAGATTTTTTTTCTCCAAAAAGATAAGTTTTAAGTAGCATTATTCAGGTTTTTACTATCGGCTTGAAAGTTTAACTTATTTAGCAGAATAAGGATTAATAGGTCACAGAATGTAGCATTTCGTCCTACCTGAATACCACATATCATGGCCACGTGTATTGGTGGGTTTTCATTTACTCCATAATACAAGTAGTTCTTTTTCTTTTTATCCAGCATCACGGCTTTCTCGGAAACGTCATCATCGAGATTAGTTCCAAACCTCTTAGAAGTCCCGTTGGTATCAGTCACGTGGACTTTGTCGCAGGCCATGTCCATTGCGGCGAAAAAATCTAAAACCGTCATAAAAGTTGACTTAACACCGGGCTATTTTCTTTGATAAGGATGACAAATGTTCAAACTAAGAGGAAATTAAACACGTCAGATCATTCTTAACCGCTTCAAAGAAGACTTCGTAGTAGCCCAATAGTCAACGACCGAAGTCAGGACTAATTTCCTTTGAGTTAAAACAACGGAATCATTCAAGTATTCAAGCATGGCGCAAATCACTTTATTGTGCCATGTATATAAGCCATGCTCCGGTAAAAGGGGCTTAATGCATCTCCGTGATCCATAGTACCAAGCAAACCATCACATACTAGTGGATCCATATTAGCCATTTTTTACTTAATCTTGAGGTAGACTGGTCCTTGGAAATACAGAAAATTGATCAGTAGGGAAAAGTTTTGGCCCAGGTTAGCCTGCGTGGACTGCACAGGTTGACCTGGGTCGATATTTTTGGCAGATGCATTAAGCCCTTTTTCACAGAGCATAGCTCATGTATATTTAGTCCTGAGTATTTCCTGAAGGCATAAGCACAGACGGTCAGGTGAGTCATGGCTGAAAATAGTACTAAAATAGGAAATGCTCTGGGCTAAATATACACACAGTGCACAATAAGGTAAATTCCGTCACGTTCCAATGGTTCCACTTTAAAACAAAAGGTCCAGGCTTCGCCCCTTGACTACTAAAGTTAATTATACAAGCTACAACACACGTGGCGACAACTTTTTGCGGTTTGGAGTAGGCAACTTTGGAAAACGTTATGCCCTCAACGGGAATTGCTCGTGACGAGAAACATAACCTTTCACCACAATGTAGTAACAGGTATTCAGGGGCATATCCAGGGAGTTCAGAATCATTAACCCTTTCGGCGCCATAGGCGAAAACAGTAACTTTTGCGGACAGCACAGATCAAGATCAGGCTGCACAGAACGTGCAGTCTGATCTTTGATCTATACCGTCGGCTGGTGTAGTCAAGCCTATGCAATCAAAATCTTTCTAAGTTTCAATGGATTGTATTTAGAGCCGTCGGAAGAGATCGAGTTTATTTATTTGGCGCTGAAAGAGTTATCCGAATGGATAGAGGATATTTGTTTTTTGCGATGAGAGATCAAAATTTATTTCATCGAGTGAACATCATCGGTAATATTTTCACGAGTGGCGCAGCCACGAGTGAAATATTACCGATGATGTTCACTCGATGAAATAAATTTCGATCTTTCACCGAAAAAAACAAATATTCTATTTATTTCATGCTTTTAACCCTTTCTAGGGGGAACGTAATTAAAATCCAGTACAGTTCTTTTCGTTTACTCCCCGTGGCGTACCCCCTCCACATAGCAACGCATTACAATATTACGTCAAGCGCGCGAAATGTAAGGTAAATTACGTCATATTTCCATCTGGTTGTGAGGCACGCGCATTTTACCTAGGTAACTAGTGCGCGGGAACAACTGTTTCCGCCTTCAATTGAAGAGTTAGAATATAAAAATCGGTATTTTCACTGGTCGTAACCATGAAATATCGAAAAATATTTCACCGATATTTCTCGATAACCTACCGGAAAGCATGAAATAAAGAGTGTTATTTCTCCCTTAAGCTGCTATTCGTGACACAGTGCGCATTTGCGGACAGTATAAATCAAGAGTTCGCACAGGCTGACCTGTGTCAAAACTTTTTTTTTTCTTTTGGTAAAGTTTCTGCATGTCAAAGGACCATTCTACCTCAGGATTCAGTCGGTTGTTAGACAATTTTATGTAACTTTTGGATCCATAATTGTGCGATGATTTTTTTTTTTTTGTATCATGGAGATGCATTCACGCACCTTTTCCCCGAGCGTGTTTCAATTATATTTGGCGCTGAAATAGTCATTGAGACACCGTGTTAACCCTTTTTACACCATCCAGATTTTTAACGTCCCTTAAGAAGATTTTATAAACATTGACGGTAAATAAAGGAACTGTGGGTAGTTAACATTTTCTCCTTTTCCCACAATGTTTTCAACCCTATCGGAAAAATTTAGTTCACTGTCACCAAATTTATTTATGAAGTCGCAGATAGTTTGTCGTTTGTGGAGTGATTAAGATGGTGATTTTTTTTTACAATTACATTGATTAAATGGTGTTTAACGCTATTTCAGTCACGTCACGGTGACAGTTCACATATTCACGTATTTCCTGGGTTTCATCAGTACTAGGCTAGGGCTCTGAAGTGTCTTGTCCAAGGACACTCCTGCGAAAAACCTAGTGCATCCAGTGAGGCTCGAAACCAGAGCTTCCAGGATACCAATCCTACACTTTATCACTGAGCCACGCAGGGCCTTTTTATTTTTCTTGTAAGACACACATACACAAACAAAAATTGTTTTATAGAAAAAAATCCAAAGATACCTCTACAAGTCCGTTACTGTCCCTTTCGTCCTGTTCGACTGTCCCAATATTACAAGATGACGTTCAGACAAAAGTTAAGACAAAGCACGTCGGGAGTCATACAAAGGGCGATGTATACTTAACCCTAAGGCTGCCAAGCGCGACTCAAGGCACTTTTGCGGCCAGTGTAGATCAAGATCAGACTGCACAGAACGTGCGGTCTGATCTTAGCTCTACACTGTCCGATAAGGAGATATTTTCCCCAAAAAATAACTTTAAATATTATTATTTATTTTTATTATTATTATTTTTTTTAAACTTTTGGCTGGAAAGTTTCATTTAACTTCTTTAGCAGGTTAAGGGTTAGAAGTCGATATTTTGTCATTTGTATATACGTGGGGTGATCAGAAAGAACGCGAACCACCTGATTATTTCAAAAACTACTTTACTTAAGATAACAAAAATTTGCACAGATGAACATTAATTACCTGGTTACTTACTCAAGCGTTTAAATGACGTCATAGGCAAATAAGAAAAGAGTGACGTCATTTCAATGACATCACATACTGCGTTAGCGGTTCACAATGTCGGATGACGTTTTATTTGAGCAGAGAGTAATTATAAAGTTTTACGTTAAACTCGGAAAGTCTTCATCTGAAATTAAGGCCGATTTAGATAAAGTTTATGGGGACTCAGCACTTAAGAAAACCAGTATTTGTAAATGGATTGGACGATTTAGAGAAGGACGCGAAACCGTTGAAAATGACCCTAAATCTGGCCGTCCATCAACATCAGTAACGGACAAAACTATCGCGGATGTGCAGCAGCATGTAAAGCAAGATCGTCGAGTTACTGTCAGGGAAATAGCTGACACATTTAGCATTTCCTATGGAAGTGCACAGGAGATTTTAACTGACAAACTTGGAATGTCGCGTGTTTGTGCAAGGTGGGTGCCTCGGCTACTGACGCCCGAGCAAATGGGGGTTAGGGTCGAAAATTTGTTCTGAAATTTTAGAACGCATTAGGAAAGAAGGATCAAACTTTACTGATCGTATTGTGACATGCGATGAAACATGGGTACACTTTTACGAGCCCGAATCTAAACAACAAAGCAGTGTATGGAAACATCCAACATCGCCGTCCCCTGTTAGAGCCAAACTTTCTAAGTCTGTTGGTAAAGTTATGTGCATCATGTTTTTCTCTTCTCAACGTTTTCTTCTAAATCATGTTGTACCTATACATACTACAGTCAATGCTGAGTATTATGCCAGCATTATTCGAATGAATTTAATACAGGCCATCCGAAAAAAACAGCCGGAACTTCTATGGAGAGGCGTCATTTTACATCAAGATAATGCTCCCGCTCACAAAGCCAAACTTGTACAGGAAGTTTTGAAAAAACTAAACATAGAAACATTAGACCATCCTGCCTATAGTCCAGACCTGGCCCCATATGACTTTTGGCTATTTCCTGTTTTGAAAGATTCTCTACGTGGCACGCGCTACGAGAGCAGAGAGGAGCTAACCCATGCCATGACCGGGTCGTTGAGAGTGATGTCACATGACGGGCTCGCGCACGTGTTTCGCGCATGGGAATCAAGAATGAATAAGTGCATAGAACACAAAGGAGGTTACTTTGAAAAACAGTAAACATTCCAAGTTGATTTTTATAACAATATTCCGATAAAGGCACTGGTCCGCGTTCTTTCTGATCACCCCTCGTACACCAAAAAAATCAAAGCATCTACACAAAAACGGGTGTTTTGAACATCAGAAGGATGAAAAAGTTTAATTGATTGATTGAATTTGCGTATATTTGTCGTCGCCAACGGTTCCCCATATGGGCGACGCCCCCAGTCGTGACAACTCGGCCGATTCCGTACCTCAGTGATTTTTTTACAATTTGCTATAAGTGAGTCCTGGGACTCGCTGGGATGAAAAACTATGAGTCTGAAACCAACTTTACGAGTCCCACCTTTTAACTCATTACCAAACGGCAAAATTTTAGGTTTGTCCAAATCGAAAGCATTAACAGACGACAAAATAAAAGTTATTGAAGTTATTGAAGATTTAGAATTCGTTTTTAGAAGGGTAGAAAACATTGTCGGAAAAAGAGAAAATGCTGGTTACCAGCATTTTCTCCTTTTCCCACAATGTTTTCTAAAGGCTTCTTTCTCAGAGGCGTCAAAATTAGGGATCGTTTGGTAATGAGTTAAACCCCATTTTAAAAAAAATATTGTTCAAATTGTTAAAAATCTGTATGGTCTGATTTATGAATTGTCTGTCATGAATTCTCTTCACTTTCGTAAGTTAGCCAACTAAAAAGTTTAAGCCAGTGTGACTTGAATTCTCTCGGTTTCGAACTGGCCGGGGCCGAATCCACGCCGATTGAACTGCCGATGATTTCTCATTATTCTCGACATTTTTATCGGTATGTAAGTCACTATGAATCGGCAGGTCAGACTCTTGTGATTTCGTAAACAAACTAGTTAAAGTTTGTTGTTTGTGATCGGATTTTGCCTTCTTTTTTGGTGGCATTGCTTACGCATTACATCGTTTAGATATAGATCTACGCACTGGAATTTTTTCGACGAAATGGAAATCGTCTGAGGTTATCTAAATCGCCCGGTTATAAAAAAGATTCAAAAAGTAATTATTTGCCGATGAGGACATGAAATGATAGTTGTTCATTCATATTGACTACAATTTTCTGCAATTAAGTAAGAATATGCCTTGGAGAGGATCTATAACGTACGTGCTGGATGTCGATATTCCGTGTACCCGAATAAAAAGAAAAACGGAAACCATTCCATAGACTAGATTACTTAGGCTAAAAATAGACCGGAAAATGAAGGTACCAGTCTAAAGTAGAAAAATTACCGGTGTTTCGATAGAAAATGTAAACACTTTAATTGATCGGGATCAAACGAAATTTTGCAAAAGGCATTGATATCAAAATCAGTGCGTCTCGAAAATACACATATCTCAAAGTTTTGCGTCCTCGGCAATTTCTTTGCGTCCCTGACGCAGGACGCACAGGTAAATGAAACACTGGTACCTACATCTAACTTGATCACCGGATCACCCGAGGTATGCCGAATGTATCAAGGATGTTTCCATTTTGAAATACTGCCAGTCACATGATCTTTAACATGGCGGCGCCCTGTAAATCGATTAACAACAGCAACAAGAGCTATGGCAATAAGCAACTTATCGCTGAAAAATGCCAATTTAATTGATAGACCGAGTTTGGAAATAAATGTACAAATTACTTGTCAGCGGAAATGTACTTAGAAAGATTCCCACGGAAAATTGTGACTACTGTTTGCTTTCTAAGTAGAGAGTTACGAGTTAAAGAACGGTGAAGCGGTGTACTTCCGGCGAAGAAATGTACCGTGTAGGTGCATATCAAGCTAGGTAAAACATTCGAGGGACTTGATCAGCAGATCATCCGATGTTTGCTGAATTACGACGCCTCCTGAAAACTGTTATGGGGGATAGTGCAAGATACAGAACGAAACCCATCCTAAGTTACGCCTGATTCTTTAACGCGCTCGATGTATAATAGCCTGGGTTCCAGTCCGTTCATTTTTTTTTTTTTTCTTTCTATCATTCGGACGTTACTTTATCAAAAAAGACGGCCAGGGGACATTCGAAAACCGATCGCAGCGACATCTACTTTATTCCATCAAACCAAGGGGTAAAGTAGATATCGCTGCAATCGGTTTGTCATTTTTGACTAGTGTTTACTTTCTAGGTGGAGTGTTAGGAGTTGAAGAACGGTGAAGCGGTATACTTCCGGCGAAGAACTGTTATGTAATCATAACGGATAGCTGCCAAAGATCGACAGCAGACCAAGATTAGGACAGTGTGATACGAAGTTATCAATAAATTATTACCGCCTGGACCCAGGCTAGGTGTATAGTACCGTCTCACGGGGACCTCGGTTTAACGTCTTATCCGAAAGACTATTAGTAATTTTAGATGACTGTGCTGTGTGGCACGAACCCACACCCTAAAAGTTTAAATAGAAATATATTGTATCGTTCAACCCTGATCCTGCTAAAAAACTGAAATGAAAGTTATAAGCCGATAGTAAAAAAAAAAAACTCAAATTTTGCTATTTCAAAGATATTTTTAGAGGAAAAAACATGTGTTTATCGGACGATGTACATCAAAGATCAGACTGCACGTTCTATGCAGTCTGATCTTGATCTACATTGTCCGCAAAAGGTCTGCGACTCGCGCTTTGCAGCCTAAAACTGATAAGATTTATTTGGGTTTTATTTTTTATATATTTCCGCCGAAAAACCATTTGGTTTAAAGCTATCCAAGTGACTCACTATTGTCGTTATACTATATTACATGTGTATCCATATTTTATATAAACTAACCAACATACATGGATCTATATTTTGAACTTTACATCTCATTAATATATGAGCTATGTGTGTGAAAAAGGGATTTAAGGTAGTAGACCCCTAACACTTCTAGTGCAACATGAAATAAAATTTCTTATTAGTTGATAAATAAAGATTTATACTGATATAATACTTTTGCACATTTTTAACCGACCGGAAATTCCTTTGGTGTCTATCGTGAAATTATTTGTTGATACGCTTGTTAGTTTCCTGAAAAGGGAGGTAATTATTATCTCCCTTCGTCATGAGAATATAGTGGTTTTAGATTTATAAATGATAATTCTAAGAAGGAAAAAAA
This sequence comes from Hippopus hippopus, assembly GCA_946811185.2. Lineage (NCBI taxonomy): Eukaryota > Metazoa > Mollusca > Bivalvia > Cardiida > Cardiidae > Hippopus > Hippopus hippopus. The sequence continues at coordinate 51,981,247 of OX328108.1, read as the reverse complement.
GGAAAAAGTGGCTCGGTTAAAGTAGTACAATGATACACATTTTTAATCATAGCAAATTTTGTAGGATGGTATTTTTATAGTGAAATAGCTGTTTTCCATTAGGGGTCTACTACCTTAATGCACCTGCAAAACACATGGTATAATTGAACTAGGTCAGCCTACGCTCCGGCTGACCTATGCATGGAGAAACTTTTTTTACTTTTGGTATATTTTCTGTATGGCAGAGGACCATTCTACCTCATGATTCAGTCGGTTGTTAGACAAAATTGATTATCTGGATCTTTAACTACATGATGACTCCCTTGGTCGTTTGGCAAAGGGGTATAGTGCATTCTGAGTTGTTACGCCACTGCTATTTACCTTCGTTACCGGTCCAAAGTGTCGAGGCCTCCAATAGCTCTGTGGAATTAACGGAATGTCAGTTCGAACCTCAATGAAGCCAGTAGCGCAGACAGAGTATTGTAGCATTGTAGGCCTACTTTTCGATATTTTAAACACTGGCCTCCGCTGTGTAATGGAATTCTGTTGCAAAACGGTGTTTATAACGAAAAAAATACCGGTCCAGAATGAAAAAAAAAAGTCATGTAGTCGGTTTCGATAAAGATGACATTGTCTTAAAAAATCACAGCTAAACGATTTTCTCCGGACGATCAAGGCATAATATCCTCTGAACCCTATCTTCTTTTACCTTCGTTACCGGTCTGGTTCTTTATCGGGTTGATTTTTACAGTTGACGTGGATAACAAGAAAGGTAACCCATAAAATGAAAAAAAAAGAACTGTAGGTACAGTTACTTCCCTTGCCTACAGTTGACGTGGATAACAAGAAAGGTAACCATTAAAATGAAAAAAAAAAAATGTAGCAAAGTTACTTCCCTTGTCTACAGTTGCAGTGGATAACAAGAAAGGTAACCCATTAAAAGAAAATAAATTGCAGCTACAGCTACTTCCCTTGTCTACAATTAGTCACGTGATGTCTAAAATGTCGTCTGTAAGCTCGTTGAAAGAAACCTGGCAATTTTGCAGACTTATTGATGACTTTCGTTGCAATCCTGTTTTTTCTTTACACAAACGAAGGTAATCCGCACTAATATTTCGAAAGCGACCGGTTAATTAGGCATGATGTTAACTAGAATTAGTACTTAATTTGACTGTCCATGCCCTGGGTCGCATGAGATTCTACCACAACAGCGTACCGAGGCAAAGTCTGACCATCGGCCGAATGATAGTGTGTCCTCAAATAGTGCATCGGCTTGTTGTTCAACATTTCTACATGAATAGGTCTACGTGTTATCAGTACAATATAGAAATATCTGCTGCTATTCCTTTCCCAAACGCAGACATGTTAAGTTCCTGGAAAAAAAAATCAGTGAGACAGCCCGTATCTGAAGCGAGCGCCGCAGGCGCAAAGCTCTGCTAGGGGGGTACGGGGGCATGCTCCCCTGGAAAATTTTGAAAAAAATGGTGCCTTTAGGTGCCATCTGGCATGTCCTGGAGGCTATTTTTCCTAGTACTGTGAGCACTCCTAGAGCTTCTTTTTATTAATATCCATAGCTCAAGATACTCTTAAAATTCATATTCAGAAGAAAACATACATGTATGATTTTATTAACTTTATTGAACTGCACTACAAACTACACATGACAAAACAAGAAAGCAAAGATACAAAAGTGTACTGACAATAACCAGATTTTATTTCAGAATAATAAAAATACTGATAAGTTAATCACAAGGGTACAGTGAAAAGATTGACTAGTATGCCCTATAAAAAATTCAGGATGATGAAATTTTTTTGTTTAAAGCTAAAACTGGTATATATTTAAAACAAACATTACCACAGTATATTGTACTCCAGAACTGAGTTTTGGTTAAAATGTAAATATAAAACTTTTAACAAATGTGTAACAATGTATTCTAGTGGCGTAAAGTTCAGAATGTTTCTTTCCGTCACCATGGCGTTTCACATCGTCAATGCCTCCATGGCTTACACTAAAATGCCGCTGGCATACCGTACAAAACGCTTGTGTGGCAGAGCGATCGCTTTTCCGAACCCATTCATACGTTTTCTCAAATTCGATGCTGTATTTTGTGTTGTACTGAACTTTTTTCTGTCTTTTTTTCGGTGTTAATGGCCCTGGTGAAAGGGAACGCTTCAACATCTTTTCATTTCTCTCAGATTTGTTTAATGCGCATGTGTGATCAGGTACCTGCAAACACTCTATATATTTACACATCCTGTAGCAATCAATAAAGCAAGCGTTCGCGGAGATCTGATTTCTGGACACTCCCGGCCTCATCGTATTTTTCTGGGATACAAGCTGTGGCTTTAAAAAAAAAAATCAGAATTTATATTTTCGGGGAGTTTTTAACACAAATCCGCGAGCCGTTTGCCGCTGTCTTTTTCCGTGATACTCACGGAATTTCTGGGAGACTTAATATGTCTGCAAACACCACTTTTGACTCATCCGAATTTCAAAGATCTGCAAACGACAAATTCAAGTTATATAATAGGGTAGAAAACATTATGGGTAACGGAGAAAATGCTGCCAACTTGCTGCTTACCCGCACAATGTTTTAAAATCATTCCTGCTCAGTGTCGTTAAAACTCTGGATTGTGTGATAAAGGAAACTTGCAGCCAGCAGTGGCTTGCTGCCCTCCATTTGTTTGTTGGAGTGGAAGGAGAATCATCCCCTCTTCTTGCTTTTGAAATATCTTGGACTTTCTATTTCACATTAAAATAGTCTTACCTGAGTGATCTTCAAGCTAAATGATTGTCCATAACAACAATTTGAAATATTTCAGCAGTATTTTGACATCCAGACACAAATTCAGATTTATGGCATTTCATTTTTAGCTTGACATTTTTCTTCACTGAGACACTTGTTTTTTTTGTTGGGTTTATCCGGTGCTCTAAAGGTTAACCAAAATCCTTGCCTTTTTTTATTTTCATCAAGCTCCCATCCTTTTTGTGATAACAAAGTCAACAGTAACATAGTGGCCAAGTTATTTTGAGTCCAGAAGAGGGAAGTTGAAACAAACATTAGGGTTCATGAACTGTGGATGGCGGTATGCTTAGCAAAACTTCAAACCCTTAAGATTTGTTTCTCCTGTAAATTTGACTAGGTACTAGGTTAATGGAAACAAATTGTAGCATTATATATCTCGACAGTCTATCAAAATCATCCTTGACATTCCAATGTTGATTCTCACTAATTGAATGAATATACTGCATTTCATTTGAACAGTTTTCAGGCAAAAGGGGTTTTTAATGTATTATATAAAGCAAGTTGTCACATAACTTAACCCTTTACCAAACAATTCCTGGTTTTTACGACCCAGATGAAGAAGCCTTCTTAAAACATTGTGGAAAAAGGAGAAAATGCTGGTAACCAGCATTTTCTCCTTTTCCCACAATGTTTTCTACTCTTCCAAAGTCAAGTTTCAATTTTTGAATAACGTTTATTTTGTCGTCTGCAAATGCTTTCAATTTGGACAAGTCTAAAATTTTGTCATTTGGTAAAAAGTTAATGATAGTTTTGTCCACAAAGTGACTGAATCATGAGTTAGAATGGTCCTTTGAAATACAGAACAGCAAACTTTTTCCATCTATGTCAGCCTGCATGGACAGACTGATGTGAGGCAACACTTTTAGCAGATGCATGAACCCTTTTTTCATAGAGCATAGCTCATTTGTAGTGCATAGAGGACAAATATAATTTGACTTTATTTTCTCATTTTCCCACAATGTTTTCAAAAGCTACCTCTCAGGGTTCATTCTAGATAATCAAATCTAAGGGGCTGACTGGCCGCCTAATTAGAAAAAAAGAGTGAAAATGTGGGAAACTTGAGAACAAATTCTTTGAATAGATTTAATACCTTATGAAAACATGTGTCAGTTTGGCCCTGAGATCAGATTTTGTATGTGCCAGAGATGAAAATATGTGGCAGTAGTGCAAGAGTGCATTCTAGAATAAACTCTGCTCTTCCTGAAGGTCATTTAAACATGGGATTGTTTGCTAAAGGGTTAATCTCTGTACTCTTTATACAATTCCTGCAGCACCCTGATTTTACAGCCCAGTCAATGACTTGGAGGAATTTGGTTAAAGTTTTGTGAGTGACAGTTTTCATTGTTCAAACGACAAACTCACAGAAAAGCATCAAGGGACTTTCAGCTACAGATTTTTGCAGTATGTACAGCTGACACAATTTGCAAGTGAATGTTTCTGTCAAATTAGCGTGATTTTTGACTTTTTAGTTTATAACAAAACTTTAGATTTTTCCTTTTTAAAGGCACACCAGGGTTACTTTAATATCAATACTTTTGAATGGTAAGAATTAAATGTCTGTAATTTGACCCCCAAATTGTTTACATTTGGCAGCTAGTAGGCATACATTATGTTGAGACATATCGGCCAAAAGCAACCTCAAAACAAGAGTTAGGCTGGTTTTCCATTTTCTTGGTCATCAGATTGCGTTATCCATTTGCGACAGTATGAATTTCTGACACAAGTTCAAATAACAATATTTTCAATGTAAATTTTTTTCTTATATCCAGCTGCGTTGTCTATCAATGCCATGGTCTTACTGCAACAAAAAGTTTGCTACTTAAAGCATTATTTTTTTTTTTCAGCACTACCATTGGATGGCATTTGATGCAAAATGAAAACAAAATTAAATGACAGAAAATAAATGTGAGAAATTCATAGAATTACTAAGATGCAACCTTCAACAATACATCCATAAATGATTATAAAGATGTGGACGTTGTTACAAACACCTGGAAAAGCATAATTTGCATACATAGAGGATATTTGGGTTTTTTTGTAATGAAAGATTGAAATTTATTTCAGCAGACTCTTGAAAATATTACCAATGAAGTTCAGTCAATAAAATGAATTCGATCTTTCACTAAAAAAGCCCCTAATATTCTATTTATTTTATGCTTCTAACCCTTTTTTTGGGAGGACTTACAACAAAATCCAGTAGTGTCTACTGTTGTTTTCGGTAATTTCCTGTGACATACCCCCTTCACAAACAACGCATTACAATATTATGTAAAGCATGAGAAATGTAGGATAAATTACGACATATTTCCATTTGGTTGAATGGAACACGCTGTTTACCAAGGTAACTAGTGTGCAGGAACTACTGTTTCTGGCTTCAATTGAAGAGTTAGAAAATAAAATCGGTATTTTTCACTGTCGTAACCATGAAATATCAAACAATATTTCACCGATATTTCTCGATAAACTACTGAAAAGTATGAAATAATAAATAATAGTATGTGTGAAAGTCATTCTATTCCTTATAATCAATCAATCAATAAAATCATATGATAGTCCTTACTCAACATCTGTATTTTCTTTTTTTTAATATATCTGAAATATATAGCACCAGCCATTATCAACAAGTTGCCTTCTGTTTCCTATGACATGTTTGCTGTTCAAGATCCAGTTTCAGAAGATGGATCGCATGGTCGGTATGTATGTATGAATGAAAGTCCTGAAAAGTGGATTTGTGAATTGACTGATTGACTGATTGATTGATTGATGTTTTACACAGCTTTTCACATTATTTCAATTATATCATGGCAACAGCTCACATATTTATGTATTTCCTGGGTTTCACCAGAACTAGGCTAGGGCTCTGAACTGTCTTGCCCAAGGACACCCTCAGAAAAACCCAGTGCGTTCAGTGAAACTTGAACCTGGGGCCTGTAGGTTACAAGTCCTACACTTTACCACTGAGCCATGCAGGACCCTGCAGATTTCTGTATTAAGTATTAAGCTTTGATACGGCCTGCAACACACGAAAAGGGACATTTGGACATTTCCGTAGAGTGTCGTCTCGGATCAGCCTGCGCAGTCCGTGCAGGCTGATCCGAGACGGCACTTTACGACTACATTAGGTTTTATCCCACAGTAGACTTGCGCAAAACAGAAAATTACATAAAAACTGATAGCGTCGTTTTGGATTAGTCTGAGCGAAGTGTGCAGGCTGATCCGAGACGGCACTTTACGCAAATATCTGAATACCCCTTTTCACGTGTTGCAGGCCATATAGTGTAATGAAAAAATGAAATTCCATTACATGTAATGTATGTACATGACTAATTATGTAATTATTTAGTGGAGTTAACAAAGGCAAGGAAAGTGGAAGTGGTTCTTCCAAGCAGGACACGCAGCAACTCTTATTTTATTACTTATTAAGGAGTTGCAATTTGATCTATTGGTTTGATCAAAGTGAGCCAATTTGCTATACAAATCGTCTAAAAAAGGGACTCTGATTGTGATAAACAGGCACGCCAGTTCCAAATAGACAACCCAGTCCAATGACGGACACATTGAACACTTGCCTTATTTGGGGTATTTTCCTGACTGAAAAATTTGTTTTGGTTTATTTGTCCTGCTGTTTACGTCTACTTTTACTTTTTATCCTCTCTGTTCTTTGGTGCACATAAAGCTGTTAACAGAGCTTTCCATGGCTTTGGTTTTCAGCCGTCATGCATCCATCTCCTTGGAGGACTTCTTTTCTTCCTCCATCTCCTTCTTGTTCTCTACTTATAGTTTCTGCAGCAGTTTTCCTTTTAACCAGGTAGGTGTGCCAGCACTGTGTAGAACCCACCTTTCTTATCCCGACTTGGAACCAACCATGGCAGAGTGTTTTTTACTTATAAGAGAAAGAAAAATTGTTTGTTTCATGTAAGATCAAAATATTCTGTTCTTGATTACAATGATTTGAAAAAGACAAAAGAATTTATCCTTCTGCTACACAGTCCCAAGTTTTAACAACCATGATGGAGATGACTTTTGAAAACATTGTTACCAGCATTTTCTCCTTTTCCAACAGTGTTTTCTGCCCTATGAAGGACTTAATTTTGTCACTTGACCCACCTTTTTAATTCTTAATTCCTTGTCTGTAAATGCTTTAAATTGGTAAAGAGTTGGGGTAATATGATAATAAAGGATACTTGATTGAATCTTTCTTGCATTGTTTGATTGCAGATTGGTTAACATGTTGATGTTTGGAAATCCATTGGTAAGTTCACTGACCAGCAATGCCTTTCCTACTGCTATTATTTATTTAGTATATGGTTACAGTTTGAGAGCAACAGTATATGTTTGAACTTTTCTTGCTAAGTATACAGGCAAAGCTGTGATTACAGCTGTGAAATTTCAATTACTCTTCAGTTTGCTTAACCTCAAGGATGCTAATCGCGACTCACTGACCTTTTGTGGACAGTGTAGATCAAGATCAGACTACACAAAACGTGCAGTCTGATTTTTGATCTACACTGTCCAATAAGGAGATATTTTTTCCCCCCAAAAAAATGTTTGAAATAGCACTATTTGGTGTTTTACGTTCCGCTTGAAAGTTTCATTCAACTTATTTAGCAGGATACGGGTTAACCCTTTACCACACAATCCTGACTCTTAACAACTGAAAGATAAGGCATTTCAAAACATTATGGGAAAAAGAGAAAATGCTGGTAAACGGCATTTTCTCCTTTTCCCACAATGTTTTCTGCCCTTTCAAAGACAATAATCATCATTTTAGAAACATTTAAATTGTCATTTGCAAATGCTTTAAGTTTGGTTTAGCTCAAAGTTTTTTTGTTTAGGTACAGGATTAAATCTTTACCAAACAACAAAAATTTAGCCTCCACCAAATGAGAGGCATTAACAGACTATAAAAGTGGCTCAAAAGACGATTTCTATCATCAAAATGGAAAAAATAACATTTCAGGAAAAGGAGAAAATCCTGGTTACAAGCATTCTTCTTCCTACAATGTTTTCATGAGCCTAATTCATCAGGGTTGTTAAAACTATTGGTTGGAAAAGAGTAAACCTTTCATGATACAAAATGAGCCCCTGTTTTTTTCCCCCTGATGAAGAAGCAAGGCTTTTGAAAACATTGTGAAGAAAGAAGAAAGTGCAATTTGGCAGTATTTTGACCTATTCAGACAATATTTTCTATCCTTTCAAAAACAAATTCCATGATTTGTGACACATTAGATTTGTTGCTGTAAAGACTTGCAACCCATGACCACAGAATCCAAACTGGTTACCAGCATTTTCTCCTTTTCCTACAATATTTTCTACAGTTACATCTATTTTGTCATCTGCAAATGCTTTCATTTTGGACAAGTCTAAGATTTCGTTGTTTGGTAAAAAGTGATAGATAAACACCATCATTTGTGACACATTTAACTTGTCTGTAAATACTTTCAGATGAGTCTCAAACTTTGTCGTCTGGTAAAGAAGTCAAGAATCTAACTACTGTAGCGGAGGAGGATTGATTGATGGCAAAGGAGGCATGGTTTTACCGGCTGAGGCCAGTGGGGTCTAGTGTTAATCTTTGTTAATTTAGTTAGTATTTGCTAATTTTTTTTGTAACGTGTAGATTAATATTGTCATTGCCCGTCCAGTCACTGTCTCTCTTCATTGGCTAGACTTTCATTAATACTGTGTCAACAGCCATGATACTGTATCAACAGCCATGAGTTTGAACATGTCTAAGAAGAAGACTTTTGATAACATTGTAGAAAAAGGAGAAAATAATGGTTATTAGCATTTACTCCTTTTACCACAATTTTTTCTACCTTTTCAGTGACAGCTCTTATAGTTTAATCCATAATTATTTCCTTGTCTGAAAATGCTTTCAAATAGAGCAAGTCTAAAATTATGTCGTTTACAACCCTTAAGAGGAAAAGCTTTTGAAAACAATGTAGGAAAAAGGAAAATATGCTGGTAACCAGCATTTTTTCCTCTTCCCACAATGTTTTCTATCTTATCAAAGACAAATCTCACAATATGAGCCACATTTGATTCCCCATCTGCAAATACTTTCAATTTGGTTCAGTCTAAAATTTTGTTGTTTTGTAAAGAGTTAATGAATTGGAAACAGGTGACCAGCACAGGAGCAGTTACAGATATGGGACGCAAGGCATTACAGATGAAAAGCTTGTACAATTTCACTTAAAATGATCTCTTGCTAGAAACAGTAAGTGAGAAGACAATGGATTCTAGAACTGAGTGTGATACCTGGTTCAAGTCTAAGAGTGGGCGAGGTGAGTATCAGAAACTTCCTACAGAAGTAGTAGGATTTGATTCTGGTGTTTCTAGTATTTTAACCATTATCTTCCTAGAGAAGTTAAATAAAACTTTCAAGCAGGTAGTAAAAACCCAAATAGTGCTAGTTCAAGCTTATTTTTTATCTCCTTATCGGACAGTGTAGATCCAAGATCAGACTGCATGTTCTGTGCAGTCTGATCTTGATCTACACTGTCTGCTAAAGGTCAGTGAGTTGCATTAAGCTGCCAAAGGGTTAACAGGAAAAGCCCATAATTGATTGATAGATCGATTGATTGATTGATTGATGCCATTTTCAACATTATTTCAGTTATATAGCGGCAGCCAGTGCAACAATCCTTGCTTTCCTGGACTTTCCTTTACCAGTACTTTGTACAATATTCTTCCCAAGCCACTGACTGCTTTCCCACATAACCATCGTTGAAACAATGAAAATGATCATCAGTGAGAGAGAAATGAATTCTGTCACAATGACCATCATCAATCTTTGGTAAGAAATTGGCAGAGCTGGGGATTCAAACCAACTTCCCCTGTTCTCATGATACTGCCATGCCACCAGCCTATTGACAGGATTCACTCTTTAGAAAAAAAATCCTTTGTTTTAATGATATTGAAGAATTAGGCTTTTGAAAACATTGTGGAAAAAGCATACCAGCATTTTCTCCATTTTCCCACAATGTTTACTACCTCTTTAGCAACAAATTCCATCATTTGAAATCTATTCAAATTGTCCTCTGCAAATGTCTTGAATATGGACCAGTTAAAAAGTTTGTTATCTTGTAAAAAATGACAATTGCAGCACATTAACCACTAAGCCATTATATAGAGGATAATCAACTGGTTGTGTGTGATATTAAAAATCTGTCACTAGAATCGGGTGTGATGCAGTTGAAAAAACTCCATTCAAGTGACAAGTTTTTAATATCACACACTAACAGTTGATTTTCCTATTTATAGTATTCCTAATTTACCGATTTTTATTCTAATAATTATCAAGAATGGTACAATTATGAGTAATGTAGGAAAAAAGTAGTTATGGCTAATATTCCAAAACTATATCATCACTAGTGATGATACCATATTTATCATCACTAGTGGTGTTATTCACTGTAAAATCCAAGTTACACAGTGATAGGAAGATAATAAAAGATTTTTATACAGAGTACAATACACAGGCAACAAGAACTTGAATTTTGACAAACTTTGTCTAATATAACCTAATGTATAAGACAACGTATCCAACTAGGCTACCTGCAGTACATGATCCGCTATCATTTCTCAGTTTTTTTCACACATTTCTAAAATAAGATTGAAAGAGTCGTTAATTTTGTTTTACTGTAATCTGTCTCTGGAATAGTACATGGGATGGAACAAATGGATAAATATTAATCGAACATGACACTTGAATTTGGCTCTATAAACACAGTGCATCAAAAGGGTGGAAATATAGACGTCATTCTATATGAAGTGACGTCATTCTATGTTAAGTAAGTCGTTCGTGGCTGTTCCATGTGTCCGCCCTCCAAAATTTTTTCAGTGAAAGTCACTTGATTTAAAAACTTACAAACAAATCGTCATTTTCTGCTACTCGACCAAGGAGGAAGGAAAAACTCAAGGATTTACAGAAATTAACTGTTTCTGATAAATATTGACAACGACAAAACTTTTTGAAATGCCACCAGTAAACATTTATAGATCTAAATCAGGGTTTTTTCATGTTGAAGGTTGGTTCAAAATTGGCAGGTGTTGCAATTATGTTATAGAGGATGAAGCTTGTCAAAAACCTAGTACCTATGGTGCAATGCATTGGATTAAACTTTTGTTTGCTGCAAGTAAATGAAACAGTTTTGACCATCAGTATACAAGGCCGAATCATGGATATTTCACAGCTGTTTTTGACAGAATGTCTCACAAAATACAAGACTGCTGTAGATCAATTACAGACAACACAACATGCAAACTGAACTAAAACTACAGTAGCACATGAGAGCATCTGACATATTTAGCTGATAGTACCCCAACTCTTAGGCTGCTAAGCGTGACTCACTGACCTTTTGCAGACAGTATAGATCAAGATCAGACTGCACAGAATGTGCAGTCTGATCTTCAATCTACACTGTCCGATAAGGAGATATCATTCCCCAAAACATAACTTTGAAATCTCAATATTTGGGTTTGTACTATCAAATGGAAATTTCATCTTAGTTATTCAGCAATGGGTTAATGTTGCCTTTTTATTAGGTATTTATTTTGTATTCCTATCAATGAATTACTGGGATTTCTCAGTGTATTATTAGGTATTTATATTGTATTCCTATCAATGAAATACTGGGATTTCTCAGTGTATTATTTTTTCGTTTTTAGTTTTTCACAGTGAATAACATCACTAGTGATGGTATGGTATCATCACTAGTGATGAAATAGTTTTAGAATGTTTGACGGAACTACTTTTTTTCCTATATTTCTCACAGTTTAATGTTTCTGTCTCTGCTTCAAAGATCTTTAGTAAACAATAGCACAGTGAAAAGATTTTCGGTGTGTACAGTCTTTCCAAGTAACCCTGAGTTAACGACCTTGTGGAGAAATCTTTTGAAAACATTTCGAGAAAAGAGGATAGCTTTTGTTGGAGAGAGCACTTGGAAAATATTGTGGAAAAACAAGAAAATACTACCAACCAGCATTTTCTCCTTTTTTCAGAATGTTTTCTGTCCTATGAGAAAACCTAAGATCTTTTGTACCAATTCAGTATTTGTCATTTGGAGATGTTTTTAATTTGGAAAAGTCTTAAACTTGTCATGTGGGAAAGGGTTAACTGTTTCTTCTTCTAATTTCACATGGCTAGTTTTAAATTGTAAAGGTGCAAAACTGTACATGCCTTCAAATGGAAAGATAGATGACGTAACATACCCTCGAGCGTTACGTCATCTGTTGCGTCAGCTGCTTCTGCAAAAAATGGATCGTGTGTTTGTAAAGAAAAGTCCTATACATGTATACCTACCATTCTTGATAATTATTAGCAAAAAAAGGGATAATTAGGAATATAATAAATAGAATAATCAACTAGTGGTGTGTGGTATTAAAAATCTGTCACTCGAATGGGGTTTGATACGGTTAAAAAACTTGTCTTTTGGACTCGTTTTTCAACCACATCACATCCCATTCTAATGACAGATTTTTAATATCACACACCACCAGTTGATTATCCTCTATGTATCCAACTGAAAATATTCATTTCATCTATTTATCTCTCTAAGTGATGATTGCAAAGGCTTTCTAAAAAAAAGTTACTGGGAGAATTCCAGAACACAGGTGTAAAAATTGTTGAAAATGGTATCAACCTCTATATACCTGGCTGCCATAATTCAGTACACACACAAGTCCATACTGAAGGTATTTATGTAAAAGTAGATTATTATGTACTAAATTCATGGCCTGAGAGCATGTGGTCAAATAAATATCTCTCGAGGTCCTTGACCCCTTCAGATGGTCAGACTTTTTAACTCTCCACTGACCAACCAATCTAGCATAAACTGCATATCATGTGACCAAAACCTGGAGTGTTTCACCTTAGGTTTGATGTGGCTCCAACCTGAAATTTTTCAGTTATTTATCTTTAGAGTTTCAGAAATATTAAGTTTTTGACTGCATTGTTTTACTTACTTCTGTATTTCTTTTGAATAGTTTTTTTTTTCTTTACCTTTACAAAGGGGAAACAACTGTAAACAATACTGGATTATGTCATCTTTTTAAATAGATAATTATGTTTTCAGATAAAAATAAATAAATTATACTGGAAACAAATACATGTATGTGTGATTAAATGGAGATGGTCATTGACTGAGAAAGGTAAAGTAGAATATTTCTTTTCCATTTGTTTACCCTTTACTTTTCACTCAAGGAATGAAGAGAATTTTTTTCATGAAGCTTTGGTAAAATATTTTCGGCCAATCAGAACTCGCTAATATTCATGAAAAAAACTAATATTGAATTATTACTGAATAAACAAATTGCATTTTCTCAATGGCTACAAATATAGTTCCTCTGCTAGATCAAGAGATGATTTCTCCATATCTAGAATAAAGCAATTGGACAGTGTAGATCAAGATCAGACTGCACATTGTGTGCAGTCTGATCAGACTGCACATTGTGTGCAGTCTGATCTTGATCTACACTGTACACAAAAGCTTCTGGAGTCGTCTATGGTATGGTAAGAGTTAAACTGCTAGCTAAATTGATTGAAAATTCCATGCTTAAAAAAATACACCACAATTGTTACAGTTTAAAAGTTCTATTCCACTGGGAAAAAGTCTGAAGCAGATAATGGACTGTCAAAATAGGTTTGTGAATTTTGCCAAAAGGATTATGTTACGAGACATTTGATTGGTTTTCTTTGATGTAATTCTGGTACTGATAACAATCAAAATCCAATAGGTTGGTATCTTAGAAGACAAAATTTGACTTAATTAGCCAAGGGTGAATAGAGGAATGTAGTGATTGTCACCCTTGGCTAGTGAAGATGCAGCTATATGTGGGTAGTATAAATCAAGATCAGACTGCAAAGATATGCAGTCTGATCTTTGGTCTACACTGTTTGACCAATTTGCCTCAGGCTGAAACACATGTGGATGGTGTAAATCAAGATCAGATGGCAAAGGACATGTAATCTGATCTTTGATCCACATTATCCCTAACTTGATTCCCATGCATTTGGCTTTTTTTTTAACCTGACAAAATATGAGCCATGCTCTGGCAAAAGGGGGTTCAATGTATCTCAGTGATGCATTATAACAAGCAAGTCATCACAAAATTATAGATCTGTAAATTCCATGTTGTATAACAACCAACAGAATCATATAGTATAATGGTACTCTGAAATGCGGATAATTGACCAAAGGAAAAAAGTTTCGACACAGGTCAGCCTGCGGGAGTTGATACTGATCTAACAGATGCCTTGAACAGCTTTTTTATATCGCTCGTATTTATTTCTTTGGGTTAAGAGTAAGAATCGAAATTGCTACTATAATGAGATTTGCTTCACTTCGATTGTTAACTCTTATCACTGCCAATGTCACCTTGGATAGCTATTGCAGACAGCATAGATCAAGATCAGACTGAACACAATGTGTAATCTGATCTTTGATCTACACTGTCCACTATCTCGCGCTAATCTATAAACCAAAAAATAGATTCATTTGAAACAGAAAGATACTTAAGACCTGAGAAAAGTTGAACCCATTTAGCTGGCAGGGAAAGGGTTAGCCCTTTACCACACAATCCTGAGTTTAAACGATGCTGAGAAAGATGTCTTTTGAAAACATTGTAGGAAAAGGAGAAAATGCTGGTAACCAGCATTTTCACCTTTTCCCACAATGCTTTCTACCCTATCAAAGACAAATTTTGTCCTATGGTAAAAAATTAATTCTTTCACTACTGAATAAATAAATATCATTTGCTCAATGGCTGCAAATACAGTTCTGCTGCAAGATCAAGAGACGGTTTGTTCATAATCTAGAATACAACAGTGGACAGTGTAGATCAGAGATCAGATTGCACGTTCTGTGCAGTCTGATCTTGATCTACACTGTCTACAAAAGCTTCTGGTGTCGCCTATGGTATGGAAAGAGTTTAAGTATACCATACAATTTGTGACTCAATGACCCTTCTTGTACAAATTGATGTCAAAGGTCAAGAAAGCCCTATTATTTCTGGGTCAAAAGAGGTCAAAGCTGGTCACCAGGATAATGGTGCTTATATCTGTATAAATGAGCAAATGTCATTCAAGGTCATGGGTAAGGGGGTAATGTCATTAACTCTTAACTAAACAACAAAATTTTGGCCTGAACCAAATTGAAAGTATTTGCAGACGATTAATTAAATGTTGTTAAAATTATGATTTCTGTCTTTGACAGTTTAGAAAACATTTTTGGAAATGGGGAAAATACCGGTTTCCTTTTCCAACCATGTTTTCAAAAGCCTTCTATTTCAGGGTTGTTGAAACTTGAAATTGTTTGGTAAAGGGTTAACTCATTACCAAACAGTACCAAGTTTTCAGGAACCTGAAGTGGAATGCTTTTTGGAAACATTGTGGGAAAAGGAGAAAATGCTGGTAAGTAGCATTTTCTACTTTCCCCACAATGTTTTCTACCATTTCAATCCTATCGTTTGAGTAACATTTGATTTTGAATTCTGTCAATTTGGATGTGTCTGAAAGTTTATCATAGACTATTATTATGTTGATTTTTGTTCATTGGTGGTCCTTGTGATAGATGGAAATCTTGAAGAGTACCACTAATGGAAAAATTGAAGTATTTACCCTTCACCAAAGAACGAAATTTTAGTTTTGTTCAAGGTGAAAGCCTTTGCAGACAACAAAATCAAAATGTGGTTCAGTTCATGGAATTGTTCTTTGAAAGGGGAGAAAAATGTGTTGGAAATGAAGAAAATGCTGGTTAACACCATTTTTCTTTAACCTACAATCTCTCCTCTTTCCACAATGTTTTCAGTAGCCTTCTTTCACAAGGTTGTTAAAATACAGGATTGTTTGGTAAAAGGTTTAAAGGGGACCATTTTGATTTATTTTTATCTTATGTGAAATTTTCTCGTAAAACAATAATGATAACGGTACTACAAAATATATGAGCCATGCTCTATGAAAAGGGGGCTTAATGCATCTGCGAAAAGTATCGCGGACTGCGCAGGCTGACCTGGGCCGAAACTTTTCGCTGTTGGTTACTTTTATGTATGCCCAAGGACTGGTCAATTTAATGTATGCTCAAGGGCCAGTCTGTCTCGTGATTGAGTATGTTGATTGAAAAAAAAGGATAATATCGATCTATAAGAATGTGATGGCTTGCTTGGTACCATGGATCACGGAGATGCATTAAGCCCCCTTTTGTCAGAGCATTGCTCTTATATTTTTCTGCAAGTGTGCTGAGCCCCGGTAGCTCAGTCGGTAGCGTGCAGGACTTGAGAACAGGGGGTTGTGGGTTCAATCCCTGGCTCAGCCAATTTCCTTCCGAGGACTGATGATAGTCATTGCGACAGGATTCATTCCTCTCCCTTCCGCTGATCATTGTTTAGAATTGGTTATGTGGGAAAGTAGGCAGTGGCTTGGATGGAAAAATTGTGCGGAGTACTGGTAAAAGAGACTCCAGGAAAGCATGGATAGGTGCACTGGCAGCCGCGATATAACTGAAATAATGTTGAAAATGGCGTTAAACACCATACAATCAATCAATCAATCAATCAATTCTGCAAGTGTATAGAAATTGGATGGTTACCTTAATCCTCTACCTCGCAACAGAATTTTTGACTCATTCACTATGGAAGTATTTGCAGAGGAGGAACTAGACATAGCTCAAATGATGAGATTTGTTTTTGAAAGGGTAAAAAACATTGTTGGAAAAGGAGAAAATGCTGGCTATCAGCATTTTGTCCTTTTCCCACAATGTTTTAAAAATCCTCCCTCCTCAAGGTTATGTGGTAAAGGGTTAAATGTACAGGAGTAGTTTTTGGCATATGAATAACAGGTTTGTTATTTTGCAGTCAATACCTGTCTTTTTGATGGGATCAAATATGACATCATCATACTTATTTGAATACAATCCCACATAATGCATGTGTGTTATTGGCTATGTGACATTCCCACAGTTCTTTGCAAAATTCTGGTGCAAAGTCTAAAAATATAAAAGGCTATGTATTCTATCAAGGAAATACCTTTTTTCTTTTTTCTTACAATTTTCTCTCTTAATTTGTGATGGTTTGACAGCCATTTCCTCTCTAAATTCAGTGAAAATTCATTTTTGAAGTTTGATTTGATTATAAAAATCTAAAACGCCACCCTCCAGGATGATTGGCATGTTTATATGGTATCCCCTTTTTCTGACTCCAAAAGGATGCAAACTAGGCCAGTCCCTTTTTAGGGTGTGGCTGAATGAGCTGGCTTTTGACCTACTTTTTGGTATTGATAACATATGAATTAATAGAAATTTGTGAGTGGTCAAAAATATGACTTGTTTATTTTAAGGGCCCAAGTGCCCATTTGCTTGCAAATTTAGGTGGTCTGTCTTTCTCAACCTTTAACCAAACAATCGCTGGTTTTAACGACACCCAAGTAAGACGCCTTCTGAAAACACAGTGGGAAAAGGAGAAAATGCTGGTAACCAGCATTTTCTCCTTTTCTCCTTTTCTACTCTTCCAAAGTCAAGTTTCAACTTTTGAGCTGCATTTATTTTGTCGTCTGCAAATGCTTTCAATTTGGACAAGTCTAAAATTTTGTTGTTTGGTAAAGAGTTAAAGATATTTCTTGTTAATCCTTAAACTTCTAAAAATGTTAAATGAAAGTTTAAAACTGTTTGTATAAACCGAAATAATGCTATTTCAAAATTAATTTTTATAGAAAAGTTACTCCTTTCTGGACACTGTACATCCAAGATCAGACTGCACATTCTATGCAGTGTGATCTTGATCTTAAATGTCCACAAAAGGTCAGTGAGTTGTGCACAGCAGCTTAAGCTTATCAGTACCTGCTGAAACAAATTTCAGGCTGACCACTATGAAAGTATTCTTGTAAATGCAGCATTTTAATGCTCAATACATTTTTACAGACACAACTGAAAATATTTTGGCATAAGCAGATGAGCAATCTCTTCTTTTGCTACAGTGCTTCCCAATGTGGGTTTCAACAAGATGGAAATATTTAGTCATCTGCAGGGGGCGTGGGGAAGGAAGAGATATTAATTATTTAACGCTTGACCACATGACCTTATTTTGGACCGGCCCAAATTGAAAGCCTTAAGGGAAGACAAATTAAAAATTGATGTTGCTTCATTAAATGGTGGTATTTATCTACTTAAGTCTTAAGGGTAGAAAACATTGTGGAAAAAGGAGAAAATGCTGGTTACCAGCATTTTCTCCTTTTTTCCACAATATTTTCAAAAGTGTCTTCTGTCAGGGTCGTGTTGAAAAGGGTTAAATGTTCGAACATTTTTAGGTGTTTGAACTTCATCCGAAAACGGAAGTTTCATTTTGTGGTCAGGCTGTTGACTCTAGAACATATGAGGAAATATGTACGTATATGTTCTGTTTAATGAACCATTTAAACTTTCTTAGTGTGGAAGGTCATTGAAGGTCATCGAAGTTCATGACCACTAATAAATCACTGCAGATTACTGGCCACTTGCACAGCATGTGCATTGTACAGGCCAACCAAGAGATTTGTAGTATGTAAGCTGATTACATTTATATTTGTGTCGCCATCTTGGAAAAAGGGCTTTGCGCGGTCTTGGAAAAAGGGCTTTGCAGATATGGATCCATGATCTTTTCAGTTTCAGAAAGATGTCAAGAAAGTAAAATTGAAAGTTATCAATCAAAATTGAAGTATTATGCCCGCATCTGTGAGTTTTAACGACCCCAAGGAAGAAAGCAATTAAAAATATAATTGTGGGAAAAGGAGAAAATGCCGGTAACCAGAATTTTTCCTGTACCCAAAATGTTTTCTATCCTATCAGAGTGGAATTATATCATATGAGCCAGATTTGACCTGTTGTCAGCAAATGCTTTCAATTTAGATGTGTCCAACATTTTGTTGTTTGGTAAAGAGTTAACACCTCAAGGAAGATTGATTGATTGTATAGTGTTTAATGCTGTTTTCAACATTATTTCAGTTATATCGTGGTGGCCAGTGCACCTATCCATGCTTTCCTGGAGTCTCTTTTACCAGTACTCCGCACAATTTTCTTTCCAAGCCACTGGCTGCTTTCCCACATAATCATCGTCGAAACAATGGTCAGAGGTGAGAGAGGAATGAATCCTGTCGCAATGACTATCATCAATCCTTGGAAAGAAATTGGCTGAGCCAGGGGTCATAGCCAGGGATCGAACCCTGGACCCCATGTTCTCAAGTCCTGCACGCTACCAACTGAGCTACCGGGACTCAGCCCTCAAGGAAGAAAGCTTTTGAAACCATTGTGGGAAAAGGAGAACCAGCATCTTCTTGTTTTCCCACTATGTTTTCTGCCCCATCAGAAACAGTTCCATCATTAAGCCACAGGTATATTGTTGTCTGCAAAGGCTTTCAATTGTGATCAGTCTAAAATTCTGCTGTATGGTAAAGAGTTAACCTATTACCACACAATCCCTACTTTTGACGACCCTGAGAAAGAAGCCTTTAGAAAACATTGTGGGAAAAGGAGAAAATGCTGGTAACCAGCATTTTCTCCTATTCCCACAATGTTTTCTACCCTTCACTAAACAAATTTCAAATTTTCAGTCAGTTTTATTATGTCGTCTGCAAATGCTTTCGCTTTGGACAAGCCAAAAATGTTGTCGTTTGGTAATGAGTTAATGCTTCTCTGTGATGCATTATACCAAGCAAGTCATCACATAATAATGGATCCGTAAAATCCATTTTGTTTTATGAACAACTGCATCTGGAGGTAGAATGGTCCATGGACACAGTTGCAGATGACAAAATACATGCGAGTCAAAAGCCGAAATTGGGATAAGAAGGGTAGAAAACATTGTGGGAAAAAGAAAAAAAAATTATCACCAACAATTCTCCTTATTTTAGTGTACCTGGGCATGAAGTGCTCAAGATGAGGTTTTGTGATTGTGCTGTGTCTGTCGTCCGCCGTGCAGTCATCAATAGTTACCTTGTGTGCACTCATAGATGCAAGATTTTCAGTAAGGTAAGGAAGGGTACAAAACATTTTGGAAAAAGGAGAATATGCCAGTTACCAGCATTTCTTCTTTTCCATCAATGATTTCAAGAGTCTTCTAATTCAAGAGCCCACCTGGGTAGCTCAGTGGTAAGCATATCAATACCCAGTTGAGGCAAACTTTCTTTCTGGCAATTTTTTGCCTCTTACCTCTGGTGCATGTGAGAAAGTAGTCAGTGACTTGGAAAGAAAGTTGTGTCAGTACTGGTGTGAGAAATCCAGGAAACACATACGTAGGAGCACTGACTGCCGTGATATGACCTAAGCTATTAAAACAGTGTTAAACTCCGATACAGTCAATCTAATTCAAGGTTGTGATAAAATGATTACTTTTGCCTTTGATAGGGTAGAAAAACATTGTGGGAAAAGGAGAAAATGCTGGTTACCAGCATTTTCTCCTTTTTGCACAATGTTTTCAAAAGCCTTCTTCTTTCAGGGTCATTAAAACTAGAGGTTGTGTGGTAAAGGGGTGAACTGTTTACCAGACGACAAAATTTTAACCTTGTCCAAATTGAAAGCAATTGCAGATGGTAATTTCAGTGTGGCTTAAATGGTGCAATTTTTCTTCGATAGGGTAGAAAACATTGTGGGAAAAGGAGAAAATGCCAGTTACCAAAATTTTCTTTTCCCACAATTTTTCCAAAAGCCTTCTTTTTCAAGGTCATTAAAAGTCGGTATTGTGTGGTAAAGGGTTAACAGACTTAAGTCCATTATATCTTCAAAAGTTTTCTTTCTCAAGATAGTTAAAGCCGAGACCTGGTAGCGCAGTCAGTAGCTTACAGGACTCAAGAATGGGGTTGCTGGTTCAATCCCTGGCTGGGCCAATTTCTTTCAGAGGATTGATGATAGTCATTGCGACAAGATTCATTCCTCTCTCAGCGCTGACCATTCTTTTGACCATGGTTATGTGGGAAAACAGCCAGTGGCTTGGAAAAAAAATTGTGCGGAGTACTGGTAAAAGAGACTCCAGGAAAGCATGGATTATAAGTGCACTGGCGGCCGCAATATAACTGAGATAATGTTGCAAAGGGCATTAAACACAATACCATCAATCAATCAATTTCTTTCTCAAGGTCATTAAAACACAGGATTGTGTGCTAGAGGGTTAGAAATAGGTTAATTTTGCCTGCAGGTATAGGTAGAGGACGGTCTATAGAAATATAGAGCCAGTTTGTTGATAGAAGCAGATTATACATGGAAGGATAATTCCTACTTACTGACAGAAGGAACAGATAAAAATCCGGTCATGCCCGATAGTTCAACTATAAACTGGTCAGCTGATAAAAACTGCCAAATGTTTAATAAAGTGCAGAATTTCTATTCATGGGCCATTTTGTGTTTGTGATCAACACTTTTTCTCTTGCCTGTGGAAAAGTGTTATTTTACATAATGCTTGAACTCTTTATTCCACAGTCCCGAGATTTAACTCTTTACTGCACAATGCCAACTTTTAATGACCCTGGGAAAGAAGCCTTTTGAAAACATAGTGGGAAAAGGAGAAAATGCTGGTAACCAGCATTTTCTCCTTTTCCCACAATGTTTTTTACTCTATCAAAGAATAATTGGTGCCATTTGACCCATATTTAAACTGTCGTCTACAAATGCTTTTAATTTGGACAAGGCTTAAATTTTGATGTCTGGTAAAGGGTTAATGACCTTGAACAATAAGGCTTTTGAAAACAATAATTATTGTGAGATAAGGAGAAAACGCTGGTAACCCAAGGACACTCACATAAACAACCAAGGTTACCCTTGCACTTGGATGAATAACAGAGATTTGGTTTATATGCTAAAATAAAATTAGAATGTTGATCAGCATATTCATGAGCAGTAGTATATTCTGGATGGAAATTTCCTGCACTTCTAGTAATTTTTCATTGTTGTTTGTGCATGTCATATTCTTTGAAGATTTGACCCGTCTGCTATGAGCATGACTGTCCTGTACAGGATAAATATTAATACGCGGTGTGTAAACTAAAACTTGCCACTAATAAAGTAGCAATGGAGAAAATGACTATAAACAGTACATCTGTGGAAAAATGTAGCCTGTTCTTCACTCCAAATTTCTTATAAATTTAATTATTTAAAAAGGGAAAATAGTTTTTACAAATATCGTTTAATGGCACATCTTTGAATACAGTTTCTAAATACAGAAACGAGAATTCGTGCAGGGTTTTTCCACAGACTTATCAACAAGAAGTGTCTGGGCTTATACCAAACCTTTTACCCAAGCCTGTAGGGGCTGTTTTTAGCTCCACTGGCCAAAGGCCAGCGAGCTATTGTCATGGCAACCAAAGTAAAAAACCTTTAAAAATCTTCTCCTCCCAAACCGCTATTTGGATAGCATTATTATTTTGCAGGAATGTTCCTTAGATACAGGTTTACAGAATTCCTTAAAAAAAAAATGATCTGTCAAAAAACATGGCTTTTATGGGAGACTCATTTTCCTTTTATGGTATAAAGTAAAATCTTTGAAAAATTTCTTCTCTAAAACTATTCATTGGATTTCATTGTTGTTTTCCAGGTAAGTTCCTATGGTGGTTGTCTACCAAATTGTTTCTTCAGTGAGCTAAAATGCAGGATTGAATGATAATTGTTAAAAACTTTCTTTCGCCACTATAGAAATATCAGGCCTGTGGAGCGATACAGGAGCTCAAGCGCCTCTAGTTATAAATGACTGGTGCATAGGTTACATGATAGCTGACCATAGCTGAATGAACTGTACCAGGTCATGTTTTATTGATAAACATTTATTTTATTTTCAAATTCAAAGTAACTGTTGATCTTTTGAAAAGTAGTTCAGTTCTGTACCCAAAATGCCCAAATCAGATTGGTCTGTTTTTGAAAAATGCCACATAGTGGAAGATAATTAATTTTTAATGAAAGGTTATCACCTCTGATGTAAACCCAGGAGCTAATTTGATCCAACATGTAAATACTCGGATTTGAAAATCAAATTGCCACAGGAAATTTCGAATATAATAGTTCTTTGTATTTGTAACAATTGAATTTGCCACTCGAAAAAGTCCAAATTCTATCCAAATTCTATCCGGACCACCAATTATCATATTAACCACCAAGTTTGGGATTAAAGGGTCATGCCCGATAGATCAACTGACCATTAGTGGTCATTCGGTCAGTCATAAGTTGAGGGAAATATTGTGTACCAATTACCAGAGATAAACCCATAAATTGGTCAGCTTGGGTCAAATCTTGCTGATGTTAACTTTTACAGTGCAAAATAAACCAAACTGGACACTTGGTTCACAAGACCCAAATAGTTGCAATGTCAAGAACAGTGTAGATCAAAGATCAGACTGCATGTTAAAAGCAAGTACTGACATGAATTTAAATAAATTATGGTGCAAATGGTTGTCTTAATGTCTGACAGAGTAGAAAACATTGTGGAAAAAGAGAAAATGCTGGTAACCAGCATTTTTTCTTTTTCCTATCATGTTTTCAAATGCCTTTCTTTCTCTGGTTCATTAAAACTTAGGATTGTGTGGTAAAGGGTTGATGGGCAGACTGTTATATAAACTTCAACCAATTAGAATGTGAGATAAATTAATTTATTATATACCTGAAAGTCTTCCTGAGAAAATATATGTGTCACACGCGATAAAATATCTCACAGGACAGAAAAAAAATCAGTATCTACACACTGAAATACGGTTCTAAATATGGTATGATGATGTCATGTTGATGTAACTCACAAGCAGAATATGTATGTATTCATTTGCAATTTGACTGGTTAAAATTTAACACTGTGATATTCATCAGCCATTCATAAAAATGAAATTACTGGCTACTACACTATTATTTGTTGTATTTTGCTTACCATTTTCGAATGAAATATTAACAATTGCAATATTTTTTTGTTGAAAAGTGTAGGTATATAATAAAAGGAATATTATGCTGTATTAACTTTCCTGGCGCATGTATTTTTTTCTTGCCACACAAGAAAATTTTGACATCTTACTCGACCTTCAGTCTCACGCGATATCAAATTTTCTCACGCAGCTCAAATCAAATACATACACCAGGAAAGTCACTACAGCATAATATTCCGTATATGTTCATGTTTATTATGGTTGCCAGGACACCTTGTTTCATTCATACATGCTGATATGCCTCTGATTTTCCGAAATATTTTTGAAATCTGGTGTATATCCATGATATTACATGTTTCCATTGTGGGCACTTTCAAGCAAAGTTTTCAGAACTTTCTCAGGGTCTGTAACCCTTGTCCTGCTAAGTAAGTGAAATGAAACTTTCAAGCATGTTATAAAAATCTAAATTTTGCTATTTTAAAGGTACTTTTGGGGGAAAAATAGATTGTTATCAGACAGTGTAGATCCAAGATCAGACTGCATGTTCTGTGCAGTCTGATCTTGATCTACACTATCTGCAAATGGTCCTTGACTTGCACTTCATAGCCTAAGGAATAAAAGTCAGACTTATTACGGTAAAGAGTTGAAGCACATCCACCTCTGAATGCATGTGGTACTTGTCTACCTACATCAGTATGTTTTCCTTGGAACTTTCAACACCTCAATCCTTTACCAAACAACAATCCTGCCCACACGACAAAATTTTAGCCTGGTCCAGATTGAAAGCATTTGCAGATCACATATTAACACTTAGGCTGCACAGTGCGACTCGCTGACCATTTGCAGACAGTGAAGATCAAGATCAGGCTGCACAGAATGTGCAGTCTGATCTTGGATCTGCACTGTCCGATAAGGAGATATCTTTCCTCCAAAACTACCTTCGAAATAGGAAAATTTGGGTTTTTACTGTCGGCTTGAAAGTCTTATTTCTTTTATTTAGCAGGATAAGGGTTAAATGTTACCCAAATCACAAAATTTGTCCTACAAAGGATAGAAAATATTGTGGGAAAAGAAGAAAACGCTTGTTACTAAGCATTTTCTTTTTATCCCAGCAACGTTTAAATTGTCATCAGCAAATGTTCTCAAATTTGTTGAGTCTAAAACTTTGTCGTTTGGTGAAGAGTTACTTCAAGTTGTCCCCTGCATACGCTTTCAGTTTGGGTGAGCCTAACATTTGTCGTTTTGTTCAGAGTTAGCTCTTTTACCATACAATCCTGTGTTTTAACAACCTTGAGGGAAAGACCTTTTGAAAGCATTGTTTTTTCCACAATGTTTTGTAACCTTTCAGAGACAAATCCAATGTTTTTTCCACAATGTTTTGTAACCTTTCAGAGACAAATCCAATCTATTATGTTTTATTTGTCGCCTGCTTTTTTGCATTTGGACAACCCTGAAATGTTGTCATATGGACAAGGGATAATTCTGCATTATCTATCGATGTTTTAAGATGAGCCATGCTCTGACAAAGGGGGGTTTAATGCATCTCTGTGATGCATGAAACCAAAGCCAGTCATCATTATAGTTATGTATCCATAAAATCCATTTAGTCAAGCAACTTACTGAATCATATTGTAGGCTTGTCCTTGAACATGCAGAAAATTGACCATGCACAGGCTGACATGGGTGGATACTTTTTCCCAGATGCATTGAACCCTTTTTTCACAAAGCATGCCTCTTAATAAATAGCGCTTGGACTGACCACAACTGTCTGCTTTGTTACTTTTCGGAAAACTTGAGTTAATGAATGTATCTTTCTTGACAATAAAGGTGAAATGTATATTTATACACATCAGAAAGCTGGTGAACATTAACAGTACTCCAAACGAACAAAAATTTGGTGATGTGGAAATTGAAAGCATTTGTAGATGACTATTCAAATGTAGCTGGAATTGTGAGATCTTATCAGAAAAGGATAGAAAACATTGTGGGGAAAGAAGAAAATGCTGGTTACCAGCATTTTCTCCTTTTCCACAATGTTTTATAAAGCCCTCTTTCTCAGGATCATAAAAACTGAGGGATTGTATAGTAAAGGGTTAACACTTTTCCATGATGGTGTCGGCAATCAGGTGGGAAAAGTTTTAAAGGTCCAATCAAAATTTTTTGGCTCTTTACCAAACAGTCCCAGGTTTCAATGACCTTGAGAATGAACCTTCTTGAAAAGATTGGTTACCAGCATTTTCTTGTTTTTTTCCCCACAATGTTTTCTTCCCTTTCAGAGACTAATATCAGTTTTTGGATTCATTGGATTCATCGTCTGCAAATCCTTTCAATTTGGTCAAGTCTAAGATCTTGTCGTCTGGCAAAGAGTTACACTGCTGACATTGTGACATGTTCACCTACACAATTATCGACCACATAAAAGAGGTTTCTAGTAACAAAATTAATGAAATATTTCGTGTAATTTTAGCTGTAAATATCACAGATATAGACTAAGAAAGAGAATCCCTGTACCAAATGGTCCTGTGTTATAAGTCTGGAAAAAAAAAGGACTTGTAATTTAAAGAGTTTGTTGGAAAAGGAGAAAATGCTTGAAACCTGGATTTTCACTGTTTATTATAATTTTTCCTACCTTTTTTCACAGGCAAATTGTATTATTTGAGCCCCATATTTATTTACTTATAATTAATATTTCAACATGGGCACATCTAATACTTTTGTTGTCTGGTTCAAACTTTACCAAACCATAAAATTTTGGACTGTACGAAATTGAAAACATTTGCCGATGACAAATTCGTTGTAGCTCAAATGATGATTTCTGGCTATGGTAGGATAAAAAAAACATTGTGGGAAAAGGAGAAAATGCTGGTTACCAGCATTTTCTTCTTTTCCCTCGATGTTTCTTAAAAGTCCTCTTCTTCAGGATCGTTAAAACTTGCGATTGTGTGGTAAAGGTAAAAGAGGCATATCTACAGTTGTAAAGGGTATAATGGCTAGTCTGTGAGGGTCATGTCTAGGTCATGGCCTGCTATGAACCCTCTTGTACAAATATAAGCTAAGTACATAATTCTGATCAAACCCCACAGTGAGTCGCGGCATCTAGAAATCAGACATGGCCAGGCGTGCACAACTTGCTCAGTACATTTTACAACACAGTCCAGATTTTTTAACGACCATGAGGAAATAGCCTTTTTCTTGAAAAGCTTGTTGGGAAAAGCAGAAAATGCTGGTATACAGCCAGCCGTGCAGAACTTGCAAGTACATTTCGACACTTTTCCACACAATCCCAAGTTTTAACAACCCTGAGGAAATAGCCTTTTGAAAACCTGGTGGAAAAAAGGAGAAAATGCTGGTAACCAGCCTTTTCTCCTTTTTTCCACAAGGTTTTCTACACTTTCACGGACAATTACCATCATTTCAGCTATCTTTAATTTGTCATCTGCAAATGTTGTCAGTTTGGACAAGTCTTTAACTCTTTACCACACAATCCCGACTTTTAACGACCCTGGATAAGAAAGCTTTTGAAAACATTGAGGGAAAAGGAGAAGATGCTGGTAACCAGCATTTTCTCCTTTTCCCACAATGTTTTCTACCCTATTAAAGACAGAAATCATCGTTTGAGCAAAATTTATTTTGTCGTCTGCAAATGCTTTCATTTTGTTTAATTTTGGTAAAGAGTTAATTTTATCTTTTAGTAAAGAGTGAAACAAACTGTCAAAAACAAAGGAATTATTAAGACCACTACCCAAAATGGCAGGAAAAGATATAAAAAAGCCTGGGTTTGTTGAAGTTTCAATGTCAATGCTTTCAAGAAAGTTTGATAATAAATAAGAAGCCTCACTCTTTCGCCAACGGGTCGTGCATGGGTCTGTGGTAAAGAGAAGGAATCGTAACCTGAAGGTCCTTGGTTTGAAGCTCACTGGGGGCACTTGGTTTTTTGTGGGAGTGTCCTTTGGCAGGACGCTTCAAAGCCCTTGCCTAGTACCTGTAAAACCCAGGACTTATATGAATATGTGAGCTATTGCAGTGTTATGACTGAAATAATGTTGAAAGTAGCGTAAAACACCAGTCGGTCAATCAATCAGTCTTTCACTACCAAATAAATTACTATATTTTCAACAACTACAAAATACAGTTCTGCTGCAAAATGAAGGGACAGCTTGGTGATAATCCAGAATAAAGTAGTTGACATTGTAGATCAGATATCAGACTGCATGTTCTGTGCAGTATTATCTTGATCTACATTGACCACAAAAGCTTCTCATGATATCTGTAGTAAGGAAATAGCCAATCTAGAATAAAATAGTGGACAGTGTAGATCAGAGATCAGACTGCACGTTTTGTGCAGTCCGACCTTGATCTACACTGACCACAAAAGCCTTTCATGATATCTATAGTAAGGAAATAGTCAACCTAGAATAAAATAGTGGACAATGCACATTCTGTGCAGTCTGATCTTATTCAACATTGCCCACAAAAGCTTCCCGTGTTATCTATAGTATGGAAAGAATGGATAAGTTACATGCCTTTGTGACCAGGCTTTATCATTATATAACTAATAAACTGCTCTCTATTGAGGACTGATTCCCTTTTAAGTCACTGCAAAATTTTACACTCGTCCATATTATATTAACTCATATTATATACCTGAAAGTTTTCTGGAGAGAATACATGCATCGCACGCAGATAAAATATGACACTGCAGAAAAAAAGTCTGTATCTACAAACTGTAAAATACGGTTCCAAATATTATGGTATGATGACGAAATGATGACATAACTCACAAGCAGAATATGTATGTATTCATTTGCAATTGGTCAAAATTTTACGCTTTAATACTCATCCACCATTCATAAAAACGAAGTTACCGGCTACTACACATTGTTTTATTTTGTTTACCGTTTTTGAATAAAATATCAATAATTTGCAATATTTTGTCGTTGAAAGGTGTAGGTATATAACAAAAGGAATATTATGCTGTAGTAACTTTCCTGGAGCTAATATTTGCTTATTGCCGTGCAAGAAAATTTGACATCTCGCTTAACCTTCTCGGATGATATCAAACTTTCTCATTTGGCTCGAATCAAGTACATGCACCAGGAAAGTCACTACAGCATTATATTTTGTATTTATCCTGCTAAATTAGTGAAATGAAACTTTCAAGCCGATAGTAAAAACCCAAATTTTGCTATTTCAAAGGTATTGTTTGGGAGAAAGATATCCCCTTATCAAACAGTGTTGATCCAAGATCAGACTGCATGTTGCTAAGTTAGTGAAATGAAACTTTCAAGCCTGTAGTTAAAACCCAAATTTTGCTATTTCAAAGGTAATTTTTGGAAGAAAGATAACCCCTTATTGTTCAGTGTAGATCCAAGATCAGACTGTACATTCTGTGCAGTCTGATCTTGATCTACATTGTCCACAAAAGGTCATTGAGTCGCGCTTAGCAGCCTAAGGATTAAAAGAATTCACAGACAACAGTACAAATGTTTTTTTGATGATACTCACTGTTACCAGCATTTTCTCCTTTCCCATAATATCTTCAAAAGCCTTCTCCATGGGGTCGTTAAAACTTTGGATTGTATGGAAACAAAATCTCAACAAATTCTATGATCATTTTTTAGCTCCACTGGCCGAAGGCCAGAGAGCTATTGTCATGGCGTTGTGTCCGTCGTGCGTCCGTCCGTCCGTCCGTCTGTCCGTCCGTCCGTTTGTGCGTGCATCCGTTAACTTTTTCTTTAAAAAACTTCTCCTCAGAAACTATTGACTGGATTTTTACCAAATTTCACAGGAATGTTCCTTTGGTGGTCCTCTTTCAAATTCCTTCAAATAATTGTGTTCCATGAAGAATTCTGGTTGCCATGGCAACCAAAGTAAAAAACCTTTAAAAATCTTCTCCTCCCAAACCGCTATTTGGATAGCATTATTATTTTGCAGGAATGTTCCTTAGATACAGGTTTACAGAATTCCTTAAAAAAAAAAAGATCTGTCAAAAAACATGGCTTTTATGGGAGACTCATTTTCCTTTTATGGTATAAAGTAAAATCTTTGAAAAATTTCTTCTCTAAAACTATTCATTGGATTTCATTGTTGTTTTGCAGGTAAGTTCCTATGGTGGTTGTCTACCAAATTGTTTCTTCAGTGAGCTAAAATACAGGATTGAATGATAATTGTTAAAAACTTCCTTTCGCCATTATAGAAATATCAGGCCTGTGGAGCGATACAGGCGCTCAAGCGCCTCTAGTTTAAAAAAGAATTAGAAAAAGATATCTACTGTTTTATCCAGATTTTCTTACAAAGTATTGGAAAGTGCAGATTCAAGATCAGGTGGCTCATTCTGTTCATGCTGATCTTTATCCACACAGTCCATTATATGTAAGCACCCAAGTTTTCAGACACATTCCGAAGGTTACAATACAAAATTAATTGCGTTTTTCAGCTTGAGTGTTTTCAAAGAAAACGAGCTATTGTCGTGGCCCTGGTAGCCTGGGTTCCAGTCTGTCCATTTTTGTGGTATTTGTCGAAGACAATACCACTATGAGTTCAATATTGAATTTTGAAGACCATGTATCGTATTTTGTGCAAAGCCGAAGGAAATAAACCCAATTAAACTCAGTTTTTCTCAGACAAATGAGTTTTTCGGTGGCACTCAGATATGTAATTGGAAACGGCATGTTAAAATACACTGGGTGAGGCCATCGATCGTGGAAATACTAATTTTTAATTGAAAAAAGCTTCAATCGCGCATAGCCTTCTATTGGCGGAATGATACAAAATTTGTCTACTGATCGCTTGGTCCTGGGCTTTTTCGTTCCAAAACCAGTTCGTCCCATGGTTTGTTCATCCCATGATTGCACGCTACTCCATTTGATTGGGCATGCATATTTATAGATCGAAATAATTGATTGTAATGTTGGGAATTAAATGTTAACGGCCAAAGATATTTCAAAATCAGTTTTCAGGTACAAAATTAATTTTATTCGATATATTCACATGGTTTCTCTCTCTATCCATCATGCATCCTACTGTCAAGGGACGTTACTCCTGACTCCTCCTTATGATCAAAGGGAGACCACCAATACACAAATAATCCTGACTTTGTCATGAGTACTCTCCCTTAAACCAAAAAGGTATTCATTTGCTTAGTAGGTTGACTTTCAAGCCAATATTTGAATAACATTTCTCTTTTTCTTTCAAATTATTAATTCTACACGATGGCTTCCTTGACAAATACCACTTCAGTGTTCTCAACGCTTTGATTTTCCTTTTCTATCATTTGGATGTTGCTTTGTCAAAAATGATGGCCTGGGGACATTTGAAAACCAATCACAGCAACATCTACTTTACCCCATCTCATAGTGGGGTAAAGTAGATGTTGCTGCAATCGGTTTTCGAATGTAACTGACTAAAAATAGATACCGAAATTCCAATAGCCTCGGTTTGATGGCTTCCTGCTCGTGAGCCATCTTTGAAAATATATTAACAAAATTTCAAACAGGTTATTTACAATGACTTTGGAGGATAGTTAGAAAGTCTTACTGTATTTTTGATGGTACCGACCAGTCATTAAAGTCACCCGTATATGAAATCACCGCCGTTGAACCTGAAGTAGTTGAAAAATGTGCGAATCCATCGTTATCACCTTTGTGATGTCACGCGATAAACAAGTCTTTAATTAGATTATCGGCACAAACGATAATCATGGGGAGACCCTTAAATTTCCACAGGCTGTAATAATAACGGAAGCCAAACAGAGCCAAAGATCAACAGCAGACCCCATTTATGAGAGCGTGATATGGAGTAATTTTTAAAGTATTACCGCCTGGACCCAGGCTTTGGCCCTGGTGACATCTGAGTCTTTGTAGTCGTCGTTGTCGTGCAAAAACTTTGACATTTTCAAAAACTTGGACATTTTCAAAAACTTGGACATTTTATCATATCTCTATCATTACTGAAGATATTTACTTCAAACTTTGACAATTGTTTACTATCAAAAGGGTAACCCATGGAACAAGGGCAGATAACCCTCAAAGTATTTTTCACACACTATTATGCCCCTTTTTGACTTATAACTTTCACTGAAAATCAAGCAACCGCAGCCAAGCCTTGGCATTCTCTTGCAGTGTTCTTGTTTTAGATTTCAAATGGGTAGACATATTTTTGAGTGAAGAGGGTCAAGAAAAAAGTATCAAATAGAGTAATGGCTCTTACTCAACCCTTTTTCACACAATCCTGAGGAGGAAGGCTTTTGAAAACATTGTGGAAAAAGGAGAAAATGCTGGTTACCAGGGTCGTTAAAACTAAAGATTGTGTGGGCAAGGTTTAAAGATCAACTTACTTGAAATTGATGTCTTACATCCTTTCAAACTTTTTAACTCCTTACCAAAAGACAACATTTTAGACTAGTTCAAATTAAAAGCATTTGCAGACAACAAAATAAGTGTCTCTCAATTATAGAAATTTGCTTTCAGGAGGGTGGAAAACATTGTGGGAAAAGGAGAAAATGCTGGTTACCAGTATTTTTGGCCTTTCCCACAATGTTTTCAAAGGCTCATAACTTTGCATCATAAAACTTGGGATTTTGTGGTAAAGGGTAAACCTTTACCACAAATCAAAATTTTAGATTTGTTTAAATTGAAATCATTTGCAGACCAAAAAATAAGTGTGTCTCAAAAATAGAAATTTGCTTTCTGAAGGGTGGAATACAATGTGGGTAAAGGAGAAAATGCTGACTACTACTGCAATGTTTTCAAAAGGATTCCCTCTTTAGGTCCTGAAAATTTGGCATTGTGTGGTAAAGGGCTAAAAAAAAAAGAAATGACAACCATGTCTAGAAGTAAGATACTGGCAGTGAAACAAAGCAGAAAAATATAGTTATGGCAGATGTCACATTTTTTCCCATGTTTTTCCCATGTTGTCTGCTGTTGAGACAGCCAATTAACAGACGACTATTTAGCCCATGGTAAGAACAGTCAGGTTAAACATGTTGGTCAACACCCCTGTTGAAAGCCTGGGTTCCAATCCAATAATTTTTAGCTTGGCTGTTTTCAAAGAAAACGTCAAGGTGTTGTCGTAGCCCTGGTGTCATCGTCATTGTCTGCATCTGCATCATCATTGTGCGAAAACTTGACATCTTGTAATACCACTATTATTACTGAAGATATTTACTTCAAGCTTGGACAACTTGTTTACAATCAAAAGGGGAACCTATACAATAAGGGTAGGTTACTGTTAAAGTATTTTGACACAGTAACTTCCCTTTTCAAATTAGAATTTTCATTGAGAAACAAACACTTGCAGCCGAGTGTTGGCACCCACATGCAATGCTCTTGTTTCCTTTTATATTATTTTGAGGCTACTTTGTCAACAATGAAGGAACCGATGATCACTTCATTGATGTACAATTATATGTGTAATTTATAGAATCAGACTGCAATAAGGAGTCAACCCTTTGCCGCACAATGGCAACCTTTAACAACCCAGGGAAAGAGGCAGTTTGAAAAGATTGTGGGAAAAGGAGAAAATGCTGATAACCATTCTCCTAGATTTTCTAAATTTGAAAGTAACACAACTTCTGATTGGCTAAACCAACCCAATGATTTAACCAATCAGAAGTTGTGTTACTTTCAAATGTAGAAAATTCTAGAGAATGTTACAGAGAATATTCTTCAGAATGGTTGGTGAGTACAGACCCCCAAAGTTATGTTGAAAAGGGCATTATAAACACTATACAATCAAAGGCAGCTATTAGAGGGGGAAAAATGAAAGTAGGGAAGCCAAGTATACATGTGGCAGGTCAGATACTATATTTGTTGACCAGGCTTGACCACACTCTGTCATTGATAAAGAGGCTCTATATACTTAACAGTCGCTTGACCAACACTAACAGTCACTGCTGGTCACATTAGTTTGTACTGTCAATTTTGAGTGATATAAGATATATGTTTTATATTGTTTTGTTGGAATAGTGTTTAACTCTTTACCAAACGACAAAATTTTGGACTTGACCAAATTGAAAGCGATTGATACAAAAAAATAAAATGTGGCTCAACTGATGGGATTTGTCTTTAACATGGTAGAAAATGTTATGGGAAAAGGAGAAAATGCTGGCTACCAGCATTTTCTACTTTTCCCATAATGAGTTTAAAAGCTTAATTTTTTAGGGTCATTAAAACTTGGAATTATATGATAAAGAGGTAGGACTTTACCTGATGACTTGTCATGATTGAAAACTTTTGCAGATGAAAAAGAAATTTGGTTCAAATGATAGATTTGTCTTTGAAAGGAAGAGAAAGGAGAATATACTTGTTACAATTATTTTTCTCCTTTTTCATCAATGTTTTTGAAAGCTTTGACCATAAAATTATTGAATTGATTGGTGCTGAGCCCCATTAGCTCAGTTGGTAGCGTGCAGGACTTGAGAACAGTGGGTCGTGGTTTGATCCCTGGCTCGGCCAATTTCTCTCCGAGGATTGATGATAGTCACTGCGACAGGATTCATTCCTCTCTCACTGCGGATCATTGTCTCGACAATGATTATGTGGGAAAGCAGCCAGTGGCTTCGAAAGAAAATTGTGCGGAGTACTGGTAAAAGAGACTCCAGGAAAGCATGGATAGGTGCACTGGCCACTGCTATATAACTGACATAATGTTGAAAACGGCATTAAACACCATATAATCAATCAGTCAATTAAATTATTTGGTAAGGGGTTAATTTTTTTTTTGTCTCTGGATTTCATTGTGGAAATAGTGTATTTGGGATATTACTTGGAATTACTTTAATTTGAATTGTGAGGTGAATGATTCTGATGTTAAAGGTGACCATGTTAGTTTAACTTTTTACCACACAATCCTGAATTTTAACAACCCTGAGACGAAAGATGTTTGAAAAAAATTGTGGAAAAGGAGAAAATGCTGCCATCCAGCATTTTCATCTTTTCCCACTTTTTATATGCCCGTTGAAGACGGGACGTATTATGGGATCACCCGTGGCAGACGGGCAGGCTGCATCCCCATTCTTTGTCCGGAGCATATCTCCAAAACTATGCTAGCTACGGTTATGAAATTTCATGGGTGGATAGATCTCATCAAGGCGGAGTGCAGTGCACAGGAATCATAACTCTCGCTTGCTTAATTTTTGAGTTATTGCCCTTTGTTGTTTTTCATACTTGAATTTTGTCTGGAGCATATCTCCAAAACTAGACCAGCTACGGTTATGAAATTTCATGGGTAGATAGATCTCATCAAGGGGGAGTGCAGTGCACAGGAATCATAACTCTTGCTTGCTTAATTTTTGAGTTATTGCCCTTTGTTGTTTTTCATACTTGAATTTTGTCCGGAGCATATCTCCAAAACTATACTAGCTACGGTTATGAAATTTCATGGGTGGATAGATCTCATCAAGGGGGAGTGCAGTGCACAGGAATCATAACTCTTGCTTCCTTAATTTTTGAGTTATTGCCCTTTGTTGTTTTTCACACTTGAATTTTGTCCAGAGCATATCTCCAAGACTATACTAGCTAAGGTTATGAAACTTCATGGGTGGATAGATCTCATCAAGGGGGAGTGCAGTGCACAGGAATCATAACTCTTGCTTCCTTAATTTTTGAGTTATTGCCCTTTGTTGTTTTTCATACTTGAATTTTGTCTGGAGCATATCTCCAAGACTATACTAGCTAAGGTTATGAAACTTCATGGGTGGATAGATCTTATCAAGGGGGAGTGTAGTGCACAGGAATCATAACTCTTGCTTACTTAATTTTTGAGTTATTTCCCTTTGTTTATATTCATACTTGAATTTTGTCCAAAGCATATCTCCAAAACTATGCTAGCTACAGTTATGAAACTTCATGGGTGGATAGATCTCATTAAGGGGGAGTGCAGTGCGAAAGAACCATAACTCTACCTCGTGCTGTCTTTGAGTTATTTTCCTTTGATCGTCATTTTTACAGCATTTTCTGCTTGTCCGGAGCATAACTTTGTCATCTCCAGTCTGATTGACTTGAAACTTGGCATGTGTGTTTGTTGCAATAATACGGAGTGCAGTGCGAAAGAACCATAACTCTTCCTCATGCTGTCTTTGAGTTATTTTCCTTTGATCATCATTTTTACAGCATTTTCTGCTTGTCTGGAGCATAACTTTGTCATCTCCAGTCTGATTGACTTGAAACTTGGCATGTGTGTTTGTTGCAATAATACGGAGTGCAGTGCAAAAGAACCATAACTCTACCTCGTGCTGTCTTTGAGTTATTTCCCTTTGATAGTCATTTTTACAGCATTTTCTGCTTGTCTGGAGCATAATTTTGTCATCTCCAGTCCGATTGACTTGAAACTTGGTATGCATGTTTGTTGCAATATTACAGAGTACAGTGCGCAAGAACAATAACTCTTCCTAGTGCGGATTTTGAGTAATTCCACTTTGATCTTCATTTTTACAGTATTTCTTGCTTGTCCGGAACGGAACTTTGTCACCTCAAGTCAAATTGACTTGACACTTGGTAAACATGTTTGTTGCATTACCTGCCCTTTACGATTATTATACCCCCTTGACAACTGGCGGTGGGATGGGCGTATCTTGCGACAATTTGACGCTCTTGTTTTTTTTTGCTTTTCCATAAACAAATTTTAATTTTTGAGTCACATTTAAATTGTGACCTTCAAATACATTGAATTTGGACATGTCTGAAATTTTGTCCTTCTACCAAAAGGGTTTGATAGGTTTGATAGTCAAAGGGTTGACTTAGTGTTTGACCCCTGTGACTTTTTGTTCAAAATATGGAAACATGAAATAAGCAATCTACCTGTATCAATTTACTATGGCAACAGATCTATACATACAACGAAACAGCATTATTAGCAAATATTGTTGAAGACTTATCAATGGTAACCATTAATTTGAACTCTTTACCTTTTCAAATCAAATACCTGTACATCCCTGGGAAAGAATGTAGCCTTTTACAACCCAGGCCCTGCCAAGCTCCTGTAGCTCAGTTGGTCCTGTGCAGGACTTGAGAACAGAGGGTCGTGGGTTCGATCCCTGGCTCGGCCAATTTCTTTCTGAGGATTGATGAGTCATTGTGACAGGATTCATTCCTCTCCCACCACTGACCATTGTCTCAACGATGGTATTGTGGGAAAGCAGCCAGTGGCTTGGAAAGAAATTTTGCGGAGTACTGTAAAAGAGACTCCAGGAAAGCATGAATAGGTGCACTGGCCACAGGGATATAACTGAAATAATGTTGAAAATGGTGTTAAACATGATACAATCAATCAGTCAATACAACACAATCCCAAGTTTTGCCTGTTATCAGCATTTTCTCCTTTTCTTTCAGTGTTTTCTATCCATTCAAAGACGTATTCCGTTAGTTTCTTCATATTGTATTTGTAAAAATGTCTTCAGATGCTTTCAATACAAATCCTGTAATTTCTGGCACCACCTCACCACCTCTTGTTGCTTGTTCTGTGTAGTCTGATCTTGATCTACACTGTCTACAAAAGCTTCTTGTGTTGTCTGTGGTAAGAAAAGAGTTATGTTATGCAATCTTAAAACCCTTTACCAAATATTCCTTTGTATTATACGCCAGTAGGAAAGAAGCTTTTGAAAACATTATTGGAAAAGGAGAAAATGCTGGTAACCAGCATTTTCTCCTTTCCCCACGATGTTTTGTAACTTTTTAAATGCAAATCCCAATATTTGATTTCTCATCTGCAAATTCAATGCAATCTGTGCGCCAGCTGTAGAGTTATGTTGTCTGGTTAAGGG
Source organism: Hippopus hippopus (assembly GCA_946811185.2). Classification (NCBI taxonomy): domain Eukaryota; kingdom Metazoa; phylum Mollusca; class Bivalvia; order Cardiida; family Cardiidae; genus Hippopus; species Hippopus hippopus. Next base: position 51,943,848 of record OX328108.1, on the reverse strand, counting down.
TCAAGTTGGTTTCTTTGTATGGTGCTTATTTTCTTTTCAACATTATTTCAGTTATATCAGGGTGGCCAGTGAACCTATCCATGCTTTCCTTGAGTTTCTTTCTGGTTATTTGGCATGCTATTCTTCCTGTAAAAGAAATAAACCAACTTGAGGATTCAAAACAGCAAACCCCAGATTTCATGTCCAGTGTACACTACCAAATGTGCTACCAGGCCCCACAAGGGGTCAATTAATAGATCATAGACATCTTGTGTCACAAAATGAGCACAAAATTGAAGTATATTAACCTTTTACTAAACAATCCAATGTTTAAAGGACTATGAAGAAGATGGCTTTTGAAAACATTGTGGGAAAAGAAGAAAATGCTGGTAACCAGCATTTTCTCCTTTTCCCACGATGTTTTCTCCCCATTCAAAGACAAGGCCAGTCATTTGAGCCATATGTTATTTGTCGTCTACAAAATGCTTTGAATTTGGAGGAGTCTAAAATTTTGTTGTTTGGTGAAGCGTTTATTATCCTTAGGCTTCAAAGCGCGACTCGCTGACCTTTTGGGGACAGTTTAGATCAAGATCAGACTGCACAGAACCTGCAGTCTTATCTTTGATCTACACTGTCAAATAAGGACATATTTCCTTCCAAAAAATACCTTTTAAATATTTGGAGTTTTACTATCGGCTTAAAAGTTTTATTTCGCTTTTTTAGCAGGATAAGCGTTAAAGGGCCTTTAGTTTCCTACATGTATCTTGGTGTAGAGGTCAGTCAGGGCATTCTATTATAAACAAGTTCTTGACTTTAGCCTTGCCTTAAAATTCCTTGTATAATATAACAACCCTGGGGAATTATACAGTCAAAAACATTGTGGAAAGAAGATGTTGATAACCCTTTGAAAGTTTGATTTGGAGAAGTCATAATTATATGTCTTCTGCAAAGGTTTTTATTAAGCGGTCGGCATGAGCCAGACGATTAGAGAGACCACAAATTTTGAAAACCCATCCGCTGAGGGCAAACTGATGTAACCCCAACTCGTAAAAGCATTCACTTACAACATTACAACGCTTAACAAGCCTGTTGTAACCTTATTATGTTTACTACTTTCATGTTTAATTTATCAAACTATAATCAGTATTGTATCTTCATGCCAAATGTTGCCCCTGATGGTTGGACGATTGCATAGATTACAACCGATAGAAAATGCATTTCATTTTCTGGAGGCCATCAAAGAAATCAACTGCTGTGACATTTCTAGTTTTAAATTGAAGATTTCAGATATATTTATTTATCTCTTACACCACATTACATTGGTAATTTATCTATGTCACAGCTTACTAAACTCTGAACCATTTTACAGTCTATCAGATTTTAACAGCGTTTCTTCTCCTTGCTGTAAGGATGTGTCTTAGAAGTAGCTAATTAGTTTATGATCTAACAAAACTTGAAAAATAATTTTTCTCTAAAGTGAGTAAGGCGATAGCTGGCAAATCATCAGAAAAGAAGAAAGTGGTGTCTGTGGTTATGAGATAGAGCATTGGCATTGTAACCATAAGGTCCAGAGTTCCCGGGAGCGGGTGTCAACTTTGGGACTTGTCATTGGCCCACACATTTGTCGCGAGTACTGGTGTAGTTTCCAGGAAGCAGAATCGAGAGAAACTGGTATAAGTTGTACCAATTTGTTTCTCAATTGATGTAAAGTAAATATGTTTAAACTAAACTAAAAGAAGATAGACAGAGAAAAAATACTTTTCAGTGGTATTTTTGTAACTCTTTACCAAAATGGTTTATCCAATCAAAAGTTGGTTACTTTCAAATGCAGAAAATTAAGGAGAATAAGACTAAGAATGTTCTTAAGAATTGTTGTGGAATACAGACTCAGAAAAGAAGAAAGACATAAGAAAGAAAAAAACATTTTTCAATGGAATTTCTTTTACTCTTTACCAAAGGACAAAACTTTGTACTCGATCAAATTCAAAGCATTTTGCAGACAATAACTTAAATGTAACTTAAATGATGATTTTTGTCTATGATAGGGAGTAAAATATTGTGGGAAAAGGAGGAAATGCTTGTTACCAACATTTTCTCCTTCTCCCACAATGTTTTCAAATGACTTCTCTGGGTCTTTCAGTTTGGTCACATCCAGAGTTATATCATCTAGTAAAAAGGTTAAAGTGGTCATTTTGATGATGTCATAATTGGGGTCAGTGACCAGTGACTGGCTATCTTTAAGAATTGACCTCACTCCAACACTGGCCACAGAGTGAACTCTATGTATTTCTGGGGAACGAAACCCTGTACCACACAAACCCTGTACCACACAATCGCGAGTTTTAACGACCCTGAGCAAAAAGCGATTTGAAAACTTTCTGGGAAAAGATGAAAATGCTGGTGACCAGCATTTTTATCCTTTCCCCACAATGTTTTCTACTCTGTAATAGATTTCTTCTATCATTTATGCCACATTTCAATTATCGTCTGCAAAAGTTTTCAATTTAGACAAGTGTGCATTTTTGTGGTTTGGCAAAGAGATAAATCTTTAATGGGGCTATGTAGCTTTTATGGGGTGAATCAAAATTTCACCAATAAGACACCAATAAATAGGACTAAGTATAATTTTCTTTGCATTCATATAAAAACTGAAGCATTACTTTGTGTGAAAAAGTTGCAATACAGGGCGCTTAAATAAGGGGATGGACTTTTTGCAAAAGGTATGAGTAACTTTGTCTATTTTTATTACATCAGATATGATGTCATCATACTGATTTGAATATGTCATTGATCATGTGACATTCTTAGGAGCTTTTGCAAATTTCTGGTGCGAAATCTGCAATTACCTTAAGTGTCTATCAGGGTTTTCCCCCAGCTATAAAAAGTGGGGGTCATTGTGACCCCTATCTTCAGTCTGAAGAGTTGCTCCCATGTTATTTTTGTGATTGGGTCTCCGCAACCCTTCACAGCAGCCCTTCTTTAATACCATCTGGAAATCTCAAAATCTTACCGGTCATTTTTCAGTCGGCTTAATGTGCCTTTAATCTGCTTGTCAGCTATGAAAATGGACATGAATCGATAGATAAATGATTTAACTTCACACTGACACCAAGTTTAGTGCAAGGTTTTCATTGATCCTTTTGTAATTTACCATTTATTTGACATAAACACATCTGGCTAATTTGTAAACAAACACTCATTATAAATTCAGTTAACTGCACATGCGTGGTCAGTTTGATTTGAAAAAATGATATTGTGTGATAAATACGACTCCTCGTAAATGAAATACATCCAGTACATTTAGTTTTCCTTTCAATGCCCAAGCTGATAACACAGAAGCCGAGAAATTGTGAAAAAAAAGAACTTTACTGTACCGGAAGTGACTTCCGAAACATGCGCAGTAAATGTCAAGCCTAGCTTCGACTTCCTGGGAAGGAGGTCAATGGATATTTACATTCAGAAATAATGGAATTACAAGGATGTAACTCTGTCATTTTTTAATTATTTCGGTGTCTTTGTAAGGATTAATCATTAGTCTATCGATTCAGGAACTTATTGTTCACCGACAAAGAAAAGATTGACGCATACGGCCATTTGAAACGATGCCGGTATTTTAATTTTTCACTACGGATGGGTCATAAGAGTGGCTGCTGCGGGGGCTAGTGGAGAAACAATCACAAAAATAACATCGGAGCTAGTCCCCAAATCGGGAATATGTGACCCCTTGCCTCATAAGTTGAGGGTCATTTCTAAAACTTAGGGGGTCAAAATAAATGGGTCCCTTCGTGGTCAAGCACGGATTACAATGAATTTCACCTTTAAACTCCACGACAGTAAACGTCTGTAAGTTATTTCTGACGGAATGCTGAATTTCAATTTTTGACAGACGAAAAATCATGTCCGAATCGCTGCTTGACATGGCTTGATTGTCAGCTGTAGGAAGCAGATGATAAAAAAGAATGCTACAGTTTACTTCGTCGTCTCATTATTTTCCGCAAACAGAGCAGACTGGTAATGTGTACTTACATCTACCGGAAGTCACGTGAAATAAGCTTTGAAATCCAGAGAACCCAACCAAGACTTTGACTGGGCCTGTATTTACAACACATGTCCGATGTACTTTACGGCAATAATGCGTAAACCAGTCTTGTTCTATAAATAAATCAACAGAAAACCACTTTTATCTAAAATAAACCCTGTAGTTCAAAAAAGAACGGTGTTCGTCTGATATTGGAGCAAGAACAGACTTGGATTAACGACGCTTTATTCAATTTCCTAAATGTTTTAGATTTTGGAAAGTTGCGTCACTGATGATGCACTGTTATTTATTATGGGGGTCATTTGGGTTAAAATTGCATCAATGACACAGGATTTGTGCGTCATGGAAAACCCTGTGTCTGTGTAGTCCATGAAGAATATCACTGCAGAATTTTTTCTCACTCTCCTTCATCTATCTTCTTTACTCAGATGTTTTGCTTTGTGATAGCTGACACACTGCACAATAATTGTAGTGTGGTCGTAGATCTACAAATCTTGGCTTTACTGTGACATACTTGACAAAACAAACTTGGGCTTATACACATCTAGGTATTTTTTTAGCTTGATTATTTTCGGAGAAAACATCAAGGTATTGTCGTCACAGCCCTGGCATTGTTGTCATCTGAGTTGTCACCTTGTAAGAACTTTGACATTTTACAGTATCTCTGTTCTTACTATTCTTACTAAAGATATTTACTTCAAACTTGTACAAGGTATTAAGTACCAAAAGAGGCAACTATAGAACAAGAACAGTAACTGTTGAAGCATTTTTGATACAGTTATGCCTTTTTATTTATTCTTATCATTGAATTATTCGGATTTCACAGTGACTAACACCACTAGTGATGATAAATATGGTATCATCATTAGTGACGATATAGTTTTAGAATGTTTGGCTGAACTACTTTTTTCCTATATTGCTCATATTGTACCATTCTTGATAATTATCGGAATAAAAAAAGTGTGAATTAGGAATATAATAAAAAGGTCAATCAACAGTTACTGGTTATGTGTGATATCAAAAATCTGTCACTCAAATGGGGTTTGATGCGGCTAAAAAACTTGTCCTTCGGACTTGTTTTTTCATCAGCATCACACCCCATTCTAGTGACAGATTTTTAATATCACACACAACCAGTTGATTGTCCTCTATTTTTTTAACTTAAAAATTTCACTGAAATCAAGCAATGGAATCCACATGCTATGCTCTTGTTTAGACTTCAAATGGGCTAATTGGGTTTTTGAAAGGCTTGTTTATCTGAGTCGTTACAAGTTGGGGGGGGGGGGGGATCGTGTGGGAAAGGGCTAATTACAATTATGATATAACTGTAAACAGAGCTTAGTACTTCTGTTTGACCGCCAATGACCAGCATATTATAATAGATGACCACTAATATGACCATGTTCCTCGTTTTGAATCAATACATTGTATAGATTTGTGAAGTTCAAACCTACATGACATTTACAATTATATACATGAAAGTTCAACTCTTTACCAAACGACAAAATTTTAGACTGCTCCAAATTGAAAGCATTTGCAGGCAACAAAATAAATGTGAATCAAAAATTGAAATTCGTTTTGGGAAGGGTAACAAACAGTGTGGGAAAAGGAGAAAGTGCTGGTGACCAGCATTTTCTCCTTTTCCCACAATGTTTCAAAAGGCTTCTTTCTCAGGGTCGTTAAAAGTCATGATTGTGTGGTATGGGGTTAACTCTTTACCAAACGACAATATGTTAGGCCGGTCCAAATTGAAAGCATTTACAGTCGACATATTAAAGATGCCCGTCTACAGCCGGTGAGCAAAAACGCTGTTAAATTTCAAACAATTTAGAATGGTACAGAAATCAGTCCTTTGTGTAAACATGGATAAATTACTGACATACATGGTGTAATTGAAAAAGAGAAACACGGAGATTTGTATTAGAAACCGAACATTGGTCAGAAGAAAACTGGATGACGATTGAAGTGTAAACAATGGCGGTGCGTCACAGAAATTTATCGTTGGTTTCCGCCTAGAGTCAGATACGGTGTAATTTGCATATAAGCGGCGACCTCCGTCTGAAAATCGAGGCTGCAACAGAGAAGCCTCCATTTTCCTTTGTTTACCTCATTAGACGCAAGGCAAAGGTCAAATATAGTCACGCGACGGAATGCATGATCATCATACGAATCTACCCGAGTGTATAACGGATATATCGAAAATCTTCGATTCAAAAACCGGAAACGACGAGTGTGTTTAAATGGAAGGCTGCAACTCAGCGAAATGCATTTTCTATCGACCGTCATCTAAGCAACCTTGCAACCGTCAGGCACAATATTTGGCATGAAGATTTAAGAATGACTATAGTTTGATAAGATAAAGACAAAATGAGTTAAAACTGGCTGAAAATGAGTATAAGGGCCTCTTTAAAAGTGGCTCAAATGATAAAACTTGACCATGATAGGTTGGAAAACATTGTGGGAAAAGGAGAAAATGCTAGTTACCAGCATTTTCTGCGTTTCTCACAAAGTTTTCAAATGCCTTCTTCCTCAAGATTGATAAAAGTCTGGATTGTGTGATAAAGGGTTATCTTTACCAAACAATAAAAATTTTAGAATTTTCAAAATTGAAAGCTTTTAGGGACAACAAATTCAGTGTGGTTTAAATGCTTATTTTGTCTGTTGGTTACCAGCCTTTTCCCAAAATGTTTTCAAAAGCCATAGTCCTCTGGGTTGTTTAAAGTCAGGATTGTGTGGGAAAGGGTTTATTAGAAAGAGTGGGAAACATTGTGGGAAAAGAAGAAAATATTAATTACCAGCATTTTCTCATTTCCCAACAAGGGTTTCAATAGCTGAATTGCTCAAGGTCATTAAAACATGATTCAAATGATTAGATTTATTCATGGAAGGACAGAAAACATTGATAGAAAAGGAGAAAAATGCTGGTTACCAGCATTTTCCACTTTTCCCACAATGTTTTTGAAAAGCATCACTCTTTGGGGTCATTGAAATTTAGGATTAACCCTTCACCACACAAATTTTTCACCATCCTGAAAAAGAAGGCTTTTGAAAACATTGTGGGAAAAGAAAATAATGCTGGTATTCAGCATTTTTTTCCTTTTTCCAACATGTTTTCTAAATATTCAAGAAAAAATAGCATAATTTGAAAAAAATATTTGAATTTTCATCTGAAAATTTCTTTAACATGGATTTTTCCAGAATTTTGCTGTGTGCTAAACGATTAACCCTTAAAGTGCCTTTCACAGCAATAGTTGCTTTTGCAGCCAGTGTAGATCAAGATTTGACTGCACAAAACGTGCAGTCTGATCTTTGATCTACACTGCCCGCTTTGCTGAAACATTCTAGGCAAAATCAACCGTAACTTTGCTTTATTTGGGTCTTCGTATTTCTAGATTTAAAAATGTTTGTTAAGGTCTATGGCCCCTAACTCTTGTATTAAAAGACAGAAGCTGTCGAGATTGGCCAAACAGCCTTTATGAAAACGTCCATGTTACACGATAGTTACCATTGAGTTAGTGAGTCTACGGCCCCAAACTCCCATATTAAAAGACGGAAGCTGCCACGTTTGGCCGAATCGCCTTTACGAAAACGTCAATGTTTACCCATGAGTTAGGGGCCGTAGACCTTAACTCTATATCAAACAACAAAATTTTGGTCTCCACCAAATTAAAAGCATTTGCAGATGACAAATTAAATATAGCTCAAATGGTGCAATTTTTTGTTGATAGGGCAGAAAACATTGTGGGAAAAGGAGAAAATGCTGTTTACCAGCATTTTCTCCTTTTCCCACTATGTTTTCAAAAGGCTTCTTTCCCAGGGTCGTTAAAAGTCAGCATTGTGCAGTAAAGGGCTATACTTTCTATTTTCAGATTTTCACAGATAATGCATGGATCTAAAACACATTTCTATGGGAAGAAGATGAGTGTTTTGTGCATTGAAAAGTTTGGAAATACCATGGTGCTGGGCTTAAACTTGTTCTGTGATAAAAAATCTTTCGGTGTTTAGTATCGCGATGCATGGTCAACACATGGATATGTATTTCGACCCGATGATGGGCAAGGGTAAGTTTTACAAGCTTGTTAAACCTTGGCCAAATATACGTGTTGTACTGCCCCGAGAGGAAGAAAGAAGCCTTTTGAAAACATTGTGGGAAAAGGAGAAAATACTGGAAATGCAGTTTGATTAACCCTCTACTACACTATCTCGAGTTTTAACTGCCCTATGAAAGAAGGTGTTTGACAACATTTCCGGAAATGGAGAAGATGCTTGTGAACAACATTTTCGCCTTTCTCCACAATGTTTTATAACCAGTCTAATGATTAGAAAAAAACATTTGAATTGTCATCTGTCAATTTCATAAATTTGGAAGAATCTAAAGATTTGTGGTGTGATAAAGGATTAACCCTTTAGCACATGACAAAATTTTAGACCTGTCCAAATTAAAACCATTTGCAAAATGACAGTTTCAATGTGGCTTGTATGAAATGATTTTTCTTAGATAGGGTAGAAAACATTGTGGGAAAAGGAGAAAATGCTGGTAATCAGCATTTTCTCCTTTTCCCACAATGTTTTGAAAAGCCTTCTCTTTCGGGGGCATTAAAATTCATCATTGTGTGGTAAAGGGTTAATCTCAGTTTTCTTATTTCACTAAAGATGTATACAAGGGCAAAAGCTAGGGTTTATCGAGATAAGATATCGTGTTCATGTGCAAGGGAAGTAACTCATATGAGATTACTTACCAATTGTCTTGATTTAGTTTTCCTTTGTATAAGGTTTGTGGAACATCATATTTCTCGAAAGTCCTTTTCCCAATAAATCCTATGTTTGAAAAACCTGCAGGAAGAAGATCTTTGAAAACATTGTGAGAAAGAGAGAATGCTGGTTACCAGCAGTGTTTCCTTTTCCCATAATGTTTTGAAAAACATCCTATCTCAGCATTGTTAAAGCTCTGGATTGTTTTGGTAACAGCTTTAACAACCCTAAAGAAGAATGCTTTTGAAAACATTCTGGGAAAATAAAAAGATGCATTTTCTCATTTACCCACGATGTTTTCTATCATTCCAACAATAACTTTCAATTGTCAGTCACATTTTATCTAGATGGCGCATTCTCAGAGCTTCTTGAGTGAGGAGAGTCAAGTTTGTTAAGGTCAAAATTAATATCTCACAGAGGATTAGGAAGTGTAGGTTTAATTAAGATTAGACCTGCTGTTCTATGCAGTCTGATCTTTGATTTACACCTTCTACAAAACCAAATGAAAGCTTTAACCCTTTACCATGCAACAAAATTTTAGACTAGCATTTGCAAACGACAAAATAAATGTGACTTGAGAATTGAAACTTGTTTTGGGAAGGGTAGAAAACATTGTGGGTAAAGAAGAAAATGCTGGTTTCCAGCATTTCTTCTTTCCTCACAATGTTTTCAAAGCTTTCTTTCTCAGGGTCGTTAAAAGCTGGGATTGTGTGGTAAAGAGTTACCTCTTTACCATGCAACAAAATTTTAGACTGGTCGAAATTCAAAGCATTTGCAGACGACAAATAAAATGATACTCAAATAATGGGACGTGTGTCAGAAAGGGTAGAAAACTTTCAGGAAAAAGGAGAACATGCTGGTTACCAGCATTTTCTCCTATTCTCACAATGTTTTCAATAGGATTCATTAAGAGTCAAGATTCTATGTTAATGGTTAACCTTTAACCTGCTAGATAATTAAAATGAAAGTTTCGAGCCGATAGTATAAACCCAAATTTTACTTTTTCAAAGGTTTTTTTTTTTAAGCAAAATATCTTTCTATTGGACTGTGTGGATCTAAGATCAGACTGCACATTCTGTGCAGCCTGATCTTGATCTACACTGTCTGAAAAAGGTTTGTACGTCCCCCTTAGCAGCCTAACGGTTAACAGGTGCTCTCTGGGTTATTGGTTATTTGGAAGTAAGCTTAGAATGTATGGGGGCCTAGACTAGAGCTTCAAGTCTATCTTAATCAATAGGGCTTGGATATAGAAACCTTAGCCCTTTACTTACTGTAGACAATACAAGCAGCTTTTGCAGACAGTGTAGATCAACATCAGACTGTGCAGAACGTGCAGTCTGATCTCTTGTCTACGCTGTCCACCACTTTATTATAGATTATGACCAAAGTGGTTCTTCACCTTGCAGCCAGAGTGAATCAGTAGCCTTTGAAAAAATGTAACTTATCTGTTTGGTAATGAAATTTCTGGAGCATTATTAAAGCACTAGATTATTGGATAAAGTGTTACCTCTTTACCCAACGGCAATAGTTTGGACTGGACCAAATGCAAGCACTTGCACACCGCAACTTGAATATAGCTCAAAAGATGGAATTTGTCTTTGATAGGGTACAAAACATTGTGGGAAAAGGAGAAAATGCTGGTTACCAGCATTTTCTCTTTCCCAAAATGTTTTCAAAAGGCTTCTTCCTCAGGGTCATTAAATCTCTGGATTATTTGGTGAAGTGTTAAGGTGACCTGCTGTGTCAGGATGACCTTTTCTGTCTTTCCTGTAAGGCTTCAGGTATTTTCATCTTTCCCTTTTCCTGAGTATTTTTAACTCTAAGGCTACTAAGAGTGACTGAAGGACCTTTTGTGGACAGTGTAGATCAAGATCAGACTGCACAGAATGTGCAGTCTGATCTTGGATCTACACTGTCCGATAATGAGATATCTTTCCCTCGGGAAAAAAACTTTGAAAGAGCCAAATTGAGGATAATGGTATTACTGTCGACTTGAAAGTTTCTTTTAAATTATTCAGCAGGATTATAATTATAAAGCACAGACTTTTTGGTCATGGGTTTAACACTACTTCCAACCAACCTTAGGAAGAAGAGAAGATAGGAAGAAGAGAAGATCATTGTGGGAAAAGGAGATAATGCTAGTAACAAGAATTCTCTTCTCTTCCGCGTCAAGCCCTAGTACCTCAGTGGGTAGTGTGCAGGACTCGAGAACGGGGTCATGGGTTCCATCCCTGCCTTGGCTAATTTCTCTCCAAGGATTGATGATAGTTATTGCGACAGAATTCATTCCTCTCCCACTGCAGACCATTGTCGCGACAGCAGTTATGTTGGAAAGCAGCCAGTGGCTTGGAAAGAAAACTGTTCATAGTACTGGTAAAAAGAGACTCCAGGAAAGCATGGATAGGTGCACTTGCCGCCACAGTATAACTGAAATAATGTTGAAAATGGCATTAAATACCAAACAATCTTCTCTTCTGCAATGCTTCTACCCTATTAAATATCAAAGACAAATTTTACTGTTTGAGTCATAGTTAAATTGTCGTCTGCAAATGCTTTCAATTTGTACAAGACAAAATTTTTCTGGTGTTGTAGGAGGACTAAAGCGGCCTTTTATGTCAGGATGACCTTTTATGTCTTTCTTGTAAGGCTTTTATGCAGTCTCCTGTCTTCTTGTGTCATTACAGAGATGGACCATTAGATCTTTAGATAACCAGACATTTTCCGGCCTAGCTGACTTTACTAACTTTTGACCAATGTTTTTGGTTTGGATAACAAATGAATGTATAGAAATTTGTGATTGGTCCAAAATGTAGACATGTTTATTGTAAGGGCCCCTTCCTATTTGCTGGCAAATTTATGCCGTCTGTCTTTTTTAAAGATATTTCTTGTTTGTCCTGGACATTTTTAGTCTGGAAAAACACAACTTGTTTATGTTTTACAGTTTAACCCTTTCAGTGCTGAATAAGTAAATCGTTGAAAATACATTTTCCCCTGCAAGATCAAGAGACAGTTTGGTCATACTCTATAATATAGCAGTGGACAGTGTAGATCAGTGATCAGACTGCACATTCTGTGCAGTCTGATCTTGGTCTACACTGTCCACAAAAGCTTCTGGTGTCGTCTACTGTGTGGTAAGAGTTAAACTTTTACCAGCTGATAAAATTTCATCTCGATCAAATTCAAAGCATTTGCCGACGACAAATTAGATGTAGCTCAAAAGATGGTTTCTTTCATTGAGACGCTAGAAAACATTATGGGAAAAGGAGCAAATACTAGTTACGAGCATTTTCTCAGTTTCACACATTGTTTCCAAAAGGCGTCTTCCTCAAGGTCATTAAAAATGAGTAAGAAGAGAAAAACATTGTGGGAAAAGGAGACAATGCTGGTTACCAGCATTGTGTATTGAAGATGTAGTATACTGGTTAAATGTTAATCAAACAGCCTCATGTTTTAATGACCCTGAGGAAGAAAGCTTTTGAAAAAACATTGTGGGAAAAGGAGAAAGTGCTCGTAACCATCATTTAAGAGAACAGAAAACATTGTTTTCTGTCTCTTTCAATTTTTCAAAAGCCTTCTTCTTTAGGGTAGTTTAAAGTCTGAATTGTGTGGTAAAGGTCAATATGCCATATAAAGAAAACCCATCATTCATCTAGGGCCTCACAGTCCAACCTCTAAGCCCAAGAACCAGCTTACCCACAAATAGATTCTCCCCGCCCACCCATTTTCAAGCCCAGATAACATTGTTGGTATATTCAATAGCATTAATAGGATTGAATTACTAGAACCAACCCTGCTTGGCAGAATGCATTAAACGTAATTGATCATTGGAGAAAATGGATTTATTTTTGATCCTCTACCAGATTACAGAATTTTAGACCATTCTGCATACCTCGGGTGATCTGGTGATCAAGTCCCACAGCTGTATCTGGTAGTTTGATATGCACTTACACAGTACATTCCTTTGCCAGAAATAAGCTGGTTTACTGTTCTGAAAATTGTAAGGCTCCTCTTAAAAAAGAAAACTTGAGTCTCAATTTTTTACCGAAATCTTTCTAACTATATTTCAGTTGACAAACAGTTCGTACATTCATTTTTTAATGTGGTTAATCAATTCAGATTGAAGTTTTCACCGACAGATGGATAGATAGATCTGAATAACTTCAAGGTTGTTTATGTCGTTGCTAAAAGACTTACAGTGGCGCCGCCATATATAAGATCACATGATTGGCAGTTCAAATGGAAATGACTATTATACAGACGAGGTTAGATGTAGGTACGGAGCAGTATTCTATCTTTGACTAAGATTTTCATGACAGACAAAGATTTATCTGACTGCGATCAATTTATCAAACTAGCTACAGAATTTCATCTTTATCGATAAGTTGTACATCTCTGCATAAATGAAATCACAATTTAAATGTCCAAGTCTTGCATTATCTCATGAAATCTCAAGTCCAGCAGAAACCTAACTTGTTAGCATTGGATGTTAGGTATTGTTGTTACAGAGATCAATAACAGGCTGTCAGTTAACTCTTTGCCAAACGACAAAATTTTAGACTGGTCCAAATTGCAAGCATTTGCAGGGGACAAATTACAGGAGGCTAAAATGATGAAATTTGTTCTTGATAGGGTAGAAAACATGGTGGGGAAAAAGGAGAAAATGCTGGTTACCAGCATTTTCTCCTTTTCCTACAATGTTTTCAAAAGCCTTCTTTCTTAAAGTCGTTAAAACTCGGGATTGTGTGGTAAAGGGTTAATCCACATCCAAGGCATTTCCAAATTGCTTTCAATTAGGACGACAAGTCTAAAATTTTGTCATGTGATAAAGAGTTCAGAATGATATAGAGAAATCCAAGTATTAACCTGATTTACCACATAACAGAATTTTAGCCTTGTCAAAATTGAAAGAATGAATTTTTGCAGATGATAAAAGAAAAGAGGGTCAAATGACAAACTTTATTTTGAAAGGATAGAAAAAATTTGTAGGAGGATGAGAAATTTCTGGTTACTAGTATTTTCTCCTTTTCCCATAATGTTTTCAAAAGCTTCTTCCTAGGGCCGAGCCCTAGTAGCTCAGTTGGTAGCGTGCAGGACTTGAGAACAGGGGGTTGTGGGTTTGATCCCTGGCTCGGCCAGTTTCTTTCCAAAGATTGATGATAGTCATTGCGACAGGATTCATTTTTCTCCCACCGCTGACCATTGTTTTGACAGTGGTTATGTGGGAAAGCAGCCAATGACTGGCTGGGAAAGAAAATTGTGTGGAGTACTGGTAAAAGAGACTCCAGGAAAGCATGGCTAGGTGCAATGGCCGCTGCGATATAACTGAAAGGATGTTGAAAACGGCGTGAAACACCATACAATTGATCAATCATTTTTCCTCAGGATCGTTAAAACTCGGGATTAGGGGTGAAGGGTTAAGTAACAGGATTAAAGTAGTTCATTAGTCTGGTTTTAGAAAGGCAGCACTGTGTCAACTTGTTGTGATGTTTGACCCTAATTTTTAGCTCCACTGGCCGAAGGCCAGCGGGCTTATGTCATGGCCTGTTGTCCGTCGTGCGTCCGTCCGTCCGTCCGTGTGTTAACTTTTTTTTTAAAACGTCTTCTCTGAAACTACCCATCCAATTTTGATGAAACTTCACAGAAATGATCCTGCCATGGTCCTCTTCAGAATTTCTTGAAAGAATTTAATTCCTTCAAAAACTCTGGTTGCCATGGCAACAAAACTGAAAAATTTTGAAAATCTTTGAAAATCTTCTTGTCTGAAACCGTAAGGCCAAGGGCTACCAAATTTGGCATGTAGCTTTATATAGTGGACCTCTACCAAGTTTCTTCAATTTATAGCCCTGGGGTCAAAATTGGCCCCGCCCCGGGGGTTACAAGTTATACATGGGCTTATTTAGGGAGAACTTTAAAATTCCTCTTCTACCTAGCCATAGGGCCTAGAGCTACCAAATTTGGCATGTAGTTTTATCGAGTGGACCTCTGCCAAGATCGTTCAAATTATAGCCCTGGGGTCAAATTAGGCCCTGCCCGGGGGTAACAAGTTTTACATGGGCTTATGTAACAAGTTTTACATGGGCTTATATAGGGAGAACTTTAAAATTCTTCTTTGACCTAGCCATGGGGCCTAGGGCGACCAAATTTGGCATGTAGCTTTATCTAGTGGACCTGTACCAAGGGTGTCCAAATTATAGCCGAGGGTCAAATTTGACTTCGCTCCGGGGGGTAACATGTTTTACATGGGCGGGCTTATATAGGAAAATCTTTCGCATCTAGCTATAAGGGCTAGGGCTATCAAATTTTGCATTTAGCTTTATCTAGGGGGTCTCTATCAAGGGTGCCCAAATTGAGAAAAATTTGAAAATCTTCTTGTTTATAACATTCAAGAACTGAATTATTTGGTATGGAGCTTTATATTGTGGACCTCCACCAGGATTCAAATAATTATAGCTTTGCGATCAAAATTGGCTTTGCCCATGGATCACAACTTTCTCGTAGGATTAGATAGAAAAATGTTTGCATGTCCTCGTGTTTGAAATCAATTTGCTGAATATTGTAATGTTTTGGCTTGTAGTGTTTTTACTTAATAGCCAGTGGAGCGATACAGGGCCATCATGGCCCTCTTGTTTAACACTTTACCGGACGACAAAATTTTCGTCTTGTTCAAATCGAGAGCATTTGCAGACGACAATTTCACTGTAGCTCAAATGGTGCAATTTTTCTTTGATACGGTAGAAAACATTTTGGGAAAAGGAGAAAATGCTGGTAACCAGCATTTTCTCCTTTTCCCACAATGTTTTCAAAAGGCTTCTTTCCCAGGGTCGTTTAAGCCGGCATAGTGCAGTAAAGGATTAATGAAATCATTTCAATCTACCATATGAAATTGATTCGTTCTTCTCAGATCCCCACTCCCTATTGTCGCAGACATATCCGTCCGATAGCAAGATAATGTTTCGTTGCTAGATTTTTATATACAGAACAGAAAACAATTGATTAATTGATTGTATGGTGTTTAATGCAGTGTTCAACATTATTTCAGTTATATCGCTGTGGCCATGCTTTCCTAGAGTTTCTTTTACTAGTACTCCACACAATATTCTTTCCAAGCCACTGGCTGCTTTCCCACATAACCTTCGTCGAAACAATGATCAGCAGTGAGAGAGGAAAAAATCCTGTCACATTGACTATCATCAATCCTCGGAAAGAAATTGGCTGAGCTGGGGATCGAGCCTGCGACCCCCTGTTCTCAAGTCCTATACGCTACCGACTGCACTACCGGGGCTCGACAAACAGAACAAAAAAAGATGCGCAGTGTAAACATTTTATAGGCTGAAATGAAAGATGCTGAATTGTTTAATTAAATATTTACTATTTTGCTAGACATAACATTTTTGGCACAATTGACATTAATTTCATTACAATAATGACAAGTTGTAGAGTTATAAAACAATGTTCTAGCAGTACCGCGCTTTAGCATGAATCAAATGACAGAGAGAGTTTACTATGCATTTCTTTTTCCCCCATTAGATTTGTTTCTATTTTTTGTTATGGCGTTTAATGCCGCTTTAACAGCTTAGGTCATATCAGGATGGCCAGTACACATACGCATGTGTTTCCTGGCTTTCTCACACCAATACTGACACAATTTTCTTTTCAAGCCACTGACTGCTTTCTTGGATCCATAAAAATCATTTGATGACTTGTATGGTATAATAAATACATCACAGAGATGCTTTAAGCCCCCTTTTGCCAGAGCATGGCTCAATTTACTAAACTCTTTCCTTCCTTTGAAATAATCTGGGTCTATATTCTACAGCCGTATTTGAGTCAATATTCTTCCGGGAACTTAAAACAGCAACAGGGTTCATTTCTCTCACACTGCCAATGGTTTGAAAAGTATAATGTGCGATGTACTGGTAACAGGAACTCCAGGAAAGCATGGACAGGTGCACTGGTGGCTACAATTAAATTGAAATAAAATTAAACAAGAGCACTGCATAATTATATGTGCTGGGCTTTGTGAAAATTTTAAGTTAAAAAAAGAGGCATAACTGTGCCAAAAATATTTTGATGGTTATCTGCCCATGTTGTATGGGCTCCCCTTTTGAAAGTAAACAACTAGTGTGAGTTTGAAGTAAATATCTATAGTAATGACAGAGATACTATAAAATGTCAAAGCTCTTTCCAGACAACAACAACAATAAAGACAATGATGCGAGGGCTATAATACCTCAATGTTTTCTTAGAAAATAGCAATAAACACTAGTGGTGGGCTGATGATCGACTATAATTGAAAGTCAGTTGGTTTTGGCTTTCGATTGCGATAATCGATTGAGAAATCCTGGAATCGATTGTAGTTGGTACCAGAACTCACTCGGGCCCCAAACGTGAATGGTTACCAAGGTGAATACTGGTTTTTAAGCGCTTGGTTTTGCGACTTATATTAATCACACTCTTGGATTCAACATTGTGGATAACAAACACGAAAATTGGCCGGAAAAATGAGCAAAACTTGACAACTCGGCAAGCTTCTCATTTGACCCCTGACCCTAGGTTTTGACGCTTAGGAATTTGAAATGACCCATCTTTGACGCTAAAAAATGTCTGCCTAAATGTCAGTCTGACGCATGAAATTAGCATCAAAAGCTTCATGTAACTTACCTCGCGTGCATCCGGCAGAAATATGGACTTTAATAAACACGATCAGTATCAAATGTGAAGGACACACACGGCTGTGTTTATCACAGGTAATCAGGCTGGCGAGTCATTTATGAAAATGCAATAAAGGTGTGAATCCTCTTATGTAGTGTAAAGTGACAGATTTTAAAGTTACCTGCTATTCAAAATGACATAATCATGTCAAATCATGTGGTAATACGTCTCCAAAAATTAACTGACATGAAAAATAGAGTGCAAAAAAAAGGTGAAAACCCATTACACTACAATAATCAGCATGGTATGCGATCCGATCAAACTATCTTCTCATCTTTAATAATGAATTTAAACAGTGAATTTACACAAATCTCTGAATAAAAGAATAAGTGGAAGCTGAAGTTCTGTTCATGAGTGAAAAAAAATGGTAGTTTTATGAAATGAAAATTTAGATCTATAACAGATGGGGGACAGGGGTGGGGGGTGGGTGTTTGTCGTCTGCAAATGCTTGAAATATGTCAGATTTAAGGACCTAAATAAATGGTATTATGGGGTATAATAAAGATAATAATTTAATAGTAATGTTTTTCCTTTGATTTTTAAAGTACAAATATAACATCTTTATAAATCTAATATCATGTAGACAAATTGTCACAGTCTTTAAAGCAAATAGGCCTTCTCAGTTAAACGGACAAACCAATTGTACAATTGATAGCTAGTTTGTTTGCTCTTCCGATTATAAAGCGATAATCGATTGTGATTTTGAACCGATTGCCCAACACTAATAAACACCATGCAAACGAAGATCAAGGTTTTGTGCAGTTTGGCCTTGCCATAGATATGAATGGCACTTTAAGGGTCAACAAAGTGAATAAAACAGGAATTAATCATGACAGCAAGTCATGTTCACTTACTTCCATAATGCTACCCAAAGCTTTCTATGTAGTAAGGTCAGCTCATAAAGCTATTTTTCCCTTGTTCTGTACAGTCTGATCTTATCTTGGCCAAATCCAATCTAAAGCTCGCAAAACAACCTATCATAAGTCTTGTAACTAAATGATAAATTTTAGACTTATCCAAGTTGAAAGCATTTGCAGATGAAAAATTAAATTAAATTAAAATTTCATGGAATTTGACTTTGATACAGTAGAAAACATTTTTGGAAAAGGAGAAAATGCTGGTTACCAGTATTTTCTCCTTTTCTCACAATGTTTTCAAAAGCCATCTCTGTCAGGGCCATTCAAACTTTGGATTGCGTGGGAAAGGCTAAATCCAATACCACACAAAGAAATATCCATTGAAAAGCATAATTTTGCAGATGAAAAATTGGATGTTTCAAATGATGAGATTTATCTTTGAAAGGACAGAAAACACTGTGGAAAAAGGAGAAAATACTAGCATTTTCTCTTGTTACCACAGTGTTTTCAAAGGTAATCTCAGTCTGGGTTATTTAAACTGGGTATTGTGTGGTATAATGGATTAAGAAGCATGGTGTTGTATAATTATTATGTTTGCACTTGTATTGCCTTGCTGCAGAGCTAGTTTTTGTAGTGACATGAATGTTTTCTTATGGACCAGAAGGTTGTGGGTGCAATCCCTGACCTGTGCAGGCTTTTAATTTGGCTTTAAAGGCCTACTTGGATATAAACACATGGGATAGTTTGATAGCGGGTTATCAGTTTGATGCAGGTTAAAGTTGCCTCAGCATGGTAAAGGGTCTTCAAATGTACTTTAACCCTTTACCAAACAGTCCTGTGTTTTCATGACCCTGAGATAGAGGCCTTTTGAAAACATTGTGGGAAAAAGAGAAATACCAGCATTTTCTCCTTTTCCCACAATGTTTTCTACCCTGTCAAAAAATGCAAAGTCATTTGTTCCACTTTCAAAATTTTTGTCTGAAGAAACTTAAAATTTGGAAGGTCCAAAGTTTGTCGTTTTGGAAAGGGTTAAATTCACATACTGTCATCAAAAACTTTGAATATTCATAGGGAGCGTGAGTCATTTTCAGGGTCAGAATAATTATTATTGTAAACATGGGTTGCGTATAATTATGTATATGATCATTTTGCTCTATGCTGTTGCAGATAGCAAAATAAGAGTGACTCACAAATTGAAAGTTATATTTGAAAGATTAAAAAACATTGTGGGCAAAGGAGAAAATGCTGGTTACTAGCATTTTCTCCTTTTCCCACGATAGCCAATTAAATTTATATCCTAATATTGTTTGGCAAGATAAAACCCTAAACATATGCATATTCAAGAACCTTACTTGGGCACATTGCTCACCACTCCAAGCCCAATCATGGTGGCACAGTCGGCAGCACAAAGGACTTGAGAACGGGTTTGCTGGTTTGAATCTTCAGCTCAGCCAATTTCTTTCTGAGGATTGATAATAGTCATTGTGACAAGATTCATTCCTCTCTCACCCCTGAGCATTGTATGAATGAGGGTTATGTGGGAAAGCAGCCAGGGAATTGGGAAGGTTATTATGTAAAGTACTGGTCACAGGAACATCAGGAAAGCAAGCATCAGAAAAGCAGTGTACTGACCTCCCCAATACAGGTGAAATAATGTTGAAAAGGAAATTAAAATCCATACAATCTATCAATCAATGCAGGGGACTAAACAAGATGATATGAAGAAACTGGTAACATGTCTTGGGTTCAGTATAGCCTGTACTATACTTACTGTACATTTAAACTTTTTATCTATCAAGTTATATAATTGAATTAAAAGTGCAAAATAACTTACGTTTCCTGCTTACATAATGGCTTCAGACATTTTTTTTACAAAAAGGGGTACTTTGATAACACTTGAGCATTCGATGGAGAAATTGATTTGAGCTTTTACCAAACAACAAGATTTGCCTTTGGAAGGTTTGAAAACATTGTGGGAAAAGGAGAAAATGCTGGTTACCAGCATTTTCTCCTTTTCCCATAATGTTTTCGAAAGGCATCTTCCTAAGGGTCCTTAAAACACAGGATTGTTTGATAACGGAGTAACTTCTTACATGAGGCGCTTTTATATTACAGACAGTGTAGATCAAGATCAGACTGCACAGACTACCGTATTCAGTGTTTGGTTCCACGTGATGATTAACTTTTTTCTGCACGGCAAAATTGTTAGACTCATCCATATTGAAAAAATTCACGAACAACAATTCAAATGTTTTTCAAATGTTAGCATTAAATTTTTTGTTCCTTTAATAGGTAAAAAACATTGTAAGAAAAGGAGAAAATGCTGGTTACCAGCATTTCCTCCTTTTCCAACAATGTTTTCAAGAGACTGCTTTCTCAGGGTCGTTAAATACCGGATTGTTTGTAAAGGGTTACCTCTTTGTATAAAGTGCTTTTGCTGATAGTTTAGATGAAGATCAGACAGCATGGACTGCACAATGATCAGTTGAACATGGTGATACAGAAAGAATTAGTTTAGAGGATAGATGCAGAAAGGTGATAGATTGGTTTAACTGTGCAGAGTGTCCGGCTGGTTAGCTCAGTGATAGGCATTATCATCTAACTTGTGACCTGGTGGTTGCGGGTTCGATATCTGGTTGAGGCAAACTTTCCTTCTGGCAATTTTTCGCCTCATCATCTCTGATGCATGTGAGAAAAGAAAAGTAGTCTGTTGGCTTGGAAGGAAAGTTGTTTTAGTACTGATGTGAGCAAGCCAGGAAACACATGTGTAGGTGCACTGACTGGCTTGATTTACCCTAAGCTGTTAAAATAGTTCTAAACTCAAATACAAATAAGCCATGCTCTGTGAAAAGGGGGCTTAACGCATCTTCAAAAAATATTGACCCATGTCAGCCTGCACAGTCCGCGCAGACTGACATGGGCCGAAATTTTTTGCTATCTCTAAATTTTCTGCATGTCAAAGGATCATTCTACCTGATGATTCAGTCAGTTGTTTGAAAAAGAGATTTTATGTATCCATAATTAGGTGATGAATTGCTTGGTATTATACATTGCAGAGATGCATTAAGCCCCCTTTTGTCAGAGTATGGCTCAAATACAAATTGACTACAGCATAGTGTGCAGAACACATAACTCTTTCTTCTGACAGCAAACTGACTACTCACTTCAACTAGATGACCCCTGACTGACCGCTTTAGCTAGCTACACATACACAGAGCCTATGTCATGTATCGCTGACCCTGGTCAATATAATTTGAACCTGTTCATGTCAAGGACAAGTTTGAATGACCAGTGTGTTTTAGTGATTTATAAATTTAGCTCCAAACTGGACTCTCTAAAAAAGTTAGAAATATAAATTTAGATGAATTCTTGAATGTTTTCATTGTACATTCAGGTTGTTTCCAATGTTTTTTTGACTACATCAAGCACTTATATTATTTGTTGGCATTAGAGCAACAGAAAAAGTGTTGAATTGTTGAAAAAGTGAGGTGGAATTGGATATCTGACTTTATTGTACATAAACTGGATTTTATGAAGCAGTAAATTACATGGAGACCTGAGGTGAGACTGAGCCATTTTCTCTTTTCCAAACAACAAAATTTTAGACTGGTCCAGATTTAAAGTATATGCAGACATGTTAAAGGTACGCTAAATGAGGAAATTTGTTTGTGATGGGATAAAGAACAATGTGGGAAAAGGAGAAAATGCTGGTTACCGACATTTTCTCCTTTTCCCACAATGTTTTCAAAAGTCTTCTTCCTCAGCATTGTTAAACTTTAGGATTGTGTGGTAAAGGGAATAATAGCCTGATGATTTACTGCATAAGGAGTAATTTTTGCATTGTGGAAAGTTTTGCGATTTCTCGAACTTGAAAAATTTGTAAACTTTTCTGTTTGCCTATTTTTCTACAAGTGTGCCAACAACTAACGAGAGTCTTCAATTCGCATACATTTCCGTATGCAAAATGTCTGTAATCAGTAATTAGCAATTTTTTGGACGCATGTATAAATCCATATTTACGGTATGTATTTTCATGTCTGGTATAGCTCCAAATTAAATGTAATCATAAACCTTGTAACACATTGCGAAATTTTACACTTGTCAACACTGAAGGAATTTATAGGCAATAATTTATATGATTTTCAAATGATTGTAATTTGTCTTTGAATTGGTAGAAGACATTGTGGGGAAAGGAGAAAATGTTGGTTGCCAGCATTTTCTCCTATTGCTACTATGTTTGTAAAAGCCTTCTTTCTATGGGTCCTGAACACTTGGCATTAGTGTGGAAACGGGGAAACCCTTTACCACACAATCCTGTGCCTCTTCGAGTATAAGAAAGAAGGTGTTTGAAAACATTAATTAAGAGAAGGAGAAAATGCTGGTATCTGGCATTTTTTTTCCTTTTCCATAATTGTTTTTCTTTAATTATTTTTTTCCTTTCAAAGTCAGATCCCATCATTAATGAGCTACATTATTCTTTCATTATGGACAACCCTGAGATTTCATTGTGTTGCAGAGAATTAACCCTTTAACACACAATCCCAAGTTTTAACGACCCTGAGAAGGAACGCTTTTGAAAACAATTTTGTAAAAGGAGAAAATGCTGGTAGCTAGTATTTTCTCCTTTTCCCACACTGTTATCTATTCTATGATAGACAAATTTCTAATTTTGAGTTACAATTAATTAGTTGCTTAAAAATGCTTTCAATTTAATCGATTCCAAAATTTGATGTCATAATTCAATTGGTCAATTCACAAGTGTAGAAATGTAAAATTTGGTAACATGGTAGAAAATTTTTGTCGGAGAATCTCCAAAGTGTAAATAAAATGTTTGGGTTGATGACCTATTGGCACTTGACCTGTCCAAGATGGACATGTGCATATTTAACACTTTACCAAACCACAAATCTCTAGACTTGTCCAAATTGGAAGCATTTGCAGATGAAAAATTAAATATGGCTCATTATGTTGGGATTTGTCTCTAGAAGGGTAGAAAACATTGTGGGAAAAGAAAATGCTGGTGACTTTTGCTGTACAGTCCATCTTAGTGTTAGTTGCTGGCAGAAAAATAAAATTTAAAACCAGGTAAAAAGTAAACAAAAGATTGAGGGACCTGGCAACTTTTTACCTAGTTTATAGATACATTTTTATGCTAGTGATGGACAATTGGACAGACCTAACAATAACAGATTGTCATCTTCACAACAATTACCATACTTTTAAATAGTATGAAAGAGGGAAGGGAGAGAATACTAGTAACCATCATTTTCTCATCTGCTGGTGACCAGCATTTTCTCCTTTTCCCACCATGTTTTCTACCATTCCAATATCAAATTTTTGGGTCATATTTATTTTGTCATCTGCAAAATTAATGCTTTCATCTTAAACGATTGTAACATTATGGCACTGGGAGAAAAAGGGGCTTTTATGGCTTTGTTGGCCAGTACCATACAATTTGCTTTTCCGCATGGCTTAATGTGATGGCTTTTGACCTACTTTTTGGTACTGATAAAAAATGAATAAACAGAAGTCTGTGGTTGGTCAAAAATGTAGACATGTTTATTCTTAGGGCCCCTGCATATTTGTGGGCAAATTTATGCCATCTATCTTTGTTTAAAGATATTTCTGGATTGTGACTTATAATGTACAAATGTGTACTTGTGAAATGAAATGTTCTGTTCTGTTCTGATAAAGAATTAAGAGAGGCTAGTGTTTCACATTGCTCATCAGTGTCAGGATAATGGACTTATAATTAACCTGTTGTCAAGGAAAAACATTGGCAGTCATTATTAATAATATGCAGATGAGAGAAACAAGGGTATGTAACTCTTATCAGATTGAATTAATTTACTGCTTCTTACTATCTGTTATACTACTATAGCCTTTTTACTTTTAGACAATCTGAAGTTTTAATAACTCTACAGAAGCAGACTTTTGAAAACATAGTGGGAAAAGGAGAAAATGCTTGTAACCAGCATTTTCTCCTTTTCCCACAATGTTTTCTAACCTATCAAGGGCATATTTCGTCAATTCGGCTACTTAAGAATGTCATCTTTAATTGCTTTCGATTTGGACCAGTTTAAAATTATATCGATTTTAATGAGTTAATAATCTGCAAAGGAGAGAAACAAGGGCATGTCATTGTTGAATGAGGCATTGTGTACTTGTTTATATCAAAATGTACCACTAGGATGGTGATATACTCGTCACAACTCGGCCAATTCCGTACCTACATCTAACCTCGTCTGTATAATGGTCATTTTCATTTGAACTGCCAATTTCACGTGATCTTATTCATGGCAGTGCCACTGTAAGTCGTTTAGCAATGACATAAACAACCTCGTTGAAGTCATTCACATCTATCTATCTGTCAGTGAAAACTTCAATCGCAATTGATAAACTACGTTAAAAAATGAATGTACGAACTGTTTGTCAACTGAAATATAGTTAAAAAGATTTCAATAGAAAAGTAAAACTTGAGTTTTCTTTTTTAAGGGGAGCCATACAATTTCCAGAACGTTAAACAGGCGTATTTCAGGCGAAGAAATGTACCATGTAGGTACATATCAAGCTACCAGATACAGCCGAGGGACCTGATGGCTCCCATCACCTGAGGTATATCAAATGGATGGTGATATAGAGCATTTTTATACAGTTTTGATACATTTCTAAGCCTTATTCAGCAAATTCGACATTACATCATCACTCATGAAATAAATATGTTTTTTTTTTAATAAAAAACATTGCCTCTGTTTTAAATTTGTCTGTTTTGACATCTTGCCAGTACATAAAATCAACAATATGTGTACCATGTGACATATTTTATTAAATTTCAACAATTAGTCATATACAAGCAAATGCAATAAAAGGTTATTGGTTTTTAAACACTTTACCAGATTACAAAGTTTTAGGTTTGTCCATTTTGAAATAAACTGTAAGACCAAATTGAATATGGCGCCTAATGTGATGAAATCTGTCTTTCACCCTTTACCACAGAATCCTGTTTTAACAACCCTGAGAAAGAAAGTTTTCGAAAACACTGTGGGAAAAGAAGAAAATGCTGGTAACAGCATTTTCTTCTTTTACCACAATGTTTTGTTATCTTTTACAGACAAATCCAATTACTTATGCCACATTTACTATGTCCTTTGGAAATGCTTCCAATTTGGATCTGTCTAAAATTTTGTTGCGTGGAAAAGAGTTACATGGAGTAAAGGAGAAAATGCTGAGTGCCACCATTTTCTTCTTTCCCTCTTTTTCTTCCATCCAAAATCTTTCCTTTATGTTGTTGTAGGTGTTCAAGGTACATTTGAAAATAGTCTATATTGTAAAGGGCCACTAGAACGCTCAATACAAGAAAGAGATCATTTCCGGAAAGAAGCACTTTGGTGTGGTTTTTTTTTTTGCGATAATGGTATCAGTTTCCTGCCACAATCTTTACATGGGCCCAGTCCGGTAGCTCAGTGGTAAGCGTATCTGACTCGTGACATGGTGGTTGCAAGTTCCATACCCAGTTGAGGCAATTTTTTAGCTCCACTGGCTGAAGGCCAGCGGGCTTATGTCATGGCCCGGTGTCCATTGTGCATCCGTCCGTGCGTCCATCCGTCCGTTAACTTTTTTTTTTAAACTTCTTCTTCTCTGAAACTACCCATCCAAATTTGATGAAACTTCACAGAAATGATCCTGCCATGGTCCTCTTTAGAATTTCTTGAAAAAATTTGATTCCTTCAAAAACTCTGGTTGCCATGGCAACAAAACTGAAAAAAATTGAACATATTTGAAAATCTTCTTGTCTGAAACCATAAGGCCCAGGGCTACCAAATTTGGCATGTAGCTTTATCTAATGGACCTCTATCAAATTCCTTCATATTATAGCCCTGGGGACAAAATTGGCTCTGCCCCGGAGATCACAAGTTTAACATGGGCTTATATAGTGACTGAAATTTAAAATAGTAATCAAGGGAAATAACTCCTGTTATACAAGATAAAGTTTGTTACTATTTACCTCCCTTGATTATCAAACTGCACTTATACATTATTGGAGTTTGGTATTCAAGTTTTTTGGAGAGGAAATGTTCTGTTTTAAGGGAGAGTGATTTATTTTGATGCTAATGGTTATGCTCACATGAATGGAATGTTTAATTCAAAGTAAGGTTTCTATCACTCAAATTTTTTCAGAACTTTACCTTTCATGCTAATGAATAAACCTGCTTGTATTCACTGACATTATCTTTGCGTTTAAAAAGATATGACTGTTTTTGTTTGGCGGGAGGGGTGGAGGTTATGTTTTCAAAGTAAGTTTAATACCATACAGACTTTTTATGCTGTATGTCTCTGTCAATGCCAATTAAGCACATGATACATTAATTTTACTCTTTAAGAAATGACAATTTTTTTTTACTGTACCAAGTTTAAAGCCATTGCAAAAAGACAAATTGAATGTAGCTTAAATGACTATTTCTGTCTTTGATAGGTTAGGAAACGTTGTGGAAAAAGGAAAAAAATACTGGCTGACAACATGTTTTCCTTTTCTCACGATGTTTTTGAAAGCCTTCTTTTTCAGGGTCATTAACACTTCAGTTTGTGTGGTAAAGGGTTAAAAAGCCAGTGGAGTGATACAGGGCCATCATGGCCCTCTTGTCTTTTATTTTTTTGCCTCTCATCTCTGATGCAGGTGAGAAAAGCAGTCATTGGCTTGGAAAGAAAGTGAAGTCAGTACTGGTGTAAGAAAGCCAGGATACACATGCATAGGTGCACTGACCGCCGTGATAATGGTCCTAAGCTGTTAAAACGGTGTTAAACTCCAACACAAGCAAACAATCTACACACGAACCAATGATATTAGATGTGGGAAAGGCCTCCTATCCGGAAGAAGGGTGAACTGTTACTGTCACCTTGAACCTTGTTTGACCTTTCCGGTCATTTGTTATCCTTTACTCCCGGCAGAGCTGTACAGTAGCTTGCACATCTTGCGTGAAAACTGTGAGGGAAAAAGGGGAGATCAGTGCTCATTAAAGTTTTGCTGTATACAATTATCGGTTTACTTGTTGCCAGAAAGTTCATGAATGTAACATGTGTACTCCTATGTTTAACATTTAACTTGCTAAATGCGTGAAATGAAACCTTCAGGCCATTTGTGAAATCCCAGAGTTTTGTTATTTCAAAGGTAGTTTAGGGGGAAAATATCTCCATATTAGATAGTGTAGATCTAAGATCAGACTGCACATTCTGTGCAGTCTGATCTTGATCTACAATGTCCACAAAAGGTCCATGAGTCACGCTCAGCAGCCTAAGGGTTAAGCCTGTGATCTGGCATGCCTTTGGATGAAGGGTCAAACTACTTGACCTTATTTATGACTGGATTTTTCCCACATTTGCTATTTTCGTACTGGCCCAAATCCAAACTATATTAATGGTCAGATAAGAGTACAGTTTAAGCTTTAATAATTCTATGTCTGTATCATATGAAAAAAGTTGGCAAAACACATAATTATGATATTTTGTGTGGAAAGATATGTAGACAACCAGATATAGGCAAAAAATCTTCTTCATTTACTAAGATAAATGACCTAGCATATTTACACACTGCTAAATGGATTTAACATAACTAATGATTCTTCTTAGACAGAGACATTTTCAGAAAAGAAGCTATATCTGTAGCGAGTATAGGATTGCTACGGAAGCTATTTACTGTAGATTTTGACATAATTAAGATTGTTATTAAATTGAAAATTTGCATAGAAATGATGTTATTAAATTGAAAATTGGCATAGAAATGACAAGGTCGTAGTGTGAAAAGGATAACACAGGGGCATATTTGAGGTAAACAAGAATATCAATACTCTGTCAGCCATGCATAGTTAGATATACGAATATATACCTTCTGTTTATTTGCTAGTATTTACCACATGGATTTGTTGGTATGATTGTATTATTGTTGTATGTCAAACATTACTACACAGAATGTCGACAATTCAAAGTGAATTTATGAAATTATTCATAGACGCATATTGAAAGTGTTCTGACTGTTGTTATCTGCTGTCATTTCACTACTGTGGACATTAGATTTTAGTGCACTTTTGCAGGGAGGAATTATGTAAGGTAAGCTTAGCTTTAAGTACGCATGGGTCAGAATCGATTGCAAATCTGTTGCTATAAATAAGCCCTAGGGAGAGGTAATTGGAACATGAAAAAGCAGCTTAATTTTTTAACCCATTACCAGACAAATCTCGACTATTAATGACCCTTGCAAACAAAGCTCAGGAAAACATTGTGGGAAAAGGAGAAAATGCTGGTAACCAGCATTTTCTCCTTTTACCACAATGTTTTCTATCCTATAAAAGACATCTCCCCATTTGAGCAATATGTTAATTTGTCTTCTGCTAGTGCTTTCAGTTTGGGCCAGTCTACAATTGTGTAGTTTGATAAAGAGTCAACCCATTTCCAAACGGGTTCCAGCGTGGCTCAATGGTAAAGTGTAGGAATTGTGACCTGGAGGCCTCCGAATCAAACCTCACTGCATGCCCTAGCCTAGTACTGGTGAAACCCAGGAAATACATGAATATGTAAGCTGTTGCTGTGATATGACTGAAATAATGTTGAAAGCGGAGTAAAACACCATTTAATCATTCAACCAAACGACAAAATTTTGGATTTGCCCAATTTCAAGCATTTACAGACCAAAAATTAAATGAGGCTCAAATGATGGAAGTTATGAGTAACAGGACAGAAAACATGGGAAAAGGAGAAAATGCTGGTTACTAGCAGTTTTTCCTTTTCCTACAATGTTTTCCAAATTACTCTCTGTTATGGTTGTTAAAAGCCTGGATGGACTGCAGAGGCTGACATGGGTAGATACTTTTTGCAGATGCGTTAAACCACATTTTAGCATGAAAGCATCTTGAGCTTTGATTGCGTTAGACATGAATTTTTCATACAGCTTCCATCTTGTTACTTTATTCAAGGTGATTTTGATTTGTTACGTCTGGTCTCTGCCAAGCCCTGGTAGCTCAGTCAGTAGAGTGCAGGACTTGAGAACAGGGGGTTGCGGGTTTGATTCCAAGCTCGTTCAATTTCTTTCCGAGATTTGATGGTAGTGTGACAGGATTCATTCCTCTCCCACCGCCAACCATTGTTTTGACGATGGTTATGTGGAAAAGCTGCCAGTCATTTGGAAAGGAGTTTGTGCAGAGTTCTGGTTAAAGAAACTCCAGGAAATCATGGATAGGTGCACTGGCCACTGCGTTGTAACTGAAACCAAAATAATACTTGTCTATGGCAGAGCTATCTTGATCTTTAGGGTAAAGGAAAAAGTACATTTGAATGTTATAGTGTTATACTAGTCTAATTTATCTTTGCTTACAAATTCATTGCTTCTCATTATAGTTAACCTTTCACAACACAAAACTAACTTTTAATGACCCAGAGGAAACATCTTTTGAAAACACTGTGGGAAAAGGAGAAAATGCTGGTAACCAGCATTTTCTCCTTTTCCCACAATGTTTTCTATCCTATCAAAGACAAATTTCGTCATTTGGGCCATCTTTAAATTGTCGTCTGCAAATTTATTGCTTTCAATTTGGACCAGTTGTTTTGTAGTTTGGTAAAGAATGAACAGAGGATATATAAAGCAAACAGTGTGTAGGAGGGTTAGGATTTGATAATTTGTGAAAACATTGGCTTCTTAGAGTTCCGAGTTTTCATGACCCTGAGAAAAATGGCTTTTGAAAAACAGCATTTTCTCCATTCCCCACAGTATTTTCTAACCTCTCAAAGTCTAGTCAAATCATTTGTTAAATCAAACTGAATTTTTCATTCCCAAATGCTTTCAATTTGACAGGTCTAAAATTTTATCATGTGGAAAAGAGTCAGAGGGGCAGTTGCAGCCAATAGTAAACAATGTGGGTGTAAAAATTCATTGAGATTTAACTCGTTACCAAACGACAAAATCCCAGACATGTCCAAACTGAAAACATTTGCAGATGACAAAATAACTGTGACTCAAAACTTAAAATCTGATTTGCGATGGGTAGAAAACATTGTTGGAACAGGAGAAAATGCTGGTTATCAGCATTTTCTGCTTTTCCCACAGTGTTTTTCTCAGGGTCGTTGAAAGTTGGGATTGTGTGGTAAAACAGTTAAATCATAGCATTTTTAAGAGTACTGACGTTATAGTGAAGATGACAATCTGGTGGAAAAATGAAATTTTAATGTGGGTAAAAAGTTGCTCTATCTTTTTTTTGGCTTGTTACCAGCATTTTCTTCTTTACCCACAATGTTTTCAACACTTTCAAGGAAGTAACATTCATTTGGATCTGTTTTAATTTTGCAGTTTGCAGCTGCTTTCGATTCTGAACTGTCTAAAATTCTCGCTAGGTAAAGAATTAACCCTTTACCACACAATCTTGAGTTTTAAATGACCCTGGGAAGGAAGGCTTTTGAAAACATTGTGGGAAATGGAGAAAATGCTGGTAACTAGCTTTTTCTCCTTTTCCCACAATGTTTTCTACTTAATCAAAGACAAATTTCATCATTTGAATCATATTTAATTTGTTGTCTGCAAATACTTTGAATTTGGATGAGTCTAAAATTTGTCATTTGATATAGAGTTAATTATTCAAACATGCAATGCAATTTGCATGTACATGTATTTGTTAACAAATTAAATCTGTATCATATGAAAAATTATTAGACTAAAAGTTCATACTGAAAGATTGATTGATTGTATGGTGTTTAACGCCATTTTCAACATTATTTCAGTTACAGTGTGGTGGCCAGTGCACCTATCCTTGCTTTCATGGAGATTCTTTTACCAGTACTCCGCACAATATTCCTTCCCAGCCACTGTCTGCTATCCCACATAACCATCTTCGAAAGAATGGTCAGCGGTGAGAAAGGAATGAATCTTGTCGCAATGACTATCATCATCCACGGATAAGAAATTGGCTGAGCTGGGGACCGAACCAGCGACCCCCTGTTCTCAAGTCTTGTACACTACCGACTGAGCTACAGGGCTCGGCTCAGACTGAAAGAATTTGCAGACAACAAATGAAATTTGCTCTAATGATGGGATTTGCCTTTAAAATGGTAGAAAACTATCTGTGAAAAGTATCTTAAAGGTTGGGACTATGTGGTAGGATTAACTAATGAACCACATTCGCAGTGAACTGCTTTTACGGTCAAACTCTCATATCAAAAGCTAGAAGCTGCCGAGATTGCCCGAATAGCCTTTACGAAAATGTCGATGTTACACAATATTTACTGATGAGTTAGTGAGTCAACGGCCACTACTTCCCATATTAAAAGACAGCAGCTGCCAAGATTGGTCAAGTAGCCTTTACGAAAACGTCAATATTACATGATATTTACCGATGAGTTCGGGGTCGCAGTCCTTAAAACAACCTTTCACTCTTTACCAAATTACAAAATTCTAGACTTTTCCAGTTTGAAAGCATTTGCAGACGACAATTTCAGTGTGGCTAGAATTATGAGATTTGGCTGTGAAAGAGTAGAAAACAATTTGTGGGAATATGAGAAAATGCTCGTTACCGGCATTTGCTCCTTTTTGCACAATGTTTTTTCCCTTTTACAGACAAATCTCGTCTTTTCAGTGGTATTTTGATATGTCATTGGCAAATGCTGTTATGTTGGACAAGTAAAATATTTTTCCATACGGTAAAGTGTATTGCTGACTTCTCTCTCCACATTATTTTCCATATTGAATAGGGGTCCTGCATGGCTCAGTGGTAAAGTGTAGGACCCATGGCCCTGAGGTCCCGGGTTAGAGCCTCACTAGATCCACTTGGTTTTTCGTGGGAGTGTCCTTAGGCAAGACACTTCAGAGCCCTAGCCTAGTACTTGTGAAATCCAGGAAATGGGTGAATATGTGCGCTGTTGCCGTGATATGATGGAAATAATGTTGAAAGCTGTGTAAAACACCATTCAATCCATATTGGAATGAATGTTTTCCTCTCTTCAGAAATCTGTCATCTTTGTTCTTTTTACAAGTTGAAGTTTTCTAGAAAAAGAGCCCAAATGGTAATTTTTCAATACGAGCATGTTGAATAAACACCCTGTATAAGTTTATGCAGTCAAAGAGTGAGTGAAATGTTCGTGACTGCCATTCATGTAGCCTTGTGTTGCAGCAGTGAAAAATGTTCTTTGACTTGAAACTTCAAAGTTTTTTTTTTTTTAACCCTTTACCACACAATGGTGACTTTTAACGCCCCTGAAAGAGAAGGCTTTTGAAAACATTGTGGGAAAAGGAGAAAATGCTGGTAACCAGCATTTTCTCCTTTTCCCACAATGTTTTCTATCCTATCAAAGAAAAATCATTTCATATGAGCCACGTTAAAACTGTCATCTACAAATGCTTTCAATTTGGACAGGTCTAAAATTTTGTCGTGTGGTAAAGGGTTAATCTTAACCACATGGCAAAAATTTTGACTTATCCAAATTCAAAGCATTAAATTTTGCTGATTACAAATTAGACATGGCTCAAATGGTGGAAGCATTTTATGAAAAGGTTAAAAGAAACATTGTGGGAAAAGGAGAAAATGCTGGTAATGCTGGCATTTTCTCTGTTTCCCACAATGTTTTCAAAAACACTTCTTCCTCAAAGTCCTTAAAACTCGGGATTATGTGGAAAAAGGGTTAAACCTTTACTAAATGTCAAAATTTTAAGGTTTGGTCATACACGGATGAGTAATGGATAAAAAATCATTATATCCATTCGTATCCGTTTTATGTCCATTTCTTATTTGGTGAATCCGCTACTTGTCCGGCGACGTCTGGTTATGTCCGTTCCATCCGGTGGGAAGTTCTGAGCATGTTAAAAAATTTCCACCGGACAAAACGGACAGACACGTGCAAATAACAGACTTTGGATGCATCTGACTATTTATACCCTCGGCATATCACGTGACTGGTACGTTCCTTGTATGTTGGTGTTCGGTACATTTCCATTCATCGTACGTTGGAAGAACGTTTTTGTCCGGTTCTCATGCGTTGCGCTTCTGTTTTATCCAGTACAAGTCTGTTACTTGTACGGTGTTATCCGTTAATAGGCCGTTTATTAACCGGTACATATCTGGTAAACGTGCATTTTTTCCGTTACATGTGCGGTACTCGTGCGGTAATTGTGTGGCTTCTTCGCTCCACACACCGATCGCGTGAGCCTCGAGTGGCAGAGGAGATGAATTTTGTCACCGGATAACCAAATTCTGCATGTTTTTGTCCGTTTTCCCTTACATATCCGTTAGCCGGTCTGACCAAGCCTTTAACCTTGCACATATTGAAGGCATATGCTGATGATAAATTGAACACCAGGTATGGGGTTGTCTCTGAGAATGCAGAAAAAGTAGAAAATGATTTTTAACCCCTTTTCACGAAATGCTGACTTTTAACGACCCTGGGAAAAAAGTCTTTTGAAAACATAATGGGAAAAGGAGAAAATGCTGGTAACCAGCATTTTCTCCTTTTCCCACAATCTTTTGTACCCTATCAAAAAAAAAGAAAAATACATCATTTGAGCCACATTGAAATTGTTGTCTGCAGATGCTTTCAATTTGGACAAGGCTAAAATTTTGTTGTCTGGGAAAGGGTTAAAAGTACAGTCTTCTCTCGGGTCATAACTACTTCGAATTGTTTGAGAAAGGATTAACCTCTATGCTGCTAAGTAACTAAAACGAAACTTTCAAGTCAGTTGTAAAAACCCTAATTACTACCACTTCAAAGATAAATTTTGGGGAAAAATATCTCCTTATTGGACAGTATACATCCAAGATCAGACTGCATGTTCTGTGCAGTCTGATCTTGATCTACACTGTCCCCAACAGGTTCCCGAGTAGCGCTTTTTAGCCTAAAGGATTAAAAGTAATTTTTTTGTACCTCTATAGATATTCGTGAGAAAGTTACCAATAGACCTTTCAACATTGCAAGTGTTTATCGTATTTTGCATTGAATTGCCTTTTGATGGCAGAAGATTACTCGTTACATGTGGCGGACATATTAGGAAACAGTTCATGGTTCATCCCATGTTTATAAACTTGGTGCTACAGTTTTCATCTTAACAAATTTTACAACCAAAGGCTTCTCACAATGTCCATTCTGTAAACTAAAAATGATTCCCAGGGAATTTTCTCCGCTCCATCTAACGAAAAGTTGGGATTTTCAAAAAGAACCCAAAAACGTGGGCCGTTTTTAACTGGCTGTTTTGGGGTAGGCTGTCTTGACCTACTCCCTATTTAGGGAGGTTACTTTAATGGGCATCTTCAGTGAGATAAAACTCCCTTTTTATGCCAACAGCAATTTCAGCCCGTTTCACATGCCCAGCTGGGTAGCTCAGTGGTTAGCGTATCAGACTCATGGCCTGGTGTTGTGAGTTCGATACCTGGTTGAAGCAAATTTTCTTTATGGTGATTATTCGTTTCTCACCTCTGATGCATGTGAGAACAGTAGTCAGTCTCTTGGAAAGAAGTTGTGTCAGTACTAGTGTGAGAAAGCCAGGAAAAACATGTGTAAGTGCACTGACCACCGTGATATGACTTAAGCTGTTAAGATGGCATTAAATTCAAATACAACCTAACAAACGGTTTCATATATAATGTAGAACAAATCAGACTGCACACAGTGCCTGATATTTAGAGATATTTTTGTGGCATTTGTCAAAGACAATGCCACTATGAGTCCAATATTGAATTTTGAAGACCATGTATCGTATTTTGTGCAAAACAGAAGGAAATCAACTCAGTTAAACTCAATTTTTCTCAGACAAATAAGTTTTTCGATAGCACTCAGATATGCAGTTGGAAATGGCATATTAAAATACACTGGGTGAGTCCGTCGATCGTGGAAATACTTCTTTTTGATTGAAAATAGCTTCACCCGCTCATAGCCTTCTGTTGGCACAATGATATACACAAAATTTGTCTACAGACCGCTTGTCCCGGGCTTTTTCGTTCCAAAATCAGTTTGTCCCTGAGCTTGCTCGTCCCATGATTGCGCGCTACTCCATTTGATTATGCATGAATATTTATAGATCGAAATAATCATTTGTAATGTTGGGAATTAGATCTTTATGGCCAAAGATATCTCAAAATTATAGTTTTCAGGTACAAACCTAATTTCATTCGATACGTTTATATGGTTTCTCTCTCTACCCATCATGTATCCTACTGTCAAGGGACGTTACTCCTGACTCCTCCTGAATGATCAAAGGGAGACCACCAATACACAAATAATCCTAACTTTGTCATGAATACTCTTCCTTCAACAAAAAGGTATTGATTTACTTAGTAGGTTGACTTTCAAGCCAATATTTGAATAATATTTCTCTTTCTTTCAAATTATTAATTCCACACAATGGCTTCCTTGATGAATGCGCCGAGCCCCGGTAGCTCAGTTAGTAGCGTACAGGACTTGAGAACAAGGGGTCGTGAGTTCAAACCCCAGCTTGGCCAATTTTTTTCCGAGGATTGATGATAGTCATTGCGACAGGATTCATTCCTCTCTCACCGCTGATCATTGTTTCGACGATGGTTATGTGGGAAAGTAGCCAGTGGCTTGGAAAGAATATTGTGTGGAAATACTGGTAAAAGAAACTCCAGGAAAGCATGGATAGGTGCACTGGCCGCCGCGATATAACTGAAATAATGTTGAAAACGGCGTTAAACACCATACAATCAATCAATCAATCCTTGACAAATGCCACTCCAGTGTTTTCAATGCTTTGATTATCTTTGCATTCTTTTACCACCATAGCTTTCAACCTGAATTTATCAGTTTCAATTATTCTGTGCTCTAAGGTTTGAAAAGTACAACATTGTACATCACTTATCAAAAGTATGATAGCATAGCATTTAGCTAAGCTAAACCTTTAACTGTATTACCACACGACAAAATTTCAGAGTTCTGCAAATCCAAAGCATTGTGCAGACCACAAATTAAATGATGAAAATCCTGGTCGCATACATGTTCTCCCTTTCCCACAGTGTTTTTACCCTTCTAACGCTTTACCACACAATCCTGACTTTCGAAAACATTGTAGGAAAAGGAGAAAATGCTGGTAACCAGCATTTTCTCCTTTTCCCACAATGTTTGCTACCCTTCCAAAATCAAATTTCAATTTTTGAGTCACATTTATTTTGTCGTCTGCAAATGCTTTCAGTTTGGAATAGTCCAAAATTTCGTCGTTTGGTAAAGAGTTAAGAATCCCATTGTTTCCATCACATCTAATTTGTCGTCTGCAACTGCTTTTTATTTGGACAAGTGCAGAACTTTGTCATCTGGTAAAGATTTAATATGGGACTGCTGTGAGATGTGTAGTCAGCCATAAAACTGGCTGGCCTACAGTATGAAATGAGCTATGCTCTGGCAAAAGGGGGCTTTATGCATCTCTATGATACATTATACCATGTAAGCCATCATATAATTGTTGATCTATAAAATCCATTTTGTCCGACAACCGATTGGAATCAGAGGTAGTATGGTCCTTTGACATAATATTAAATTTAAAAATAGCAAAAAGTTTCAACCCATGTCAGCCTGCGCATTCTGTGCAGGCTGACATGGGTTGATAATTTTGCAGACACATTAAGCCCTCTTTTCACACAGCATGGCTCGTATTGTTTTGGCATGGATCACAAAAATGTGAGGACTGCATAGATTACAAGTCAGACTTTCTGCACAAGTACCTGTGTGCCCAAAACATGCACATAGGTAAAACCCTTTACCAAAAGCTCAGTTGTTTTTCTCATCTTTGGGAAAAGGGCTTTTTTTGTTTGACAAGCAGTTTCTCCTCTGCCCAATTATTTTTTCTACCCTCGGAAAGATAAGTCCCATCATCTGAGTTATGTCTAATTTGTCATCTGTAGACATTGAATATTTTACAGATATGTTTAAGATTTAAATTTTATTGCCTGATAAAGTGTTAACTTTATACCACATGACAAAATTTCAGACTTGTCCAAGTTGAAGGCATTTGTAGATGACAAATTATAATTAATATGTGACTCAAGTAATGTATATTTTCTTTTTAAAGAGTAGAAAACAGTGTGGGAAAAGGAGAAAATGCTGGTAACCAGCATTTTCTCCTTTTCCCACAATGTTTTCAAAAGCCTATACCCCTATGAACGTTAAATCTCGGGATTGTGTGGTAAAGGGTTAACTCTTTTCTTAATAACAAAATTTTAGACTTGTCCAAACTGAAAGCATTTTCAGATGACAAATCAAATGTGGGTTGAAAAATGGTTTTTGTCTGTGATAGGAGTAGAAATCATGGAGTATAAAAGAGATAATGCTGGTTACTAGCATTTTCTCTTTTTCCCTCTATATTTTCACAAACCTTTTTTGTTAGGGTCGTAAAACTTGGGATTGTGTTGGAAAGTGTTTACACAATGTTGCATAACATCATGTGCCAGTAAGACACAGTTATCTCCCTTGGGTCATGGTAACATTGTACTTTTCGTGTGACCCATTTTCCATGACCTAAGCGAACAGACTGACATAAATATTGTAATTTCAATATATCATTGTGGCAATAAACCCTTTTCTCAGCTAACCTGTTAATGTTTTGCTATTCTTTTAAACTCATAACCTGTTACCAAATAATCTTGAGCTTTAATGACCTAATGGAATGCTTTTGAAAACATTTTTCTTTTCTCACTATGTTTGCTTATCATAAACTTATCAGTAACTGTTTACCATAAAATCCCAAGTTTTAACAATCCCGAAGAAGGCTTCTGTAAACATTATTGAAAAAGGAGAAAATGCTGGTAACCAGTATTTTCTCCTTTTCGTACAATGTTTTCTACCTTTTTTAAAAAAAGAACACATCGTTTGAACTACATTTATTTTTTTTTGTCTGCAGATGCTTTCAATTTTTGGGTAAAGTCCACAGTTTTATTGATTTTTTTCAAGTGTTTTTTTACAGCTATTTTTTACTCTTAAAACTTTCTCAAATAATCGCAGGGTTTTAACAACCCTGGAGGACAAGTTTAAAAATGTTGTGGAAAAATGAGAAAATGCTGGTAATCAGTATTTGCTTCTTTTCCTACAGTGTTTGCATACCTTTCCAGAGGCAAATTTCTGTTTTTCAGTCATGTTGTCTGCAAAATTTTCTATCTTGTAACCAGCATTTTATCCTTTTCCCACAATATTTTCCATTCTATCAAGGAAAAAACTCAGTCATTTACTGCTGAAGATTACATCCTCCTACATTGGATATTTGTAAAAATTCTTATTTGTTTTAACTCTTCACCACACTACAAAATTGTAGACTTGTCCACATCCAAGTCATAATTATGCAGATGACAAAATTGATGTGACTCAAATGGTGGAAAAAATGTTTGAAAGGGAAGATAACATAGCGGAAAAAGGAGTAAACGCTGGTTCTTTTTTCCACAATGTTTTCTACCCTATCAGGGACAAATTTTGTCATTTGGGCCACCTTTAATTTTTTTCATTCTGTTTTTGATTCTGGGAGATCTAAAATTGTGTCATTTGGTAAAGAGTTAACCCTTTACCACACAATCCACAGTTTTAACAACTCTAACAACTCTGAGAAGGAGGCTTTTGAAAACTGTGTGGGAAAAGGAGAATATGCTGATAACCAACATTTACCCCTTTTCCCACTATGTTTTCTTTCCTTTCAAAAACAAATCTAATCATTTGAGTCATATATTATTTATCGACTGTAAATGCTTTGATTGATTGAATTTGCGTTTATTTATCGTCGCCACCGGTTTCCCATATGGGCGACGCCCCCTGAAGGCTGTTAGTATTGTTACGGGGGATAGTGCAGATACAGGACGAAACCCATCCTAAGTTTCGCCTGGTTCTTTAACGTGCTCGGTGTATAGCACCGTCACACGAGACCTCTGTTCAACGTCTCATCCGAAAGACTATTAGTAATTTTAGATGGCCAGCCGTGGGGATCGAATCCACACCCTCATGATCACGAGTCCTACGCTCTACCAATTGAGCCATGCAGGCTGGTCTGTAAATGCTTTTAATTTGGACCAGTCTAATATATTGTTATGTAGTAAAGAGTTTACGTATATTCATCTGCACTTAAAGCTATGGGGTCTGAAGTATGTTCATCTGCACTTAAAGCTGTGGGGTCTGAATCTAGAACTTCGTATGTAAGTATGGTTTCCATTTAGAAGCTGTATTGTTAGATTTACAGATGTTTTTCTGCACTTAACCTTTTACCACATAATGCCGACTTTTAACTTTAATGACCCTCGGAAAGAAGCCTTTTGAAAACATTGTGGGAAAAGGAGAAAATGCTGGTAACCAGCATTTTCTCCTTTTACCACAATGTTTTTTACCCTATCAAAGAAAAAAATGCAAAATTTTAGACACATTGAAATTGTTGTCTTCAAATGCTTTCAATTTGGACAAGGCTAAAACTTTGTCGTCTGGTAAGGGGTTAACAGCATATGGGTCAGAATCTAGGACTTTGTATGCAAATATGGTTTCCATCTATCAGTCTTATATTGGCAAATCTTTCATTGAAATCTACATTTAGTTGTGAAAGCTATTTCATTTGTGAATATTTCACAAGAATTGTCTAGATTTTCTTCGGTGCTTTTGTACTCTGTTGGTGCATGTGTTATAAGCTTACCAACCCTCCATGACTTTCGGCTTTAGGTCTACGGCCCCTAAATCATCGGTAAACATTGACGTTTTTGTAAAGGCTATTCGGCCATCCCCGCAGCTTCCGTCTTTTAATATGAGAGTTAGGGGTCGCAGACCTTAACACTATACCCGATATAAACGGGTACCTGTTGTATCTCGTACCAAATCCACTAATCAGACAGCCCGTAACAGAATGCCTTATTTTTGTTGTAAAGTAACCTAGCAATATTCTATCTTTGGCAAAGATTTTCATGACAGTTTAAAGATTTTTCTGACGGCAGTCATTTTATCAAACGATGTTATAGAATTTAACCATTAAGGATAAGGTCTTTCTCTGTGTATAAAATAAAATCACAATTGAAATTTCCAAGTCCCAGATTGATAACAGGCTGCAAGTTTAACCCTTTACCACACAATCCCGAGTTTTAACAACCCTGAGGAGCAAGCCTTTTGAAAACATTGTGGGAAAAGGAGAAAATGCTGGTAACCAGCATTTTCTCCATTTCCAACAATGTTTTCTATCCCTCCAAAAACAAGTTTCAAATTTTGATGGATATTTATTTTGTCATCTGCAAATGCTTTCAATTTGGACAAGTTTAAAATTTTGTTGTTTGGTAAAGGATTAAACCTGAAATATCCTGCCTGTGAAAAATACACATTGTGAAAAACACACATTGCATGCAGGTGCTGTGGAACAATTATCAACCCATGTCAGCCTGACTGTTCCACATGATTGAGCTGATTTTGAAATGAAATAAATCATTAGTTTATGCCATAACAAAGATGCATTAAGCACTTCTTCCCAGAGCATAGTTCAAATACAATGCCCGATGAAATTGAGGTGTGAAAGAGTTACAGGTCCTTTTGAAAATGCTGTTCTTTTGTGAGGAGGTTTAGTGGTGAGATAGATT
Source organism: Hippopus hippopus (assembly GCA_946811185.2). NCBI lineage: Eukaryota > Metazoa > Mollusca > Bivalvia > Cardiida > Cardiidae > Hippopus > Hippopus hippopus. The sequence continues at coordinate 51,902,959 of OX328108.1, read as the reverse complement.
TTTTTTTTGAGACAAAGATTGTCTCTTCTGTTCACAGTGCTAAATTTGACCTTCAGTCTTCAGGAATTTGAACTTGCAACCTGTACATGACTGGTTCAACGTAAAAATAGTAGTAACTGCCTCAGCTGCTGGGTTTTGGCTATTGTAGAGACTAATTGTTCAGCTGAGCTGAGATAACTTGGTGATAACACATGCTAGGTTTCAAATCTTGCGGGGCTTGCAAATTTGATGCAGCCAAAACTTGCTCTAAAAGATTGTTTTACGTTACACCAAATAATACCTTGTTTTAACAACGCTGAGGAAAAAAGGTTTTTGAAAAATAATGTGGGAAAAGGAGAAAATGCTGGTAACCAGCATTTTGTTGTTTCCCCACAATATTTTCAATATTTCAAAAAGTTCTTCACGGTTGTTGAAAAGCCAAACCATAGCAATGTCAGGACTGCCTTTTGCCAAGATTTCTCACAATATAGCCCCTGATCTGAATGCACGTTCTCAACATTCTTATCTTGACCCACAGATAAAAGGCTAATACTTATGCACTTAGGGAGTTTTTTAGTTAGCCATATACCAAACCACAAAATTCTAGACTGGTTCAAATTCAAAACACTTGCAGACAAGAAACTAAATGTGGCATATTACCGATAAAAATTGTATCAGAATGGGTAGAAAACATCGTGGGAAAAGGAGAAAATGCTGGCTACCAGCATTTTCTTCTTTTCCCCACAATGTTTTCAAAAGGCTGCTTTCCCAGGGTCGTTAAAACCTGGGTATTGTGTGGTGAAGGATCAGTGATAGAATGGTAGCATGGTTCCTCCAGGTGCTGTCATGTCACATGATTTGCATGATAACCTTTCCTAAACTCTTCATTATACAATCCTGAGTTTTAACGACCCTGAAAAAGAAGCCTTTTAAAAACATTGAGGGAAAAAGAGAAAATGCTACTTACCAGCATTTTCTCCTTTTCTCCACAATGTTTTCTACCCCATTAAAGACAAAACCAACATTTGAGCTACATTTAATTTGTCGTCTGCAAGTGCTCTCAATTTGGATAAGTCTACATCTGTCGTTTGAGAAAAGTCTGGACTGGACCAAATTGAAAGCATTTGCAGACGACAAATTCAGTGTAGCTCAACTGATTGTTTACGTTTTTGATGGGGTACTAAACATTGTAGGGAAAGGAGAAAATGCTGGTTACCAGCATTTTCTCCTTGTCCCACAATGTTTTCAAAGGCCTTCTCTTTCAGGGTCGTGAAAACTTGGGATTTTGTGGTATAGAGTTAAGTCACGTTTTTGCAAGAATTATGCGTGGAAAAATTGGTGCAAACTTGTGTCTGATTCATAACATAATTGAGAAAAACTACAGACAGAAGCAAACTGTTAACCCTCAGGATTTCCTAACTCTTAGACTACAAAGCGCGACTCACTGACCTTTTGCGGACAGTGTAGATCAAGATCAGACTGCACAGAACGTGCAGTCTGATCTTTGATCTACAACGTCCGATAAGGGGATATTATTCTCCAAAACATAACTTTGAAATAGCAATATTTGGGTTTTTACTGTCGAATTGAAAATTTCATTTTAGTTATTTAGCAGGATGGAGGTTAATGGCATGCATATGTTACGATTATGGTTATAAAAAAATTACCAAAAGTTTAAGGATAGGGCACCATAATGGGATTCATGTAACATCCCCTTTTATTGCCAAAATACGTACGGATTCGGCAAAGACTCGTGTAATCTCTAATTGATCGGCCGATAGACGCTGGTTCCCCGCATTGATTTCGGATTACCCGAGTCAGCCAAATCTGTACAATTTTCGATGATGAAAGGCGATGTTACATGAATCCTATTAGGGTGCCCTATCCTTAATGTTCCAACTTACCAAGCACTTGTTATGTTTCTAAAACGCGGAGATAGATTTAATCTAGACAGCAATTTTTAACTCCTTACGAAACGACAGAATCTTAGACTTGCCAAAATTGAAAGTGTATGCAGAAGACACTGTAAATGTGGCTGAATTGAAAAAAATGTTCTTTGAATGGGTAGAAAACATTGCGGGAAAAGGAGAAAATGCTGGTTACCAACAATGTTTTTCATAAAGGTCTAGGTCATTAAAAATTCATTTTAACAACGATTCAGTCATGAGGTAGACTGGTCCTTTGACATGCAGAAAATTTACAACTTGCAAAACTTTTTGACCCTTGTCAACCTGTGCATGGGTTAATACTTTTAGCAGATGCATTGAACTCTCTTTTCAAAGACCTTGAAGGGGTGGTCGGTGAATACAGTCCATTTTCTAGAAAATAACTACGTGAGATGAAGGATTTGAAGTCTGCCAGATATCTAAAAGCCAATAAAATTTTGTTACCAACATACCATATTGTTCCTTTTTAAGGACCCCCGGGGGGGGCGTTACATTTTCCAAAAGGGGGGCAATTAACTCTTTACCACACAACAAAAATTTAGACTTGTCCAGATTGAAAGCACTTGCACACGATATTTTAAATGTGGCTTTATTGATTGAATTTGTCTTTGATAGGGGAGAAAACATTGTGGGAAAAGAAAAAAATGCTGGTTACCAGCATTTTTTTCTTTTCCCACAATGTTTTAAAAAGGCTTCTTCCTCAGAGTTGTCAAAACTCGGGATGGTGTGGTAAAGGGTTTATGGAGGTCAACATGGGTAGGAAACTTCATATTCAGAGCCAATGACTCTGACGATAAAATGTTGGTCTTCCGTTTCCAAAAATGTCAGCTCAAAAACAAATGAAAAACAGGCAAGCTCGTCATTCTTTGTACTAATGTGTTATGTCTTTGAATTTTGAAAAAAGGAGAATGTTATGCAATGCTTTGGTCTTTCAACGTGTTTTCTACACCATGGAGAGGTGTAGAATGTAAACACTGTTGTTTGAATCATTTGTGCCGTGGGTTGACCGTACCAAAATAATATGTCAAAGACCTAATTTCAGACTGATATCGCTATTAACTTAGCGAATAAGAGAGATTTTTAGCTCCACTGGCCGAAGGCCAGCGAGCTATTGTCATGGCATTGTGTCCGTCGTGCGTACGTGCGTGCGTCCGTCCGTTCATTCGTCCGTGCGTGCGTCCGTAAACTTTTTCTTTAAAAAACTTCTCCTCAGAAACTATTGACTGGATTTTTACCAAATTTCACAGGAATGTTCCTTCGGTGGTCCTCTTTCAAATTCCTTCAAATAATTATGTTCCATGAAGAATTCTGGTTGCCATGGCAACCAAAGTAAAAAACCTTTAAAAATCTTCTCCTCCCAAACCGCTATTTGGATAGCATTATTATTTTGCAGGAATGTTCCTTAGATACAGGTTTACAGAATTCCTTAAAAAAAAAAAAAGATCTGTCAAAAAACATGGCTTTTATGGGAGACTCATTTTCCTTTTATGGTATAAAGTAAAATCTTTGAAAAATTTCTTCTCTAAAACTATTCATTGGATTTCATTGTTGTTTTGCAGGTAAGTTCCTATGGTGGTTGTCTACCAAATTGTTTCTTCAGTGAGCTAAAATGCAGGATTGAATGATAATTGTTAAAAACTTCCTTTCGCCATTATAGAAATATCAGGCCTGTGGAGCGATACAGGCGCTCAAGCGCCTCTAGTTGTTGTCCAAAAGCGTGAATTATTGTCTTGAACTTTTCTGTTCACTGCTTACAAAGAATTGATAAGAAATGACACAAAATTGACATAAATAAACACAGGCTCCGATTATGTGGGCCGGCTCTGAAAATGTCAACCTGCTCTGAATATATATTAGACAGCATCTTTCAATTGTGATAATATCAGTCCTTTGTATTTTCAGAAATTCGATCACGTTTCATCAAATAAATGTATGCTTTAACTTTTGGAGTGAAGAGTATTAACAGGAATACAGAGCGTATACGTGTCTTAAATATGTAAATGACACCTAAGTTTTTGAAAGGAAGCCCTAATCCATTTGTGCCGACCAATATATATTCAGAGCCAATCCACATTTTCTGAGCCGACCCACATAATCGGAGCCTTTGTTTATTTGTGTCAATTTTGTGTTAATTCTTATCAATTCTTTGTCAGCAGCAAACAGAAAAGTTCAAGACAATAATTCACACTTTTAGGACAGCAAAACTCGCTCTTCTTTGCTAATTTAATGGCAATATTAGTCTGAAATTAGGTCCTTGACGTATTATTTCGGCTACAGTCAACCCACGGCACAAATGATTCAGACAACAGTGTTTACATTCTTCACCTCTCCATGGTGTAGAAAACACGTTGAAAGACCAAAGCATTGCATGACATTCTCCTTTTTTCAAAATTCAAAGACATAAGAACACATTAGTACAAAGAATGACGAGCTTGCCTGTTTTTCATTTGTTTTTGAGCTGACGTTTTCGGAAACGGAAGACCAACACAACATTTTACCGTCAGAGCCATTGGCTCTGAGTATGAAGTTTCCTACCTGTGTCAAACGACAGAATTTTCCAAGGATGATGATAAATTGTTGTTGGGTTTTTAGTCAGTGCTGAGTGTAAAGCAATTGCCATTTGAAACGCCCGCTATAGTTATTAATGCAGAATATCGATTTTACCGCTTATCATGATTTATTTGGGATTTAGATTGTATTCACGATTAATATGAGACACTGGTCTTCAACACTTTCACTTTCTTTAAGTTTTTCAAAGTTGAGTGACAAACTTTGTCTAACTGGAAAATTAAAATTTTATCAGAAGTGTCTGTACATTCCGAAAGCCAGGGGTAAGTGACATCAATTTGTTGATTTATTGATTGAATTGGAGTTCAACGCCGTTTTAACAGCTTAGGTCATATCACAGCTGTCAGTGCACCTATGTATGTGTTTCCTGGCTTTCTCACACTAGCACTGACACAACCTTCTTTCCAAGTCACTGACTACTTTCTCACATGCATCAGAGGTGAGAGGCGAAAAATCATCGGGAAGAAAGTTTCCCTCAACTGGGTATCGAACTCACAGCCGAGCCCTAGTAGCTCAGTCAGTAACGTGCAGGACTTGAGAACAAGGAGTCATGGGTTCGCTCCCTGGCTCAGCCAATTTCTTTCCAAGGATTGATGATAGTCATAGCGACAAGATTCATTCCTCTCTCACCACTGACCATTGTTTTGACAAAGGTTATGTGGGAAAGCAGCCAGTGGCTTGGAAAGAAAATTGTGTGGAGTACTGGTAATAGAGACTCCAGGAAAGCAAGGATAGGTGATATTACTGAAATAATGTTGAAAACGACGTTAAACACCATACAATCAATCAATTGAACTCACAACCACAAGGTCATGAGTCCAATATGCTAACCACTGAGCTATCAGGGCGGGCGACATCAATTTGTGAAGTAATTTGGATTATCTGAATGCCATAAGTATATTTCAACTGAATTATTTCAAGTTTATCAATGGATTTATTACGCTCATTTTCAGTTAGAAACAAGCTGGGGGAGGGTTAATAAGAGAGGGAGCGTCTATAGGGGACAGGACGGTAGTAAAAATGTAGAACAGACAATAATACTTGGCATGCTTTTGTAAGAAAACAAAAGTCTCGGGAAAATATTAAAAACAAATAAAAAAGTAATGAAGATCTATGTTATGATAGTAAACTGTAAACTTTCGACTGCTGGAAAAATGAAATTGATATTTTCTATAAAAAAGACCCCAAGTTTCTGCAATTTGAAATCCCTTTAGGGGCCAAGGATCGATTTTCAGGGTACCTATTCACTGTATTCACCCTTGACCATTTACTGAACAATCCCAGGGTTTAGCGAAAGAAAGTGCCTTTTGAAAACATTGTGGGAAAAGGAGAAAATGCTGGCAACCAGCATTTTCTTCTTTTCCCACAGTGTTTTCTACACAGTATAAAAGACAATTTTATTCATTTGAGCCTCATTTGTCACGTACAAGTCCTTTGAATTTAGATTAGTTCAAAATTTTGTCATTTGGTATAGGGTTAAGAAACAGTGTTTTTTTTTTTATGAGTGCGAAGAATGATTAGGTCCGCCATAATTTTCATTTTCATTTTCATATACGAGGAAACCAAACAGAAGATTTAAATCTTGAGACGCATTTAAAAGTTGGAGAATGCAATCCTATTAAAATGTCAGACGTTATTTATAGATTTCAATGAGAATGAAAGTAAGATTAGATAACATTCAAAAAAGCTTTTTCAAGACTTAAGTGGGGTTCCTGCTTGGCTCAGGGGTAAAGTGTAGGACTTGTAAACTGGAGGCTCCAGGTTCAAGCCTGTCTGGAAGCACTGGGTTTTTGCATGGGAGTTTCCTTGGGCAAGACACTTCAGAGCCCTAGCCTAGTACTGATGAAGCTCAGGACATACATGAATATGTGAACTGTTGCCTTGATCTGATTAATTTTGAAAGTAGCATAAAACACCATTCAGTGAAACAGTTAAAGACTCTTGTTGGCCATGGCTGCTTTTTGGTCTAGTATAGGTCAAGGTCAGTGCTTTTATTTGCCAACCAGTCTTACTAAGATTAATTTTCTAATTCTCAAGAATTTTCTAAATTTGAAAGTAACATAGTTTCTGATTGGCTAAACCAGTTGGTTTAGCCAATCAGAAATTATGTAACTTTCTAAAACAAGAATTAAACTTAAAATGAAATTAAGAATGGTTGATAAATTCAATCCAGGACTGGTACTAATACCAACGGGTCTTACTAACATTCTAAGACTTATTATCAAGAATTTTCTAAATTTTAACAGAATTTGTGATTGGCTAAACCAAATAGTTTAGCAGATGAGGGTGTGTTTTCACCAACCGTTCTTTCTTCATTCCAAGTGTAATTCTAGATTTAGAAAGTAAAACAACCTCTGATTGGCTAAACCAAATAGTTTAGTAAATCAAAAGTTGTGATACTTTCAAATGTAGAAAATTCTTGGGAATAAGACAAAGAATATTCTAAAGAATGGTTGGTGAATATCGACCCAGTAATTAGGTTACTTTCAATGAGAATGGTAGGTGAATATGAGCCCAGATCTTTATGGAAACAGAAGCATAGGATATACAACAAGTCGGGTTAGAGCTGTCTTTATCACATAGACAATCCCACCAACTTTGTCTATCCGACCCACATGTAGATTACGTTGAATGATTATGAAAGCGTTGTATAAACAAGTGGGGTAAGGGCTGTCTTTATCGCACAGACAATCCTACGAACTTTGTCTATCCGACTTAGGGCTGTCTTTATCACTGAGACAAATCCACCTACTTTGTCTATCTGACTTAGACTATGTGGAATGACTATGAAAGAGTTGTATACAACAAGTCTGTCCTACTTAGACTTAGGACTGTCTTTATCGCATTATACAATCCCTTGAACTTTGTCTGTATGACTAAGACTATGTGAAATGATTATGAAAGCGTTGTATAAAACAAGTGTAGTAAGGGCTGTTTTTATTGCATAGACAATCCCAACAACTTTTTCTATCTGACTTAGACAACGTAGAATGATTATGAGGGTTAAGGACTGTCTTTATTGCATAGACAATCCCATGAACTTTGTTTATCTGACTTGGACTACAAGAAATGATCATTTAAGCGGACACTTACAACAAGTGGAGTAAGGACTGTCTTTATAACATTGACAATCCTATGAAGTTTGTCCATCTAACTAAGACTACATGGAATGAGAATGAAAAGCATTGTACACAACAAGTCGGTTATGGGCTGTCTTTATCATATAGACAGTCCTACAAAATTTGTCTATCCCACTTGGACTTAGGGCTGTCTTTATCACCTAGACAAACCCACAAACTTTGTCTGTCTGACTTAGACTATGTCGATTGGTTATGAAAGTGTTGTGTACAACAAGTCCGGACAGGGCTGTCTTTATCGCATGGACAATCCACAAACTTTCTCTATCCAACTTAGACCAGTTCTGGAATGATTATGAAAGTGTTGTATACAGCAAGCGATGTAAGGGCTGTCTATATCGCATAGACAATTTCACGAACTTTGTCAATCCGACCTAAACTACATGGAATGATTATGAAAGCATTGTATACAACAAGGTGGGTTAGGGCTCTGAGAGAGACTTTTTCACTTGGACAATCCCATGAAATCTATCCATCTTAGACTGCATAGAATAATAAAGCCTTGTATAATTATGCTATGTAAACCAACTTTGCTTATTTATTTGAACCGTGTTCTAAGTCAGTGCACCGAAGTATAATTTGTTTCAGTGCAATTATGCAACACTACATCCTGTTGACATTGTATGTTGATTAACTCTGTATCACACAATATCGACTTTTATTGACCCTGAAAGAGAAGACTTTTGGTAACAGCATTTTCTCCTTTTCCTACAAAGTTTTCTGACTAAAAAAACACAGAAATCATCATTGCAGCAATGTTTAATTTGTCATTTGCAAAATGTACTTTCAATTTGGTCAAAAATTTTGTTGTTTAACTCTTTACCACACGAAAAAATTTTATACTGGTCCAAATTGAAAGCATTTGCAGACGACAAAATAAAGGTGACTGAAAAATTAAAATTTGGTTTGGGAAGGATAGAAAACACTGGGAAAAGGAGAAAATGCTGGTTACCAGCATTTTCTCCTTTTCCCACAGTATTTTCAAAAGGCTTCTTTCTCAGGGTCGTTAAAAGTCGGGATTGTGTGGTAAAGAGTTAATAAAGAGTTAACTGACTGTTCCAAACAACAAAATTTCACACTTGTCCAAATTCAAAGCATTTGTAGACAACCAAATAATTATGACTCGAAGAACTGAAATTTGTTTTTTCGAAGGGACGCAAACGTTGGAAAAGGAGAAAATGCTTGTTACCAGCATTTTCTCCTTTTCCAAAGTTGCTTTTAAAGTCTTTTCCGTTAGTATTGTTAAAACTTTGTATTGTTTTGTAAAAGAGTGTATGCACTTTGTTTATACTTTGAAATGTCAGCATGCAATTATTAGATATGCTTGGAAACCATGAAATGTCAGTTTCTTATTCCAAGATCTAGATCTTTTATTGCATGTTGGCTCTAGTTATCTTTAAGCCTTTACCAAATGGCAAAATTTTAGACTGGTCCAAATCGAAAGCATTTGCAGACTACAAGATAAATGTGCTAAAAAATTTAAATTTGTTTTGGGAAGGGTAGAAAACATTGTTGGAAAAGGAGAAAATGCTGGTGACCAGCATTTTCTCTTTTCCCACAATGTTTTCAAAAGACTTCTTTCACTGGGTTGTTAAAAATCGGGATTGTATGGTAAAGTGGTAAGCCTTTACCAGACAATTCTGTGTTACAGCTCGGAATTGTGCGGATACGGGTTAGATAACAACTTGGTTCCTTGTACTTTAGCCGGGTCAGGTAGCTCAGTGGTTATGCTAGGTTCCCACTATCACAATTCACGCCACGATTGAAATTGTGGTCTTACTCGTGGGCAAGTCGTGATGATCCTATCAGGTCGTATCGGAACTTGATATTAATCGTGGCAATCGTGTTGATCGTAGAAAATGTTTTGGCTGTCAAAAAATTTTCTACAATCAACATGATTGATTTTCAATCGTGGTCATCGCATCTAATAGTATTGAATCATAACAAAACACAGCAGTTCGCAACAAATCTTGTTTCTAAAGCGTGTTGGTCGGGAGTAATTTTGGACAAGGCAAAGGCAACACTCAATATTTCAATTTGCCAGACAATAGGATAGGATAAGTTCGAGATCTCCTTTTTGATCCCTAATATGGGGAAAGTCGAAGTAATACATGGTTCGCACAGGTCTTGAAAAACCCTTGAATTTGATCTCTGCCTTATAAAACCCTTAAAAATGATTAACTGCCTTATAAAACCCTTAAAAACTACAGAAAGTCCTTAAAAAACCCTTTAAAATAGTTTCCCGAGTGAGCTGTAGTTTTATTGCTGGCCGGTCTTAAATATTAGGTCTTTCAAGTACAGAAAGATAATGGGTACCAGTCTATTATGACATGGGTATACACTTCTACCCGTGCTAATGGTAGCAGAAATACTTGAAAACGGAAAGCGGGATACCACACAATGATACGGTATAAAATACGGATCCTTTTCTATGTCGTCTTCGCGAAAAATCGGATGCATTGAAACTGAATCACGACGAGTTCTCCAACAAAACTATCATTTGAATTTAACTTTTTTTTGAAAACGAGAAGAAAATGGATATTTAGATGCTTCATCAAGACAAATGGAATAAAAGTTGAAATCGGCGTTTTTCCGCGACGAGCGGAACTAAAGACGTAGTTTTATACATGATCAAAGAAAGTAGACGCTTTACTATTCATGATTAATAAGCGTTTCAAAAACGTTGAGTGCATGAATCAGCTCTTTTGAATATGTAATCGGCGATCGTCTGCGAGGGAAAAATCTTCAACCATGGGAAAGTGTGTTTTCGATAAAAAGTGGCTGACACACCAGAAATACAAATCGTGGGTCAGAGAATTGAAGTCCGACAAACACAGCGTAATTTGTTGTCTTTGAAACAAGATAATAGACTTAGGACAGCATGCCTTGAACTCGCATATGAAAAGTAAGAAGTACATCCAATGTACTGCCGCTACTATGACGACACCTATTGCATTAGCTTTTCAAAGTGCACCAAAAGACAAGAGTAGACCCTGTTCATAGTACTGCTGCCAAATTAACTATCTCCTTAGGAATGACACATTGAAAGCTGAAATTTTGTGGACTTTACACACTGTCACCCAACACTGTTCATTTAAGTCCAATGATGATGTATCAAAACTGTGCAGAAAAAAAGGGTCAAATAACACTTGTTAGACAGTCAAATTGTTTGAGAAAACATTCAAAAGAGAAGGAAAAGGAACTTAAAAAGGTTGAAGAAGACATCAACAAGATGGTGGGTTCATTAAAGCAATAGGTAATGAAGATATTTGGTATTGCCATTGTTATAGATAGTTACACTGTTATAAACCGTATGAAACCAATATTTGTGCATATATTTATAGTGTTTTGTCAGCCTTAAATTTCAAGTTTGAGTCCTTAAAAAATCCTTAAAAAACCCTTAAATTTTTCTATCAGTATTTTGTATGAACCATGTAATAAATGTGGTCTCCTTTGCAGCAGCAGTACAAGGTGCTGTTGAAAACAAAAATACTCCTTCAATATCGATCATTCAGCATCTACTTGTATCAGCTTTCCAACACCAACAATTCTCGAAACATATCCAGAAGCATTCCCAGAAGCCTGCAAGCCTGGATCAGTCAGGCAGAAAGGAGAGGTTGAAAACAGAGAATTCCAGAGAACTGAGTTAGTAGTACAATTTCCCTCTTCAAAATATAAAAAAGAGTAATTTTGTTTTATTTATCCGAAAGATATGCAGCAAAAATGATTGAATACACTTATTTTTTCTAAGGAATAGAACATTTCTATGGTGTGCAGGAAAGGTAAAAAAAGAGTAATTCTCATTTTGAAAACATTAATCTAGACAAAATGAAAATTGTGGTATTGTATATATCTTCAGCTTAACTAACATCATGTTTAGGTCTGTTTGATATTTCTATCATCAAAGTAACCTTGAGGCTAGAATCAAATTGTTGGCTTCTTTCTTCTGTGAGCTATGGTCGCGCCCAAAACTGTCTGACTACCACTCTCCTGACCCTTGCGGGTTGTGGTTGTTGCTGGTCTGGCAACTGCTTGTCTTCTTCCTCTCTGGTGATAATGTCTGCATACTACAAATGTCACATTATCATTCACCTCAACAATCAGTCTTCAAGAAAAACAATGAAATCCATGGACAGTCGTGGTTCATGTATACCCATTGGGGTCCAATCGCAGCTCTCCCTCATATCTGATCATGAAACACGTCGAGACAACAATCGTATTTTAGCGAAACGGAGCACAAGGGTTTGCAATAAACGTATCTGGACTTATCAACAGGTATCTGCATGTATTGCATCGTCATAACTCGTGACCCCTGCTCGTAATTATCGTATCGAATCGGGATTCAGTCACAGACTTGAATGAAACAATCTTATTGGATTGAAAAGTATCGTATGTGAACGTAAGAACAGATCGTAATAGGTCGTGTGAACTGAAATTGACCAATCGCAATTATATCCCATCCAAGCGTTACTCATCGTTTCCTCACGTATCAACTCATATCATCTCGTATCCAAACAAAAAAAATTCCTCAAAGTTTCACGATTAGCTGCGAAATGCGAATTGTGGCTCTCGTAACTAATCTTGCGACAGTGGGAACCTAGCATTATCGTATCTGACTTGTGATCTTGCTGTTGCGAGTTCTATACCCAGTTGAGGCAAGCTTTCTTTCCGGCAATTTTTGGCCTCTTACCTTAAAAAGTAGTCACTGTGACTTGGAAAGAAAGTTGTCAGTACTGGTGTGAGAAAGCCAAGAAACACATGCTTAGGTGCACTGACCACCATGGTATGGCCTTAGTCTAAAGCTGTTAAAATGGTTTTGAAGTTTGGCAAAGCTATGGAATAGTCTCCTCTGAGAGACCAGCAGGGTTTGTGCCCATGACAGGATCAAGCCTTGGTCACAGAGTCAGTAGCATACAGGACCTCAGAACAATGGGTCGCTGGTTGGAATCTCCAGCTCAGCCAATTTCTTTCAGAGAGTTGATGATTGTCATTGCGACAGGATTCATTCCTCTCTCACCACTAATCATTGTTTCAATAGTTATGTGGGAAAGCAGTCAGTGGTTTGGTAAGAATATTGTGTTTAGTACTGGTAAGATGAAACTGTAGGAAAGCGTGGTTAGGTGCACTGGTCCCGCGATATAACTGAAATAATGCTGAAAACCATGTAAAATAGCATACATTCAATCAACAGGCTTGACTGCATTTTTATCTTGGCTGTTTTCGAAGAAAATGATGAGTTATTTTCAAAGGCCTGGCGTCGTGGTCCTCCAACTCGGACAAGATGTTTACTACCAAATGAGGAGCTTATACAACAGGGACAGGGAAGGATCAAAATATTTTAGACACAGTTATGCCCCTTTTTTTGGACTTATTTTCACCGAAAATCAAGCACTCGCAGCCGAGCTTTGGCACCCGCATGCAGTTATCTTGTTTGACAAGTGACGAAAGATATCGTTCACTTTTTCCCCCCCCCCCCCCTTCTTTTTATCATATATCCATAACATGTGACAAAGAAATAAGATACAAACTTTTTTTTAACTCTTTGCCACATGACAAAAATGTAGACAAGTCCAAATTCAAAGCGTTTGCAGATGACAATTTATATGTGGCTCAACTGATGGAATTTCTCTCTGATATTTTAGAAAACATTGTGGGAAAAGCAGAAAATGCTGGTTACCAGCATTTTCTCCTTTTCTCACAATGTTTTCAAAAGGCTTCTTTCTTAGGGTTGATAGAACTTCGTATCGTGTGGTAAAGGGTCGATGGCGGGGTTAAACAATAAAAGGAAGGAGCAGCTGGCATATCGTCTGTAATCCTCTTTCACTCTATACCAAACGAATAAAATATTTAGACATTATTCGAATCATTTGCACATGACGAAATAAATGCGAGATGAAGAATTGAAAGTTATGTTGGGAAAACTAAATAACATTGCGGGAAAAGCAGAAAATGCTGGTTACCATCAAGTTCTCCTTTTCCCACAGTGTTTTCAGAAGGCTTTTTGTTCAGGGTCTTATAAGTCGGGATTGTGTTATAAAGGCTTAACTCTTTACCAAACGAGAAAATTTTGGATTCATTCATATAGACAACAAGTGATTCTGCAGACAAAATTTTAAACATAAATGAAATAATAGGATTGGTCTTTCAAAGAGTAGAAAACATTGTTGGGAAAGAAGAAAATGCTGGTTACCATCAGTTTCTCCTTTTTCCCCCACAATGTTTAGTAGAGCCTTTTTTTTTTTCAGGGTCAGTAAAATATGGTATTGTTTTGGCCAAGGGTTAACTCTTTACCAAACGACAAATCTTAGACTGGTCCAAATTGAAAGCATTTGCAGACGACAAAATAAACGTGACTCAAAAATTGAAACTTGACTTTGGAAGAGTAGAAAACATTGTGGGAAAAGGAGAAAATGCTGGTTACCAGCATTTTCTCCTTCTCCCACAGTGTTTTCAGAAGGCTTCTTCCTTGGGGTCGTTACAACCAGGGACTGTTTGGCCAAAGGTTAAGCTTTTACCAGTGACACATGTGTCATAGTGACCATGATAGAGAAGCTTTGAAAGCATCATGGGAAAAGGGGGTAGTGCTGATAACTAGTATTAATTTTACTCCTTTTCCTGCTCAGTTTTTTCTACATTTATGAAGAAAATTTCATTTTTTCCGTCCTCAATCCACTCTTGTTTTGTTGTGTGCAGTTAAAGCTCTCAGAGTAAACTAGCGAAAACCTTGTTGTCTATTAACTGTTAACACACTGTCAGGAGTTTTCATGACTACCAGAAAAAAAGCTTTTGAAAACATTGTGGGAAAAGGGAAAATGCTGGGTACTAGCATTTTCTCCTTTTCCCACTATAGTTTCTATCCCATTTAAGACAGAAATCATCATTTGTTACATTTATTTTGTTGTCTGCAAATGCTTTGTAAGTCCAAACTTTTGTCTTGTATTTAAGAGTTAACCCTTTACCAAAGGAAACTGTCTTTTAAAAACATTTTAGAGAAAGGATGAAATGCTGGTAACCAGCGTTGGTGACCAGTATTTTCTCCTTTTTCCACACTGTTTTCTACCCTTTCTAAGAACAAAATAGTCTATAAATTTTTGAGACAAAATAATTTTATTGTCTGCAAATGCTTTCAATTTGGTCAAATCCAAAATTTTGTTGTGTGGTAAGGAGTAAAGACAGCTACTTTAATATGTATATATAACAGATCGATATTGTCCTCCATTTGAAAGAAAAAAAAAAATGGCAAAAAACAGTTCTCCTTGAAAACAAGGACGGTAGATTTACGTTAGGTCAAGATGTACTTCGATATACTGATGTATCCTTTCTTGTCTATTGATTTTTCTTCCGAGGATAAGTTTTAGTCGCAAGCTGTGGGTGAGTTTCCAGCACTGAGCTGCGAAGCCTGTAGCAGCTAATCAGAAAACCAGTAATATTGACGTTTTCCACCTCCGATCCTCCTCCTTCTCTTTTTCTTTCTCCTCCCATGAAGTCACTTTGACATTTTATACTATGTGCGGAAAGCATGTCGTGTCAGCTATAAATAAGTTTATACATGTGGAACGAATGACTTGTTCAAATGGGGTAGTGAGTTTTATTAAAGTTGGAGTTTTATGGTTGTCTTGCCAAGGCATGCAGGTATTTTTTTTTAATGAGTTATGTTTCTCTTCTTTTTCTTTACACAATATGTTTTTATCAATTTTTCTCATCATTGTGTTCGTATAATATTTCTTTCAAGCAGTTTGATTGAGAACCCTTTACCACACAATCCAGAGTTTTGACAATCCAGAGGAAAGAGGCTTTTGAAAACATTGTGGGAAAAGGAGAAAATGCTGGTAACCAGCATTTTCTCCTTTTCCCACATTGTTTTCTACTTTGTCAAAAATAAATCTCATCGAAGTCATGTATAGTTTCTCTTTTACAAAATTAACACTTTCAATATGGAGCAGACAAAAGTTCGGCCACGTGATTAAGGGTGAACTCTTTACCACACAATCCTAGATTTTAATGACCCTGAAAATGAAGACCTCTGAAAACACTGAGGCAAAAGGAAGAAAATGCTGGTGAGCAGGTTTTTCTCCTTTTCCCACAGTGTTTTCTACCATGTCACAGAAAGTTTTATTTTTTGAGCTACATTTAATTTGTCGTTTGCAATTGCTTTCAATTTGGACTCGTCTTAAGTTTTGTCGTGTGTTAAGGGGTTGAATTGAGGAGAAGTAATTCACTTTTTACCAGACAACAGAGGTTTATACTCGTGACCTGGTGGTTGTGAGTTCCATACCCGTTTGAGGCAAACTTTCTTTCTGGCGGTTTTCACCTCTCACCTCTGATGTCCATGAGAAAAGTAGTCAGTGGCTTGGAAAGAAAGTTGTGTCAGTACTTGTGTGAGAAAAGCCAGGAAACACACGGGAAAGAACACTGACAGCCGTGATATGACCTAAGTTGTTAAAATGGCATTAAATCCAATACAAGCAATCAATCAACAACAGACATTTATGATGATAGTCGTTGCAGCAGGTGCCAAGCCCTGGTAGCTCAGTCAGTAGTGGACAGAACTTGAGAACAGGGGGTAGCTGGTTTGATCCCAGGCTTGGCTGATTTCTTTCCAAGGATTGATGACAGTCATTGTGACAAGTCATTCCTTTCTCATCGCTGACCATTGTTTTGACGATGGTTGTGTGTGAAAGCAGCCAGTGGCATGGAAAGAATATTATACAGAATACTGGTAAAAGAAAGCATGGAGAGGTGCACATGCTGCCACGGTATAACTGAAATGGTCTTGAAAATGGTATTAAACACCATACAATCTTTGCAATAGATATCAAAGCATCCATTTCGATCTGAAAGAATGATCAGTGGGCATACAGTATTTCACCTATATAACGCTCGCTGCCTATTTGTAGCGCACCCACTATATTAATTACTCAAGAGGCCTCCCACCCACACCCAACCTTAGAGGAAAATTGAAGACTGGAGTGACAAACTTCCAAATGCAAGATAACTTCACTAAAACTTTTCAAAGGCTGACTGACAAAAATTATTGCTTTTTGAAATAATAGCGCCTGTTGGTGTTTTGCATGGCATCCTGGCATTTTAAATAGATGAAATACGGTATTTAGAAAAAAACAAAATTACCTGGAATACATATTTATGTAGGCTGGCTACTGTTATATTGTAAATGCCTTTTCCAACAATCCCATTGACCCTGGGGAAGAGGCCATTTGAAAACATTGTTGGAAAAGGAGAAAATACTGGTAACCAACAGTTTCTCTTTTGCCTATAATAATTCTTAGCCATTGGTGAATGAATTTCGGGTCACATGTATTAAATACTGTCGTCTGCAAATGCTTGCTATTTGGACCAGTCTAAGATGCATATGACAAATTTAAGACTTGATTAAATTGAAAACATTTTGCACATGATAAATTAAATGTGGCTCGAATGATGAGATTTGTCATTACCAGCATTTTCCCCTTTTCCCACCATGTTCTCAAAAGGCTTCATCCTCAGATTTGTTAAAACTCAGGATTGTGTGGTGATGGGATAATGTTACAAAAGCCCACCTTTTCAGGGTCATGTAAAGAATGGATTGTTTGCTAAAAGGATTTTAAAGCCTTTACCACACAATCCTGAGTTTTAACGACCCTGAGGAAGAAGCCTTTTGAAAACATTATGGGAAAAGGAGAAAATGCTGGTAACCAGCATTTTCTCCTTTTCCCACAACGTTTTCTATCCCATCAAAGGCAGAAATCATTGTTTGAGTCACGTTTAACTTGTCGTCTGCTGATGCTTTCAATTTGGACAAATCTATATTTTTGATGTTTGGTAAAGAGTTAAAAGATGCATCCTTAACTCTTCTGTAAATTTGCAGACATATTTTATTGTCCCCAGGCTGGTTTTTTCAAACAGAAAATGAGGGAAGCTTGTTTATTAGGAGGAATGTTATGCAAACAGAGGGAAACAATTATTGTTTACACAGATGAGTTCATACCTTTTTTATTGCTTGGTTAAATGAAATATATTTCGGTCTGGGAGAAACAAACTTTATTATGGAAGGCAGATGCTTTTATTGCTTGTTTGCTTTGTTTGAATTTAACACCAATTTATCCGCATATCATGGCGGTTGGTGTACCTATGCATGTTTTTCTGGTTTTACACAATTTTTTTTCCAAGCCACTGACTGCCTTTCTCATATAAATCAGAGGTTAGCTGCGAAAAAAAAAAAACGTCAGAAAGAAAGTTTGCCACAACTGGGTATCAAACCTGCATCTACCAGGTCCTGAGTCAAATACACTAACCAATGAGCTACCCAGGCTCTTTGGTAAATTAAACATAATTGAGCTATGCTATGTAAAAAGAGGGTTTTATGTACTTCTTTGATCCATTACACCAAGCAAGGCATCGTTATAAATTTGGGTCCATAAAATCCATTGTAGTCTCACAACTGACTGAATTACAAGGCAGGTTGGTCCATCGACATGCAGACACTTTAGAAATAGCAAAAAGTTTAGACCCATGTCCGCCTGTGCAGACTGCGCAGGCTGACATGGGTCGATACATTTTGTAGATGCGCTAAGCCCCCTTTTCATAGGGCATGACTCAATATAATTTTGGTCTATTAAAAACAAACCTTATTATGGAATGTGCCGAGCCCCGTTAGCTCAGTTGGTAGCGTACAGTACTTGAGAACAAGGGGTTGCTGGTTCGATCCCCGGCTGACGGCCAATTTCTTTCTGAGGATTGATTATAGTCATTGCGACAGGATTCATTCCTCTCTCACCGCTGACCATTGTTTCGACGATAGTTATGTGGGAAAGCAGCCAGTGGCTTGGAAAGAATATTGTGTGGAGTACTGGTAAAAATAAATCCAGGAAAGCATGAATAGGTGCACTGGCCACGACAATTTTACTGAAATAATGTTGAAAATGACGTTAAACACCAATTAATCAATCAATCAATCAGTCAATCAATCATTATGGAATGTAGACGCATTTTGGGCTTGGAATCTCACCAAATATCTGATAATATACATCCAAGATCAGACTGCAGAATCTGGTTACCAGCATTTGTCCCTTTTCCCACAATGTTTTCAAAAGCTTTCCTAAACAACAAAACTTGACCGTATCCAAAAGATTTGCAGGTAACACATTAAATGAGGCATGAATGAAGGAATTGGTCTTTGAAAGAGTAGAAACAATTGCAGGAAAAGGAGAAAATGCTAGTTACCAGCATTTCCTCCTTTTCCAACAATGTTTTCAAAAGCCTTTTCAGTCAGGGTTGTTCAAACTCTGGACTGTGTAGTAAATGGTTATTTGGAATTGTTAAAACTAAGGATTGTTTGTTTGTTGTTTGTTTTAAGTCCCAATAGTGGCCAAAAGTAAATATTGAGGGTGTTAAAATGCATTTTGAAAATTTGAATTACAAGTATACCATATAAAAATATGAAAATTATTGTGAAAATGACAAATCTGTTATAGTACAGCCGATCCAAGTGTTAGTTGCTGAAGGAATGTAGATGTATTTTAAAAGTAGGTCAAAAGTTGCCAGGTTGCTCTATCTTTTGTTTACTTTTTACCTGGTTTTAAAATTCATTTTTCTGCAGGTGACTCGCGCTTGAACTGACAGTACAATAACAGATTGTCATCTTCACAATAATTTCCCCACTTTTGAATGGTATGATTTAAATTCAAATGCATTTTTACACCCGCCTTGTTTACTTTTGGCCACTTCTGGGGCATTGAGGGTTGTTAAAACTCTGGGTTGTTTGTTATAGGGGAAAACATTTAGAGTGCGATGTAAATTAAATGGATTCCGTTAACGTAGTACCTCTTGAGATGTTAGACTCCAAATTTGGAAACATGCGATTAAAATATGGATCACAAAATATCAGTTATGAAATTGTGTTGTTGGGAGATTGAATTTATACAAGCAACAGCTCCATTTTTCACAATTTATCACGGCTCGTAAAAAATAGTCTGCTGCTAAACAGAGAAGTCTACATGTTAACCCTGTCCCGAGTTTTAATGACCCTGAAAATGAAGGCCTTTAAAAACATTGTGGGAAAAGGAGAAAATGCTGGTAACCAGCATTTTCTTGTTTTCCCACCCTGATTTCTATCCTATCAAAGACAGAAATCATCGTTTGTGCTACATTTATTTTGTCGTCTGCAAATGCTTTCAATTTGGTTGAAACCAAAGTTTTGTCGTTTGGTAAAGAGCTAAACATTAAGTGCCAAAAAAACCCTATTAGACATTTTCATCCTAGAAATACAACCGAAATAGATACAATTTCATAGTTGCTTTTGTCTACAGTGTTTCAGCAAAGCAGACAGTGTAGATCAAGGATCAGGCTGTACAAAATGTGCAGCCTGATCTTGATCTACAATGTCTGCAAGGTTAACTATAGTCGTGAAAGGCACTTGAAGGGTAAAAGTGTGTCTCACTGTGTAGCGGACCGAATGATTTAATTCTTACATCATCATGCGGCTGCTTTTAAAAAATCTCCAGCAATGCATGAGTGGGTGCATTTGCGGCAGGTATAAACTGATATTGAACCATGCTCTGGCAAAAGGGGGTATAGTGAATCTCCATGATGCATTATACCAAACATGATTATGGATCCATAAAATTCATTTAGTCTAACAATCGACTAGATCGGAGGGTAGAAGTACCCTTTGCCATGCAGAAAATTTACAAATTGCAAAAAAGTTTCGACCCATGTCAGCCTGCACAGACTGCGCAGGTTGAAATGGGTCTACACTTTTTGCAGATGCATTAACTCTGGTATATAAGACTACAAAATTTCAGACTTCTCCAAATTGAAAGCCTATGCAGACGACGAATCGAATCTGACTCAAATGATGTAATTTGTTTTTGAAAGGATAGAAAACATTTCAAAAAAGAAGAAAATGCAGCATTTTCTCCTTTTTCCCACAATTCTTTCCACCTTATCAGACAGATTTCATTTTAGTTACGTTTAATTTGTTGTCTGAAAATGCTCTCCTGTCCAAAATTTTAACGTATGGTGAAGAGGTAACCATTTACCAAACAATCTTTTTAACGACCCTGAGGAAGAAGCCTTTTGAAAACATCGTGGGAAAAGGAGAAAATACTGGTCTGAGCATTTTCTCCTTTTCCCACAATTTTTTCTACCCTATGCAAAACAGAATCCCGAGTTTTCAAAGGACCCTGAGGAAGAAGCCTTTGGAAAACATTGTGGGAAAAGGAGAAAATGCTGGTCTGAGCATTTTCTCCTTTTCCCACAATTTTTTCTACCCTATGCAAAACACAATCCCGAGTTTTCAAAGGACACTGAGGAAGAAGCCTTTGAAAAACATTGTGGGAAAAGGAGAAAAGCTGGTCTGAGCATTTTCTCCTTTTTCCACAATTTTTTTCTACCCTATGCAAAACAGAAATCATCATATGTTTGATTTGTTGTCTGAAAATGCTTTCAATTTGGTTCAGTCCAAAATTTTGTTATTTACTAAGGACTTAACCCTATAGAAAATAAACTCTTTCAAATTCAAAACAAATGCAGTACAACAAAGTCAAATATTTTTACAAATGAGATTAAGTTCTCAGAAAGGGTAGAAAACATCGTGGGAAAAGGAGAAAATGCTGTTGACCAGCATTTTCTCCTTTTCCCACAATGTTTTCAAAACGCTTCTTTCACAGGGTTGTTAAATGTTGGAATTGTGTGGTAAAGCGTTAACTAGTATTGAACCTAATTTGGTATGCCAGCTGAGTCCCTCGACTTTTATGATCAAAATGACAATTTGTCTGCTTCTCAACACTTAACCCCAATGTCGACATTATTTTGATGCAACAATGGTACAGAATCATGTTTTTACAACAATTTGACGAGAAATGGGACTACCTACATATGAGCCATGTTCTGTGAAAAGGGTGCTTAATGCATCTTCATGCAGGATAACAAGCATAACGTAATTATGGATCCATAAAATCCATTTTGTTCAACAACCGACTGAATCATGATATACACTAGTCCTTTGACATGCATAAAATTGGCCAATAGCAAAAAGTTTCAACCCAGGTCAACCTGCACAGTCAGCGCAGGCTAACTTGAGTCTATACTTTTTGTAGATGCATCAAACCTCTTTTTGCCGGAGCATGTCTCATATACATGACACATGTATTTTTCTTCCTATTTGCCTCCATGTTCTTTTAAATTCATGTGACATAGTGTTTTGAAGTTCTTTTTTTATACCTTACGCCATTTTGCAGCTTTAAAATTTCGTCATTTATGTGGAAAATCGGATTACGCTGTTTGAGAAGTCGAGATCAATTTATTTGCAATAAGATCTTTACTTGCTATTTTAACTCTTTACCAGATGACAACATTTTAGACTAGTCCAAATTGAAAATGTTTGCAGACGACAATTTACACGTTGCCAAAATGATTGGATCAGCCTCTTTAAGAGCTGAAAACATTGTGGGAAAAAGAGAAAAAAGGCTGGTTACCGGCATTTCCTCCTTTTCATAAAGCCCTTGTAGGTACAGGAGATAAGAATGGGGGGGGTCACTGGTTCAATCCCCAGCTCGGCCAATTTCTCTTTATATTGATGATATTCATTGCAACAGGAATCATTCCTCTCCCACTACTGACCATTGTGTTGACAATGGTTATGTGGGAAAAGCAGCCAATGGCTTTCAAAGAATATTGTACGGAGTACTGGTTAAAGAAATTCCAGAAAGGCATGGATAGGTGCACTGGCTGCCACGATATAACTGAAATAATGTTGAAAATGTCGTTAAACATCATACAATCGATCGATCAATCAGTTGCTTTCAGTATGGACATGTCTAAAATTTTGTCTTCTGGTGATAACTCTTTACTAAACAACAAAGTTTTAGACCTGTTGAAATCGAAAGCATTTGCAGACAACAAATAACAAGAAATATTTTTAAAAAAGATAGACCGCTAATTTGAGAGATACTGGAATATGAAAGTGAACCTCTTTCACTGCTCAGTATGAAGTAAAATAACAAAAAGTAACCTCTTTTTTCCATACTGTTTTTCATTTTGCTGTAAAGTAGCACTTTGGGAACCATTTTATTAAGAACAACAACAACCTCAACATCAAAGTAATGAAGGTATTCCGAGAAGATCTTAATCACAGTACCTTAAGTACCAGAATACCACACTCTTGATCTGAGAATCATTTAATTTGTCGTCTGCAAAATCTTTCAATTTGGACTAGTCTATAATTTTGTTGTCTGGTAGAGAGTTGAGTTCCACAAAGGAGAAAGAATTGAAGGAAAGAAATTTGTTTATGTTCATGTAAAATTGAATATAAATCTATTTTATTCGTGAACACCAAAATAACATCATTTTAGTCGAAGCTCTGCCTTTTCAAGATCAATTTCGTAGTTCACTCCTTAAATAATGTCTCGTTTTTCCCATCAACTAAACCCCTTACCTCTTTACCTCATAATCCCGAGTTTTAATGACGCTAAAGAAGAGTACTTTTGAAATTAATGTGGGTAACTAGCATTTTCTCTTTTTTCCCCCAATGTTTTCTAACATATCAACGACAAAAATCATTATGTTAGCAACATTTAATTTGTCGTCTGCAAATACTTTCAATTTGATCCTGTCTAAACTTTTGTCGTCCAGTAAAGAGTTAACCTTATACCACACAATCCCAAGTTTTAATGGCCCTAGGGAAAGAAACTTGCAACCAGTATTTTCTCCTTTCCTGTCAATGACTTTCATAACTTTAGTTGCCTGTGTGGCCAATATAGATCAGGATCAGACTATCAGACTATACAAAATGTGCATTTAGATCTGTGATCTAGCACTGTCTGGTTTGCCGAGACAATTTTGACAGGGCAGTTTTGAAATTGCAATTTTTTTGGTCCTGAATATTTCTAGACGGAAAATTTCTGTTAAGTTTATTTGGGGCTGTTGGCTAAACCTTTAAGTGCCTTTCACAACTTTTTTGCCTTTGCGGCCAGTGTAGATCAAGATCAGACTGCACAAAACGTGCAATCTGATCTTTGATCTACACTGTCCGCTTTGCTGAGGCATTTTTGACAATGGCAACCTTGAAATTGCTGTTATCAGTGTCTTATCCATATTTCTAGAATGAAAATATATCTATTGGGTTAATTTGGCGCCGAGGGTTAGTAAAATTACCATCAATGTATTGATTCGGGAACTGGCTTGCGGTTTCATTGTTTTTTTGGAAAATTTGTACCCTTTGAAATTGATTTGGGAATTTCTTTTAAGCAAATTGTAAGTTACTATTTTTTGGAGCAGGTATATGTTATTGCCCAAAGTTACGATAATTTTATAGAAAAAGCATTGCATGTCATCATGCATCTAGAGATTGATTTTTGATCGATAAAGCATCTTTCAGAACTTACATTTTGATGTTTATGGTCGTGAGGTAGAGTTTTGGCCTTGCAACCATAAAGTCCTGATTTTGATTCCCAGTGGTGGATGTCAACTTTGGATCTGTTTGCTGGCCCACTTATTTGGCACAAGTACCTGTGTATTTGAGAATTGAGAAAGATTAGTATTAGTTGCAAGAACTTGTTTCTCAACCTATGTAAAATAAATACGGTAAGAAAATTTTCATTACCTTTGTTGCCAATGTAGATCAAGGTCGGGCTACAAAAACATGCAGTGTGATCTTTGATCTACTCAGTGTCTGCTTAGCTGAGACATTTAAGACAAGAGTGATATCAATTTCTAGACTAAAAAATGACTGTTACGTTTATTTAGTGCTCAAAGGTTGACATATGACTTCAGACTAAAGTTTATGTGCGATTATACTGGTAACAGAAATTCTAGCAAAGCATGGATAGGTGCACTAACTGCCACAATGTAACTGAAATAATGTTGAAAACGGTGTTGACACCATTCAATCAATCGATCAGTACGCTGAAAGGCAATAGAATTTAATTATTTTTGTCTTTTCTAGGAAGTGAACTAGAACTATTAGTTTACTTGATAGCCTAAGGGTCAAAACTTCCTCATAATTTAGGAAAAATTATCTAAAAGTTTTTTAGCTCTGCTATTTTCAAAGAAAACATCGAACTTTAGTCATGTACCTCATACAGTCATCACCGAGCCCCGTCAGTAGAGTACAGGACTCAAAAACAGGGGGTCGTGCTGGTTAGATCCCCGACTCGGCAAATGTCTTTCCGAGGATTGATGATAGTCATTGCGACAGGATTCATTCCTCTCTCGCTGCTGACCATTGCTTCGACGATGGTCATGTGGGAAAGCAGCCATTGGCATGGAAAGGATACTGTGCGGAGTACTGGTAAAAGAAAATCAAGATATGCATGGACAGGTGCACTGGCCGCAGCGATATAACTGTAATGATGTTGAAAACGGCGTTAAACTCCATACAATCACTAAACATAGTCATCATCTGCGTTGTTGTTGTGGTGCAAAAACTTTGACATTCTGTAATATCTTTTACCACAGAAGATATTGTTGCGTCTTGTCCCTGTTGGTGGGGTGTTGGGTCTCCGGGCTTTTAAAACAACACACCACAACAAAGGCCGGCTGGGATTCAAGAAATATGATTTTATTACTGCAGAACCGATAGCTGTATGCAGTCAATATTGATGAAAAAGGAAACAAAACGTAGGTCAAAAAGACGCACTGATGCCAAAGTGAAACGTTATCCGAATAGGCCTATGTTCAGGACTAAGACCAGACTTGAATGGCGAATCTGTCTTGTGGACAAAAGCAATCAAAAGATCTATAAAATTCAATGAATGATGACAAGATACAGCTGGAAGATATCTTAAAACCCTTACTCTTAAGGGAAGTCTGGTTAAATCTACTTAGAGGCTAAATGCAAGTGGTTCTGACCCTAGCGAGTTCGGACGATTCGGAGACCACGACTGATAAAATGCGCGAGTATTTATACTCACTGCCTGTACACAAAAGAATCTTGTGGGTGCACAGACAAACATTGTGGGTACACACAAAATAACTGGGGGAATGAGATGCGCACACAAAAATAATGTGCACAACCCACACCGCGATTGGTCGAAAATGTACACAAGATTTGTTTGCGTACTAGCAACCAGCTCGTGAGTTTAACAAGTATAACGCTAGTATTAAACCCTAAATTTGGACAGAAAACTGTGACCGTATGAAGGAGTCTGAAAACTTGAATGATTCTCACCAAAAATGAACGTTTTACACCTCTAGTCTGATCCATATCTTGAGTTTTCATAAAAGGATTCAGCTTCCAACGGTTACTAAGGAAAAATCTACATGTACACCGCCAAGTTCAAAATGGCGGACGAAACAAGGAACAGATGACTGTAACAGTGAATAAGCGAAATAAAATGACGATCGGCTGTCTCACAGTAGTGACAAGACCCTGAAGCAACCACAGTATACAGATTAAATTTACAAACGAATACGACTTAAAACTACAAATCAATGCCTAAACCGCTCGGAACAAACCGAAAGTAACCATGAAAACTTCCTTCGAATGGAAGCACAAGACTAAAACAAGACGATAAAATGCGACGTCATTCCGACCAATGATGAATATATAAGCTAGTAAAAGTAGAAATATGACCTAAGTCTGGGGCACAACATCACTCCCCCCTTTAAAAAAAGTCAAAGTTCCATCTGACTAATTAAGGAGTAGGAAACATCCTAAAATTCAGTTTATTTTTCTCATTTGCAATCACTACCTGCTAGCAAAATATTGCTATTAAGCTGTCATTGCAATTAACAGGGAGACCTTATCGGACAAAAAGTACTGCAGAAATGAATTTGCCCTGAGTATCAAATTGCCATTAAACAGATTTCTATTATCAGAATTGCAATTAAATAAAGTTCACTATATACAAATAACATTACAAATAGAATTAACAGTCACAGATGATGAATTCTCAAAAGTCACTTTCATGAATAAGGAAAAAAACCATTACTAATACACCGTTCCTAATCAGCACTTGTGATATAACTTAAAAAGTCTACTTCTTATTAACAACCGACTTCAGTGTCTTATTCTCCTTTCCTTTACATGTTTG
This sequence comes from Hippopus hippopus, assembly GCA_946811185.2. Taxonomy (NCBI): domain Eukaryota; kingdom Metazoa; phylum Mollusca; class Bivalvia; order Cardiida; family Cardiidae; genus Hippopus; species Hippopus hippopus. Next base: position 51,876,298 of record OX328108.1, on the reverse strand, counting down.
TCTGGGCCTTTCTCTTCTCCTATCTTCCTCGTGTCTCCTTTCGTGTTCCCTCCTCTGCTCCTCTCCGATTCTCTCCATAGTTCTACTCAGCCGCGTAGTAAACTCCGTCAACTTCTCTAACGACTTATCAACTCCACGGATGGCCCGGCTATTCTGTTCTACAGCATCCACCTACCAACTGATCCCTCTTTCTTACTTCAAACTCAGATTAATTAATAACTATAAAAAGGGGAACCCATACATCAGGGGCAGGTAACCATTAAAATGTTTTTGACACAGTTTTGCCCCTTTTTCCACATAGAATTTTCACTGAAAATCGGTCTTATTCTAAAAATAACTGCAGCCGAGCATTGGCACCCATATGGGAGGTTCATATAGTCTTTTCTAGGAACTGATCTAGAACTATTAGGTTTATCTACATGTAATAGCCTGATAGGTCAAAACTTTCTCATAATTTGGAAAAAATAGTACATGTAAATTTTTTTTCATTTTGTGGTGAAATACACAATTTGGATAATGGGTCATACAGCAGCTAAAGTATCTTTCAGAAGTGCACTGTTTGCAAATAATGTTATGATTTTGGCTGTCACATGTCTAATTTTAGCACTGACTAGGTCACAGGTACTCTTTACCAGCCTGACTGCATTAAATTTTTATACTAACTGTCTGGCCATCTTGAAAGTAGTTCCATTAAACAATTTAAACCTTTACTAAACAATCCTGTGTTTTAATGACCCCGAGGATGAATGCTTCTTAATATATTGTAGAAAAAGGAGAAAAATGCTGTGATTTTGGCTGTCACATATCAAATTTTAGAACTGAATGGGTCACAGGTACCTTTCACCAGACTGACTACATTAATTTTTATACTTGTCCATATTGAAAGTTAGTTTAAAAAAAAAGACAAATTAACCTCTTGCCAACCAATCCTGTAATGAAAGAAGGTAGCCTTTTGGAAAACATTGGGGGAAAAGGAGAAAATGCTGGTTACCAGCATTTTATCCTTTTCCCACAGTGTTTTCTTTACCATCAAAGACAGAAATCATCATTTTAGCAACATTGAGATTGTTGTCTGCAAATGCTTACAATTTGATGGAGTTCAAAATTTTGTTGTTTGGCAAAGAGATAAATCACAGTGGCTCTTATGACAAGATTTTGCCTTTGAAAGGGTAGAGAACATTCTGGAAAAATGTTAAAATACTGGTTTCCAGCTTTCCCCTTTAAGATTTCCCACACAAAGTTTTCTAAAGATTTTTTCCTCAAGGTGTCATTACAGGCAAAATGTTGTCTGCAAATGCTTTCAATATGGATCAGTCCAAAATTCTGTTGTTAGGTAAAGAATGAACTAACTATGCATTGTAAACAATTATTGCAGCTGAGGCTTTGAAAACATCCACGTAACATATGGCTAATCAACTTCAATTAAGATTTAGTACACAATAACCTGCAAAACATTCTCAAATCAAAGGACTGAAAGTCCTGAAAAGCATAGTTGGTGCCATTTAACATTGGTATGGAGGAATGCAAATATGCTTATCACATGTGATACAGCCATGTTTATGAAATCACTTAACCCTTTACCACACAATCTAAAGTTTTAAAGACCCTGAAGAAGAAAACTTTTGAAAACATTGTGGGGAAAGGAGAAAACAGTTTCAGGAAGCAGACAGTGTAGATCAGAGATCTTTAAATGGGGCACAAAGGAAACTATTGTGGTGAAAGGCACTTTATGGGTTGAGATTTAGTACACAATACTGTATAAGTGGAAATTTTTCGGATGTGAAAATTCCTTGATTAAGCGAATTTGAAAAATTCGCAAACTTTTCTTTTTGCATAATTTACCAGAAGTATACCAACAAATAATGAGCGTCTTGAATTCGCAGACACTTCTATACACAAAATGTCCGTAGTTGGTAATTTGAAAATTTTTTGACACACATAATCCACATAATATACAGTTACCTGCAAAACATTTTGAAATCAAAGGACTTAAAGCCCTGAAAAGCATTGGTGCTATTTAGCATTGATATGGAGGAATGCAAATATGCTTTTTATCACATGTGATACAGCCATGTTTATGAAATCACTTAACCCTTTACCACACAATCTAAAGTTTTAAAGACCCTGAAGAATAAGACTTTTGAAAACATTGTGGGGAAAGGAGAAAACAGTTTCAGGAAGCAGACAGTGTAGATCAGAGATCTTTAAATGGGCACAAAGGAAACTATTGTGGTGAAAGGCACTTTAAGGGGTAAGATTTAGTACACAATACTGTATAAGTGGAAATTTTTGGGATGTGAAAATTTCTTGATTTAGCGAATTTGAAAAATTCGCAAACTTTTCTTTTTGCGTAATTTACCAGAAGTATACCAACAAATAATGAGTGTCTCGAATTCGCAGACCCTTCTATACACAAAATGTCCATAGTTGGTAATTTGCAAATTTTTCGACACACATATAATTTTATCCACATAATACACAGTTACCTGCAAAACATTTTGAAATCAAAGGACTTAAAGCCCTGAAAAGCATTGTTGGAATGTCGATTTAGCGCTTATATGGGGGAATGAAGATAAGCTTTTCATCACAAGTAAAGGCAGAGTTTGTCTATCCAGCAGGCTTACTGTGATTTTATTGTTATGAGAAATTAATTGATCCACAGAACTGATAAGCCAGCGAATCAAAATGACTCACCAGGAATGAAAAATATAAGTTGAAAGAATTGTAAAATAGACAAGTTAAAACTAATCTGACTGGTTTTCAGCTGGTATTAGGTAAAGGATTGTATGCATGTGTAATAAGATAGTGATTTTAGCTCCACTGGCCCTGTGTCCATAGTGTGTGTGTGTCTGTCTGTCCGTCTTGGTACATGTGTTAACTTTTGTTTCAAACATTCTCTTTCAAGAAATCTGATCCGAGTGAAAACTCGTTGCCATGGCAACAAAACTGAAAAATATTGAAAATCTTTTATCTGAAAGGCCTCAAATTACAACATTCTCTATCCAGGAAATGAAAAACTGAAACTATACTGAACATACTAGCTATATTATAAACATGAAGTAGGCTCAAAATATTTGCTGGTTTGAAAAGAGCTCTGAACTATTTCCAGTTAAAACAGGTTATATAATAAACCTATTGTTGTACTGCTTGAAGCCTGTTAAATGTGATCATAAAATTCTATTAAATGTAATAAATCCAAATTCCTCACAGTTTGGTTTTGTAATATATACTAACCCTTAACTCTTTACCACACAATTCCGACTTTTAACGACCCGAAGAAAAATGCCTTTTAAAAAAAATTCGGGGAAAGGAGAAAATGCTGATAACTAACACTTTCTCCTTTCCACGGAAGGTTTTTTACCCTATAAAAGGCAAAATTCATCATTTTGAGCAACATTTAAGTTGTTGTCTGCAAATGCGTTCATGTTGGACAAGCCTAAAATTTTGTTGAGGAATAAAGAGTTAAAAGTGTATTTCACAACTATAGTTGCCTTAATAGGCAGTGTAGATCATGATCAAACTGCACAAAACATGTAGTCTGATCTTAGATCCACACTGTCTGTTTTTCTGAAACACTCATATTAGACTAAAGCAAACTTGTTACTGCTCTTAACTCTTTTTACCAAACAACAAAATTTTAGATTGGTCCAAATTGACAGCATTTGCAAATGAAATACTCACTTAAGCTGAAATGATGACAATTTTCCGTGAAGAATAGAAAACCACGTGGGAAAGAGAGAAAAAGATGGTTACCAGCATTTTCTCCACTTCCCACAAGGTTTTCAAAGGGACATATCCTCAGGGTACTTAAAACTCGGGATTGTGAGGTAAAGAGTTAACCCTTTACCAGAGGTCTAAATATTAGCCTTGTCCAAATGGAAAACATTTGCAGATGACAATTTCAGTGTGGCTCAAATGGTGCAATTTTTCTTTGATAGGTTAGAAAAATTGTTGGAAAAGGAGAAAATGCTGGTTACCAGCATTTTCTCCTTTTCCCATAATGTTTTCAATAGGCTTCTTTCCTCAGGGTTGTTAACAGTTGGCATTGTGAGGTAAAGAGTTAAATGTTTTTTGTTTCTAGACTGAAAATGTGTGTTGGATTTATTTTTTGTGCTCTACAAGTTATAATTTGCCTTGTAGAAATCCATTGCACATGTGCAAAACGGAACTTAACCCTTGCAGTTCTGAATCCGGATTTAATTGCTTGTGGACTATGTGGATCAAGATCAGACTGTACAGGAGGTACAGTCTGATCTTGGTTTTACTCATTCTACTTCTTTGCTAGATATTCTGACAAATTTTAAGACAGCTTTGACCTTTGCAATATCTGCAACCTTACATTTGTTTGCATTGGAGTTTAACACTGTTTTAACAGCTTATGTCATATCACAGCGGTCAGTGCACCTACACATGTATTTCGTAGCTTTCTCACACCAGTACTGAGGCAACTTTCTTTCCAACACTAACTACTTTTCTCACATGCTTCAGAGGTGAAAGGCGAAAAAATCACTGCCAAGAAAGCTTGCCTCAACTGGGCACCAAACCCACAACCACAAAGTCATGAGTCAGATACGCTAACCAATGAGCTACCCGGCCGGGCCACTAGATATTCTGACCAAAAGAAAACCTGCATCTTTAGTAATGAAGGAGAAAATTTATTTTATTTATTAACCCTTTACCAGACACCAAAATCTTAGCCTTTGCTGAATTGGAAGCATTCGCAGACGACAAATTAAATGTTACTTAGAATACAAAATTTGTAATTCAAAGACACCAGCTCCCTTTCCCACAATTAATTATTACACTGGGTGTCAGAAGCCTAGTTTTTCTCAGCATTAATAAGAACTGTTTTTAATAAAAGGTGAATTTGTTCGCAAATAGGCAGAATAAACATGCCTATATTTTGTACCACAGGGGCCCTTAGAATAAACATGCTTACATTTTTACCAATCACAAATTTCTATCTATTCATTGGAAGCCGCTCGAAAGCGGCTTCGAGTAGGAATGTACCTAAATTATTTACCATGTAGATGATCAGTAATTATCCGATTGGTTATTATTTTTGTAAATTTTCTAGTAATGTTTTGTTAGTGTTGCAAAATTGCTCCACATAACTCTGTCTTAAATATTCGATCAGACCTACATAAAAATCAAGCCTGCTTTTCTTGCAATATAAGCTCATTCCCCAATAACAATAAAAATACAGAGAAATCAACTTCCTTTTATTGGCTAGTCCCCTGAATTATTCCAGCTTATAGGATTCCTTCTTTGTTCCCAAATTATGTTGTTATGCCTTCCGTTTATCACAGGCTTTCCCACGTCTCAACGGTTTTTGCATTTGTCTACTCTTTTACAAAATAAAATAATGATAATCATGAGATGGAGAGTATCTTAGAATATGATAATCAGAAGCAGTTTTATGTACAAATTTTTCATCCAATTTTAATCCGTAAAGATAATAGGGCGGTTAACCTCCCTACACAGTACAACAAAGAACAGTCTACGTCTGCTATTTATAGAATACTTGTGAATAGCTAACCCTTTTTCTTCCCTTCGTCGACACTCTAGTCGAATGGATTTCTTTGTTACATGGACGAACCTTATGAACCTTGTAAAATTAAGCATTTAATGTATTGTGTGTCAAAGATGTTATGATCAGACTGTACATTCTGTACAATATGGTCTTGATCTACAATACCCGTGAAAATGTATGGATCGTGATGTACATTTTCTACAGAAATTACCTAAGTGGTGTATAGTGCTCTAAGGGTTAAAACTGCTCCAAAATGACAGAATTAGATCAAGATCAGACAGCACATAGCCTGTGTAATATTTTTTAATATTTCAATATATATTGTAAACATAAAAATTTCTTGTTTGCTTTTCCTTACTCAGTATATTAATTTCATTGTGTAGTCGAAGGGTTAAAGTTATTACCGAACCTATTACTGTGCATATACAACTTTTTACGTCGCTGCTGGTCAAAGGTTTGGAATAGCCCATGAAATTTACATTAGAAGTTTTATAGGTTTGTACAAGGCCTATGCAGAAAATGGTTCAGGTTACTTTTCATTGAGTGAAATATGTATAGTAATAGTTATTATGATGTGGTTAAATAGATCCAGATTCTTAAAGACTTGAAAAATAATTTTATTTTTGGTGGTTTGAGCCAACTGTGAAGGCTATGATCAGAAGAATTTTAGAGATGCCGTGCAAAAATCTCTGATTCTGGAGTAGAAATGTAAAGATTTACTTTGTTACAAGCATGCCAAGATACTTTTTGACAAGCAAGAAGATCATGTTTTAGAAGAAAGCTATCGAATATTTTTTCTTTTTCTTTTTTTGTAAAAAAATGAAACAAAAAGAAAATATCACTGATAAAAATTGTAAATACATGGACGTAAATAACGATCTTAGTATCACTTTGAATAATTACTAACTTACATATTTCCGTATTATTGCCTTTGATGCCCATACAGAAGTTTGCTTTTTAAAATCATTTTAATAAAAGAAAATTGTGTACTTGAATTTTGAAATTCTCCATTTTCAAATTTCGAGTAGAAATTTAAAAATTCCAATGCTTTTACATGTTTCTTTCACAGAAACATTATCACTTTAATAACAATAATAATAATAGATCTAATAATAATAATAATAATAATGAGGATACAAGATACCTTAAGATTCCTCTTTTAACTTCTGCCTTTTTTTCAGAATTAGAATACCTATATTTTTTTTTTTTGGCATTTTAGTACCATTTGTCATGATGTTCTGTTTGTGGAAGGAGGGGGGGGGGGACAGATACAAAAATGTAATTACAATTTTTCAAGGGAGTCAATATTTCTGAAATTATCCACCAAAAAATTGCAGCTTCTATGATGCCATGCATCATAAATTTTTCTTGTTTATAATCAGTACTAAAAAGTAGGTCAAAAGCCAGCGCATTCAGCTATGCCAAAAAGTATACTATAATGATTCAATAATGGGCATTATTGTTGTATAGGGTGAAATAGGTTTGCTTTTATTTACTGTAAATGTCTCCGTTTCATTAGCTCATGTAAGTAGGATATAATTGAGCTGTACTCTGTTAAGGATAGGGCAACCTAATGGGATTCTTGTAACATCGCCTTTCATTGCCAAAAAAATGTACGGATTTGGCTAAGACTGGGGTAATCCGTAATCAATTGGCCGATACATGCTGGTTCCCCGCATCGATTACGGATTACCTGAGTCTTAGCCGAATCCGTACAATTTTGGCGATGAAAGGCAATGTTACACGAATCCCGTTAGGGTGCCCTATCCTTAAAAGTAGGTTTAACTCTTAAAATACCTCACCACAAACTTTTGGACTCGACCAAATACATAGTAAGCATTTGCAGACGACAAGATAAATGTGACTCAAAAATTGAAATCCATTTTGGTAAGACGCGGACAGAGAAGGCTTTTGAAAATATGGGAAAAGGAGAAAGTGCTGGTGACCAGCATTTTCTCTTTTACCCACAATGTTTTCTACCATTTCAACATCAAATCTCATAATTTGTGATACATGTAATGTGCCAACTGCAAATGCTTCCAATTTGGACAAGTCCAAGACTGTGTCGTTTGGTGAGGAGTTAAAATTAATGTTGTTTAACAATTTTTTTTACTGCAGTAAAATTAATGTTGCCTAACATACTCAGCATTTTGTATGAAAGTGTTGAGTCCATGATATACCCAATCATCACAGCTGGTTTCATTATGCCATACTTCAGACAGAAATATGCTGTAAAGAAATGAAAAAAAAGAATATGATTTTAAAATGTTAGGCAATTAATTATACAAAACTGTCTTTTCATCATTATAACATTTAACTCTTTTCCACACAATCCTGAGTTTTAGTTATTCTTAAGTAGAAAACAATGAGGGAAAAGGCGAAAATGCTGGTAAAAGTTAACTTTTTACAAGACAACAAAATTTTTGACTGGGCCAAATTGAAAGCATTTGTAGACGACAAATTAGATGTTGCACGAATTATGAAATTTGTCTTTGAAAGGGTAGAAAACATGGTGGGAAAAGGAGAACATGCTGGTTACCAGCAGAAAACATTGTCGGAAAAGGAAAAAATGCTGGTTACTGGCATTTTCTCCTTTCTGACAATGTTATCAAAAGGCATCTTTCTCAGCGTCGTTGAAACTCTGGATTGTGTGGTAAAGGGTTTATTGACATAGTAATAAACTATTCTATTTATTAAATGTCTTTTTCGTGCCTCACATTGATAAAAACCTGAGTGGCCCGTTATACACACAATTAATATTATCATGATAATGTGAAAATTTGTTTTGCTGTTTGAAATCAGAAATTCACCTTTTATAACATTTTCTGTGTGCCTTGTTCCTTTTGCAAGTGATCCTCAGTTTTAACCCTTTTGACTACTAGGCGTGACTCAAGGACCTTTTGTGGACAGTATTGATCAAGATTAGACTGTACAGATCATGCAGTCTGATCTTGGATCCACACTGTGTGATAAGGAGATATTCCAAAAAAAAAACACCTGAAATAACAACATCTGAGTTTATACAATCAACTTGAAATTTTCATTTCACTTCTTTAGCAGGTTAAATCTTAAGGAAGAAGGCCTTTGGAAACGTTCCTGGAGTAAAAAAAAAAACTGGTTAACCAGCATTTTCTTCTTTTCTCACATTGTTTCCTACACTTTCATAGACCAATCCTATCACTTCAGCAACACTTTGCTTGTTGTCTGCAAAATAATGCAAATTGTGGCCTTTGGTAAATAGTTGACTTTTTAGTCATATTCATTAGAAGGTATAAACTGCAGGTGCGTAAAATGTCATATTTTGTACTGTAATGGTGTTCGAAAAAGCTCTGTGGATGACGTCGAAAGACTTGAGTAATTCGTTTTCTTTATGATATTATTGTGTAGATTGATGAATGCACAAAAGATTCTATCTCTGGGCAGTCTAGAACAAGTATTGTTAATCCTTTACGGTATAATCCAGCCTTTTTAGCAACCTTGAGGAAAAAGCCACTTGAAAACATTGTAGGAAAAGGAGAAAATGCTGGTGACCAGCATTTTCTCCTCTTACCCAAATTGTTTTCTACGCTATGAGAGAAAAATTTTATGTTTTATTTAATGTATAAGTTTTTTGTCTGCAAAAGCTTTTAATTATGATTACGCTAAAATTTTATCGTTTGGTAGAGTTAACTCTTAACCAGATGACAAAATTGTAAAATGTTTCAAATTAAAAGCATTTGCAGAGGACATAATTATTTTAAGCTGAATGATAGTAATAGTCCTTGAAAGTGTACGTAAAAAAAATCTTGTGGGGAAAGGAGAAAATGCTGGTTACCAGCATTTTCTCCTTTTCCAACAAGGTTTTCAAAAGGCTTTTTCCTCAGGGTCGTTAAACGAAATTGTAAACTGGTCCAAATCAAAGGCCTTTGCAGGCACTAAATTAATTATGGCTTGCATGATTGGATTTGTCTTCGAAAGATTGGAAAACATTGTGGGAAAAAGAGAAAATGCTGGTCACCAGCATTTTCTCCATTTTCCACAATGTTTTCAAAAGGTTTCTTTGTCAGGTTTGTTATAACACAAGTTTATGTTGTAAAAGGTTAATATTGTGATGATAATCTTTCTTGGATGTGTTAATATTAAACTCATCAAAAGATACAAGCTGCTGCAGACATAATATTTATACCATCTACAAAGAACATCCATAACCTCTTAGTGTACAGAGAGCTATGTGGTAAAGTTTAGGACTTGTAGTCTAGAGATCACAGGTTCGAGCCTCACTGGAAGCACTGGGTTTTATGTGGGAATGTCCTTGTGCAAAACAGTTTAGAGCCCTAGATTAGTTACTGATGAAGCTGTTGACCAGCATTTTCTCCTTTTTCCCACAATCTTTTCAAAAGCCTTTTTTATCTGGGTTGTTAAAACTTGGGATTGTGTCGTAAACGGTGAAAGGAATGATGATTATACTGGATAATCAACTGGTTGTGTATGATAATAAAAATCTGTCACTGAAATAGGGTGTGATGCGGTTGAAAAAACGAGTCTTAAGGACGAGTTTTTAGCTCCACTGGCCAAAGGCCAGCGGGCTTATGTCATGGCCCGGTGTCCGTCGTGCATCCGTCCGTCCGTGCATGGGTGTGTTAACTTTTATTTTAAACATCTTCTTCTCTGAAACTACTAATCCAATTTTGATGAAACTTCACAGAAATGATCCTGCAGTGGTCCTCTTCTGAATTTCTTGAAAGAATTTGATTCCTTCAAAAACTCTGGTTGCCATGGCAACAACACTTAAAAATATTGGAAATCTTTGAAAATCTTCTTGTCTGAAACCATGAGGCCAAGGGCTACTAAATTTGGCATGTAGCTTTATCTAGTAGACCTCTATCAAGTTTCCTCAAATTATAGCCATGGGGTCAAAATTGGCCCCGCCCTGGGGGTCGCAAGTTTTACATGGGCTTATATAGAGAAAAATTTGGAAATCTTCCTGTACCTAGCCATAAGGCCTAGGGTTACCAAATTTTGCATGTGGCTTTATCTAGTGAACCTCTACCAAGAGTGCCCAAATTATAGCCATGGGGTCAATATTGGCCCCACCCAGAGGGTCACAAGTGTTACATGGGCTTATATAGTGAAAACTTCAGAAATCTCCCTGCACCTAGCCATAAGGCCTAGGGCTACCAAAGTTTGCATGTAGCTTTATCTAGTGGGCCTCTACCAAGAGAGCCCAAATTATAGCCCTGAGGTCAATATTGGCCCCACCCCAGGGGTCACAAGTTTTAAATGGGCTTACATAGAGAAAACTTTAGAAATCTCCCTGTACCTAGCCGTAAGGCCTAGGGCTACCAAATTTTGCATGTGGCTTTATCTAGTCGGCCTCTACCAAGAGTACCTAACTTATAGCCCTTTGGTCAATATTGGCTCCGCCCCGGGGGTCACAAGTTTTACATGGGCTTTTATAGAAAAAACTTTAGAAATCTCCCTGTACTTAGTCATAAAGCCCAGGGCTTCCAACTTTTACATGAAACTTTATCTAGTGGGCCACTTCCAATTGTGCCCAAATTATAGCCCTAGGGTCGAATTTTATCCCACCCCAGGGGTCAGAAGTTTTACATGGGCTTATATAGTGAAAACTTTAGAAATCTTCTTGTTACTAACCATAGGAACTAGGGCTACCAATTTTAGTCCTGTCTCAGGGGTCTCATGTTCAAAACCAATTGGCCAAGTATTGTAATGTTTGGCATGTAGGATTTTTACTTATTAGCCAGTGGAGCGATACAGGGCCATCATGGCCCTCTTGTTTAACGCATCAAATCCCACTCGAGCTACAGATTTTTAATATCACACACAACTAGTTGATTGTCCTATTTATTATATTCCTAATTCAACCTTTTTTATTCTAATAACTATCAAGAATGGTACAAAATGAGCAATATAGGAAAAAAGTAGTTCCGGCAAACATTCATCACTGGTGATGATATCATATTTATCATCACTAATGGTGTAATTCACTGTGAAATCCCAGTAATTCACTGATAAGAATGTAATAAAATTCTTTCTCTTTTCAGTTCTGAATGACCCAGACCCCCATGCCCATTCCCAGCATTACCATGGTAACCCTATGTTGCTAGACAACATGGTTTTGGGTAGTCCTACGGGCCCAATGTTACCAATGGAATCTGACATCCACATGGGCGTGCCTGATATGCAATATGACATGCACATGACCATGGGCGATCGTGCAATCAGTTCGAGCACAGGGAATGACCCAAAAAAGAAAAAAGGGGGCGGAGTCGTTGGCAAGAGTATCGAGGAGGAGCTGTGCAGGATCTGCGGGGACAGAGCATCAGGGTACCATTACAATGCATTAAGCTGTGAAGGCTGTAAAGGTAGGGAATTGTAGTATCTTACACACAATGCAGGTGTTAAAATGCATTTGAATTTAGCCGAGCCCCAATAGCTTAGTCTGTAGCTTACAGGACTTGAGAACTGGGGATCACTGGTTCGATCCCCGGCTTGACCAATTTCTTTCCAAGGATCGATGATAGTCATTGTGACAGGATTCAATTCCTCTCTCACCGCTGACCATTGTTTCCACAATGGTTATGTGAGAAAGAAGTCAGTGGCTTGGAAAGAATATTGTGTATTGGTAAAAGAAAATCCAGGAAAGCATGGATAGGTGTACTGGCCCCCCATGATATAACTGAAATAATGCTAAAAACGGTGTTAAACACCATACAATCAATCAATCAATCAAGCATTTAAATTTAATTTTGCCTTTTAAAGATATGGAAAATATAGTGAAGATGACCATCTGTTAGTATGTGGTCAGTCCTAGTGTTAGTCGCTAGCAGAAAAATGAATTTTAAAATCAAGTAAAAAGTAAACAAAAGATAAAGCAACCTGGCAACTTTGAAGATAGTTTTGAAATTCATTTTTCTGCAAGGGACTCACTCTTGGACCAGCCATACAATAACAGATTGTCATCTTCACAGTAATTTCGATACTTTTGAATGGTATGATTTAAATCGAAATGTATTTTAACAGCGGCATTGTTTACATTTGGCCACTATTTGGCCTCTAATTCAATACTTCACCGACTGTTTTGACCTTTTGCAGAACAAGGTTGTATTTAACCCTTTACCAGACGACAAAATTTTAGACTGGTCCAAATTGAAAGCATTTGCAGACGACAAAATAAATGTGACTCAAAAATTGAATTTTTACTTTAAAAGAGTAGAAAACATTGTGGGAAAAGGAGAAAATGCTGGTAACCAGCATTTTCTCCTTTTCCCACAATGTTTTCAGAAGGTTTGTTCCTCTGGGTCGTAAAAACCAGGGATTGTTTGGTAAAGGGTTAAACAACCTTAAAGAAGAAACCTTGACTTTTTGTGAGGAGTACATATTGGAAATATTCGATCTAAAACTGGAAACATCACAACAGTGATTTCTTTGATGGCCTCAAGAAAATGAAATGCACCTTCTATCAGTAGTAAGCTATGCAACCTTGCAACCATCAGGGGCAACATTTGGCATGAAGATACAAGAATGATTATAGTTTGAATAAATAAAGATGAAATGGTACAAAAACTGTCTGAAAACAAGTACAGATGTATCTTTAAGAAAATTAGCCTGTGACCCTCTAGGCACAACAGTTTTTAGGCTTTTGTAGATTGTTTTCAACAAGATTAGATTAAACAAAATCCTGTGTATGAACTTGGATCTATAGAGTCAGATATCTTGTGATGGGCTTTGAAGCTGCAGCATTTACATGTTTAGATCTTATTTCTAGGGTGTCGGTTAATGGGGGTGGGGGATACCTGGGCTGCAAATATGCAGTTTAATTTCTCTTGGCAGTCTAAAGCTAAACAACAAATAATTTGAGTCATGCTCTCGCAAAAGGGGATTTATCACATAAAACCTCCTGTGGCAGTGTATTAAACTCATGACTTATTTTTGATAATTCACTAGTGTAATATGTAAAAGGCAAAACTAATTTTGAGCGTTGTCAAAAGTAGAAAGCATTTTTCTTTCGTAGATTTATACATGTGAAATAGGGCGAACTGTCCCTAATTTCCTGAACAAAATAAAGACAGTTCCTTGACAATTTCGTTAAGTTATGTCAAGAAAAAATATCTTGGAATGATTATTGGTCAACATGTAAAGACCATCTGATGGGAACATTTCCTCACTGCATGTAGATCTAGATCTATATTAGAGAGACTGATTTTTACGAGGATCCGTCAGTAGGTTGGGAAGAATACTAGTATTGGGCAGAGTACTGGTAAAAGGAACTTCAGGAATGCATGGTAGGTGCACTTGCCGCCGCAATGAATATACACACGAAAGGAATCGTCAGTGCACAGGTCTACCCACGTTTTACCTGGAGTTTCTTTACAATCAGAGTGCTTAGATCGCTAAAATCAGATTATAGACTATGTGGCTTTCCTTTTTCATCCCATCTGCTTTCCTACACATCCGTCGTTGAAACAGTGATCAGTGCAGAGACAGGAATGAATTCTGTCGCAATGACTAGATCTAGATCTATCATCAATCCTAGGAAAGAAATTTGCCAAGTTTTCGGATAGATATCCAACTTATGGCAAAAATACGCCAAACTTTTCGATCTAGATCTATTAACAAGCTATTGTAACATTAAATAGATCTAAATATATTTGAGCCATGTTGCGGTAAAAGAGGGTTTAATGCATCTCTGTGATGTATGATACCAAGCAAGTCATCACATAATTATACATCCATATTGTATGATAACTGACTGAATCAAAAGGCATGCAAACTGGTCCTTTGACATGTAGAACGTTGAAAAATAGATCTAGCAGAGAGTTTTGACCCAGGTTAGCTTGCGCGGACTGCACAGGCCGACCTGGGTCGAAAGTTTTTTGCAAATGCATTAAGCCCCCTTTTTACAGATCATAAATTCGGCTTTCTCTGTAAATGGCATTTTGAAAAAGCCAAAAAATAGTTTAGTCATGATTTCTTCAACACAATGTTTTCCGCGAAAAACGGCTCGTGCATGACGTAAGAATAGTATGATTAATGACGTCATTGTTTTCTAGCATAGATCATTGCGTATGTTTATACACAAATAGACGCTTAACACGCTGAAAGTAAGTAAGAAATTAGATAATCTGTCCTCATTAAACTGATAATGATTTTTTTAAGTAATCATCCGATTGGTAGATAATTTTTGTCATTTTTGACTAATCAGGTACTTGTGCGAAAGATTGTCATACGTGTGACGCTGTGCGACTAACCGGAAGACACACAATTTTTAAGTCATCCCTATTTAGATTTAGACTAAAACCCAGAACGAAGTCGGAATTTCATTTTTGAAAATCTAGAATGGTGTTAGCGCAAAACGAGCTTTGCTCGTTATCATCGTTTTTTGGGTCCCGGTTCTGATCAGTTTTTAGTCATGAGCGCATGAAGTGGGAGAAACAAACCACAGCATGTGCTGGAATTTGTACTGCTACTCGGTTTCGTGGAAAAATGACGTCATTGTTGCTAAGACGTATACACATGGAAAGTTTTTGATTTTCATGTTTGATAAAAACCATGAAATGCAGCGAAAGTCTCTTAAAAACAATATTATTGCGGAAATAAGGGGACTTAATCCCTCTATAAACTATTTCATTCTTCTTTCGGTGTAAATGTCAAAGAACTATCTACTTGTGTCTGTACACGTTTGAAACCAAACCACAACTGTAAACATGGATCCGTGAACAGTATATAGGCAGAAGGTGATGATGCAGGATATGTTTTTGTCTGTCATTCGTTTTATGTGATAAATAGATTCTCACATTTGTGTTTATGTATTATCATTTTTATCAGACTTGTTGACTGAAATGTATTTGACACTTGTCAAGGCTCGCATCATACAATTTTAGTCAACTTGTTTGATAAAAATGATAATACATAAACACTCATGTAAGATCCTCTGTATAATACATCTCTGTGATGCATTATACCTAGCAAGTCATCACATATTGATGAATACACAAAATCTAAACAAACTGAATTATAAAGTAGAAGAGTCCTTGGACGTATAGAAAGTTTACAATATAGCAGAAAGTTTTGACCAAGTTTAACCTGCACAGATTGCGAAGGCTGACCTGGGTCAATACTTTTTGCAGATGCATTAACCCATTACCACACAATCCCTACTTTTGACGACCCTGAGAAAGAAGCCTTTAGAAAACATTGTGGGAAAAGGAGAAAATGCTGGTAACCAGCATTTTCTCCTTTTCCAACAATGTTTTCTACCCTTCACAAAACAAATTCCAGATTTTGAGTCACATTTATTTTGTTGTCTACATATGCTTTCGATTTGGACAAACCTAAAATTTTGTCGTTTGGTAATGAGTTAACTCTTTACCAAATGACAAAATTTTGTACTAATCGAAATTGAAAGCACTTGCAGAGGACAAAATGAAAGCTAGCTCAAATTATCAAATTTGTCTTTGACAGTGGCAGAAAACATTGTGGGAAAAGGAGAAAATGGTGGTAACCAGCATTTTCTCCTTTTCCCACAATGTTTTCAATAGTTGGGATTGTGTAGTAAAGGGTTAAGCTGAACTACAAACAATCCTTTTATGGTTTCTCAGAATCTAGTCTTGAAAAAGAAAGTTTTCTCTCATCTCCTATTGTTGCCTTCAAGCATTTGCCATCTTTGCACTAAATGATATTTTGCTTTTATGACCTATAAGAGGAATGCAGCTGTTATAGGTTGTAAGAATGGGAGAAAAAAGTGAAATTCAAATGATCTCCCTTGTTAGATAAAAACCAAGGTAACCAAATTACAGCTGGGTCTTTTTATTTGAATTCCTTTCTTTTTTATCCTTGCTTTACTAAGAGATGTTGCGATTATTATAATTTGACTTACGATGTGTATGTAATGTCTTCATAATGTTTGAAAATTGAATTTCATACACTATTACCACTGAAATGCATCAAATAGATCAAATGTGTGTTTTGATAAATTTTGAAGGAGATATTTAAAGCTGATCATTCCTAAATAGCGCAAAGGACATCAAGGATAAAAACTAAGCAATACCTTATTCAGGACCTAGTAAGTGGTAGAGAGCTTTCAAGGGAAGTAACTGTCTTTTGTCTCCCATTGACCTGGCAGGGTTTGGCTAACCTTTGACATAAGCCAACCATTTTATTTTTCATTTTAGTGGCCTTGAGCCAGTCTGAATTGTTTGTCGAAAGTCTCTGTAAACACATTGCATCATACCAGCACTTTATCAGTTCTTTGCTTTATGGTCACATGAAGTGCATACTCTTTTACCATCTGCAAACATTGTGGAAAAGGGTGCCTCTTATCACTGTTCAAATCTTGCATATTTTATCTTTATATTGCATTTAATGTGGCTTTTCATGATGATTTCCGAATTACCTATTTTACTCCAATCTAAAATGCAGTGAACTGTAACATAGCTCCGCCCTGCCAGGTCATTTCTTACAGCCTATATGACCCAAAGAAGGACACATTTTTAGCTCCACTGGCCGAAGGCCAGCGGGCTTATGTCATGGCCTGTTGTCCATCGTGCGTCCGTGCGTCCGTCCGTGCGTTAACTTTTTTTTAAAACGTCTTCTTCTCTGAAACTACCCATCCAATTTTGATGAAACTTCACAGAAATGATCCTGCCATGGTCCTCTTCAGAATTTCTTGAAAGAATTTAATTCCTTCAAAAACTCTGGTTGCCATGGCAACAAAACTGAAAAATTTTGAAAATCTTTGAAAATCTTCTTGTCTGAAACCGTAAGGCCAAGGGCTACCAAATTTGGCATGTAGCTTTATCTAGTGGACCTCTACCAAGTTTCTTCAATTTATAGCCCTGGGGTCAAAATTGGCCCCGCCCCGGGGGTCACAAGTTTTACATGGGCTTATTTAGGGAGAACTTTAAAATTCCTCTTCTACCTAGCCATAGGGCCTAGAGCTACCAAATTTAGCATGTAGCTTTATCTAGTGGACCTCTGCCAAGATTGTTCAAATTATAGCCCTGGGGTCAAATTAGGCCCTGCCCGGGGGTAACAAGTTTTACATGGGCTTATATAACAAGTTTTACATGGGCTTATATAACAAGTTTTACATGGGCTTATATAGGGAGAACTTTAAAATTCTTCTTTGACCTAGCCATGGGGCCTAGGGCTACCAAATTTTGCATGTGGCTTTATCTAGTGGGCCTCTACCAAGAGTGCCCAAATTATAGCCCTTGGGTCAAATTTGACCCCACCCCGGGGGTCACAAGTTTTACATGGGCTTATTTAGGGAAAACTTTAGAAATCTCCCTGTACCTAGCCGTAAGGCCTAGGGCTACCAAATTTTGCATGTGGCTTTATCTAGTGGGTCTCTACCAAGAGTGCTTAAATTATAGCCCTGGGGTCAAAATTGGCCCTGCCCCGGGGGTCACAAGTTTTACATGGGCTTATGTAGAGAAAACTTAAGAAATCTCCCTGTACTTATTCATAAAGCGTAGGGCTACCAAATTTCGCATGTAGCTATATCTAAAGGCCCTTCACCAAGAGTGCGTAAATTATAGCCCTAGGGGGGAATTTGATTCACCCTGAGGGGTCAGAAGTTTTACATGGGCTTATATAGTGAAATCTTTAGAAATCTTCTTGTTACTAACCATATGAACTAGGGCTACCAATTTTAGTCCTGTTTCAGGGGTCTTATGTTCAAAACCAATTGGCCAAGTATTGTAATGTTTGGCATGTAGTGATTTTACGTATTAGCCAGTGGAGCGATACAGGGCCATCATGGCCCTCTTGTTTTAGCTAAGTGGCGGGTAAAATGCAGGAAGCTGGAATTTTTAGCTCGACTGTTTTGGAAGAAAATGTTGAGGCATTATCATAGCCTTGGGATTGACCCTGCTTTGTCTGTGTGCAAAAATTTTGACATTTTATGATATCTCTCTCATTACTAAAGAAATTTACTTCAAACATAGACTAGTTGTTCACTATCTAAAGAGGAACCCATACAACAGGGGCAGGTAAACATCAAAATATCAAGATATTTACTTCAAACTAGTTGTTAAGTATCAAAAAGGGAATCCATAAAACAGGGGCAGGTAACTAACAAAATATTTTTCACACACTTATGTCCCATTTTCAACTTAAAATTTTCACAACAGTCACTTTGACATTTTGTAATATCTGTAATTACTAAAGACATTTACATCAAACATAGACTAGTTGTTCACTATCAAAAGGGGAACCCATACAACAGGAGCAGGTAAACATCAAAATAATTTTGACACAGTTATGCCCCTTTTTTGACGTAAAATTTTTCACTGAAAGAAACTGCAGCTGAGCATCGGCACCCATATGTGGTGCTCTCGTCCCCTTTTCCCATAGTGTGTTTTATCCTGTCAAAGCCACCAGCATTTTGTCCTTTTCCTACAATGTTTACTACCCTTCCCACATCAAATTTCAATCTTTCACTCACATTTGGTTGTCTGCAAATGTTTTCAATTTGGACAAGACTAAAATTTGTCCTTTCGTAAAGGGTTAATGCGTAAGATTTTTCAAAAAACTTGGTTATGAAAAAGGAGAAAATGCTGATAAACTAGAATTTTCTGATTTTCCAACAATGTCTTGTGCCTTTCAAGGGCATTTCTTTCCATAAGCACCATATTTAATTTGTTGTCTGAGTATTCTTTTAATTAAGACAAGTCTAAAATTTTGTTATGCAGTAAAGTGATAAACTTGCATGTCTTGCTGTACAGTTTTGTAGCGTATATACTGATATTAGGCTTGAGTCAAAAAACAGGTCGAAAATTTCAGCTTAAATTCAGGAAACGGCTATTAAATTGATTCTGTAGAGGATTTATCTTGGTATTTCTCCACACTTATGATTAATTGTCATAAATCATAAGTTGATGTTATGAGGAATCATACAGAAATGAAGAAATCCATTAAAAAGTCATTTTCTGATTTACTGTATCAACTCTCTATATCTCATCTAGCTTCAAGACTTACAGCAATGTTTTACAAGTTAAAATACAGCAAGGGAGAAATTGTTGAAGTTTTATTCAATCCAAAAGGTCTCTAAAACACTGTGGCTCAACACCATGGTAGAATGATTAGGCCTAAAAAAAAAATAGTTTGTTTAGGGTAACGTCTCCAAAAATGTTAGGTAGGGTAGGGACGAATTTTTTTTTTTTTTTTTTTTAACCCCCCCCCCCCCAAAAAAAAAAAAAACACATTTTGAAATGGTGGTATTTGCTTTCGAAAATGAAAAAAAAAGAGAGAAAAAGGTGGCTACCAGCTCTGAGTCCCTTTTCTCATTATGTGTTCAAAAGACCTCTAGTCTGTCACTAACTTTCTGATTGTGCGGTAAATTGTCAAATTCTATCTAAACTATACTTCTATATTTGCATCTTTTTTCCCCACTGAATGCTGTCCACTTTTGTTTAACTCTTTTCTGAATTGAAATTTCTTAGACTTGTCCAAATTAAAAGTATTTGCTGACAACAAAACAAATGTAACTCACAAATTGAAATTCGTTTTGGGAAGGATAGAAAACATGGGAAACAAAGAAAATATGGGTTTATAGCATTTTCTCCTTTTCCCTCAATTTTCCCACAATGTTTTCAAAAGTTTTTTTTAAGGATTGTTAAAACTGGATTGTGTGGTAAAGAGCTAAAACAGCTGAAAAAGTGAAAAACATTTATTTGCAAGTTTCTAAAAAAACTGAATAAATACTAGAATGTTTCGTTTGTTTTTATGTTTAATACCCTCCCCCTCCAGAACACTTTAGAGGACTATATATATTATACTGATTTAAAGTAAACATTTTATCTGTAGAAAAGTTGGGTTTACAAAGGTTATGCATATTGTTTTTTATCTAGAACACACATTCTTGACACAACTTTGAAATTACAAGTATCCACTTTTGTTGTCCTTCAGAGTTATAATGTGAAACAAGAGTGTCGTCATCACAATATACGCCACCACATGGCTGCTATTTCAAGCAGCTAGCTTTAGAGACTAAAGTGTTGGAATTTCTAGCACCTACCTGGGTAGCTCAATGGATATATTGTGTTACTTGTGATCTAAAAGTTTTACGCATGGACTGATGGATGGACAGACGGACGCACAACGGACTCATTGGTCATTGGCTTTGATTAAGCAATAAAAATATGAAGTTTCATGAAATTATGTCCATTAGTTGGAGATACATTGATGAAAAACATTTTTTTTCCCATGACACAGCAATAAATTCCAAAACCCTGACAATATGCGCTAGGTCACATGATCTGTGAAAATTTCATCCAAATCCGTTGAGATATGTCAAGTAATTAAAGAGGTATTGGTGAAAAATGAAATATAACATGAAGCCCCCTTTTCCCATGATGCAACTACAAATCGCAAAACCTTGACAATGTGCACTAGGTCACATGATGAGAAACATTCTATGAACATTTTATCCAAATCCGTCAAGAAATGTGGGAGGAGTTGCGTTCACAAGAAACAGACTTTTGTAAGGATGGATGCAGTTTAAATTTGACATGAAGCCCCCTTTTTCCATGACACAGTAATAAATTCCAAAACCCTGACAATATGCGCTAGGTCACATGATCTGTGAAAATTTCATCCAAATCCGTTGAGATATGTCCAGTATTAATTAAAGAGATACTGGTGAAAAATGAAATACAACATGAAGCCCCCTTTTTCCATGATGCAGCTATGAATTGCAAAACCTTGACAATATGCGCTAGGTCACATGATGAGAAACATCCTGTGAAAATTTTACCCAAATCCGTCAAGAAATGTGGGAGAAGTGCAGCTGCTCCTCAATTTTATATAGATCAGACACATTTTACCTGGAAACTAAAGTGGCATCACTTGCCAGAAGTGTAGGAGAGATTAGAAAGCATTGGAAAATTTTTGCATAGCGGCTCCTAGCCTAGGCAGTTTCAGGTTTTTCTCTAAGACCAGGTAGGGTAAATCAAGCTGAGTGAAAGGGGGGGGGGGAGGCAGAGCTAGAACAAGGCAAGTTTGGGTAGATTTATATTTTCCGAAAGAAATTATTGTTGCCTCATTGTAACAAAGATAGAAAAAAATATATATATATGAAAATACCTGTCTAATATGAAGACCTATCGACGCTTGATACAAATCTAAACTTCTATCATTGCCATCGTCTAGTTTAGTCCAGTCCGTCCTGTCAGATAAGTTGCAAGAGAAACGTCCATTAAGATTTTTCGAATGTTATATCTGCATTGAACACCTTAATTGTTCGTAGTTCTGGAGCATGCTAGCACTTTTGCCGAATGATGTTTAACAGAACTTGTTCAATCCGAAATCTAGCAAACCGAAAGTAGCGACAATGCACTACAGAACCGGAAATGCGGTGATGACAACAGAGATGACGGGATCCTGTCTATATTTTACGCGAAGAAAAGCAAAAATCACAAGTAAAAGTTCGTTACACAGTCTGTATAGTACCGCAGTATTTCGGGCGTGATTTGTTGTAGAAGATAAAACTGGTACCCGTTTGTCTTTTGTAACCGTGCGATAGGATACGAACGTTCGATAAACAGAAGTTCCTGTGTGGAGTTAGCGAAAAAGCCCGATCTCTCCGCCTGCTTGTATGTATTTTTAGAATGGAAAACCCACGTTATTGCGTTTGACAATTTGTGTTTAAGGTCGGTTCAATATACTCCGATACACGGTAGCTTTTGTACAGGCGTAGGAGTTTTCATGCATAATTATGTATGTAGTAGTACATGATTGTACACCTTATAATATAATGCGCAATATTTGCCGAAACAGGCGTCCTGTGACACAGTATGATAAAAGGCTGATTTTTTTTTTTTATCGGAAGACAACAAAAAAATTAGGGTCGGGGCAAAATCTCCAGGTAGGGTCGGGTTACCCGAAACAAACTATTTTTTTTTTTACGCCTTATTAGCTTGGCTGTTTTTAAAGAAAAAACATGGAGTTACTGCCGTAGCCCTGTTGTCATCTGCGTCATTGTTGTTGTGCAAAAACTTTGACATTTTATATTATCTCTGTGGTGTCCATGGTTGTGAGGAAGAGCAATGGCCTTGTGAACATGAGGTCCTAAGTTTGTTACCTGTGAGCAGGTGTTAACTGTGGGACTGTTCATTGGCCCACATAATTTGGTTCAAGTACTGGTGTAGTTCCCTAGAAGTAGAATCAAGAGAGAGTTGCAAGAACTTGTTTACTAATATCTCTCATACTACAGATAATTACTTTAAAGATGCATCTTTACTCGTTTTGATCAAGTTTTGTAACCAACTTTATCCTTATTTTATGAAATTATACTCATTCTTGTACCTTCGTGCCAAATGTTGCCCCTGACGGTTGCAAGGTTGCACAGATTATGACGGATAGAAAATGCATTTCATTCTATTGCGGCTAGCCATAGACATAATAACCACAGTTTCCGGTTTAAATCGAAGACAAATCCCTGGCGTCTCTTTATCCCAAACACCTTATATTGATTTTTTATCTACGTTTACACGGCTAACTAGATTCTACACATTGTAAAGTTGTAACAGCGTTTGTTTACTCTCTGGCTGTAAGGCTGCATCTTTAAACTTAGACAAGTTATTACTACCAAAAGGGCAGTTATCATCAAAGTATTTTTGACAGTTATGCCCCTTTTTCAACTAAGAATTTTCAGTCAAAATCAAGCTACTGCAGCTGAGCCTTGGCATTAGCAAGAGGCATACTTGTTGAAATGGCAGTAGTAATATTGTGGTTGATGGAAAATCAGAAGCAAGCAAGCACCGCTCTGGCAGTGGGTGGATTAGTGCATCTCTGCGATGCAGTATATCAAGCTAGTCATCATATGCTTATGGATCCATTTTGTCTAATAAGTGCATGGCTGAATCTCGAGTTAAACAGTAGTGGTCCTTCGAGTTTCAGAAAATTTACTAGTAGCAAAGTTTTGACCAAGGTCAGCCTCCGCGGACTCATGCAGACTGACCTGTGTCAGTACTTTTCACAGCTGCATTAAACCCCTTTTTTACAGAGCCTAGATCTTTGAGGCAAACATACTTTGTGAGGAAGAGTTAAGAATCTACAATATGTGAAATATGAAAAACATGTGGTAAAAAAAAAATGAAATTGCTTTTTCATATTTTAGAACAAGGGGAACAATTTGGCTTTAAAAGAAAACAAAAAAGAAGTTATATACATCCTGGGAACCGGCAACATAAAATTTATAAGCATGGAAAGTGTAAGAATATGTAGATTGAGAAACATGTGTGGGCTGTTAAACAAGTTTTAATACATTGAACTCTGTAATTTTAAAGTATGGAAATTATTGTGAAGATGACAATTTGTTATTGTGTGGTCGGTCCACATGTTAGTCGCTGGCAGAAAAATGAATTTTAAAACTAGGGTAAAAGTTGCCAAGTCCCGCTTTATTCTGTGCAATTTTTACCTGATTTGAAAATTCATTTTTCTGGCACCGACTAAGTAATGAGTGCATGCCATTTCATCAGAGGGAAATATGATGTAATTTATGCACATATACCCTACATTTCTTGCGCTTTACTTAATATTGTAATGTATTCTTATGTGGAGGGGGATACGCAACAGGGAATTACCGAAAACAATTGTATTAGATTTTGACAAAAGTCCCAACAAAAAAGTTGTTAGAAGCATGAAATAAATAGAATATTTTTTTTTTGGGGGGTGAAAGATTGAAATTTCATGCATCTCTTAAACGTCATTGGTAATATTTTCACTCGTGGCTGTGCCATAATTCGCAGTAATTTCCATACTTATAAATGGTATGATTTAAAATTAAAACTGGGCTTTAAAAGTCTACAATTATTGAAATGTGAATACATACGCCAAAAAGAGAAATTGCTTGTCATATTTTAGGACACTGCTCATAATTCCACTCACAAAAAAAAAACCCTGAATTATTATTTATTTTCTGGAAACCTGCAACAGAAAATTTATGAGCATGGAAAGTGTAGGAATATGTGGCTAGAGAAACATGTGTTTTCCTGTGGGTTGTTATACAAGTATTATAACTTTGAACTCTGTTATTTATAACGGGGATCAAAGATAAAATGGTTATATACTCTGGTGAACATATGTAGGGGAATAATTGACTGAGTTTATCTAGTTCACTATCAAACAACAAAATTTTAGACTATTCCATATGTAACCCTTTACCACATGATCCTGAGTTTTAACAACCCTGAAAAAGAATGCTTTTGAAAACATTGTGGGAAAAAGAGAAAATGCTGGTAACCAGCATTTTCTCCTTTTCCTACAATATTTTTTACTGATTCACAAACAAAATCTATAATTTGGAAAATAGTTGAATTGTGGTGTGTAAATTCCTGCAATATAGACAAATCTAAACATCTGCTGTGTGGGTTAAAACATTTGTAGACAACAAAATAAATGAAGCTCAAAGGATGATTTTTGTCTTTGATGGAATAGAAAGCATTGTGGGAAAAGAAGAAAATACTGGATACCAGCATTTTCTTCTTTTCACACAAGGTTTTCTGAAGGCTATTTCCCAAGGGTGGTTAAAACTCGGAATAGTGGGATGAAGGGTTAGGGGTTTACCACACAATTCTGACTTTTCAGCAGTTCTGAGAAAGAAAGGTTTTGAAAACATTATGGCTAAAGGAAAAAATGCTGTTAACCAGCATTTTTTCCTTTTCACACAATGATTTCTACCCTTCCCAAAATAAATTCTGATTTTTGGGTCTCATTTACTTTGTCATCTGCAAATGCTCAATTTGGACTGGCCTGAAATTTTGTCGTTTGGTAAAGAGTTAACTTTAAACCGTTTACCAGACAAGCACGCAATATTTTGGTTTTCAGAGAAAGACTTTTAAACATTGAGGAAAAATGAGAAAATGCTGGTTACCCTGTGGTCTCTATAAATATCCCATCATTTTGAGACATGTCATATGAGACTAATATCCACTGCAAATGATTTCAATTTGGAACAATAAAAAAATTTATAGTCTGGTAAACTGTTAATATCATTCTGTCTCTTTATTGCATTTGCCTGTATTTGTTATATAGATCTGTAGGCTTGTCAGCATTTTCTCCTGTTCAAACAATGTTTTCAAAAATATTTCTTCATCAGGGTTGTTATTAGAGGGCCAAATAAACCCAACACTCTTTCAGTCCCGAAATGAGGCCCAAATGAGGCTAAAGTGATTCAGCTATGCAGACAGTGCAGATCACAGATCAGACTGCACATTTTGTGCAGTCTGATCTTGATCTACACTGGCCGCAAAATCATCAATAGTTGTGAAAGGTGCTTTTAGGGGTTAAGTTCATCTAAATTGAAGAGATTTCAAAAGTGAAATGCATCTCAAAAAGTGGGTTATGGATTTGTTTGGGGGAAAAAAATGTTCATTCAATTTATTTTGGATAATAAAAACAGAAATTTTATGGTTTCCATTGTAAAGTTATGTGCTAATAATATCCTTAGATAAGATTCACCCTGATTGCTGTTACCAAAAAAGAGCACTGGAAACTGGTGGCTAAGTCACTAGCACAAACAGCCATTGTAAGGGGTTGTGCACCAGGGTAAAAACCCTGACACAACCCAAATTTTTGGAAGAAGAAATACTCAAGACCATTACCAGATGAAAAATTTTAGCCTTGTCCAAATTCAAAGCATTTGCAGACAATAATTTCAATGTGGCTTAAATGGTGCAATTTTTCTTCAATAGGATAGAAAACATTGTGGGGAAAGAAAAAAATGATGGTTACCAGCATTTTTTCCTTTTCCCACAGTGTATTCAAAAGGCTTCTTTCCCAGGGTTGTTAAAAGTCTGGACTGTGTGGTAAAGAGTTAACCCGGTACCAGAAGACAAAACTTTAGCCCTGTCCAAACTGAAAGCATTGGCAGACAATGATTTCAGTCTGTGGCCCAAATGGTGCAATTTTTCTTTGATAGGATAGATTGAAAACATTGTGGGAAAAGGAGAAAATGCTGATTACCAGCATTTTCTCCTTTTCTTACAATGTTTTCAAAAGGCTGTTTTCCCAGGGTTGTTAAAAGTCGGCATTTTGTGTGGTAACCCTTACAGCTTCATATAAATTAGACAGAGGTTTTTAGTCTTAAGAGATTTTATGGATGCTTTTGTTTATAGTGTTTCAGGAAATGGACCTTGTTGATCAAAGATCAGACAGCACATTTTGTGTAGTCTAATTTTGATCTACAGTGCTCGCAAAGACAACTAGTCTATAGTCATAAAAGGCACTGTAACTTTTTACCACACAATCCCAAGTTTTAATGACCCTGAGGAAGAACCCTTTTGAAAACATTGTGGGAAAAGAAGATAATGCTGGTAACCAGCATTTTCTCCTTTTTCCCACAATCTTATCTACCCTGTCATAGATAGAAATTATCATTTTAGCTACATTGAATATGTCGTCTGCTAATGCTTTGAATTCGGCCTAGTCCAGAATTTTGTCTTTGGTAAAGAGTGAAGGGTTATTTTTACTGGCTTGTTTATAAACGTCTTGATCACATTTGCTCAAGGCACGATGGGATTTATTTGTCTATAATTTTCCATACGATTTTTAAGGCGTCATCGGTGGCCATTGGCTGAAATGTAAGCATTTGCATTGTAAACGAGCATGATGCATTTTTAGTTCGGCTGTTTTCAAAGAAAATTTAGAGGTTGTCATAGCCCTGATGACATCGCCACCTGCATCTGCGCCGTCTTGTTGTGCGAAACACTTTGACATTTTTTGATATCTCTGTTATTACTTTACCCTTTATCACACAATCCTGACTTTTAACGACCTTGAAGAAAGAGGGCTTTTGAAAACATTGAGGGAAAAGGAGAAAATGCTGGTAACCAGCATTTTCTCCTTTTCCCACAATGTTTTCCACTCTTTCAGACACAAATTTTATCATTAGAGCCACATGTAATTTGTTGTCTACAAATACTTCCAATTAGGACCAATCTAAAATTATGTTGTGTGGTAAAGAGTAAAGGTATTTACTTCAAACTTGTACAAGTTGTTTACTATCAAAAGGGGAGCATATACAACAGGGGCGGGTGACTATCAAAGTATTAATGACACAGTAATGCCCCTTTTTTGACTTAGAATTTTCACTGAAAATCAACCACTTGCAGTCGAACCTTGGCACCCGCATGCGGTGCTCTTGTTTTGTATAGGCTTGCGTCAGGGACCAAGCCAAAGCTGTATGAAGACTGCAGGAGGAGCATAGGGAAATTGTGCAGTCATTGTGTGGTCTCCGCAGCCTCCACACGGAAATCGTACAGCGCCTTTGTTGCATTCGTACTGAGGCTGCTTCCTCCACACGGAAATTGTACAGTGCCTTTGTGGCTTTCGTACGGAGGCTGCTTCCTCCACACGGAAATTGTACAAAGGCTTTGTGGCTTTCGTACAGAGGCTGCTTCCTCCACATGGAAATTGTACAAAGCCTTTGTGGCTCTGATACAGAGGCTGCTTCCTCCACATGGAAATCATACAGCGCCTTTGAAGCTTTCGTACAGAGGCTGCTTCCTCCACACGGAAATTGTACAGCGCCTTTGTGGCTTTCATACAGAGGCTGCTTATGTTACAGTGACTGTCCAAGCATCATGTAGCTTTGGGTATTCATGTATTGACAAAAACATAAAACCTCGTATTTCTCTGCTCCCTTCTTCCTTTTCTGCCTTGATTTCGATCTCAAGTGTGCCACTCTAAGCCTTTTTAGTTCTACTGGTTGAAAGCCAGCAGAACTTATGTCATGGAATAGTTGCCATTGTCCATTAAAAGATGGCCGCACGGCCATGATGCAGGTGTCATTGGATTGCAATGAGATGACAGTTCAATATCTGCAATTGTATAAGCACCTCACAGGTACCATGTGGCAACCTTGTGTTAGCTGTACAGGGACTTCAAAATTGTAATAATTTACAAACGACAAAATTTTTGACTTTTTGAGATTCAAAGCATTTGCAGACAACAAATTAAATGTGACTCAAAAATTTAGAATTTGTTTTTTTTAAAGGGTAGAAAACATTGTGGGAAAAGGAGAAAATGTTGGTTTCCAGCATTTTCTCCTTTTCTCACAACATTTTCAAAAGCTTTCTTTCTCAGGGTCAATAAAACTTGGAATTGGGTAATTAAGGGTAATGAGCCTAGAATCTCTGTATAGTCCTGGTTTTTTTTGGCGAAGCTGAATGTGCTGGCTTTTGACCTACTTTTTGGCACTGATAACAAATGAATAAATAGAAATTTCTGATTGGTAAAAAATGTAGACATGGTTATCTTAAGGGCCCCTGCCTATTTGCGGTTATTTGAGATATTTCTTGATCCTAAATGGGCCATCTAAAACCTTGCATTATCAATTTTTGATGTCTCATAAACATGTAACATTAGTACTAGTTTAACATCAATATACTGTGTCAGATATATTATGCCAAGTGTGAAAAACAGAATTGCAAATGGGTCAGATCTTTATCATACAACAAAACTCTAAACTCGTCCAAATTCAAATCATTTGCAGACAACAAAATTAATGAAATATAGAATGTGGCTCAAATTAGGGTTTGTCCGTAACATGACAGAAAACATTGAGTGAAAACTGAAAAATGCTGGTTACCAGCATTGTCTCCTTTTCCTACACTGTCTTCAAATCCTTGTTCCTCAGGGTCAGTAAATTTCAGTGCTGTCTGGTAAAGGGTATGGGACCATTAGAGGAAACACAGTCTTGTTATTTTATGATAATTATGATGTAAAGAGATGATGGTTTGTGCTTGATTACGTGTATGCATGAAATTAACCCTTGGAGCGCCGAATAAACCCAACGGACATTTTCATACGAGAAATAAGACTGTAATAAGACTGATTACAAAGTTGTTGTTCCAGATTACAAAACAGTTGTTCAGAATGACTCTGCAAAGTGGACAGTGTAGATCAAAGATCAGACTGCACATTTTGTGCAGTCTGATCTTTGATCTACACTGGCTGCAAAGACAGCTAAAGTAGTGAGAGGCACTATAAGGGTTAAAAATTAATTAACAACTGAATTGCCTTTAATTATAAGTGTAACTGAGAAAAAGAGCTATATTGGTAGATTCCCACAGAGTGCACAGTTCTGAATCTGTTGATTACCAAGAATTGTTTTTCCGGAATTACTGATTATGCAGTATAGAGAATTTTCATTTGTAAATTTAGTTGGATTTCTGCGGTAATAATTCACCAACCATTCTAAAGAACGTTCTGAGAAAGAAGCCTTCTGAAAACATTGTGGGAAAAGAAGAAAATGCTGGTAATCAGTATTTTCTTTTTTCCCACAATGTTTTGTCATCTTTTACAGACAAACCCCATTACTTGTGCAACATTTACTATATCCTTTGGAAATGCTTCCAATTTGGATCTGTCTAAAATTTTGTTGTGTAGTAAAGAGTTAAATGTTGCTGAAAAGATGATGTCTATCTTTAATAGGGTAGGAAACAATGGTGAAAAAAAGAGAAAATGCAGGTTACCAGCATTTTCTTTTTTTTCCCACAGTGTTTTCAAAAAAGCCTTCTCCTTCAGGGCCATTAAAAGTTAGGATTGTGTAATACAAGGTAAATTTGTTTGCACTAGTGTTCCTATGTAACCTTACAGCACTAAATGAAGTAGAGCATTATTGATTTGTTGTTCTATAGTTCCTATGTTACCTCAGTGCACTAATTGCAATAATTTCAGTAGAGCATTTTCATGCAAGACTGTAAGAAGTTCAATACTGAGTCCCCTCTTTTCACAAACCATTTTTAAACTTCTCATAGCCTAACCCTTTAACAAACTATCTCAAGTTTTAAGGACCTCTGGAAAGAAAGCTATTTAAAAAATTGTAGAAAAAGGAGAAAATGCTGGTAACCAGCATTTTCTCCTTTTCCCTTGATATTTTCTATCTTTTCTGAAACATATTACATCTGTCGAGCCACATTTGATTTGTTGTCTGCTAATTTGAACTAGTCTAAAATTTTGTCATTTGGTAAAACATAACCTATTGAGTGCCATCCACAACTATGATTGCCATTGTGGTAAACAGCATCTTCTCCTTTTCCCACAATGTTTTCTACCCTTCCAAATATGAAAATCAATTTTTGAGTCACAATTTTTTGTTGTCTGCAAATGCTTTGTCATTCGGTAAAAAGTTAAAGGTTTATGATATTCCGTGTGGAGAGATAGTCAATTATATAAGGAAACATTATGTAAATTAATGATCATGAATTGTTGAAAAAAACATCACCCTATCAAGTTACTTTATTACCAAATCCTCCAACAAACAATCCAGAGTTTTAATGACCGTTTGAATTACGAAACCAGCATTTCCTCCATTTGGACAATGAATTCCCTCTTCAAAAGGCAAATTTCAGTTTCTCAGTCATATTCAGTTAGTCTTCAGACTGCAAATGCTTTCGATTTGGGCTGGTTACCAGCGTTTTCTCCTTTTCTCACAATGTTTTCCAAAACCACCTTTCTTAGTGTTGTTAGAACTCAGGATTTTGTGGTAAAGAGGTATAAGTACAGTGGAACCCTGCTATAAGACTGTCATCAGGAGCCACAATCGACAACTGCGTTATACCCAGGGTTGAAATATATAATGCTGACCCCTCCCCCCCACTACCCATGACCCTTTCCGTCGACCATTGCCAGAACTATGGCAGTAATTAATTTCTGTAATTTGCCAATATATTCGGACAAAAATAAAATAGTAATATTCTGATTATTATGGAAATTAACATTTTGAACAAGTTAGGGTTAAGTCAAAATTATAAGTTATAATTTGTTTGGGGAGTGTGTCTAAAATAATAAGAGCAAAGTCTTGTAGTTTGGAACTGTAAGAGAATATGGAAAAAAAAATGTAGTGATAGCTCATTTTAATCAAAACCATTCATTAACCCTAAGGCTGCTATTCGTGACTACCTGACCTCTTGCGGACAGTGTAGATCAAGATCAGACTGCACAGAATGTGCAGTCTGATCTTGGATCTACACTGTCCGATAAGGAGATATTTTTCTTTAAAAATGCATTTGGAATAGTATCACTCCAGTTTTTACTTTCTGCTTTAAAAGTTTCATTTGATTTATTCAGCAGGTTAAGGACAATGAAGAAATAATCGTCTTTCTGTCGTGGTTTATCGTTCAGTAAACCACAGTTGTGAGTTATGAGGCACAATAATTAATCCACAAGGCCAATAGCCCGACAGGGTTATTCATTGCGCCTCATAACTCACAATGTGGTTTATTGAACAATAAACCACGATAGAAAGAAGATTATTTCGATTCTAACATGACCACCTCTTAATGAAAGGAAAACAAGTTCATACTTAAGAGTAAAAACGTGGATGCGGATTATGTTTCATTGAATAACTTACTTATTTTATACAAAATGACGTCACTCTATACAGAATGACGTCACTCTATAATTATAGAATAACATAGATTTTACCACGCTTTCGTTGCACTGTGTTTATAGAGCCGAATTCACGTGTCATGTTAGAATGTTCAATAACCCTTTACCACACCACAAAAGTTAGACTTGTCCAAATCCAACACTTGCAGATGACAAATTAAATGTAGGTCTTTTAGTAGGAATTGCCTTTGATAGAGTAGAAACATCTTGGGAAAAGGAGAAAATGCTTGTTACCAGCATTTTCTCCTTTCGCACAATGTTTTCTAAACGTCCCCTTCTTTAGGGTCGTTAAAAGTCGGGATTTTGTGGTAAAGGGTTTACAATGATTTATTTTTATGAAGCAATATGAATACCATATAAACATTAATGCAGTAAGCAAAGGGTAAGATATTTTACACTTTTATCCTAATGGGGGGGGGGGGAAAAAGGGGAGGGAAAGACGGCAATGACTTCAAAATGTAGATCAAATCAAGCCCGGCCAGGTAGCACAGTGGTTGGCATATCTGACTCGTGACCTGGAGGTTGTGGGTTCGATACCCGGTTGCGGCAAAATTTCTTTTAGGCGTTTTTTCCGCCTCTCACCTCTGATGCATGCGACAAAAGTAGTCAGTTGCTTTGGAAAGAAAGTTGTGTCAGTACTGGTGTGAGAAAGCCAGGAAACATATGGAAACATATGGGTGTGTCACTGACCGCAATGATATGACCTTAAGCTGTTAAAATGGTGTTAAACTCCGATACAAACAAACAAAGATAGATCAAATCAAATTTCAAATTGACTGATCAAATGTAAGACTGATACCATTTGATTGCTGCTGCAAACTACAAATTTTATGTGGTTCAAATGCTGAAAGTTGTCTCTAAAAGGTTAAAAAACATGGTGGAAAAAGGAGAAAATGCTGGTTAAAGCATTTTCTCCTTTTTGGACAAGCTTTTCAGATGGCTTTGGTATAATTTTCTCAGATCATCAAAACTGGGGATTGTGTGGTAAAGATTGAACACAATGAAAAACTGCATATTTTGAATAGTCTGATGTCTAAATTTGATCTTTGCCTTTTTGCAAAAGTAATGTTTACTGCATTTAAGGATTTAAAAAAACGCCACAAAAGGAGAGACTTTGCATATTTGTACTCTTTTATCTCAAAAGTCTCATCTCCTTATTTAGCTTTTATTACTGCAGATTTTTTCATTGTGAGCATTTGTGTTGTACAAATGCACAGAGTTGATATAATACCAGACTTTTATCTCAAACTTTCCGAAAATAATTTTGCATTTGATTACTTTGAAAACATTCTTATAAAAATAGGATAATAAATCAATAATAAATTTTAATTTGGGGACCATGTTTGAATACAATTTGTAGAAATTAATTCCCAAAAAGAGACTGTTTATTGTTATTTCCTTTTTTGCCACATAGTTTTGAGTTCCTTTGACGACTCCTTACTACCCAACCCCGAATTTAAACAACCCTGAGCAAGAAGGCTTTTGAAAACATTGTGGGAAAGGGAGAAAATGCTGGTAACCATCATTTTATAACCAGCATTTTCTCTTTTTCCCACAGCCAGCCCAGGTAGCTCAGTGGTTAGCGTATCTGACCCGCATGGACAGGGGGTCCTGCACGGCTCTGAGTGGTAAAGTGTGGGACTTGTAACTGGGTTAGATCCCCACCTGATCCGGTGGGTCTTCCATGGGAGCGTCCTTGGGCAAGACACTTCAGAGCCATAGCCTTAAGTACTGGTGAAACCCGGGAAATACATGAATATGCGAGCTGTTGCCGGGATATGACTGAAATAATGTAGAAAGCGGTGTAAAACACCATTCAATCAATCAATCAATATGGACAGGTCTAAAATTTTATTGTGTGGTGAAGGGCTAACCCTTAGGGCGCCGCCATATAAACTTAAAAGATACTTTCAGTCTGGAAATATGACCCCAAAAAATCACAATTTCAAAGTTGCTCTTGTCTAAAGTCTTTCAGTATAACAGACATAGTAGATCAAAGATCAGGCTGCACATTTTGTGCAGCCTGATCTTGATCTACACTGTCCGCAAAGGCAACTATAGTTATGAAAGGCGCTTTAAGGGATGAGACACAGGTCAATGGCAGTAGGTTATTAGTCAGCTTGCTTTTAAATCCAACTGGGCAAAACGTTCTCGCTGTGTACTTTTATAAGTGTTTGCACCATTATCTTTTACCTTGGTGCACTCTAGAGGCTATATTATCATTTTAGTACAGTAAAACTTGGTCAGAATGCAAAACTTGATATTTTCTTAACCCTTTACCACACAGTCAAGAGTTTTAATGACCCTGGGAAGGAAGCCTTTTGAAAAAATCGTGGGAAGAGGAGAAAAATGCTAGTAACCTGCATTTTCTCCTTTTCTCACAATGTTGTTTACCCTTGCAATGGAAAATTGCATCATTTGCACCACATTTGATTTGTTGTCTGCAAATGATGTCAATTTTGACAAGTCTAAAATTTGGTGGCAATGGTAGAGAGTTAAGCGTTTTTATCCTTTTCCCACAATGTTTTTAAAAGCTTTCTTTCTCAAAGTCATTAAAACTCGGGTTTGTGTGGTAAAGGGTTAACAAGAGAAACATTTGATCCATGTTGAGGAATAAATGTGGCCTTTAGAAGCTTAAACTGGGTTTCTTTTGATTTGTGACCTGTTACATGATCTCAGATGATGTATCCTCTCTTTTGATCATTGCTCCAATGATGGTTATGTGAGAAAGCAGCCAAAAGCCTGGGAAGAATATTGTGAGAAGTATTGGTTAAAAAAAAAGAAACTCCAGAAAAACATGGATAGGTGCACTGGTTGCTGTGATATAACTGAAACAATGTTAAAAAGCTGTGTTAACCATCATACAATTAACACTTTACCAAACGACAAAATTTAAGAATTCAACAAAGCATTTGCAGATGACAAATGTAGTGTAAATGATGATTTGTGTCTTTGATATTGTAGAAAACATTTTGGGAGAAGGAGAAAATGCTGGTTACCAGCATTTTCTCCTTTTCCCAAAATGTTTTCAAAAGCCTTCCTCTTCTGGGTTGTTGAAAGTCGGGATTGTGTGTTAAAGGGTTACTGAATCAAGACGAAAGGCTTAGATGAGTGATTATGGCCCCCTTGTTGCATGATATAAAATATCAAATGTCAACACAGAAATAGACGTGGCAGTTTCAGCTTTCATAAATCATTTCCACAAAAAGATAGTAATTTAACTCTGGAAGGTGACTTTTGGCATCAATATAGCAACTTTGCTGTTTGCTACATGTACAACTTTGTTCGTATTTTAAACTTTCATTCTTTATTGTGTTATGTCCTTTGATTTATCACTAAAACTCTTTACCAGACAACAAATTTTTAGACTAATGTCTAAATTAAAAGCATTAATTTTGCAGACCAAAAATTTTATGTGGCTCAAATGATGGACTTGGTCTGTCTGAGAGAAAGTAGAAAACATTATGGGAAAAGGAAAAATGCTGGTTACCAGCATTTTTGTCTGTCTGATAAAGTAGAAAACATTGTGAGGACCGCAAACATACTGGTTACCAGCATTTTCTCCTCTTCACATAATTCTTATCAAAAGCGCTGTTTCTCAGTGTCCTTCACTTTAATGCACTGATTGGACTGCACATAACATCTAAATTCAGCAGGTTGCAGTTAGGTGTATTTCTAACTTGACTAAACTTTGAACAAGACAACTAGACTCTAGGCTTGTCCATTAATTATCCCATTTACATATTATTCCCAAGTTTTAACAAACTCTGAAATTAAAGACTTTCAAAAAACATTGTGGGAAAAGTAGAAAATGCTGGTTACAAAAGGGCTCTTCCTCGGCGTTTTTGACTTTGATGCACTTACAGGACTGCATGTGAAGTCCTAAAACTGCAGGTTACCCTAAGGTATATTTCTAAACTGACTAACTATGTACTAGTCAGCCAGACTCTTGACTTATCCATTAATATACCCATACACGTGACAGTCCCAAGATTGAGCATCCCTAAATTAAAAAAATCTTTTTGAAATATTGTGGGAAGAGGAGAAACTGCTGCTTCCCAGTGTTTTCTCCTTTCCCACAATGTTTTCAAAACCTTTTTCTTAGGAGTCGGAATTTTTTGGTAAAAGGTAGATACTGGCATGCCTTTAACTCTTTCCATACCAATGACGACACCAGAAGCTTTTGTAGACAGTGTGGATGAAGATCAGACTGCACGGAACATGCAGTCTGATCTCTGATCTACACTGTCCACTGCTATAATTTCAATTATGACTGAACTGTCTCTTGATCTTGCACTCAGAATAAATGTATTTTTAGCCTTTGAGAAAATGCAATTTATTCAGAGGTAAAAGAGTTAAGTCACATGACTGTACTATTTTTATGTCACATGTAGTATGAACTTGATACAAGATAAAAAAACTGTGATCAAAATCAACCACAAGCAGACGCCTGTTTTGATTTAGCAAAGAACCACTTCTCAAAATATTATGGCAAAGGAGAAATTGCTCAAATGGTTTCTCATATAAACACAAAATTAGCACATGTTGTTTTTCGAGAAAGTTTGTTTGCAAATGGTCAGAAAAAACTAAGTTTACCACACAAGAAAATTTAGGACTTTCCCAAATTGAGAGCATTTGCAGATGACAATTCAGTTGTACTCAAATGAATGACTTTATCTCTGAAAGAGTAGAAAACATTATGGGAAAAGGAGAAATGCTGTTTACCAGCATTTTCTGTTTTTTCCATTATTTTTTCAAATGCCCACAAAAAGTAAGAAAGACTAAGTTTAACTCGACTTTACCACACAACAAAATTTTGGACTTGCCCAAATTGAGAGCATTAAATTTTGCTGACAACAATTCAGTGTTGATTAAAAGATGGACTTTGTGTCTGAAAGAATAGAAAACATTGTGGGAAAAGGAGAAAATGCTGGTTACCACTGGTAGCCAGCATTTTCTCCTTTTCTCACAATGTTTTCAAAAGCCTTCTCCGTCAGGATCGTTAAAGCTCTGGACTGTGTCGTTAAGGAATAAAGATGTAGGAAAAGATTAGTGTGAACAGCGGACACACGTTTCCCAAGTTTCCTAAAATTCGTCTAATAAATGACATTCATTAGTCTAGAAAATATCGGTGAGAAAAAATCAATATGGCTGCCGTCTGTATCAGGGTGACCTCACCACATAGAGAAAAATTGATTGGTCTCAGGTTTGTGTGATTGTGGTCATGACTGTCCTTTTGTGGAGATACATTTGAGCTACGCCCTGTGAAAAAGGGGCTTGGTGCATCTGCAAAAAGTATCATCCCAGGTCAGCCTGGGCAGTCGACATAAGCTAACCTAGGTGGAAACCTTCTGCAATAGGTCAATTCTCTGCATGTAAAAGGACCAGTTTACCTCATGATTCAGTTGGTTGTTAGACAGAATGGACTTTATAAATCCATGATCATGTGATGAGTTGCTTGATATCATGTATCTGCAAAAATTATCAACCAAGGTCAGCTTGCAAAGTCTGCACAGGCCTACCTAGGCCAAAACTTTTTGTTACAGGTTAATTTACTACATGTCAAAGGAGCAGTTTACCTCACGATTCTGTTATTTGTTAGACAAAATGGACTTATGGATCTATGATCATGTGATGAGTTGCTTGATATCATGCATCACAGAGATGCATTAAGCCCCCTTTTGGTAGAGCCTGTTCATTTTATTGCGTGTCTTCGCAGGCAACGAGGAGTTGGGGAGCTATGGCAGCATAAACCCTGTACCACACAATCCTGTTTTAACAGCCCTGAAGAAGAAGGCTTTTGAAAACCATGTAGGAAAAGGAGAAAATGCATTTTCTCCTTTTCCCACAAAGTTTTCAAGCCATTCACAGATTGAGGAAGGGTAAAAATCATTGTTGAAAAAGGAGAAAATGCTTATTATCCGCTTGTTACATTGTATCGAGGAGGTTTCCATTTAGAGGTACTGTCAGTCACGTGATCTTGAACAGTACTTTGGTAAATCAATTAGCAATGCCATCAACAACCACACTGAAGTTATTCACATCTATCGATCTGTTAGTGAAAAGTTCCAGCAGCATTAAAGGACCACATTAAAAATCTAATGTACAAACTGTTTGTCAACAGAAATGTATTTAAAAAGATTTCGATAGAAAATAGTGATTCATGTTTTCTTTTGTTAAGTGGAAACTTACAGTTTTAAGAACTGTAAAACGGTGTATTACTAGCAAAGAAATGTACCATGGAGATGCATATCACCCATTGTTATACATCAGAGGGATTGATCGACTGGGTTCAATGATTCAATCCTCTCTTGAGGCTAGGTATTTTTTGTGGGACTGCCCTTAGACAAGGCACTTCAAAGCCTTGAACCCGTACTGGACGAACCTAGGAAAAACTTGAATAAGCAAGCTGTTGCTGTGACATTACTGAAATAATGTTGAAAGTGTTGTAAAACAAAAATTGACCCTTTACCAGATGACAAAATTTAAGACTTTCCAAATTGGGGACTTCTGAGTGTGACCCCAAAACTGAAATTTGTCTTTGGAAAGGTAGAAAGCATGTGGGGATAAGGAGAAAAGGCCGGTTACTAGGTAAATAACATGGTGGGAAAAGGAGAAAATGCTGGTTATCAGCATTTTCCCCTTTTCCCACAATGTTTTCAAAAGGCTTTTTGTTCAAGGTCATTAAAACTTGGGATTGTGTGTTAATGGGTTAATCTATAGTATCCTGACCTATATTTTTTTTCCCATGTATTTCCAGGTTTTTTCAGGAGAAGTATAACACGAGGAGCAACCTATCACTGCAAGTATGGAGGAAACTGTGAGATGGACATGTGGATGCGGAGAAAGTGTCAGGCATGTCGACTACGACGGTGTCGTGAAGTCGGCATGAAGGAAGAATGTATGTTGCAAGTTTTTTTTACAAACAACTAGAAGAAGCCAGTTAAACCTTTGATTCCTTGCAAATTAATCCCGAATGACCTTGAAAAGTAAAACGTTTGAAAACATTATGGGAAAACTCAGTATTTTTTCCTTTCCCCACAACATTTTCTACTCTTCAGAGGAAAATCTCATCAATTGAGCCACATTTGTCATTCTGCAGATGTTTGTAAACTGGACAAGTCTAGAATTTTGTTGGTTGATAAAGAGTTTATAGCATGAGTAGGTGTACTGGCCACTGTGATATAACTGAAATAATGTTAAAAATAGTGCCAACCACAATACATTCAATCAGTCTCAGGATGGTAGAACTCGGGTTTGTTTGGAAAATGGTAAAACCAGTATTTTCTATCAAGCAAGTTATGTTGAGTTTCCAGAAGAGGCAAATAGAAAATACTGATATGTACTTGCACTAAGCAACTATCTGTCTTAACTATCAATCACACAATCTCAAGTTTTAAGGTCCTTACATAATGAAGACATTTGAAGACATTGTGGAAAAAGGAGAAAATGCTGATTACCAGTATCTAGTCCTTTTCCCACAATGTTTTCTACTCCACTTAAAACAAGTTTCTGATTTTTAGTAACATTTATTTTGTAGTCTGCATGTGCTTTTGATTTGGACAAGTCTAAAATTTTATCGTTTGGCAAAGAGTTAAGTATGGATGTTTTGAGGATTGCTAAGATGCTTGTTAGATAAAGGTAAGACTTTATTGATTAACATTTTCTCCTTTTCCCACAATGTTTTCAACCCTATAATAGTCTTCATATTTTGAGTTGCATTTAATTTGTTGTCTGCAAATGCTTTCAGGCTGGATAAGGCTAAAATTTTGTCATCTGGTAAAGGGTTAATAATTTTTTTTTCAACTTTGCAGGTTTACTCTCAGAAGAACAGTGTAAAGCAAGGGACGTGCGACGGAAACAGAAAACAAAAGGGTCGAGTAAAAAAGGGGACAGCAGCCCAGAGCCCCTAACACAGTTAAATGATAAAGACCTAGAGGACAGTAAAGCCAATGTGAAACTTACTGCTAACTTAAACTCAAATATTATTATAGAAGAGGAACCTCTTAGTAAAGTGACTGAACACACTAAAACTCTCGTTGAAAAAATTGTGTATCTCCAGGATAAATATGAATTTCCTGACGAACAGGTTATTAAATCCATAAGCGTAAGTATTATAATATTATTACATATTTTTGTATTTATATTCACGTTTTCTTGACCTTAAACTCTTTACCAAACAACAAATTTTTAGACTGACCCATTTTGCAACCGTTTTGATCCTTGAGTATTTGGCTACTGTTTTGACCAATGGATATTTTGCAACTGTTTTGACCTATGGATATTCTTCAAC
Organism: Hippopus hippopus; assembly: GCA_946811185.2. Taxonomy (NCBI): domain Eukaryota; kingdom Metazoa; phylum Mollusca; class Bivalvia; order Cardiida; family Cardiidae; genus Hippopus; species Hippopus hippopus. Next base: position 51,836,072 of record OX328108.1, on the reverse strand, counting down.
TGCTTTGACCAATGGATATTTGGCAACTGTTTTGACCAATGAATATTTTTCAACTGTTTTGACCAATGGGTATTTGGCTACTGTTTTGACCCATGAGTATTTGGCTACTGTTTTGACCCATGGGTATTTTGTGACTGTTTTGACCCATGAGTTATTTTGTTATTGTTTTGACTCATGGGTATTTGGTGACTGTTTTAACCGAAGAGTATTTGGATACTGTTTTGACCCATGACAATTTTGCACCTGTTTTGACCCATGGATTTTTGGAAATTGTTTTGACTCATGGGTATTTGGAAATTCTTTTATCCCATGAGTATTTTGCAACTGTTTTTACCCATGGGTAATTCTCCCCTTTAAGTTTAGGCAGATCTAACTATTTGACCACATTTAATTTCTGCTATTGCTTTCAATTAAAACAAGTCTAAAAGATTTTGTTGTGTTTTAAACATGGTTTAACACCTCCACATGACAGGTTTTTGACTCTCCGAAATTGAAAGCATCTGCAGACAACAAATTTAACAGTGGTGCAAGTATACTAAAGTTCTCTGACAGGGTAGAGAATATTATGGGAAGAGGAGGAAATGCTGGTTTCCAGCATTTTCTTTTCCCACAAAAGTTTTGTCTTTGGAATTATAAAGAGACATGATTAATTGGTAAAGGTATTTATTATAATTTTGAAACAAAGGTATTTATTATAATTTTGAAACAATGGATATGTGTTGCAGAGACTGCTTCAGGTATGACATTATGTCATGTTATGGTATGCTGAGTAATGTTTGTAAATTTATCTGGCATGATATTTGTCAACTATCTGTACAAAGTGGACCAGGGTGCACATTTACCAACCATTCTTAAGAACATGTTTAGTCGTATTCACCAAGATTTTCTAGCTTTAAAAGTAATACAACTTCTGATTGGCTAAATCATTTAGTGTAGCCAATCAAAAGTTGTGCTACTGTTAAATTTAGAGAATTCTTGAGAATGGTTGGTGAATACGGACCCAGACAAGGTTTTGACAACTGATAAATTTTCCCCATCAGTTCTGTCACTTTGTATCAAGGTGGTTCAGTCTTACCATGGAGCTTATCATTTTTGCCTAACTCTTTACCAAAATATTAAACTTGTCCAAATTGAAAGCATTTGAAGACAAATCAAATGTGGCTGTAACATTATAACTAACTGTTGAAAAGGTAGAAAACATTTTGGGAAAAGGAGAAAATGCTGGTTACCAGCAATGTTTCCAAAAGCCTTCTTCTTTGGGTCCTTAACACTTGGGATTGTGTGGTAAGGGGTTAATTCATTCATTGCCAGCAGACAAAAATCTGCAGCTGAAATCAATTAATTACTTGTTTTAAGCAATTATTCCTTTCCCTGAATGTTTGCCGGGCAAGTAAAAAAGTAAAGTCCTTTTCTTCAATTGATAGGATATTGCTTCAGGAGGGTAGGAAATGTTGTGGTAAAGTGAGACTATGCTGGTTTCTCCTTTTTGGACTATTTTTTCTAAAGCCTTATTTCTTAGGATCATTAACTCTTGATTTGTTACCTCATGAAGAATTTTGCAGCCAAGAATATTAAAAATTTAACTACATGCAATTGCGTATTGAAACAAAGTACTGAAAGAACTGAATACAAATCAAAGCGTTGAGAACGCTGAAGTGGTATTTGTCAAGGAAGCCATTGTGTGGAATTAATAATTTGAAAGAAAAAGAGAAATATTATTCAAATATTGGCTTTAAATTCAACCTACTAAGCAAATAAATACTTTTTTTGGTTGAAGGGAGAGTACTCATGACAAAGTTAGGATTATTTGTGTATTGGTGGTCTCCCTTTGATCATTAGGAGGAGTCAGGACTAACGTCCCTTGACAGTAGGATGCATGATGGATAGAGAGAGAAACCATGTGAATATATCGAATAAAATTAAGTTTGTACCTGAAAACTATGATTTGAAATATCTTGGGTCGTTCACATTTAATTCCCAACATTACAATCAATTATTTCGATCTATAAATATTCATGCCCAATCAAATGGAGTAGCGCGCAATCATTGGATGAACAAGCCATGGGACGAACTGGTTTTGGAACGAAAAAGCCCAGGACCAAGTGATCGGTAGCCAAATTTTGTATCATTGCGCCAATAGAAGGCTATGAGAAAGTGAAGCTATTTCCAATAAAAAATTAGCATTTCCACGATCTATGGCCTCACCCAGTGTATTTTAACATGCCATTTCCAATTACATATCTGAGTGCTACCGAAAAACTCATTTGCCTCAGAAAAATTGAGTTTGATTAGGTTTATTTCCTTCGGCTTGGCACAAAATACGATACATGGTCTTCAAAATTCAATATTGAACTCATAGTGGTATTGTCTTCGACAAATACCACAAAAAGCAGCTGCGAGGAAATGGTTGAAATATCAGCAATTATCGCCTTTTGTCAACTGAACTTTTTGAAAGTAGTCTCTTTCTGCTGAAATTATTTCCTTCTCGTTCGTTGAAATATCGATACATGTACCCAAAGGAGGCATTTAAAAATTTTGACATATAGATCTTATAAAAAGGGCAATTATCTAATTGCTGTTTTAAACAAGAGAAATTTCCTGTTACTAGTAGTTTCTTCTTTTGCCAATATGTTTTCAAAGAAATGTCTGCCACAGAACTAAAATGTTCTTCTGTTTGGAAAGAATGGAGGGTGTAGATAAGTGGCTGACAACTGAAGAAAATCAAGAGAACAGCCTAAATATCTCAAGTAGTAGAGCCTAGGACTTGTAACCATCAAGTCTCGGGCCACACAGCTGGCCACCTGAAATTACTAATTGTCTTTTGGGTGAGACATTAAACCCAGGTGCCTTGTGACGGTTCTATACTCAAGACACATTATAGAACCAGGCGTAACTTAAAGGATGGGTTTCATCCTGTATCTATGCACTGTCCCCCTTAAAATAACTGACAGCGATCAGTGGCGATGATAAATAAACAAGAAACCTACATTCATTACACCAAGAATGAAATAGATAGCAGATATGTTACAATCTCTGTTTCAATAAGATATCAAAACAAAACAGTTTTATTACAAAGTAGGCTGCCTTAGCAAATTTTTTGTAATTTTACAACCCTATTGATCACGATAAAGAACTAAAATAGAATTTGAAATGTCAGCCTGTGCCTGTTTGGCTTTTTGACACCTTTGCAATTTATTTTTTACTAAATGCTCCGCTTTTAATTCTTTTACCAAACGACAAAATTTTAGACTTATCCAAATTGAAAGCATTTGCAGATGGCGAAATAAACCTGATTCAAACATTGAAATTTGTTTACAGAAGGGTAGAAAACATTGTGGGAAAAGGAGAAAATGTTGGTTACCAGCATTTTCTCTTTTTCCCACAAGGTTTTCAAAAGCCTTCTTCTTCAGGGTCGTTAAAAGTTAGGATTGTGTGGTAAAGATTTCATTCTTTACCACATGACAAAAATGTTGACTTGGCAAAATTGAAAGCATTTGCAGACAACAATATAAATGCGGCTCAAGTAATGGAATTTGTCTTTGATAGAGTGGAAAACAATATGGGAAAAGGGAAAAATGCCAATTACCATTTTCTCTTTTTGCCACAATGTTTTCAAGGGTTGTTAAAACTTGGGACTGTGTCGTAAAGGTTTGAATGTGACCCAAATTAATATGGTATTTCTCTTTGTAGTCTTTCTCTTGACCATTGAAACTTATTTTTAGACTTGATGCTTGCTTTCCTGAACTGCATACACAAATTTCGTGTGTACGCAGTTTAGTGAAATGCAGCCCAAGTCACTAATTTTCCAATCCAAATACCATAGCTTCAAATTAAAAGTACTTAGACAGTTGTAGCATATTTCACAATTAAAAAATTACTATTTGTAACCAACCAAGGTTGTTTTTTTTTCGAAGAACTCTTTCTTTTGTCCTAGTGTATAAGAATCATTTTTAATCAATGATAAAATTACCAAATGACAAAATTTTACTCTTTTCCAAATTGAAAACATTCGCAGAAGACAAAACAAATGTTGCTCAAAAATTGAGATTTGTTAATGGAAGGACAGAAAAGATTTTCAGAAAAGGAGTTTTTTCTATAGCCTTTGTCTTCAAGATCATGAATGATTGTAATTTTAGATGGTTATTTGTAAGTAGATGGAAATACTGTCATTTTGATAATTTTTTCAGTCCACAAAATATGGACAAGTAATGTCTAGCCCAGGAGCACCTGTTAAAGTAAGTGATATCCACAAGTTGTTGACCCTTCTTTGCTTGGTGTAGATTGTTTTTGATCCTTCTCGGTCGGTATTCACCAGCCATTCTTATGAACCTTCTTGGTCTTACTCTCCAAGATTTTCTTATTTTGAAAATAAAACAACTTTGAAAATAAAACAACATCTGATTGGCTAAACCAAATTGTTTAGCCTATCAGAAGTTGTGTTACTTTCAAATTTAGAAAATATTGAAGAATAAGACAAAGAATGTTCATAAGAATGGTTGGTGATTATGGGCCCTATCTCCTCACATTTGTGAAAATACTTTGACAAATGGAGGCTGACTTTCAGCTCATTTTTTTACCATCTGTTGCAGTGTTTTTTAAAAGCTGTTTAACTCTTTACCATACAACATTATTGTAGACTTGGCCAAATTATAAATATCTCTTGCCTCTAGGCCTCAAACAAAATGTTGTTCAAATGGTGAGTTTCACCTTCTAGAGGCTAGAAAACTCTATGTGATAAGGGTATATTGCTGGTCACCAGCATTTTATCCTGTTCACACAAAATTCTCACAATCCTTCTTTCTCAGGGTCATTATTACTGGGGATTGTGGGTCATCTTGTTACCAAACAATCCAGACTTTTAACGACCCTGAGGAAAAAAGGCTTTTGAAAACATTGTGGGAAAAGGAGAAAATGCTGGTATCCAGCATTTTCTCCTTTTCCCACAATGTTTTCTACCCTTCCTCAAACAAATTTCAATTTTTCAGTAACAATTATTTTGTCATCTGCAAATGTTTGCAATTTGGACATGTCGAACATTTGTTGTTCAGTCAAGTGAACGTTTTGTTGTTTGGTTAAGTTCTTTTGTTTGGTAAAGAGTTAACAGGTTAAAGCGGAGAAGTCAAGATGTGTGTGCATTTGGGAAAGGTGACACCTTGCTTATCAAACCTTAGCACCAACCCAGTGTATGCTAGCTTTCTTTGTACGCATTTATTGCTTTCTTAATTCTTCACCCAACTACAAAATTTAAGACTTGTCCAAATTAAAAACATTTGCAGACAACATATTTGATGTAGCTCAAATGATGATTATATCTTTGAAATGATTGAAAATATTGTGCGAAATGGAGAAAATACTGGTTGCAAGTATTGAAAAATTTTTTAGAAATAGAGGGAAAACATTTTGGAGACCAGCATTTTCTTCTTTTTCCATAATATTTTCCAAGACCTTCTTCCTGAGGGTAGTTAGAACACAGGAAAGTTTGGTTAAGAGTTAGCTACAAGAATGCTGTAGGTAGTGTTAGCTGTTCATGTGTGGATCTTGGGTTTGTTCGATCATAAATCAAAACTTTCAGATATTGTGTGTGATATTTGATAATGTATGTGATGTAGATATTACATGTGATATTTGATGTTATATGCAATGTTCCATATTATGCATGATAATTGATATTATATGCCATGTTAGATATTGGGTAATATTTTATATCATTTGTGATGTTACATATTATGTGTGATATTTGATATTATATGTGATGTTAAATTGTGCCGTGTTAGAGTCAAACCTCCTGTGAAACTGCAAAGTTAACTCTAGACTAAGTAATCTACTATGTTAACAGCACTGAGATATTAGGCTTTTGAAAACAGTTGAGGAAAAGAAAAAGTGGTAGTCACCAGCATTTTCTCCTTTTTCTACAATGCTTTAAAAGGCTGCTCTGGTTGGGGCCATTAAAACATGGGATTAGCTTGGTTGTGTTCAAGAGTTAAGCATAGTAACCTTTTAGCACTGTATTTAGTATTTCGCTGTTATCACTGGTATATTTACCACACAATCCCTAGAAAGAAAGCTTATGAAAACATTGAAGAAAAAAGAGAAAATGCTGGTAACCAACATTTTCTCCTTTTCCCACAATGTTTTCTACCCTTTCAGTGAAAAATTTGATGATTTGTGGCAGATTTGTCGACTGCAATTGCTTTCAGTTAGAACAAGTCTAGAATTTTGTCATCTGGTAAAGAGTTAAAGTGAAGGCATGAGCTTTGTATGTCTTCAGCTATGCTAAAATTCTTTAAGCTTTTACCACACAATCCCGAGTTTTAACGACCCTAAGAAATTAGACTATTGAAAACATTGTGGAAAAAGGAGAAAATGCTGGTTACCAACATTTTCTCCTTTTCCCACAATGTTTTCAAAATTCAACCTTATAACGGTCATGAAAACTTGGGAATGAGTGGTAAAGACTAAAATCACCCCAGTTATGATTGTGTTGTATAGCAACAGTTATTTTTGGTGTTTTCTTACTGTCTGTAGTAGACCTTAAGCACAGTTTAAACTTTTGTTTGCTAGTGGAGCTTACAGGGCCATTATAGCCCTCTTATGCTTGTTCAGTAATTTATAGTGATAGTTCATTTGCCGAAGAAGCTTAGGGAGCTACTTTGAATAAGCTTTTGAGTTTATATTTTTTTTATTACTGAATGCTTGGAAGTTGACTACGGTCAAACGGCTTTTATTTTTCATTTTGTAGCAGAATGCTTTGAACTTGTATACGTAATTTAGAACTGTTTTTGCTTATTTCAACCAAACACAGTTTAAACTTTCTATCTAAATGTTTACCTGTTCCATCACATAGATTTTTTTAGATTCATCTTTCTTTATTTTTATGGCTGATTTATATTTTTCCGAAAAAATCCCATGTTTGAATAGACCTGAAGAAAATGCCTCTTGAAAACATTTTAGGAAATAGAGAAAATACTTTTGCTCCTTTTTCCATAATTTTTCAACTTTTTCAAAGAAAATTCCCAAAATATTGAAAATATTCCATCTTTTAACTCTATGCAAAACGACAAAATTGTAGACTTGGTCAAATTCAAACCGCTTGCAGATGACAAATTAAATGTTCCTAAAATGATTTCTCTCTTACGGTAGAAAACATTGTGGGAAAAGGAGAAAAATGCTGGTTACCAGCATTTTCTCCTTTTCCCTACAATGTTTTCAAAAAACCTCTTTCAAAAGGGTCATTAAAGTTGGAACTGTGTGGTAAAGGGTTTAAGAGGTTTCCATGTATCTTTACTCGGTGCCATACCTTCGGAACTTTCAAGCTTTCCGTAAAGTATAGTACCAAATATATGCAAATAAATATAGTAGTGGAAGCAGCGAAAATAGTGAGAACTTTTTTAATGGCATAGTTCTTACGCTTCATTGGTTCATCCATTGGTTATAATGTTTTCAAACTTTCAATATGCATCATAATCGAAAAGATTAAAGTCCCAGTGGTGGCCAAAAGTATAACGAATGTAAACAGTGGAGTGATAAAATTCATCTGAATTTTAATTGCACCTCTTAAAAGTATGGAAATTAATGTGAAGATGACACTGTGTTACTGGATGGTTGGTCCAAGCATTAGTCCATGGCAGAAAAATGGAATTGAAAATCATGTAAGAAGTTAACCCTTTACCACACAATGATGCCTTTTAACGCCCCTGAAGAAGAGGCCTTTTGAAAACATTGTGGGAAAAGGAGAAAATGCTGGTAACCAGCATTTTCTCCTTTTCCCACAAAGTTTTCTACCCTATCAAAGAAAAGTTGCGTCATTTGAGCCACTATGAAATTGTCGTCTGCAAATGCTTTGAATTTGGGTAGGTCTTAAATTTTGCGTGTGGTAAAGGGTTAACAAAAGAAAGAGTGACCTGGCAACTTCTGTCTTATGAAATTCATTTCATGCCAGTAACTTACGCATGGACTAACCAAATACTTACAGATTTTCATCTTCACTAAAGCTTTCATGCTATTAAACAGCATGATTTGAGTTTAAATGCATTTTGACACTAACTTTGTTTACTTTTGGCAGCCATTAGGGCTTTAAATTTACTGTTTAGTCTAGACTTCATAAAGGTAGATTGAGAAAGACAGTTAACCCCCCAAGGTGACTCTCACCACTGTATTCGCTTTTTGTTTCCATTGTAGATCAAGATCAGACTGCACAAATTGATAAGTCTGATTCATGATCCACACTGTTGGTTATACAAAGATATTTTGGCCAAAAACAACCTTTACACTGTGATAATTTGGAAATGCTAAAATCCTTAACTGAAAATTTTTATTTTGTTTATTTGTCTCTGTAAGGCTCATCTCTTTACAGGAAGACAATTATTCACTCACGTTCAACTTCAAAGCATTTGCAGACAACAAATTTAATATGCATCAATTAATGCCTATTGTTTTTGAATGGACTGTGCAGGTTGACATGGGTCAATACTTTTTTTGCAGATGCGTCAAGCCCCCTTTTCACAGAGCATGGCTTAATTAAATAACGCAAGTTTGTCACTGTACTCTTGTCTTTTACTTGACAGGATTCCACGACAGATGATTCCAAGGACACGGTAGCGGGTGACGATTTGCTGACGCAGTTGGCGAAGATGACAGTGGTTATTACTCATCTAATTGTTGAATTTGCCAAAAATCTACCTGGTTTTGTTAGAATAAGCAAAGAGGATCAAATTGTTCTGCTCAAGGTAAGATGTAGACCCTAAAGCTGCTAACCGTGACCCACTGACCTTTTGCAGACAGTGTAGATCAAGATCAGACTGCACAGAACATGCAGTCTGATCTTTGATCAACACTGTCTGATAAGGAGATATTATTCCCCAAAACATAACTTTGAAATATCAATATCTGGGTTTTTACTATCGAATCGAAAATTTCGTATTAGTTGTTTAGCAGGATAAGGGTTAATCATTTATTAGTTATTAACCCTTTACCATTCCATCCCAACTTAAATAAGCCTGAGAAAGGAATCTTTTGATAACATTGTAGGAAAAGGAGAAAATGCTGGTAACCAGCATTTTCTCCTTTTCCCACAATGTTTTCTACCTTTCATAGAAAAAGCCCACCATTTGATTTACACTGTCCTCTGCAAATTGTCCTCTGCAAATGCTTTAAATTTGGGTGGGTCTAAAGTTTTGTAATGTGGTAAAAGGTTAACCCTTTACCACACAATCTGACTTTTAATAATCCTGAGAAAGAAACCTTTTAATAATACTGTATAAAAAGGAGAAAATGTGGAAATGTGTATGTGGTTGTGAGGGAGAGTGTCAGCTTCATAACCATTAGGTTCCGAGTTTGATGCCTGGGAGCGTGTGTCAACTTTGGGACTGTTCATAGACGCACAATTTTTGCGCGAGTACGGGTGTAGTTTCCAGTAAGCATAAAAATGATCACTGATTGATTTCCACTGCAGGCTGCCTGTAGTGAAGTGATGGCAATTCGGGCTGCCAGATGTTACGACTTATCCACCCAAACTATCGTACTTGCCAGCGGAACCCCATGCACGTTAGAAAACATGATAGCAGCAGGGGGAAGTGTAGAGTACTGGAAACTTGTGTTCCAATTCTGTCATGGTCTTGCTGAAAATCAGACAGACAATACCGAGTATGCCTTATTTACAGCAATATGTATATTTTCAGGTAGGTAGACATTTCTCTGTGAAAAAATGCTCTATGGTCTAAACCATTTACCATATTTCACCTTATTAATGCTCCCCCTCCCCATAGCAGTGCTCCCCTTATATTACTTACTCCACAGGCTTCCAGAGACCCCACACCGGACCTTACCTTAAAAATGACAAATGACATATTTCAAATACAAGATTACTTCACAAATTTTTTTCAAGCGCAGACTGACAAAAATTATTGATGATGGATATTTTATAAACAAATTTACTGGTACGGCATTGACATAATCATAATTACTTCACAAATCGATGTCATTAACATCTGTCTATCTGAATGTACGTACCATTCCAATAACATTATAAAATTCTGATAGCACAAAATTAGTCAACTAACTTGGAAAAACTTTAAGAAAGTAAATTATGGAATACCAATGGTGCATATTAGTCGTGAATGCTATTTTACTGTCCAAATGAATCACCATCTGAGGTAAAATTGATATTCTTCATCAATACAGCAATAGCGATTGCTTCGCAGTCTGCACTGACTGAAACGCAGATCAAAGAAGCGTGCTTACTCTAATGAGGGCACTTAGATTTTGGAAAATAGGCTATGAAATTAGAGCGCCCTATCGTGTTTTGCATAGAGCCCGGGCGTGTGCATTAAGTGAAATGTGGTACATACCATAGGTATAGTGGTTCAACCCTATACAAAACAATCCCTTGTTAACTTGGAAAGAAAGTTGTGTTAGTACTGGTGAGAGAGAAAGCCAGAAAACAGGTGCTTGGGTGCACTGACTGCTGTGATATGACCTAAGTTGCTTAAACGTCGTCAAACTCCAGTGCAAACCAAACCAAACCCAGGGTTATAACAGTCTGTGTTATCCTCTGACAACTCATTTCTTATCATTTCAATAGTTTACCCTCAGAGTGTTTACTTTGAAATGTCTTGCCCAAGGACACTCCCATGACAAAACCCAGTGCTTCCAGTGATGCTTGAAACTGGGGCCTCCAGGTTATGAGTTCTACACTTGATTACTAAGCCACGTAGGACCCCTGATACAATTTGAAGTGCCTGTTTTGTCTTTACCAAACAATCTCTTGTTGTAACAACCCTGAGGAAGAAGCCTTTTGAAAACATTGTGGAAAATGGAGAAAATGCTGGTAACCAGCATTTTCTCCATTTCCCACAATGTTTTCTACCCTACCAAGAACAAATTTCAGTTTTTGAGTCACATTTAATTTGTTGTATGCAAATTCTTTCAATTTGGACAAGCCTAAAATTTTGTCTTTTGGTTAAGAGTTATTGAGTATCTTCTCTCAACAGATAACAGACAAATTTATTGCACATCACAGGAAATACAGGACCCAATGGAAATTAATTATTTAGATGCCTTTGCTGTACAAGACTAAATAGAAATGGGATGACAATAATGTTTTGTTCAATTATTCCAGTCTGTTTTAGGGGCTCAACCCTTTAGCACACAATCCTGAGTTTAATGACCCAGTGGGATAAGGCTTTTGGAAACTTTATGGGAAAAGGAGAAAATGCTGGTTTCCAGCATTTTCTCGTTTTTCCCATAATGTTTACTACTCTATCAAATACAAATTGCACCACTTGAACAACCTTGAATTTGTCAGCTGCAAATGCTTTCAAATTGGACAAGTCTAAAATTTTGTCATTTTATACAATCCCGGGTTTTAAAGACCCTGATGAATAAAGCTCTTGAAAACATTATGGGTAAATGAGAAAATGCTGGTAACCAGCATTTTCTCCTTTTCCCACAATGTTTTCTATACTATAAAGGAAGAATCCCTGTATTTGAGCCTTGTTTGCTATGTCTTCTGCAAATGCTTTCAATTTGGGCAAGTCTAAAATTTTTTTGTGTGGTAAAGAGTTAACACAAACAATGACAAATAGTGGTGAAAAAGGTCTCAGATAGGCCATAATTGGACCTAATGGTCATCATGGTCCTGTTGTTATAATTAGCATGGCTGTTTTCGAAGAAAAAGTCAAGGTATTGTATTGTCATAGCCCTTTCGTCGTCTGCGTTGTTGTTGTTCTAAATTTTAACACATTATAACATCTCTGTTATTACTGAAGATGTTAACCTCAAACTCAGAACATTTGTTCACTGTCTAAAGGGGAACCCATCCATCAGGGGCAGGCAACCACAAAAACATTTTTGACACATTTATGGCACTTTCTTGACTTAGAATTTTCAAAAACTTTGACATTTTGTAGTATCTCTGTTATTACTGAAGATATTTACTTCAAACATGGACAAATTGTTGCTAGGCCTAACAAAAAATATCTGTGTTTAGGGTTTTGGTCCGAGATGCTGTAGGTAGGGATTTTTTTTTCCAAAAACTTTTTACATGGACCATGTACCTAAATCACACCCAACAGATTTTTTTTTTTCAATCGCATCGTAAAGAGTTTACGGTTGGCAGCATTTTCTAGGTAGGGTTGGGAAACCCTAAACAGAAATATTTTTTTGATAGGCCCTATCAGAAGGGGGACCCATACAACGGGCAGGTAGCCATCAAAATATTTTTGACACAGTTATACCATTTTTCAACTTAGAATTTCACTGAAAATCAAAGTGTTTCTAAAAGCAACTGCAGTTGAGGGGTACCTGCATGCCATACTCTTGTTTTTACACCAAGATTGATTATTTTTTGCTCTATTTTTCAAACATCTGATGTACAGAGAGACAAGGTTTACAGAACAAAGACCAAGTGGAACAGATCCAGAAAATCTATCTAGATGCTCTGATGGAATACGAGGAAAAGAAGCGGTTGCAGAGCGGATGTTGTCTCGCAAAACTGTTAGTGCGACTCAGTGACTTGCGGAGTATAAGTGTGGAACATTCGAAAATGTTGACGATGATGCAGATGGACGAGTCGTTAATGCCGTGTATCGTTCAGGATATATACATTCAAGATTCTTGATGTAGATACGGAAATTCGGTTGTTTATCGCTTTATCAATGAGGAGAAAATTTATGTGATTTACCTCGTGAAATGTTCTCAAAATATGTGCAGCAGACAACATGGTGGATGTCCTTTGATCGTCAACGTGAATCATGGTTTAACACATGAAAACAATTATGTAAAAGTATTGTGGCTGAAGGAGAATATGCGTTTAGCTCTTTACCAAACAACAAAATTTTGTGCTTGACCAAATTGTAAGCATTTGCAGACGACAGATTAAATGCTGCTTAAATGGTAATTTCTGTATTTGATAGGATAGAAAACATTGTAGGAAAAGGAGAAGTGCTGATTACCAGCACTTTTTCTTTTCCCACAATTTTATGAAAAGGCTCCCTCCTAAGGGTAGTTAAAACTCAGGATGATGTGGCAGAGGGCTAATACTTTATGGAACAGTCCCAAGTTTTATCGACTTTGAGGAAGAAGCCTTTTAAAAACATTGTTGGAAAAGGAGAAAATGCTGGGGTTTTGAATGTAGACAATCATTCAAATATAGAAGCCAAACCCTTTACAACACAACAAAATTTTAGACTCGTCGGAATTGAAAGCTTTTGCAGATGACAAATTATACGGGGCTCAGATTGTGAAATTTGACTTTGAAAATCAAGAAAACATTGTGGGAAAAGGAGAAAATGCTGGTTACAGGCATTTTCTCCTTTTCCCGCAGTGTTTTCAAAAGGCTTTTTTTCTCAGGGTGGTTAAAACTAGGGATTGTGTGGTCAAGGTTTAATCCTTTTGCCAAACAATCCTTGGTTTTAACTACCCTAACTAAAGAAGCTTTTGAAAACACTGCTGAAAAAGAAGAAAATGCTGGTAATCAGCATTTTCTCCTTTTCCCACAGTGTTTTCTACCATTTCAAGGACAAAAATCATCTTTTGAGCTACATTGAATTTGTCAACTTCGAATGCATTCAATATGGATTATTCATAACCACATAATCCTGAGTCTTAAAGACCCTAAAGAATAAAACTTTTGAAAACATTGTGGGAAAAGGAGAAAATGCTGGGAACCAGCATTTTCTCCTTTTCCCACAATGTTTTCTAGGCTTTCAGACACAAATTCCCTCTTTTGAGCCACATGTAATCTGTTGTCTGTAAATGCTTGCAATTTGGCCCAGTGTAAAATTTTGTCATTTGGTAAAGACGTAAATTTTGTTGTGTGGGAAAGAGTTAACTCTTTACCAAACGACAAAATTCAAGACTTGTCCAAATTGAAAGCATTTGCAGACGACAAAATAAATCGGATTAAAAAACTGAAATTTGTTTTGGGAAGGGTAGAAAACATTGTGGGTAAAGGAGAAAATGCTGGTTACCAGCATTTTCTCATTTTCCCACAATGTTTTCAAAAGCTTTCTTTCTCAGGGTCGTTAAAACTGGGGATTGTGTGGTAAAGGGTTAAGACTTTACCAGTCAACTACATTTTAGTCTTCATATTGACACCCTTTGCAGATGAGAAATCTAATGTGGCTCAAACAACCACAGTCCGTATTCACCAACCATTCTGAAGAATATTTGTAGTCTTATTCTCCAGAATTTTCTAAATTTAAAAGTAACACAACTTTTGATTGGCTAAACCAAATGGTTTAGCCAGTCAGAAGTTGTGTTACTTTCAAATAAAGAAAATAATGGAGAATTAGACTGTGAACATTCTTCAGAATGGTTGGTGAATATGTACCCAGTTTTACCTGTCATAGGGTAGAAAACATTGTGGTAAAAGGAGAAAATGCTGGTAAACTAGCATTTTCTCATTGTATCACAATGTTTTCAAAAGCCCTCTTCATCCATCTAGTTAAATAATTGGATTGTTAGATAAAGGGTCACAGGAAATGTAATGACATTAAGATTTGTGTTTCTTAACCCTGTACTACACGGAAAAATTTCTGACTTTTCTAAATTGAAAGCATTTGCAGACAACAAATGATGGAATTTTCCTTTGATAGGTAAGAAAACATTGTGGGAAAAGGAGAAAATGCTGGTTACCAGCATTTTCTCCTTTTCCCACATTGTTTTCTAAAGGCTTCTTCCTCAAGGTCATTGGAAGCAGGGATCGTATATACACAGGGATAGGCAACGCAACTGGAGTCAAGACCAATTATCGATTTTTCACTGACTTACCTGTACGGCGTCCAATAATCCGTTTTCGTTCCTTGCGAGTTATTATCTTCCTTTCAGATAATATAATTCCTTGCCGATTCCGACAATTTTTATATCCGCCAAAGAAGCGTTTAGTATGAAATGCGTTTCAATGTTTATGTCAATGTTTTTCTATTATTGTTTTTTTTCAGTTAAAGTGTTATTTTTTTTATCTGGAAAATTTAAAGTGTCGACTAATTGGGCGTTTCAGATATACAGGTCATGTTGTCAGTCTTGATTTCACACGAAGTGTGAATTGTGAATGGAGATCAAAACGGCCCGGTGCCAAAACGACCCATTACCGAAACAACCCTCTTTTTCGTAGTAACTTAAAATATTTTAATATTTTTGCAGTGGATATCTATTGCAAACAATTCGGGAAAAGCACACATCGCCTATTGAAGGATTAAGTCCGTCTAACGTTTCGGAAGTGGGCTGCTTTTGTCCACTCCCTGTATTTGACATGATCACAAGTGGGATATATCAAGTTGTGTATCTGTCATGACACATCTACTGTCAGTAGTGTCCTCTTCTGTTTAGAGACAATACACATCATTGAAATTAAATATTTATTTTCTGACTTTCTTCTCCAAATGTTTCAATTTGGTCAGGTCAAAAGCTTCTCATGTTATCAGGAGTGACAAACATTGCACTTGTATGTAGTACAATGTATTAGGCCGGTAAACACAGAGATCTGTTAATAGTTATATACCCATTTTTCAATAGCAAACTACGCAAAGGGCATATAGAACCAGAAAATTGCCTTCACTGCCCATTAAATGGACTTTCCAGTACATTTTCAGTTCAGCTTGCAGCTACTCTTAAATCACTGTCTTTGACAGAAAAAAAGGAGAATTTCCTGCAAAATGGAAAGAATTAGTGAACTTTCTGAAAAAGTAGGCTGGTGAAGTGTGAGGACCTGTCTGCAACTCTGTTCCTACTTTTATACATTGGAATCAATTACATACACCAGTGGCCTTCACAATTGCATCATTTCGAATTAACCTGTGTACCTTACAACCTTGTTTGTTTGATGACTTCGGAATATTTAAAGCTTTTTGAAAATATTGTGGGAAAAGAACAAAATGCTTGCCTAGCACATGTACCTGTTTTCAGCATTTTTATCCGCAATGTTCAATACCATGCAAAAAAAATCCAATCGTTTGAATCTACTTTCAGTTGTCGTGTGCTAATACTTTCAGTTGGGGATTCCAAAGGCCCCCCAAAAATTGTTCTTTGGTAAAAAATAGTCAGTAGCATAATTATTAGGAAAAAAAAGACAAATCTGCAATTATCCCTTTGCCACACAATCCCGAGTTCTGATGACCAAGAGAAAGAAGCCTTTTGGAAACATTGCAGGAAAAGGAGAAAATGCTGGTTACCAACATTCTCTCCTTTTCCCCAAATGCTTTCAATTATATCATTGACAAATTCCATAATTTGAGTCGCATTTCAATTGTTGTCTGTAAATGCTCTCACTTTGTACAAGTCTACTTCTGTGTTGTTTCAAAAAGAGTTAACAGTGTGGCAAAGTAAAAGTTGCTTTTGACAAGCAATTTTTCTTTCTTTAATAATGGTTCTTTATTCTGTGTCAGAGAACTTAAGGTTATCTAATAACTTTGAAAGCTTTGATTTTGGACCAATTTGAAAACAGTATAAGTTGTGTAGGACTTTGTACAAATTTGACTTTTCGCTCCTCATACAGTGGACAGCATTGGAAAACATTTGTAAAAGACCAGTTGCAGCCAGTGATCAATTCTTTTCAAAATGATTTCTGTGCTATTAAAAATATTATGCTTTTGCCTTTCCTTCAAATGTTTTTCATTTTTTAAATTTTCAAAAAAATTCACACTGTACACAGAAAGTTTATGTTGAAATTGATATTTTAAAATTTCTCACTAAAAACATCAAGGCAGCCATGAACATGTGTGTTACAAAATTAAATGGTGCTGAAAAATGTGTTCCTTTAGCAAGTTTTAACTTAATGCCTAATAAATTTGATTTTACATAAATCCACTGTAGAAATCTTTGGAAAACAGTATGACACAAGGACCAATCTTTTTGCGATAAAATGTAACATGCAAATGGTTGGTTGCTTCTGCAAATGCTTTTTTCATTGACTTTTATCTCCTAAAACTTTTTCACTGTGGCAAGTTGCAGTTAATGATGATGGTAAAAGTATTGTGTATATGAGATATTATTGGTATATTAAACTATCATTATAATCCTGGTGTATGTCATACAAACGCCCAAAATATACTTCTCTCCCTCAACAGAGATTTTCAAGTAGAAACATTCCCAACTCTAGTAATACATGGAATATGGATAGCTGCATTGTTTGCTGTGATACAATTGCAAAATGTTGAAAGCAACCAACCTTCAGGAACACTTTGCCAGACAACAAAATTTGAGACTTGTCTGATTTGGAATTATTTGCAGACAAGAAATGAAATGTGTCACTTGTGTCTTTGCTGAGAAAATGAGAACATGCTTGCCAACATTTTCTTCTTTTCCCACAATGTTTTCAGATGTGTAAATATTTCCCATGGTAGTGAAAACTTAGGATTCAGGAATACTGGCATCTGTCGCAGATTATTAGATAACTCCTTACCCCAAGTGGCTTATAAGACTGTAGACACTGAATGTATTGTGTTGTTTGAAGAAACCAAAAGTATGTCAAATTTAATACATGGACTTTTAGTGTTTTATGACAATAGTGTGAGTAGTGGGAAACCAACATCATGATTCTCAGAGAATTTTGCACAACACAGATACATACTTCTCTCCCTCAAAAAATATGTTGATGAGGAAAAGCAACACGCAGCTTGTGCAGACAGTTGTGCAAATTCAAAAAACAAATAGATCAGTATGATGGGTGCTATGATACAACTAAAATGTTGTGAAACATTGCAAATTGAGCAAGGTTCCATCCGTAACTTTTTGCCAGATTACAAAATTTTGGACATGTCTAATTTGAAAGCATTTGCAGACGACAAATGAAATGCAACTGAAATGAGGAGACTTGTTTTTCCTGGGGAAATGAGAAAATGTGACATGTACTTACCGGTAGTTTCTTCTTTGTTCACAATGTTTTCGGAAGTATGGGTATTCCCGAGGTTAGTGAAAACTTAGGATTCAGGAATACTAGCATTTGTCACAGATAATTAAATAACTCCATACTTCTAGTGGCTTATTGAGCTATACATACTAAATATACTTTGGTGGTGGAAGAAGCTCGCAGCTTTCATATTCAAATACATTAATTTCACTTTAGCATTTTTCTTGCAGGTTTGTACAGTTCACAGCTGATTTGGTCTTTAATATTCCAAGTTTTCAAGCCCAGCTTCAGTTTTATACTAGCACACTCTATGCAGAATTACAAAACCATCTTCAATGTCATTCTTCTCTTCACAGGATGCATCACAACAGTATGTTGACAGCTCTTGCAACCATGTTTTGAAGTGTTTGTGCTCTCACAATACATATCTGGAAAAGAAATATAGAACCAACTGAATTTCAAATTTCTTCTTTTTACAAAACGTAACATTTTAATTCTTTAGTTACGTTGCAAAATATGGTTTTATTTTCACATGGTTAGACTATAATGGAATTTGTTCAGGATATGGCCAACTATCAGAGATCCAATCATTTTTGACTAATGTGCGGTACTACGCTTCCACCTTTACAGAAATAACCCCTTTTTAGGCTGCCATCTTAAAATTAAGACCGAAAATAGCCAAGTTTTTGAGCCCACAGTTATCCAACATTGGCATCAAAAATCACTAGATTTGATTTAAAAACAAAAAGAAATACTTACTGCTTATAAATATGTCAAAATCTGAACAAATTTATTTCTAAAAATAAATTGAGACTGCCACAACTATCACTAGGGTCCCGCCAAATTCACCACATTGCTCCGCCATTTTGTGATGAAATACCGAAAATAGCCCAGTTTTGAGCCCATAATTATCTAACTTAGGAATCGAAAATCAGCACAAAATTAGCTTTAATACAAGGAGATGTACTCTATCTCGTGATTTTAACCAACATGTTGCTATTTGGACGCTACTTTATGTACTTAAAAAGTACTTTTGCACGTCACTAAATCCTCCTGCCGAACATCCCCTACGGGGCAAACATGATTAGGTCATGATTTTTTAACGCCAAAATAAGCATATAAAACAAAATCTCCGAAAAAATTGATGTTACATATATTCTAAGCATGTAAATATTCGGAAACTTACCTGTTGAGAAGGACATATGGGATAACCAAGCAAAACGTTGATTAAAACAGTGACCGTCGTATGCCGAAATTTAAGATGGCCGCCGTTTTTTCCTTTGCGGTCAATTCGAAAGAAGACAGTGAATAACCGGAAGTTATACCGCGTTTCCTATCCCTGTATATAAGATCCCTGTTGGAAGTCAGCATATTGTGGTAATGGAGTAACGAGATTTACCATTGCAACCTTGAGAGCGAGGCTATAAATCAGCCTCGTCACCATAAAATAGTCTGCTTTGCTGCAAAAACTGTGCATTCCTAATCCTTCGCACTGAAAGAGTAATTTGCATTGGACATAAAAGGCACATGTTTAGTATTTTAATGACTGTTTTAGTGAGAATATTGCACGATAATGACCTTTAACCAACCGATCCTGTGTCTTTATGACCATGTAGAATAAATTTTTGTTGAAACATCACGAGAGAGAGAGAAAAAATGCTTACAACAAGCAATTTCTTCTTTTCTAACAATGCTTCTATTATGTCAAGAAAATTCCAACCATTTTAGCTGCTTTTAATTTGTTTTCTGCAAATATATTGAGGAGCAAATGCAAAATTTTTCAATCCGTGTTTTGGAAAATTTTACAGGAGAGGGGAAAAACTTTCTCATTTCTGTAAAAAGTATTGTTAGATCATTTTGTTTGGACATGTTGTGTTGAATTCATTCACATAATTTAACACAACATTTCTAAACAAGATTTTCTAATAATGCTTTTCACAGAAATGAGAAAGATTTTTTCCTGTCCTGTAAAATGTTCCTGAATTTATATAGAATAGTTTTGCATTCACCTCTTGAAATGCTGTCTGCATGGACAAGTTTGAAATTTTGCTGTGTGGTAAATAGTAAAATATTGACAGTAAAGGTTGGACTCCAAATTTGGTGTTGTCTGATCTTGGTTTGCTGTTGCCCAGGGGTTGTGAATTTGGTGCAGTCTGACATATAGTCTCCCTTTTACAAAATGTCTACTACCCTTTGAAGACAAATCACGCCATTTTAGTCACATTTATCCCTTTCCACACAATGCTGAGTTTTATTGACCCTATTGACATTGTGGGAAAAGGAGAAAATGCTGGTAACCCGCATTTTCTCCTATTCCCACAGTGTTGTCAAAAGGCTTTTACCACAGGGTCATTAAACTCGGAATTGTGTGGTAAAGAGTTAGGAAAAAGGACAATGTTAGACTAGCATCTACAGAAAGTTTTCTTTTTCCTCGCAGGAATTTCACAGAATAGTTGTTGATATTAAAGTTTTGTTCATAGAAATGTTTCCATTGATTTCCTTTGACAAGTTGCTCATTCATAAATGTAGATTTTAGATAACGATGTGTTTTTTGATTGTGAGGGTGTGAGAGCTGAATTGTTTCTTCATGTATTTTTAGCTCACCTGAGCAGGAAGTGCTCAAGGTGAGCTTTTGCGATTGTGCTGTGTCTGTTGTCCATCTTGAGGTTGTCAGCAATTACCTTGTGTGCACACTCAAGGCCATATTTTCAGTCTTATACCCATGAAACTTTGTCTGAATGTTTGACTTGATATAATCTAGGACAAGTTTCAAATTGGGCCATTTAAGGTCAAAAAGTAGGTCACTGGGACAAACAATCACAACCAGAATCTCTTCAGCTTTATGGTACATTTTTTACAGATGCATGTAAACCCATTTTTCACAGAGCATGGCTCATATTTCAATTAATGGTGATGAATTTAAATGAACCTTTTATAACATAACACAGTTTTAGACTTGTTTGATTTGAAAGTTTTTTCAGACAAGAAATTAAATAAGACTTGAATTTCTATATTTGTTTAAGAAAGGATAGAAACCTTGGAAATGAGAAGCTACTGGATACCATAGTGTTCTCAAAGGCTTTTTCTTCAGGATTGTTTGATAAAGGATTGACTAATAGATTGCTCAATAAAATCAACATTTTAGCCAAAAATACTTGAGCTATGCTCTGTGAAAAGGGAGTTAAATACATCTGCAAAAAGTATCAACCCTGGTTAGCCTGTGCAGTTAGTACAGGCTGACCTTAGTTGAAACTTTTTGCAATTGGTCTATTTTCTGCATGTCAGAGGACCAGTCTTTCTCATGAATCAGTCATTAGTTAGACAAAAAAGATTTTATGGATCCATAATTATGAAACAACTTGCTTCATTTAACGCATCACATAGGTGTATTAAAACCCCTTTTGCTAGTACACAGCTCATTTTATGCTCAAGCCTCTTTCTGGACTCAAGCCTAACTGAACCTCTGTATTTGTTATTATTGTTATTCCATAAGAAGGTGGGATTTCTTACTAACCCTTTACCAAACAATCCCTGGCTTTCACGACCCTGGGAAAGAAGGACTTTTGAATACATTGAGGGAAAAGGAGAAAATGCTAGTGACCAGCATTTTCTCCTTTTCCCACAATGTTTTCTACCCTATCAGAGACCTAAAGCTCATTTGTGTCAATTCTGAATTCTTTGTCTGTGGATGCTCTCAGTTTTGGAAGAGTCAAAAATTTGTCATTTGGGAAAGGGTTAGCATACTTTAATCCTTTACCAAAATTTCCTGTTTTAATTACCCTGTGGGGGAAGGTTTTTGAAACAGTATGAGAAAAGGAGAGAAAGTTGGTATCCAGTATCATCTTACTTCCAGCCTATGTTTTCTGTTGACAAGGGGCGATACTTTTTGCGGTTGCTTCAAGCCCCCTTTTCACAGATCATGGCACATTTGCACTAGCCATCTGCAATATATAATGTGTGTTTTGAATCAGAAAATATTTAACTCCTTACCAAACAACAAAACTTTCGACTCAACAAAATTGAAATCATGTGCAGATGACAAAATAAATGGAGCTCAAATGATTTCTGTTTTTGATAGGGTAGAAAACATTAAAGGTTAAAGGAAAAAAATGCTGGTCTCCTTTTCCCATAATGTTTTCAAAAGACTTCTTTCCTCAGGATAGTGAAACCTCAGGATTTTGTGGTAATTGTTGAAATACTTACTCACTGTTGCATTTAGGAATACAACTAACTTATGTTTATAGACATTTATGCTCATTTTGGTTAACTATGTTCCACAATGTGTACAAGTGTGTACATCAGTGATTATGAAAGAGTAAATGTGTACCCAAAAATGTGTACAAGTGTAATTATTTATGGTTAAATGTGTACCCACACATGTGTACATGTATGATTACGAATGAGTAAAATGTGAACCTGCAAATGTGCACATGTGTAAATGTGAATATATAAAAGTGTATTCATACACATGTATAGATGCGTATATAATGGATGAGTAAATGTGTTCCCACAAGTGTGTGCACGTACACGTAATTATTAATGGGTAAATGTGTACCATCAAGTGTGTACATGTATAAGTATGGTGAGTCATTGTTTACCTACACATGTTTACAGGTGTAATTATGATTGAGCTAATGTGTACCCATGCATGTGTACATTGGTTATTATGAATAATGAAATGTGTACCCACAAATGTGTACATGTGTAATTATTTATGGATAGACTTGTACCCATGCAGTGTACATGTCTAATTATTAATGAGTAAATGTGTACCCACAAATGTATACATGTGTAATTATGAATATGTAAAAGTGTACCCACAAATGTGTGCATGTGTAATTGTGAGTGAGTTAATGTGTATCCATACACATGTATAGATGTGTAATAATGGATGAGTAAATGTGTACCCACAAATGTGTACATGTGTAATTATGAATGAGTAGATGTATCCACATGCATGTGTACATGTGTAATTTTAAATGGGTAAATGTGAGTCCTCAGTGTGTACATATATAAGTATGAATAGGTGCATGTATACCCACAAAATGTGTACTTGTATAATTTTGAATGTGTGTACCAGTTCTCTCTATAAGCGGACGTCGACGTATATTACATCCAAATTTTGAGAAAAAACGTCGACATTTTGAAAGTCGGACGTTTTTTTTACGTCCAGATTTTGACAAAAACGTCCGAGAATTTTAACCCGGACGTTTTATCAAAAAACAATGCACAAAGGGTTTGACACGTGTGGAGAACTTCGATGTCGTTTATTCAATGTAAGGAAGGGGCTTTACAAAGAGTCTCTAATCACGTTAAAGCGTTTTGGTGATCAGGATTACGGTGTAAAGATGACAATTACACATATGCGATTGTTTATCCAATTATGACCGGATTATGGTAAGTGTTTAATTGGTCGGTCAATTATGATCAGTAAGTAATCAACCATCTTTAATTTGACTGCAGCTGTAGAAATAAACGGATAATTGCAATCAATAAGACACGAAATCGAAGATCAGGGAACGTTGTTTGCAAACATGCAACATGAAAGAAATTAGAATAATCGAGTAATATCAATTATTTGTTCCAACTCTTTAAAAATCGGCAGATTATAGTTTCAATAGGCATTTCTGTTGGGAATTATGCAGCGCACTTTGGCAAATTTCTTTAAAAAATCATCGTGCGACGTGACCATCATTACAAAGGAAACCACGACTATCCGAGATACATCTTTTCCAAAATCCACTGAGAAACTGAAAGAAAATCATGTATATCAAAAAATTCAAGATGGATGGTTTAGCTGGTAACCAGAATTTTCACCTTTTCCCATGATGTTTTTTACCCTTTCAAAGACAAATTCCATCATTTAAGTGGAATTGCAATCGCTGTCTGCAGATGCTTTGAATTTGGACAATTGTAAATTTTTCCTGTGTGGTAAAGGGTTAAAGACTTTTTGAGACATGGAAATTTAGAGAAAAAAATACTTCATTGCATAACAGTCATGAGACAATACACTTACTTGTTAAATGAATAAAATCATTTAACTTGTGTTTTACTTCGGCGACACAATCAAAATAAATCTAAGCCTATGACCACATTGACCGATGTGGAAGAAAAAATTCCTGATTTTTTAAAAAAATTCCTAGAATTTGAATATGGAATTACAAAAATTCCTGAAATGGGCCCTTATTGAGAGCACTGGTGTACATGCAATGTGTGTACACATATAATTTTGGATGGGTAAATGTGTTCACAAAAATGTGAAAGTGAGTAGTCATGTATGGGTAAATGTGTTGCCATGTTGAGTAGATTTGCTTTGGGATAATAATGTATCTAAAAATGTTTTTAAAGAATTTAGTAACATGTTTAAATAACTGTGTATTTGTTTTAGGCTGTAAAGTGCTGTATTTATACAAGATTTACGGCAAATTTTATCTTTATTCTACTTTTTGGAGAGGCAGTGAGGCTTTTTACTGACTTTCTTTTATCTGTTACCGCAAAGAAAAGGTTTATGCTAACTTAACTCGTTACAAAATGACAAAATTTTAGACTTGTTCAAACTGAGAGTACGTGCAGCTTATAATTTGCAGTTTACTCCTTTACCGCACAATCCATAGTTTTAATGACTCTGAGGAAAGAGGCTTTGAATGCTAGTAAGCAGCATCTTCTCTTTTTCCCCACAATGTTTTCTACCCTTTCAGAGAAAAGTTTCCTAATTTGTGTAGCATTTAGATCTACTTTGTTTTCTGTGAATGCTTTCAATTTGGACCAGTCTCAGATTTTGTTACGTGGTAAAGAGTTAACCCGTCTTTTACTTACGATGTTTGGTGCATTCTTGAATGTGTGACATTTTCTTTATGGTAAGTTGTCACTCTACAGACTGAATTTTTGGCTAATATTAAAGAAACATACAACTAAGCTTGAATGTTCATCAGTCTAATAATATTCCTGTTTTGTCCTGTACTGCAGTTTTCAGGGTTTTGTTCATCTAAAGCTGTTATTTCTTCTTTGTATCGCATTTGAGTTATTTCATTCAACCCTTTACCACACAATTCTGAGTTTTAAGGACTCTACGGAGGAAGGCTTTTGAAAACAGTTTGGGAAAAGGAGAAAATGCTGGTAACCAACATTTTCTCCTTTTCCCAAAATATTTTTTTACCATTTGAACCACTATATCCAACTTTTGAGCCACATTTAATTTGTCATCTGCAACTGTTTTCAAATTGGACAAATCTAAATGTTGTCAATTGGTCAAGAGTAAAAACATTGATGAACCGTTAATCCTTTGTCCTATAGGAATGGTTAAATCCTTCAAAAATTCCGAGGCCTATAATTCTTTCCATAAGCACCTCCAAATTCTATTTTGTACCTGTTTTCCAAGTCTAGCTATTCAGTTTGATATGACATATGCCACCAAGGTTTCCTGTTTTAATCACTATCCATTGTTACTGTCTCACTTTTTTCCGCTATATTTTTTAAAGATGTCTGAAATTTGAAAGAAGTACAGTTGGGTTTTTCCCCCGTTAATTAGAAAATAGGCTATACTTAACAGCTGCTCTTATTTTTGTTTGTATGTATAAACCCTCAAAAATGTTTATATTATTTGAAAATCTCATTATAGTGATACAGGTATGCTTAGGGTTATTTTAGTAATTAATTTTATTGATGTGTATTAACTTTCCACACTAAAGTAAAATTCACAATCGTCTAATGGAAGAGTAAGCTAGCACTAGACGTATCTTTATTCCATTTTTAGTATATTATCTCGCCATGGTACATGATTTTAAAACCTATATTCAAAAACACAATAATATAGACTGATAATAAAAGGTTTGTTTTATGAGAGCTACAGCTCTCACTTGATAAGCCTTTTATTATCATTTTATATCATTGTTTGTGTTTTAGATAACAGGTTTAAAATCACCTACTATGACAAGATAATTTATAAACCCTACTCAAATATGTTTATATTATCTCATCACAGTTTGTGATTTTAAGTGTATATTCCAAAAAATTAACAATAGTATAAACTGTTAACAAAAGGTTTATCAAGTTAGAGATATATGCCTGATATCTGTGTGTTTACATGTATGTATGCCTTACTGTTTACATGAATGCACCATCCATTTAATTGTTTATTCGAGGATAATCATTTTACCTGACATGTACACCGTTATATCTTTACCACACAACAAGATTTAGGACTTGTCTAAAATAAATGTAGCGACAGATGACAATTTCAATGTGGCTCAAATGATTGAATTTGTCTTTGGAGGAATTATAGAAAACATTGTGGGTAAAGGAGAAAATGCTGGTTACCAGCATTTCCTCCTTTTCCCACAACGTTTTCAAAAGCTGTCCTCACTAAATGTCTTCAAAAGCCGTCTCTCTCAACGTTGTGAAAACTCAGGATTGTGCGGTAAAAGGTTAAATATTCTCATAAGTGTGAGCTCCAGCACAGAAAAACTTTGTCTTGATGCTAATCAAGAACTTTGTATTGAAATCTGGAATATCTCTTTCTCTCTTTCTTTATCTTGGTAAACAGTTTTTAGCTCTTCTGGACAAAGGCCACTAAGCTTATGTCATGATCCTTTGTACATCATGGTTACCAGCATTTTCTCCTTTTCCAACAAAGATTTCAAGTCTCTTTCTTTAGGGCCATTAAAACAAAAGATTGTATGCGCTGTTTTGCTAAAAGTTTTTAACATTTACTCATATTTCTGTCATTATCGGAGACATTTACTTCAAACTTGGATAAGTTGTTAACAATTAGCTGGGGAAGCCATGTATCAAGGGCAAGTTACTCTGAAATACTTTAGACACTGTTCTCTGAAATATTTTTGACACAGTTATGCCCCTTTATTGCCTATGATTTGCTCAGAAAAAGCCACTACAGCCAGGCTTTGACATTGATATGTGGTGCTCTTGTTTCTTTTTCACTTTATAATTTCTATCCTTTTTTAAGAAAAATTGCACCATTATAAATTTTAGTCACATTTGACCTGTAGACCAAATATTTTCATTAGGAACAAGTCTAAAATTTTCTCTAATAAAGAGTTAATCCTTTATTGCACAATTCCTAATCTTAGCCACCCTAACCCAAAAGCCATTTGGAAACATAGTGAGAAAAGGAGAAAATGCTGATAACCAGCATTTTCTCCTTTCCCACAATGTTTTCTACCCTTCTAAATACAAATTTTGATTTTTGAGTGCTTTTTGTTTTGTTGTTTGCAAATTCTATATATATAGATATATCCCTTCAATTTGGACAAGTCTAAAATTTAATTGTGTGGTGAAGAGTTTATGTGTACAGCATAAGCAAAGGGTTTTCTTGTGCTGGAGTGTAGGAGGTGTTGTTATGAACTATTTGCTCAAAGTTTGTTCACAACAGGTTAAACAATTCGTCTGCTGTTTATTTAATATATTATGGGAGAGGGGGTAGGAATTGTCATTCTAAATGGGACAATGATTTGGGTCAAGAATCTTATTGCATATACCTTTAGGGAATGGGTTAATTGTTTGGGCCAGGAAGCTTTGTGCATATACCTTTAAAACCCAACAGTGGCCAAAATGAAACAATGCAGATGTTAAAAGGCATTACGATTTAGATCATATTATTTAAAAGTATGGAAATTATTGTGAAGATGACAGTCTGTTATAGAACAGTCGGTCTGAGTGTTATTCGCTGGCAGAAAACTGAATTATAAAACAACGTAAAATGTAAACAAAAGATAGACCATGCATATAGCCAACTTCTGACCTACTTTTAAAATTCATTTTTCTTGAAACCACTAAGACTCGGACTAAATTCATTTTTCTTGAAACCACTAAGACTCGGACCAACAGTACAATGACAGATTGTCATCTTCACAATTATGACAATACTTTTAAAAGGTATGGCTTAAATTCAAATGTATTTTAGCACCCATATTGTTTACTTTTTGTTGCCACTAGGACTTTAAGATGACCCATAACTTGCTTTTTAGTACTAAGATAATTGCAAAGGTACACCTTCTTGCTGATATATATCTTGCTTTAGAATGAAGTAATGATACAATACATTGTTAGAAACACAACTGTTGCTTTTGCTTTCATTTCAATTCCTAATGAAATATTCTTGTCAAGATAAATCATTTAAGGTTTCATTTAAAACACAGGCTCATTTTGTTGTATACATGCAGCTAGCTAATAATTTAAAAACATCATGACAAAAGAAGAATTAGGTCATATAAGAGTAATTTATCCATTAGCACCATTCTGTCTTTGCTGTGTCATGGTAAAGATTTTGTTTATTTCATGTTGGATTACTCGCGTTGTTTTTCAAAAGACTGTTTTACCATAGGGATGGGGTGTGGAGAGGTTGTGGAAAAGTTTTTTTTTTTCGAAGGAAAGTAAAAATCAAAAAGCTGTGTAGTGTGCAAGTCTTCAAAATGGTCTTGATATTGTGAAAAAAGACTTATTGGTTAATCCTTTAGCAAACAATCCCGTATATTTAACGACCCTAAAGGTGAAGGCTTTTAGAAACATTCTGGGAACCAGCATTTTCTCCATTTCCCACAATGTTTTCTACCATCCCAAAGATTGAAATAAACTTTTGAGTTGCCAATAATGTCTTCTGCAAATGCTTTCAATTGCTTTGTATTGGGTCACAGCTAAAATTTTGTCATGTGGTACAGAGTTCACATGGAAAAAATACCCAAATAAAGCTATATAAATTCATTAGCCAAGTCTTAGTACTTGGCAGTTATTCCATATTTTGAATCTGCACACATATATGCATGTACACTGTTAGTTATATATGTTATCATATAGGTTGTTAAACTTGTTTGTTTATTTCCCTTGCAAAAGGGATAGATTTGGTGCATATGATTAAATGGTCTTTGTAGAGTTTCCTGTGACAAAATACATGAAATTGTCATGTGAACATCAACATTTGTTTCTTATTTTTGGCATCCTTCTGAATAATTTCCTATGGCCATTAACTTTTTAGCTCACCTGAGCACCAAGTGCTCAAGATAAGCTTGTGATCATGCTGTGTCCGTCGTCTGTGTGAACCCTAGAGGCTACATTTTCAGTCCAGTACTCATGAAAGGTAGTTAGAATGTTTGTCTTGATGATACCTCAGACAAGTTTGAAATTTGATAATGTTGGGTCAAAAAGTAGGTCACTGGGACAACTGTAGATAAACTTTATGTGCACTCCTAAGACCACATCTTAAGTCAAATAGTTCTCACATTCGGTCAGTACTACTGTGGGTGAGTTGGAAATGGGTTAGAAAAACTTTGCATGCACTATAGAGGCCACATTTTCAGTCCAACACTCATGAAAATGGTCAGAATATTTGTCTTGATGCTATATGTATCTCGAACAAGTTTAAAATTGGGTCATATTGAATCAAAAAGTAGGTAACTTTGTCGTATCTTAAAAACCTTACGTGCATTCTAGAGGCCACTTTTTTCAGTCCAATACTCAAGAAAATTCGTCTAAATACTCTCAAAGGTATGCAGAATAAGGTGATCGATTGAGGGCAGTTATGGTCCTCTTGCTTCTGTATACATCAAGTCCTTATAGCAGCATTGATAGCAGCCAACCTTCTCTGGTAATTGATGAATGTCATTGCGACAAGATTTATTAACTTACCTGAGCATAACAACCTTAAGACAAGCTCAAGTGATTGTGCTGTATCCATTGTGCATAGTCCAGGCCTTAACAAGTACCTTGTGGGCACTCTAAGGCTCCATTCTTTTAGTCCAATGCTCATGAAACCTGGTCAGAATGTCAGTTGTAATAATAATTTGGACAAATTCGAAATCGAGTCACATCGTATCAAAAGTAAGTCATTGTTTGAAATCCTAGAAAGCCTTGTGTGCACTCTAGAAGCCACATTTTAATTCCAATACTCACGAAAGTTGGTCAGAATGTTTATTTCAGAAAGGTTTGAAATTGTGTCACATTAGGTCAAAGAGTAGTTCAGATAGTAGAAACACCTTGTGTGCACTCTAAATGCCACATTTTTAGTCCAATACTCACGAAAGTTTGTCAGAATGTTTACCTTGATAGTACATGTACATGTATCTCGGACAAGCTTGAAATTGGGTCATATTGAATCTAAAAGTAGGTCAATTTGTCGAATCTTAAAAACCTTGTGTGTATTCTAGGGGCTACTTTTTTCAGCCCAATACTCAAGAAAGTTTGTCTAAATACATGTATTTGTCTTGATGATATTTTGGATAAGATCGAAAATGGGTCATGTAGCGTCAAAAACTAGGTCACAAGGTCAAATCTTGGGGAAAAAATAATAATAATAAAAAACTTTTTTTAGCTTGTAGCGGCCACACTTTCAGTACAATACTCATAAAAATCGGCCAGAATGTTTGTCTTGATGAAATCTCAAACCTGTTCAAAATAAAGTCATATCAGGTCAAAACGAGATCACAAGGCCAACTCCTAGGAAAACCTTGTGCAAACTCTATAGGCCACAATTTCTGTTCTATATTGATGAAAGTTGTTGATATCTCAAAGGAGTTTGTAAATGGGTTACAAAGGGTCAAACACAAGTTCATCAGGTCAAATCTTTTAAAATTAAAAAAAAAAAAAAAAAAAACTTATGAAAGTTGGTCTAAATATTTGTCTTGATGATTAGAATTTGTATGAGAATGGGTCTAATGGGTCAAAAAGTAGGTCACCAGGACAAATTTTAGAAAAAAGCTTACATGTATGAGCACTCTAGAGCCTATAACTCATAACAATTGGTCAGTATGTTTGTCTTGATGATAACAGGTTTGAAACTGGGTCACATCAGATCAAATGGTCATCTGACTGAAGAGATCCTGATAGAAAATACATAGTGTTCTGACAAATTTTCATGGGTATTTTACTGAAAATGTAGCTTCTAGAGTGCACACAAGTATTTCTAAGATTTGTCTCAGTGACCTACTTTTCGACCTTACGTGACGTAATATCAAACTAGACAAACATTCATGTGTATTGTACTGACAAAATGTGAGTACACAAGTTTTTCCAAGAATTGTGCCAGTGAGCTACTTTTATCTCATTGCGAACCAATTTCACATTCGTTGAAGTGATTGACAAGACAAACAATCTGACCAACTTTAATGATTATCCTGTTGAAAATGTAGCCCACTTGTCCCAGTGACCTACTTTTTGAACCTTCACTATGTAACCAAATTTTGATCTTTTCAGGGATAGTATTAAGTATCAAGACAAACAATCTGACCATGTTTCATGAATATCTAACTAACAGTATGGCCTCAATAGAGCACACAAAGTTTTCCTGATTCTTTTTTTAGTGGCCTACTTCTTTACCCAACATGACTCAATTTCGAACATACTCAAATAATAATTATTATTTCATGCTTTCCGGGAGGTTATCGAGAAATATCGGTGAAATATTTTCCGATGGTTACGACCAGTGAAAATACCGATTTTTATATTCTAACTCTTCAATTGAAGGCGGAAACAGTTGTTCCCGCGCACTAGTTACCTAGGTAATTTACCTTACATTTCTCGCGCTTGGCGTAATATTGTAATGCGTTGCTATGCGGAGGGGATACGCCACGGGGAATAACCGAAAAAGAACTGTACTGGATTTTGATTAAGTTCTGTCCAGAAAGGATTAAAAGCATGAAATAAATAGAATATTTGTTGTTTTTTTTTTCGGTGAAAGATCGAAATTTATTTCATCTCGTGAACATCATCGGTAATATTTTTACTCGTGGCTGCGCCGCTCGTGAAAATATTACCGATGATGTTCACTCGATGGAATAAATTTCGATCGTTCACCGTAAAAAAAAAAAAATATCCTTTATTTATTAAGACAAACATTCTGGGCAACTTTCATGAGTATCAGACTAAAATTGTGGCCTTTAAGGTGCACACAGGGTTTTTCTAGGATTTGCCCCCAATGACCTACTGTTTGACCCGACGTGACTCAATTTTGCGTGACTTGTCTGAGATATCAAAACAAACACTCCGATCAGGATTCGTGAGTAATGGATTGAAAATATGGCCTCTTATGTGCTTAGAAGATATTGTTGACGACGGACGTCGCACGACCGACACAGCACGATCACAAAAACTCGCCTTGTGTACTCTGTGCTTAGGTGACCTAAAAAAGCAAATAAAGAATATATAAATTTGAATACTTTCTAGAGTTCGCAATTAGACGAACTTTCGATACTTTTTATTTTCTTTGAAGAGCTAGACGAGACCTACAATATCCGCAATAAAAAAAAAATGCGCTGGGATAAATCATCTGTTTAGAAAAAAAACTGAAGAAATCTGAAAACAGTAGTATACATCTGTCATAAAATAACAGAAGAGCTTTTAAACAAACACTGTTTGGGTAAAATGATTTATTTGAAGAATGAAACGGAAGTTAATAATATGGATTAATATTTCAGAATGGCAGATCTACTTGCTAGAAAAATGATATAACTCCTATGTATGTGAATTCTGTTACAGAATGCTGATTTCAAAAGCTGAATTAAAAAAAAAAAAAAGAATAAGAAAAGCATACATCAGCAATTCTGAAACAAAAACAAAAAAATTTATAGAAAATGTAGTTAAAGTGAAGATAGGTTTTAGATGGTTGCCCAAATCTCGATGACATAATAATGAAAACCCTAGAACCCTATTCGTCTAGACTTCCTAAGTGGTTCTCTATGTTTGTCACTGAAATTTATTGATCTCAATAAAGCTTATCTTGATAAAAAGACTTTTAAGGGTAACTTACGTTAAGAAGGGCGATGAGTTAATTCAGCAAAGTATAGCTTGTTTCAAGGGATATTGCAATTTGTAACAGATCTAATTCAAGATTAGCTGCTCTAATATCTAATCATTCATTTTTCGCTTAAAATTAAGATATTTGTATGTTATGTTTATTCTCTCATTGGAACCAATCAAGTTTCTAAAAGAAATCTTAAGCGGTACCAGACTGTGTACTGTGCTTTTGTTTATGCAATAAGATCATTTGTACCTTTACACAAGAAGATGTTACATAGAAGTCATGTAAGTAATTTTGTCGCTCAAAACATCAGAAATCCCTAAATAAAAAAAGGCAAAAAATCTAAAGAAAAAATTGTATGACTTTAACGAACGATTTTAATTGGCCCACGCTCTAAAAGGTATCTAACAGCTGAACATTTCAATAAAATCATTATCAACGGGACCTCTACATGAGGCACATTTGATGATAAGTTGTATTGTTGTCATTGTTAATCTAAAAGATAATGTTCATGGCTTTGTTTCAGTATATCAGAACACATATATGTATCTTAACTTCAGTTACTTCATTTGATCAGGGATCGTATATATACATGTATATAAGATCCCTGATTTGATAAAACAGAAAGACAATTTTCAATAACACCTGCTTTCACTGACGTTTGCTTTTTTCAAAGGTTTCTGTCTGTAAAGATACTGCAAAATGTATACACATCTCAAAAACACCAAAAAAAAAAAATCATAGAATTTCCATGAAATCAGAGATGATATCAAAATAACCTCCGTTACTTCCTCAATTGAATAGCAAGTATCTCAATGATGGGACAAAGTTGGTAGGAAAAATTAGGGTTAGACTCATGAAGTGTTGTATTAACTATGGACAACAATATTTTAGCATTCTGATGACATCATTTTTCAAAGATTTTAAATGTAAATGGCACCAAAAATTTTGGAATGACAGTCAAATCACCCTTTCACGGAGCAGCACTCATTTACAATCTCTGTTTAGAGGTGTACGTGCTTTATTGTTATGAATGTCCCTTTTGATAGGTAACAACTTGCTCAGTATTTTTTTAAAAAAGTCTTTCATCGGATATTACAAAAAAAAGTAAGAGACTGTCAAAGTTTTTGCATTAAGAGTATTGACGACAAGGCGACAAAGAAATCGAAACGTTTAAAATCTTGATTCTAATAGTAATTATCCTATTTCAGTCATGAATAGATCTACATTTGTGAAACAAAGACGGATATAACTTTTATCAAAAATATGCATTCAAAATGTTCAATATGTAGAAGTTTGACGAGTTAGTGTAAGGCTGACAAAAAGAATATTGATTTGTTCGAGACTGTGTGTGATAAGGTTGGAACGAACAAGTCGGTGCGAACAAGTCCACTGACGAAAAAGTCCAATGGGAGGTGTCACACCGATAACTTTTTGGCTCATTCATAATGAGTAAAAATCACTATCTTCGGCTGGCTGCTGCTGATTCCCTGACGAAGCACAGCTTACCATTTTTTCTTCCATAAAATACATGTCCAATTTCCCCCACAAATAGGTGTAGAAAATGATACCATGACCATGAGCTTTTTTTGCTATTCCTCTTTAACGATGTCAACCCTCGGAAAATCGATGTGAGTCAAGGCCTGTGCTGGTGATAGACCTATCTTTACCAGGTCACACACAAAAAAATAGTCCTAGAAGAAATACAAAAATAAAAAAAAAAATCATTCTTTTAAAAAAAAATTATCTGATAAGATCACTTTCAGGGGCACATTTTAAACCAGTCTTATGATAAAACAGTTTTGCAGTTCTAAGTGCTTGACATCAAATTTTCAAGCGGTACTACAACCCGGAAGCATTCTGTTCGGATACGGTAACGAGGCTGGCGGAAATATTAAAATATGCACGTGCAGGTCCTACCGTAAACAAAGTTTTCGTCCTGAAGTCATGTAAAGAGATCGATATGACCAAATAGAGTCTGTCCGAAAGGTATGCAAACCCTTTTGATGGACCGATTGTGAATTTAAGATGACAAAGGAAATTTGAAATTGATAGGAATTGTAAGCGTACTCCCCAACTTTTTTTCGTCGCAAAACCAGTTCGGTCCTTGGCTCGTTCGCTCCGGCTTGTTTGTCCGACATTATTGCACGTTTCTTTATTGTGATTCAAATGATGGAATTTGTCTTTGAAAGTGTTTAGCTCTTTTCTAAATGACGAAAT
Source organism: Hippopus hippopus (assembly GCA_946811185.2). Taxonomy (NCBI): domain Eukaryota; kingdom Metazoa; phylum Mollusca; class Bivalvia; order Cardiida; family Cardiidae; genus Hippopus; species Hippopus hippopus. The sequence goes on along the minus strand of OX328108.1, from coordinate 51,801,264 downwards.
TTTAGACAGGTTCAAATTAAAAGAATTTGCAGACGTCAAAATAAACAGGACTCAAAAAAAGAAATTCATTGTAAGATAGATAGAAATCGTTGTTGGAAAAGGAGAAGATGCTGGTTAGTTGCATTTTCTCCTTTTGCTACAGTGTTTTCAAAAAACTCTTTCTTCAAGGTTTTTAAAACTTATGAATGTGTGGTTAAAGGAATAAAACATTGTGGGAAAGGAGAGAATACAAGCTATTTTCTTTCCTGTAATGTTTTCAAATGCCTTTGGAAAGTAATGTTTTCAAATGCCTGACTATAGTTTGATAAAATATCAACCGAATTGGTTATATTTGGCTTAAAATGAGTAAATAGGGAACTTGAAGTTATGCTGCCATAATAACCCTCAATAGTTGTGCTACAGCAACCTCGGGTATTATCGACGGGTCCTACTAAATACCACAAAGACACCCTAAATACCACAAAGACACACAAAGACACCACAAAGACGCACAAAGACACCATAAAGACGTTTAAACATGTAAAAAAAAAAAAAAGAAGTTAGTTTTTTTGAGTTGTTTGCATTATGCTAGGGTAAAAAAGTGGACAAAATCATGCAATTACGCGCGTGGGTTAGAGCATCTGCAGGGTCAGGTGGATATTTTTCTACTTGTTCTGCTGATTTCATATACATGTATACCAAACATTCCCTCTATTTAAACACCATGATGAATGATTGATGATGATGATGATGATGATACTTACACTGCTCTCAATGATGATGACGATATCTACTTGCTTACATATTTCTTGAAAACATTCTATATAAAGTTCAATTTTGCATATTTAAAGGCAAAGTTGACAATTTATCATTTACCATTTTCTTTTTATCTTATTCTGCACTGCAAAGCTTGTAAGCTATTTACAAAACGACAAAAATATCAGACTCCTCCAGACTCAAATTCGGTGACGACAAATCAAGTGTTGCTCAAATCATGAAATTAGTATCTGAATGGTAGAGAACATTGTAAAGATAGGAGAAAATGCTGGTAACCAGCATTTTCTATTTTTTCCACATTGTTTTCAAAGACTGTCTTTGTCTTAGGATCATTAAAACTCTGAATTGTGTGGTAAAGGGTTAAAAGTAACGAACGTTCCTTTGGTTACTGTATTGTTCTTGAACATTTCTCCATTTCGTGTTATTTGTAAACGGGAGTAATAAAGAATAAATCTATGAAAATAATGAAGGCAGTTGTCAGTTACTGGTGAAAAATGTGCACTGAGTATTGGTTACCCGATAAGGAGGTCTAAGTCTGTATATGAAAAGTTTGTTTATAGAATGTAATCAGTATTCTTTAATCAGAATTGGATATCAGGAGTAAATAAATAATCCAAAACAAGAATTAAACATATCACTCATCGCCAAATTTTACTTTTTACAGATTCCAGCTAAACGTTCCATTATATACCGACATGCCTCTCTTTCATTAAGACTCAATGAATCTCATTAAATTTAATTTCTCATTATTCTCTTTCATCTTGAACTTTACAAATCAGTCAATATATTACAATAAGTTGTCAAACTGTTAGCCATACGAAATGAGATTGTCCAGTTAATTATGGTCAAAGAACAAACCATGAACAAACTACGATTTACTAATAGTCAAAGTCAAAAGTCAAAGTCAAAATTTTTACGGTGCCGACTTGATAAAGGGCATCAAAAGAGGACAAGGCTTTTAAATTACTAGAGATTAAATGATTAACAGGAAAATTAGTTGCAGGAAATGATCCGGCGTATGCTCGGACCTACGTGTGTGTCTGCGCGATTTTGTAATTTTTTTTTTAACCTAGCATAATGCAAACAACTCAAAAAACTAATATATTTTTTTTCTTTTTTTTTTTTTACATCTTTTTACGTCTTTGTGCGTCTTTGTGGTGTCTTTGTGCGTCTTTGTGTGTCTTTGTGGTGTTTAGGGTGTCTTTGTGGTATTTAGTAGGACCGATTATCGACACTTTAAGAAATTGGAATGTGTGGTGTCGATAACATCCGCTTTATATACAAATGGAAGTTATCAGTGGTTTATTTTGCGGTTACTTTACTCATCTATGCGTATGAAATAATGGCCCCAAGTTGCGTATGGTAGCAAATAACGCCAACATTACATAAGGGTATGTAGGGTGATATTGACGGGTTTCGTCTTATCGACATGGTATTCAATTTTCATAAACATCAAATTCCTCCTTTAACTCGTCATGGTATTCAATTTTCATAAACATCAAATTCCTCCTTTAACTCGTCATTACGGGTTTTAATCCAATACTCGTTGCTGAGTTAGATCTAATATAAAGCAATACAAATAAAATTTTACGCATAATGTTAGTACAACTACAAAAGAAGGCCGAACAGGCACATGTTGTAAATATCATTGACCAAGAGGTTTGGACATTGCGTCACTGCACACCATTTCTATGCCCCTTGACATTTTAGTCGGCGACTATCGAACTCGTTATGGAGTTTTCAAGCCAGTTTGTCTGGACATAGCTGTAACCCGAAAGAAAAAAGGGAATTGTGGTTATAAAATACATATTAATTATTTTTTCTTTTATTCATGTGTTAACCTGTCGATAATTGCCGATTGCATAAATTAGCGTCGGCAGTTATCGACACATCTATAAGCTGCTTTATGGCGGGCAAAATATGCTCGATATTGTGATGCGAACACTATTCTATATCTTAAATTCGTATCTAAGTTTAGATTCAAGCAATCAAGCACATTTCAATACGTGCTACGTGCTGGCAAATTCACCACCCTCCTTATCGTAGACGTTAACGTTGGGAAATTTTAATGTTGTAAAGTTTTACTTACCCTTTGGGACTTACAGAGTATTGTTTACTTCCGGCATGGCGATGAGATAAAATATTGATGTCATATAATACATCATAAAAATGGAATTTGCTCATCTTTCGTGGAATTAAAGGACACAGTAAAGAATTGACGATAACTGCCGACGGTCGACAATACCCGACGTTGCTCTAATCTTGTAAAAACTATAAAATAGCTCTCTGTTTTAAGACCCATAGAGATATGATGTTTAATAACATATTGTGGTAAAAGGACAAAATGATAATTGTAAACAGCACCTTCTCCTTTTCCTACAATTTTTTTGAACTCCTTGAGAAAGAATCCCATATTTGGGGATCATTTCATATTCCACAATTTCAATTAAGAGAATTGTAACAACAGTTACTGTTATCTGGTAGAGAGGTTATTTACCGTTATGTATCTTGTTTACTTACAGGTGACATGGTGAACATATTTCTAGATTTATTACTTAGAGGTTCTGGGTTTGTTCCTAACTTGCAGCGGTGCTAAACATGGTTGTATCCTGGGAAATGACACTGCAGAGCCCTAGTCTAGGCCTGATGAAACCCAGAAAACAGATGAACAAGTTAGCGGTTGCCGTGATCTAACATGTATATTGCTGAATGTGGTGTACAACACCAGATGGAGTCAAATCTGTGACTGACTAGAGATGAATATTGGACAGAGGTACATGTACAAACTTTGTTCCAAATTATCAAAGTTCTTTTGATGCCCCTGTCATTTTAAATGCAGGTGGCATATAGTATCTTTGCTATGTAGGTATGTCATGGACGTTCTGTTAACAGTATAGAAAATGGTTTCTGTTTGTCATCTTTGAATACATTTGGAATGGGATTGATGTTATAAACACGGGTAAATAATGACAAAGGTCATGGGTCAGAAAGCCCGAGATTGATCTATAGTAAAATTCACCAGTTGCTAAGTGAGTTATGACTATTCTTCAACTTCATTTTTGCTATATAGTATAGGTTTCCTTTTGTAATCTCCTGAAATATTATTATATTGGATTTGATATTTTATGCAGTGGTATATTGTCAAAATATATAATATCAGATTTGATTTTGGGTAGGGTTTTCCATGGGAGGATCCTTGAGCCCTACAGACCCCTAACCTAGTACTAATGGGACTGAGCTGAATGAGCTGTTGATGTAATATGCTTGAAATAATGATGAAAGCGTTGTAAAACTCCATTCATTTAGTAAAGTTATCCATAGCACCTTAATCATTTGCTTCTCAGTTGATTTTTATGTGCTTACAGGTACCGTATGTTTACAATTTAAACATTAGTAATGCATTTACCCTGAAAGTGTGAAGTAAACAAAATTGAAATTTTTAGTCAGGGAAAATAAGCCAACTAATTGCCATTTCAAAACTGCCTTTGGACAGAATGTCTCTGCATAGTGGTCAGCGTAGAACTTAGGTCGGTCTGCAGTAAACATGCCATCTGATCTTGGTTCTTTAGTGGCTGCAAAAGCAACTATAATATGCAACTGTCTTCAGAAGAACATAATGGTTGGTGTAGTCTGATCTTGGATCTTCACTGGCTGCAAAGGCGACTACAGTCATGAAAGGCAGTTGAAGGGTTTTAAAGAAGAGTTGAAGTCATTGTGAATTTTGCTTTTTATTTTCAGGAAGACAATGTGATGTAGAGATGGGTATCAGACTGAATCTTTAAATCGAGGAGTGTTGGACAATGAAGTAAAGATTTTACCTGTGGTTGCCTGAAAAAAAAAAATGCAATTTCAAGACTGTTACAACCTATGTGGGAATATAGCAGATCTTCAAGAATTGTTTTGTCTTAAACAATAGGGTTTAGACCCACAAAAGTTGGTATACAAGTAGATTCCTAAGTGGGCCTTTACCAAGTTTTTTATTGTATTGTTGTGGGTAAAAGAAAAGGTTGTTAGCTTACTTAAAACATTGAAAAACAAGGAAAGATGTTTTGAAGGAAACATTTTGATATTTCACTTCACTATTTCACTTCACGCTTTACCAGACAACAAAACTTTAGCTTTGTCCATACTGAAAACATCTGGAAAACAGATGTTGCTTAATATGAACCATGCTCTGGCAAAAGGGGGCTTAATGCATCTCCGTGATCCATAGTACCAAGCAAGCCATCACATACTTATGGATCCATGATAGCCACTTCTTTTAAAAATTGACTTAATCATGAGGTAGACTCGTCCTTGTACATACAGAAAATTGACCAATAGCGAAAAGTTTAGGCCCAGGTCAGCCTGCGCGGACTGCGCAGGCTGACCTGGGTCGAAATTTTTCGCAGATGCATTAAGCCCCCTTTTTTACAGAGCACGGCTCATATCTATTTACTATGCAACAAAATTTAAGACTAGACCAAATTTATAGTATCTTCTGATAAAAAAATCAAATATGGCTAAAACGGTGCAATTTTTTTTTTTTTTGAAAGAGTAGAAAACAAAGTGGGAAAAGGAGAAAATACTTGTTACCAGCATTTTCTCCTTTTCCCACAATGTTTTCAAAGGTAGTGTTCAATAGGGTTCTTAAAACACTGGATTGTTTGGTAAAGGGTTAAGTAATGGAATCTGTCTTTGAAATGGTGAAAAATATTGTAGAAAAGGGAGAAACTGCTGGTCTCCAGCTTTTTCTCCGTTTTGCACAATGTTTTAAATTTTTATTAAAAATGTCAGTTTGTTTGGGAATGAGTTAACATCAAACTAGTTCTTAAAACATTGTTGCAAAAATCAGAAATTGCTCAAAACAAGCAGTTTCCCCCTTTTGATACATTGTTTTGATATGGTTACTGTTTTGAATTTAATTACATGTATAATTAATGCTGATCACCATCTCCTGTGGCCCAAAGCTGGCAAGCTTATAATGTCTTGACCTGGTGCCCGAGTTTGCTAGTCTATCAGTGCACCTGTCAGTGCACCTGTCAGTGCACCTATGTGCTTATTAACGTTTATGTCAAGTACCTTCTCTGATGGAATATTTGAATCAGTTTTAACCAAAGTTCAGAATTTCTCTCAACTCTTTACCTCATAATCCAGAGTTTTAATGACCCTATGAAAGAAGCCCCATGAAAATATTCTGGGAAAAGGAGAGAATCCTAGTAACCTGCATTTTCTTCTTTTCCCACAATGTTTTCTACTCTGTAAGGATTACGACCCCTAACTCATCGGTAAATATCGTGTAACATTGACGTTTTCATAAAGGCTAATCTCAGCAGCTTCCGTCTTCTAATATGAGAGTTAGGGGCCATAGACTCACTTACTCACTGGTAAATATCGTGTAACATCTACATTTTCATGAAGGCTGTTCGCCCAATCTCGGCAGCTTCTGTCTTTTAGTACGAGAGTTAGGGGCCGTAACCCTTAAAAGACATTTCTAATCATTTTAGCCACATACAGTTTGTCAACTGCAAATTTTTTCTATTTGGAACAGTCTTAATTTTTAGCTCCACTGGCCGAAGGCCAGCGGGCTTATGTCATGGCCTGTTGTCCGTCGTGCGTCCGTCCGTCCGTCCGTCCGTGCGTCCGTCCGTGCGTTAACTTTTTTTTTAAAAATCTTCTTCTCTGAAACTACCCATCCAATTTTGATGAAACTTCACAGAAATGATCCTGCCATGGTCCTCTTCAGAATTTCTTGAAAGAATTTAATTCCTTCAAAAACTCTGGTTGCCATGGCAACAAAACTGAAAAATTTTGAAAATCTTTGAAAATCTTCTTGTCTGAAACCGTAAGGCCAAGGGCTACCAAATTTGGCATGTAGCTTTATCTAGTGGACCTCTACCAAGTTTCTTCAATTTATAGCCCTGGGGTCAAAATTGGCCCCGCCCCGGGGGTTACAAGTTATACATGGGCTTATTTAGGGAGAACTTTAAAATTCCTCTTCTACCTAGCCATAGGGCCTAGAGCTACCAAATTTGGCATGTAGCTTTATCTAGTGGACCTCTGCCAAGATTGTTCAAATTATAGCCCTGGGGTCAAATTAGGCCCTGCCCGGGGGTAACAAGTTTTACATGGGCTTATATAACAAGTTTTACATGGGCTTATATAGGGAGAACTTTAAAATTCTTCTTTGACCTAGCCATGGGGCCTAGGGCGACCAAATTTGGCATGTAGCTTTATCTAGTGGACCTGTACCAAGGGTGTCCAAATTATAGCCGAGGGTCAAATTTGACTTCGCTCCGGGGGGTAACATGTTTTACATGGGCGGGCTTATATAGGAAAACCTTTCGCATCTAGCTATAAGGGCTAGGGCTATCAAATTTTGCATTTAGCTTTATCTAGGGGGTCTCTATCAAGGGTGCCCAAATTATAGCCCAGGGGGTCAAATGTAGCCCCACCCCAGGGGGTCACAAGTTCTACATGGTCTTATATAAGGAAACTTTAATAATCTACTTGTACATAGCCATATTTAGGCCTAGGGCTACCAAATTTTGCATGTAACTTTATATAATGGGCCTACAAGAGGGCCCAAATTTTAACTTTGGGGGTCAAGTTTGACTCCACACCAGGGGTCACAAGTTTTACATTGGCTTTTATAGTGAAAACTTGATAAACCTGTGTCATGGATCACATATTTTACAGGGCCTTTTATTCAGCAAACTTGTTTTACATGACTTTTTATTGGGCAAGATTAAAAAATCTTTTTGTTTATAACCACACGTTCTAGTTTCATATTGTAGGTCTGGGGTCAAAATTGCCTTCATTCCAGGGATCGCAAGTTTAACATGGGCTTCAAAATATTGTCACTTCAATTTAAACATTAATCAAGGGAAATAACTCTTTTTATGAAAGATAAAGTTCGTTACTATTTACCTCCCTTGATTATCAAGCTGCAGTGATACATGATTGGTGCTAGACAAGTTTTTTAGCTCCACTGGCCGAAGGCCAGCAGGCTTATGTTATGGCCCATTGTCCGTTGTGCGTCCATCCATATGTTAACTTTTTAGCTCACTTGAGCACAACATGCTCAAGGGGAGCTTTTAGGATCACCTGGTGTCCGTCGTGCGTCGTGTGTCATCAACAATTCTTTAAACATCAACTCCTCCTAAACCACTGGGCGGATTTGGACCAAACTTGGCTGGAATGTTCCTTGGAAGGTCCTCTTTAAAAACTGTTCACAGAATTTGATTCCATCAAAAACTCTGGTTGCCATTGCAACCAAATGGAATTTTTTAGGGAATTCTTTAAAAATCTTCTCCTCTGAAACCACGGGTCAGATTTTGAAATAATTTCACAGATATGCTCTTTGGGTGACCCTTTTTAAAAATTGTTCGTAAAATTTTGATCCGTCAAAAAATGTGGCTCTGGTGAATGGAGGCTTCTTGCACCATATAGAAATGAAGGAATTCTTCAAAATTCTTCTTCTCTGAAACCGCTGGTCAGATTGCGAAATAATTTCACAGGATTGTTCCTTGGGTGACCCTTTTCAAAAATTGTTCGTAAAATTTTGATCCGTCAAAAAACGTGGCTCTGGTGAATGGGGGCTTCTTGCACTATACAGAAATGAAGGAATTCTTTAAAAATCTTCTCCTCTGAAACAGCAGGTCAGATTTTGAAATAATTTCACAGGATTGTTGCTTGGGTGACCTTTTTCAAAAATTGTTCGTAAAATTTTGATCCGTCAAAAAATGTGGCTCTGGTGAATGGGGGCTACTTGCACTATATGGAAATTTAGAAATTCTTAAAAATTCTTCTTCTCTGAAACGACTGGTCAGAATTTTACTTAATAGCCAGTGGAGCGATACAGGGCCATCATGGCCCTCTTGTTGATGTTTGGTAAAGAGTTAAAAATTTGAATCCATCAAAAACTATGGTTGCCAATACAACAAAAATTAAAAGTATTGAAAATCTTAAAAAAAAAATATATGTTTTTTCGGAACTGTTTGTTCCTTGTTTAACTCTGTACAACACACAAAAATATGTAGACTTATCCAAAATGAAAGCATTTGCAGACAACAATTCAGAAGTTGCTCAAATGAAAGAAGTTGTCTTTGATAGGATAGAAAACATTGTGGAAAAAGGAGAAAATGCTGGTTACCAGCATTTTCTCCTTCCACAATGTTTTCAAAAGGCTTCTCCCTCCAGGTCATTAGAAGTCGGTATTGTGTGGTACAGGGTTGAAAGACTAACCCTTTACGAAACAATCCCACAACAACCCGAGGAAAATGGGGCTTTGAAAACATTGTTGGGAAAAGTACTGTGAAACACCAGCTTTCCACTTTGAGAAGCAAATAATGTAATTTCAGCTGCATTGAATTTGACGTCTGCAAATGTTTTAAGACTAAAGTTTTGTCGTTTGGTAAAGAGTTACTTGATCCATGGGTGGACATTTTACAGATTTTTTTTAAAAGAATTTTGATTTGTGAAAAATAATGGTTGCTGTGAGGTTGGTTTATTTTCTTCGAGTAAGCTAGTATGTTTTATAATGGTCAAAGGGAAATAACACATTGCAACAAAATCAGTATTGTTCACTTTCAAGTTTTGCTGGTTAACTTTTTACTGCACTATTCTGAGTTTTTATGACTCTGAGAAAGAAAGCTTATGAAGACACAATGTTTTTCTACCCTTTTTACAGCCCAAAAACATCTACAAAAACAGCTTCATTCAAATGGTCTTCTGCAAACGCTTGCAATTTGGGCAACTTCAGATTATCCTCCTTTAACCCTTTACCAAACAATCCCTGGTTTTTACGACCCTGAGATAGAAGCCTTTTGAAAACATTGTGGGAAAAGGAGAAAATGCTGGTAACCAGCATTTTCTCCTTTTCCCACAATGTTTTCTACCCTGTTGGAAACAAACTTCATTTTTTGAGTTACGTTTATTTTGTCGTCAGCAAGTGCTTTGAATTTGGACCAGTCTAAAATTTTGTCGTTTGGTAAAGAGTTAAAAGAGTTAAACAATGTTCAATTTTCATTCATAATGATTGATCTTGCTTCATGTACATTATTTTAGATTTTGCTTAGATTTGTTTTGTATTGGGCATAGAGCAATGTTTGTATAATTCCAGTGTTTTCTTCAAAAACTTTACCATTTATGCCAATGGAAAAACAGGTTTTCAGCTTCAAGTTTTTTTGAAATTTTCTGTTAAAAAACAGTTTTTCATGGATTGATTAATTGATTGTTTGGTGGTTAACACAGTTTTCAAGATTGTTTCAGTTATATCATGGCAGCCAGTGCACCTATACTTGCTTTACTGGAGTTTCCTTTTATCATTACTCTCTGCAATATTCTTTCCAAGCCACTGGCTGCTTTTCCACATAAACTTCATCGAAACAATGTTCAGCAGTGAGAGGGGAATAAGTCATGTTGCAATTACTATCGTCATTCCTTGGAAAGGAATCGACCAAGCCAGGGTTGGAACCAGTGACCTCTTATTCTCAAGTCCTGTACACTACCAACTGAGCTACCGGGCCTCGGCTTTTAAGCATGAAGGATCATAGGGTAGACTCTAATTATATTTACGGACATAATCTTGCTGTGTTAAAGATAACTTTTGTAATCTTGGCTTATTTTCCCGATAGAATATTTTAGAATCTTTTGGATCAAGGCATTACAAAGCAATCCTATTCTTCATCAACTCTGAAGAAGACAGCTTTTGAAAACATTGTGGGGAAAAGAGAAAATGCTGTTATCCAGCATTTTCTCCTTTTCCCTCAATTTTTCCTGCCATTTCAAAAACAAAACTTATCTTTTGAGCTACACTAAATTTGTTATTGGCAAAACTCTAAGGTAGCAATTGATTTATATTATATTTCATGTGTCTATTTTTAGAAATGTTATGGGTAAAGAAATGTAATTGAAGCTGGGGGGAATTATTTCCCCGTCACAGTGAATATTTTCCTCCTGCCGAAAATCTGGAACTACTTTTTTAAGTTTTTAAGTTTTAAAAGTGGCATTCGTTGACAAAATAATCAGAGGAAATATAATATATAATTTATTTCATCAGCTTGTGGTTAATATGGGGAAATATTTGCCTTAAAAGGGAAAGGCTCGCGAAAATAACTCGTGCCTTACGCCACTCGTTATTCTTGCATACCTTTCCCTTTTTCGGCAAATATTTCCCCATATTAACCACAAGCTGATGAAATAAACTCTATATAATTGTTGCTCTCAAAAAATGTTCTATTTTTGGTGTTGTGTTGAGAGAGTTGATTTTTATTACCCAGTGCCTGTTTCAAAATTTTGTTTCTCCATTCTTTCACTTTTGTCTATAGGCTTTTAAGTTTAGAATTGTCCAAGTTTTTGGTTTAACCTTTTACCACACAAAAGAATTTTAGACTGGACCAAATTGTAAGCATTTGCAGACAACATATTAAATGTAACTTAAATGATGATTTATGTATTGGACAGGGTAGAAAACATTGTGAGAAAATGCTGGTCTCCAGCAATTTCTTCATTTCTTACAATGTTTTCCAAAGCCTTCTCTTTCATTGTCATTAAAACTCGGGATTTTGTAGTTCAGAGTTAAGGTGATAGGGTTCAGGGTGTCAATACTGTTACAGAAACTTGTTTAACTCTTTACCAAACTTTCAAAATTTTAGACTTGTCAATGGTTCCACTTTGCGTATTAGAGAAAGAAAAAATTGTATTTATTTTCACTTTTATCAAACCATTTTATTTTAAGCTTTAACCATACATCAAAATTTTAGACTTGCCCAAATTAATAGCTTTCGTAGACAAAATAAGTGTGACTCAGAAATAGAAATATGTCTTTCGAAAGATAGAAAAAAAAAAAAAACATTGTGGGAAAAGAAGAAAATGCTGGTAACCAGCATTTTCTCCTTTTCCTACAATGTTTTCAAAAGGCTTCTTCCTCAGAGTAGTTAGAACTAGGCATTGTGTGGTAAAGATGTTAAAAAATAAAAGACTATAATTACTATGTAGTAGGCCTTTGAAAACTTTATGGGAAATGATTCAAGTGCTTGTAACCAGCATTTTCTCCTTTCACATTGTGTTTTGTATCTCTTGAAGGACGAACTCTATCATTTGAGCCTCATTTTATTTGTCCTCTCCAGATGCTTTCAAATTGGACAAAACTAAAATTTTGTTGTCTGGTAAAAAGTGAAAATTGTTTTTATTGTGATGAGTTTGCCTTAAATTTAACCCTTTATCAGACCAGCCTTTGTTTTAAAAAACTTGGTTAGATAGGCTCTTTAAAACATTGTAGAGAATGTTGAGACTGGTGGTAAGCAGCAGCATTCACTCCTCTTTCTCAATGTTTTCTACCCTTTCAAAGACAAATCACATCATTTCAGCAAAATATAGTTTTTTTTTTTGTCTGCAAATACTAACAACATGGACAAGTCCTAAATTTCCTTATTTAGTAATGAGTTTTTTTTTTTTTAAATTAATCTGTTTTGTGATGAGGTTATTGTCATGATATTAACCTTTTCTTAACTCTTTACCACGCAGTCCCGACTATTAACGACCCTGAGAAAGAAGCCTTTAGAAAACATTGTGGGAAAAGGAGAAAATGCTGGTAACCAGCATTTTCTCTTTTTTTCCCACAATGTTTTCTACCCTTCCCAAAACAAATTTTGTTTTTGAGCAATGTTTATTTTGTCATCTGCAAATGCTTTGAATTTGGACTAGTCTAAAATTTTGTCGTATGGGAAAGAGTTAAACCAACCATTGTTGTTAATAAAAAGAAATTTAAAGGTTCTTGAAAACATTATGGAAAATGTAGGATATGCTTGTAACTATCATTTTCTCTTTTCTACAATGTTTTCTACCCCTTGAAAAACAAATTCTATTGTCATAAATACATTTGATTTGTTATCTTTCAATTTGAAAAAGTCTAGAATTGTCTTTTTTGGTGGAGAGATAATCAACTTGTGTAATTTTTATTTTAAATGATTTTTTTAACCCTTTACCACACAATCCTGAGTTTAAACAAACCTAAAAAGGGAGGCTTTTGAAAACATTGTGGGAAAGGAGAAAATGCTGGTAAACAGCATTTTCTCTTTTTCCCACAATGTTTTCTATTCTTTCAATGACAAATCCATAAATTAACCATCATTTGATTTATTGTTTGCAGACTGTACAAGAACTTTTAATTGGGACAAGTCTGAAAATCTCCCCATGTGGTAACCTGCTTGTGTATTTGAGTATTTACCCTTTTTCAAGGTCAGTATTTACCAACCATTCTTAAAAACGTTCTCAGTCTTGTTCTCCCGAATTTTCTAAGTTTGATAGTAACACATCTTCTTTGGTTTAGCCAATCGAAAGTTGTGTTACTTTTAAAATTTGAATATCTGAGCAAATAAGACAAAGAATATTCTTAAGAATGTTTGGTAAATGCAGACCCTGAAGACAAAATTTCAGATTAATCTGTATTGTAGGCAGTTGATGTCGAAAAACTAAATATGGTTCAAATAATTGTTATTATGTGTGTGACAGGGTAGAAAACATTGTGGGGAAAAGGGGGAAAATGCTGGTAATCAGCTTTTTCTCCTTTTTCCCACAATGTTTTCTAAAGCCTCCTTTTTAATCTAAGGTTTTTGAATTTGATATTTGTGTAATATTTCTCCTGTATGTATGAACATTCAATTCGAGAAATAAAACATTTTCTTACACTTTAGTGTTTTTCTTGCTTAAACTTGTTCTCTACACAGAGAAAACAAGTTTTATTATAAACTTAAAAAAGAAAAACTCAAAATAAATATTCATGTTAAATACTTCTGTATTAAAATTAATAAATTCAAATACACAGAGTAGTAAAAGGTAATTTTCCTGTGTCCCACCATCGCCTACCCAAGTGTCTTTCTTGCCCGTTCTCCATCCGGCCCTTTATTTCTGTAAGCAGCTGTCTTTCTCTGTTTTCCCCTCTCTGAGCTGCGGGATTTTGGGGATTTTTTTTTTTTTCTTTCTGCTTTGGGTTTTGGTTGCGTTTCGATCTCGGGTCGCCGAGTTCCAAGTCGGCTCCCCTAACCATTGGACCACTTTGGAGCCTATAGGATTAAGGTTGTAGTTTATATTTGAATATAATGTCTTGTAAAAACATCGAAAAAAAAAAAAGTTCTACCGGAAGTCACGCCAGGTGAGTTCAGTTCACACGTCAAAACTTTCTTCCGAACTGATCCCTGTTTTAAGAGCAAGAGAGGAGGTTTTTGAAAACATAGTGGAAAAAGGAGAAAATATTGGTTGTCAACATTCTCTCTTTTCCTACAATGTTTTCTTCACGTTCAGCCTTTACCAAACAATCCCGAGTTCTTGTGACCTACAAAAGAAGCCTTTTTATAAACATTGTGGGAAAAAGATTTGGTTGGTTGAATTGGAGTTTAACGCCGTTTTAACAGCTATGTGGATATCACGGCGGTCAGTGCACCTACGCATGTGCCTCCTGGCTTTCTCACACCAGTACTGACTCAAATTTCTTTCCAAGTCACCGGCTTCTTCCTCACATGCATCAAAGGTGAGAGGCGAAAAATCGCCGGAAAGAAAGTTTGTCTCAAGCGGGTATCGCTCTCACAACCACCAGGTCACAAGTCCAATACCCAACCATTGAGCTACCGAGACGGGCTGTTGGTAAAAGAGGAAATGCTGGTGATCAGCATTTTCTCCTTTTCCGACAATGTTTTCCTCCCTTTCACAATTTCAACCGTTTGAGATGCATTTAATTTGTCATTTGTGAATGCTCTCAATTTGAAAAAGCCACGTGTAGTATGTCGTTTGTGCACGCGGTCATTATGGTCGATTCTTATGCCGTATCCTGCTGAATAAATTATATGATACCTCCAAGTCGATAGTAAAAAAACAAAATACTGTTTTTTCAGTCATCTGTTTCGGGTAAAAATATTGCCTTATCGGACAGTGTAGATCCAAGATCAGACTGCACGTTCTGTGCAGTCTGATCTTGATCTACGCTATCCGCAAAAGGTCAGTGAGACGGGCTTAGTGGGATACGGGTTAATTTTTGTCGTCTGGTATTTAGCGTTCGCTTCAAATGAAAATACAAAACTCGGCACCTCCACAGTCAAACACGTATGCAATAGATAACTTTGAAAATATCCCTGTAAAATAATGATGGTGATGATACCAAACATGAATGCACGTGAAAAGATTGTGACAAAAAGGAGCTGTTCAGCCTGGGTCCAGACGCCAGTAATTTCTTAATCAGTCATGATCACGGTCTACATAGATCTTCAAACAATTCGTAAATATGTTCATTTTTTTTTTTTTTCTAGCAAAATTAACATCAAAATAATTAAGAAATGGTCATTGAAAAAGGGTCCTTATTGCATGTGCAAAATATATCGAACAATGTCAGCATACGCTACCAGCGCAGGCTGACCTGGGTTGATACTTTTTGCTATTGGTCAATTTTCTGATGTCTAAGGATCAGTGTACCTCATGATTCAGTCAGTTGTTATACAAACTGTATTTTATAGATCCCTTATTATATGATGACTTGCTTGGTATCATGCATTAGGGAGATGCATTAAGACCCCTTCCGCGAGAGCATGACCCTAGAGCATCAATAAAAGGGAAAACATGAACAGACTGGAACCCAGGCTGTCGTTTAGCCGCTTTGAAAAGTACAAGCATATCACGGCGACACTTCACACTGTCATAAAATTACATTTTTTGTTCAGCGTAAAACCGCACTTGCATGTTAATTGCTTACAATATATTAAGCAACAATTACGCAGCCACATGTGTGGGAAACAAAGACCAACTTAGATTGTCAATTTCTGCGAAGTATGAAAAAATAAACAATTTCTGTGAAGTATGAAAAAATAAACAATTTCTGCGAAGTATGAAAAATAAGTACGATTGAAGAAATTTCATGTCGCAATATAGTGTATCAACACCTAGAGCGACAACTAAAACCAGTTGACTAGGATAGGAGATTTTTAAAGACTAAAGTCAGACTGTCATGCGCAGTCCGATCTTGATCCATACTGTCTGCTATGCGTTTTCTAAACGTTACCAGTACTAGGCTGGTACTCCGCCTTGCCAAAGGACACTCTCACGAAAAAACAGTGTGGCCGGTGAAGATCGATCCCAGAACCTCCGGATTATATATCGATTAACTCTTTACCAGACGACAAAATTGTGGACTTGACCAATTCTGGAAGTATTTGCAGACGACAATTCAGTCATGGCTCGCACTATAGTATTTGTCCATGGCAGACTAAAAAATATTGCTGGAAAAACATTTTCTGCTTTCAACACAGTATTTTCAAAAGCTCTCTTTCTCTCTAGACCGTTTGGTAAAGGGTTACTGTGCTGGATTCGTAATAATCAAATTCTTGAACGATCCCCGCTTGCATTACTATTCTTGTTGGAGTGGCACTGGGCAACGCATCGCAAAGACGCGTTCAAGTACTGGTGAAACTCAAGAAAGACATTGAGAACCTTGTAATCAGCATTCTCTCCTTTGTCCGCAATATTTACCATCCTTTCTTAGACAAATTTCAAAAATTTAATCTCTCTTCTACAAATGCTTATAATATGGACAAATATAAAATTTTGTCTGTCTGATAAAGAGTTTAAAATGATGTCTATGGCGATAAAGTTATCGGCTGCTTTCCCGTGCCTAAATGTTAGCTTTAGGAGAAACAAATTCTGTCACACTGGCAATAATTTCACCTCGTGGGTGATTGATTGGTTTTTTACGCCGCTTTCAAAATTATTTCTGTCATATCATGACAACAGCTCGCATATTCATGTATTGCCTGTGTTTCGCCAATACTAGGCTAGGGCTCTGAAGTGTCTTGCCCAGGGACACTCCCACGAAAAACCAAGTGCTTTCAGTGAGGCTCCAACCCAGGCCCCCAGGTTAAGATCATTGCGGGGCCTTATTTGTCAGTTTGGTGATTCATGACGTTTTAAACATTATATATAGTCATACAATGGTGACTGCTATTTTTTTTCCCATGTTTAGTCTATTCCTTCGTGTCATAAGTACTAGGGCAGGGTTTTAAAGTGTTTTGCCTGAGGGCACTCCCTCTATTGGAGATCGAACCGATGACTGGTGGACTATAACAATACCTAGACTACTTGGTCATGCTGAAACCCTTTGGCCGAGCCAGGAATCAAACTCAAATGTTTTACATCACCGGCTGTGCCAAAGACTTCGGATTTGAAATCATAACCCCTAATTTTCAAGCTCTACTGTCACCTACTGAGCTACCGTGCTCGGCCATCAAAACTCCGAAAATTTCTAGCCCCACCCCCCTCCCCTTACATTACCGACTTAGCCCATCACGACGGCCATCGTTGGAGAGAGGGTTGGGTGACCAACTGACGAAGAAGACGATAGTTAGTATGATGCTGATTACACAAAAATATGACATGTAGTCTTTGTAGAAAGGAGAAGAGGAAAATCACAGCAATAAATTCACCCACCTCGATGATCACTATTTTCCAGAATTTGTATATTAATTAAATTATCCACCAAATTAAAAAAAAAAACCACACACACACTCATCGTCTCATAGACAAACATTTTACACAAGTGATTAACACGCTAAACAGTGACTACAAAACATGTCCAAATTAAGCACGTGGAAAGTCTGCAAATTTGGTGGTTGTGGTGATGGGGGGAAAGGGGGGTGGGGTTGACTGAGGATAACTGATCAGGTTACCCTGTCGTGTACTGAACATGCAATGATGACTAAGATCAGGCTGCACAGGCTGATCTTGATCTATTCCATTCTTTTCTGGTGATGTTTTATCTCTTCAAAAAAAAAAAAAAACGAGAAAAAAAAAACAACATGTTTTTAGACCGGTCCAAATTTGAAAGAGAATTTGCTGATGGCAAATTAAATGTGAGTAACAAAATGAAATTTCTCCTAGGAGCTGTAGAAAACATTATGGGAAAAGGAGAAAATGCTGGTTACCAGTATTTTCTCCTTTTCCGATAATGTTTTTGAAAGCTTTATTTCTCAGGGTCTTGAAAACTCGGGATTATGACGATAGATATATGTGACTTAAAAACTGAAAGTTTTCCTCCGAAGTGTAGAAAACATTGTTGGGACCACTTCGCACGATATTCTTTCCGAGCCACTGGTTGTTTCCCAACATAAACATCGTCGAAAAAATGGTCAGCGTTGAGAGAGGAATGAATCCTGTCGTCATTCCTCAGAAAGAAATTGGCCGGGCCGGAAGTCGAACCAGAGACCCCCTGTTCTCAAGTCCTGAATACTACCGACTGAGCTACCGGAGCTGGGCTTTTATATGATATGATAGTACATCAGATACTATGAAAATCCCAGTCCTTGAAGTTGACTTACCATGGATGAGTCAAAGAATGGTTTGACACAGACGACACAAAGGTTCTAGGGAAATTATGATGTTCATGTTGAAGTGGTAGAGAATTCATAGGTCATGTCAACATTTAAGAGAATTGTCATATTTAACAGAATTACGATTTCTAACAAAAAGAATTATTTTTCTGTGGGGCAGTTTTGACGACTGCGGGTTTTCTTTCTTGTTGACATTTGAATGTAGGACACTCTCGATGGCAGTAGACAAAGGATTTGTGATAAAAAAAAACAGGACTCTACACAGTATCAATGAAGTTTTCACTTTTATATCACGTATCTAAAAATATTGTATTTACAAACTATATACAAACACATAGTAAGTTACCCTTTACCATCTAATTCCGAGTTTTAATAACCCTGAGGCAACACTTTTGAAAACATTATGGGAAAAGAAGAAATTGCTGATAACCAGCAATTTCTTCTTTTACAATAATGTTTTCAGCTTTTTCTCAGACAAATCCAGTATTTGAGCAGCACTTTGTTTTTCGTCAGCAAATGTTTTCAATTTGACATGCCTAAAATTTTATCGTCTGGTAAAGAGAAAATATTTACTATCATTTACACATGCACATGCTTTTATGTTATAAACCTTAAAGACACATCTTTACAGTCAGAGAGTAAACAAACGCTGTTAAAACTTAACAGTGTGTAGAATCTAGTTAGCTGCTTAAACGTAGATGAAAAAGCGATATACTTAGGTGTATGAGATAAAGAAACGCAAGGGATTTGACTTCAATTTAAACCCCAAACTGTGGTTGTAATAACTAGGGATAGTCCCCAGAGATTGAAATGCATTTTCTATCCGTCGTAATCTGTGCAATGTTGCAACCGTCAGGGGTAACATTTGGCATGAAGATACAAGAATGATTTTAGTTTCATTAAATAAAGATAAAATTGGTTAAAAAAAAAAAAAAACTGGATGAAAACGAGTAAAGATGTATCTTTAAAGTAAAAAAAAATTCAAATTTTAAAAAAAATTTTCGACAGTTAACTTGTATGAGGAGGTGAGTAAATCAGCACAGACCTGGCGTCGAATACTTTCTAAAGTATTCAAATACAAATACTTTGCGATTTAAGAATACAGACAGAACCCAATAAGCCATGCTCTGTGAAAAGGGTGCTTGATATTTTTGCGAAAAGTATCGACCCAGATCAGCCTGCGCAGTCTGCGCAGGCTGACCTGGGCCGAAACCTTTCGTTGTTGATCAGTTTTCTGTATGTCAAAGGACCAGTCTACATCAAGATTGAGTCGGTCGTTAAAAAATTGGCTTTTGTGGACCAATAATTATGTGATGACTTGCTTGGTATCATATATCACGGAGATTCATTAAGCCCCCTTTTCTCAGAGCATGGCTCAAATATGAATAAGCTGTGCTCTATTAAAGAGGGGTTGACTGTATCTCCGTGATGCATTAGACCAAGCAAGTCATCATATCATTACGGATTTATAAAATCCATTTTATCTGACAACCCAATGAATCTTGAGGTAGACTGGTTCTTCTACATGCAGAAAATTGACCGATAGTTAAAAAGTTTCGTCCCAGGTCAGCCTGCGCGGATTGCGCAGGCTGTCCTGGGTCGATACTTTTCGCAGATGCATTAGGACCCCTTTTTACAGAGGATGGCTCAAGTGAGTCATGCTCTGTGAAAAGGTCTCGGGTCTAATTCCTCTGCAAAAAGTATCGACCGAGGCAGTCAGCGCAGGCTGACATAGGCTGACACATTTTGCTGTTTGTAAATTTCCTGCATGTCAAAGAACAATTCTACCTCTGGATTCAGCCAATTGTTAGATAAAATGGATTTCATTGGTCCATAATTATGTGATAAATTACATGGTATGATGCATTAAGGAGATGCATTAATCCCCCTGTTGCCAGAGCATGGCTCACCTAATGAATGGCAAATTTGATATGCTCTTAACAGTGCATGAAATATGGCGAAATTTGAAATACTGATAGAGGAAATTGACGAGGTATTTAGAAACAAACGTGCAAAAAAAAAATGGAGACACAGAAAGCTAATCAAAATACGGCATTACATCAAAAATCATATGGAAATAAAAATAACAGAAAGTCTCATCTTTTTTTTCCTCGATTACTGGCCCAACAAATGTGAAAATAAATTTGCCCCCTCCCCCAGGTCTACGGCCCCTAACTCTCATATTAAAAGACGGAACCTGCCGAGACTGGCCGAATAGCCTTTACGAAAACGTCGATGTTACACGATATTTACCGATGAATTAGGGGTCGTAATCTGCAGAGATTGGCTGAATAGCCTTTCGGAAAACGTCGATGTTACACGATACATACCGATGAGTTAGTGAGTCTATGGTCCCTAACTCTCATATTAAAAGACGGAAGCTGCCGAGACTGACCGAATAGCCTTTATGAAAACGTCGATGTTACACGATATTTACCGATGAGTTAGGGGTCCTAATCCTTAACAAGAGCAAGAGCACCACATACAGGTGCCAACGCTCGACTGCGGTTGCTTGATTTTCAGTTAAAATTTTAAGTCAAAAAAGAGGCATAACTGTGTTAAAAATATTTTGATGGTTACCTACCGTTGTTGTATAGGTTCCCCTTTTGACTCTTAACAACTTGTCCAAGTTTATCTTAAGTAATCAAAGAGATATTACAAAATATCAAAGTTTTTTTTTGCCCCCATCACAACATTCCACTTTCCGAGCAGTTAGACTTTTACCAATAATGACCGCAGAAACAAATTCTTTACGGCACAGCCATAATCTATACTGCCCACGAAAAACAGCTATAGTTGCCCATGCGTCGTCTGATAAGTCAGGAAATCAAAGAAAACTGTACAGACTTGTAAAAGTACATGTCATATTAACATATTATGCAAAAAATAGTACGAGTCATGCTTCGTGAAAAGGAGTTTTAATGCTGACCTGGGTTGAAACTTTTTGCTATTCTACCTCCAGATTCTGTTGTTTGTTTGACTAGATCAAGTTTATGAATCTATAATCATGTGACGAAAGCCTCTCGGGTATGCATTGTTAGTTGTACGGTCAGGTGGCAGGGGACTTTGAAACTTGTTCACGGCTGTGGTGAATCATGTCGTCCCGAGCCGAAGGCGAGGTGGCGACATGATTCACCACAGCCGTAACAAGTTTCCAAGTCCCCTGCCACCTGACCGTACAACGAATTTATTATACTGCAAAGTTATACCATTACAACGTGTGTTAAGCGGATTTTACCTGTTTTTTTGTTTCAAAAATTGAGTACGCTGACGAAGTAGAATTTCCCTTCTGAGTGCCCCAATTTAATGAAAACTGACGTCACTGGGAGCTGACGTCACTGAAACCTTGGTAAAACGTGCTAAAACGTGCAGTTTGGCGCATAATCTTGATGTTAATCTTAATCGAAGCCGCTAGTTTGGATGTTGTGTTGAAATTGTAGTCATGTATACGGGGCTCTCGAAAGGTAAACTGCTTTTACGTTGGTTTTGCCAGTGTACATGATATATATGTTCGGGGCATATTATCCAATCAGATCACGAGATCTAACCTAGTACACAGGTACCTACATGTATTTACAGCAGTGTGGAAAGACACCCCGCTTATTCGTTGTAATTTATCTCTCAAAAAAAAACTTGATAATAATATAAGATATCACGACTGCGTTTCAATCGACTGTGTTGATTTACGCGAGTTATTTGGAATTGTATACATACATACGATCCGTGCTTTACCCAAAGCTATGAGCTTGCGTAAAGTTATACAAATATTTACTCAAATCGTAAAGTTACGGAGTATCGTGAAACTTGTTTTCAGACTTGATGCCTGCTTACGTAAACTGGGTACGCAGATTTCGTGCGTACGCAGTTTAGTGAAAGGCAGCCAATAGCATTATCCGTGTGTAGAACTGCGGTCAAAATAACGCATTTTATTATATTCTTATCAGTGAGCTACTGGGATTTCACAGTAAATAACAGCACTAGTGAAGATAAATATGGTATCATCACTCATGACGATATAGTTTTAGAATGTTTGCCGGAACTACTTTTTTACCCATATTGCTCATATTGTACCAATATTGATAATTATTAGAATAATTAGAATAAAAAAAAGGTGGATTAGGAAAATAATAAATAGGATAATCAACTTGTTGCGTGTGATATTAAAAATCTGTCACTCGAATGGGGTTTG
The DNA here is from genome assembly GCA_946811185.2 of Hippopus hippopus. Classification (NCBI taxonomy): domain Eukaryota; kingdom Metazoa; phylum Mollusca; class Bivalvia; order Cardiida; family Cardiidae; genus Hippopus; species Hippopus hippopus. The sequence continues at coordinate 51,778,971 of OX328108.1, read as the reverse complement.
ATGCGGTTAAAAAAACTCGTCCTTCGGACTCGTTTTTCAACCGCATCACACCTCTTTCTAGCGCCAGATTTTTAATATCACACACATTCAGTTGATTATCCAAAAAGAGCACCGCTCTGTCAGATAAACCACGTGATTTAAACCGCTTTAACTGACATTTCATTTACACTGCAAGAACAGTTCATTCATTTACACGTGCTTTCTGTTTTCACAGAGCTAAGCACCTGCAGTGCTTTGTACAAGGAGAGTTCCACGCGCTCAGCGGAAGTCAAACCAGGAATCTCTGAATCTCAAACCCAACACCACTGAGTCATGGAAAAACCTGTCCAAAAGGCGGTAATATATTGAAATGAGCAGAAACGTTTTCTAGACAGGCTATGCATATATGTATCATCCGTATATGCGTCATGTTCTGTGAAAAGGGGGTTTAAGGCATCTGCGAAAAGTATCGACCAGGTCAACCTGCGCAGTCCGCGCAGGCTGACCTAGAAAATACTTTTTGCCCTTGGTAAATTTTTTGCATGTCCAAGAACCATTCTGCCTCAGGATTCAGTCGGTTGTTAGTCAAAATGAATTTCATGACTCCATAATTTTATGAAGACTTGTTTGTTATAATGCATAACGGACATACACTTGACCCCCTTTAGCCAGAACATGACGCATATATATATCTGGTTGTTCTCTTCACACTAATTCATTATCCTAAGCATGAACTTCTTTTGAAAAAGAATCTCAAGCTTGTTCCATAGACTATTTTAACGTGTAGGTATGACCATAGGCTACTAAAACTCTATTTGGCTATCACGGAACACGAAATTTTCATTGGTAGATCATCGGACACCATTACTGAAAATAGCCTATATGTCGTATATCATACACCGTAACTAAATTTAGCACACGGGCCATCGCTTCTATATCGTATATAGGATATAAAGGCGATGCGCAAATGTGCTATTTTTAGTAACGGTGTCCGGTGTTCGAACAACAAAATTTCGATGTTTTGAGACAGACCAAATGGAGTTTCAAAGGCCTGTGGTATGACTGAGAAACTATCAGTAATGCTCTGTGAAAAGGGCGTTCAATGCATCTGCAATCAGCATCGAGCCATGTCAGCCTGTGCGGACTGCACCGGCTAACAAGGGTCGAAACTTTTTATTTTTTGTAAACTTTCTGCTTGCCCAAGGACCATTGCACCTCAAGATTCAGTTGTTTGTTAGACAAAAGATCCATTATTATGTTGCATAGCAGGCATGCATTTAACCCCCTTTTCCCAGAACATGATTCATATGTTTCGCTCATCATGAGTAAAGCACTCTTATACAACGTACGCAATCATAACTTTCACGTTTTATCAAATTCACCAACTCTGTTTATATCTTCTCGAGAATTTGCTTTCCTTTTTGTAACATTTTCTAAGTCTGTCAGAAAAGCATTTCTTGGCTGTAAGTAACCTGTGTCTATGTCCGTTGAACCACTGTAACCGTTTCCTGCTCTAGTATTATGCCAACTGTCGTCATCGATCGCTGGATTCACATGCGCATGCTCGTAATCCGGGTCCTCATCTTCGATAGAGCTCATTATTCTAGAGTTATCGTTATTGCCATTGACCTTGCTTCGGGCCTCGCTGGAAGAGTTGTTGTCGAAAGGCGAAGAATGTCTTGTTGACATAAGTCTCCTCATTTCTTCTTTCTTGTGGCGTTTAAAGAAGCCAATCTGCAAAAGAGGAAAAAAGAAACTGAGTTATACTCTAGCAAAAGAGAACAGTTTTATGGAACAATAATTTTATGGAACAGTTTTATGGAACAATAAAATCCAGTTAGTATTACCACCGAATGAATGATGAAGTACACTAGTCCTTTGAAATGTAGATAATTGACCAATAGCAAAAAGTAGGGTGTCAACGCTCGGCTGCAGTTGCTTTAAAAAATAGATTGATTTTCAGTTAAAACTCTTAAGTTGAAAAGGGGACATAACTGTGTCAAAATACTTTCATGGTCACCCGCTCCAGTTATATGGGTTCCCCTTTTGATAATTAACAACTAGACTAGTCCGAGTTTGAACTAAATAATTTCAGTTATAACAGAGATATTAAAAAATTTCAAAGTTTTTGCACAAGAATGACGCAGATTACGCAGACGACGCAGACCACGCAGGTTACGCAGATTACACAAACGACTCGGATTACGCAGACGACGCAGGTAACGCTGACGATGCAGATTACGCAGACTACGCAGACATAGACCATGAAAGGGCTATGACAACACCTGAACGTTTTCTTCGAAAACAACCGAGGTAAAAATAAGTCTACGGCAGAGTCATGAATAGATATTTGCTCTGGCAAATAGGGGCTTAATGCATCTCCATGATGCATTATACTAAGCAAGACATCACATAATTATGGATCCATAAAATCTATTTTGTCTAACAACTAACTGAATGAGGTAGAATTATCCTTTGACATGCAGAAAATTCAAAAATAGCGAAAAGTTTCGGCCCATGTCAGCCTGCGCGGACTGCGCAGGCTGACATGGGTCGATACTTTTCGCAAATGCATTAAGCCCCCTTTTCACAGAACATGGCTCATAATATATTTGTTCAGTGATTGGTTGATTTTCTTGGTCATTACTTTGAAATAAAACCTACCTTTATCAATATGGCAACGATGACTAGGAGAACGAGAAAAGCCGAGACCACAGACACAATCACCAACCAGATTGGAATGGACAGTTTCTTTCTCTCCATGTTGTTGGTTGTCTTGTGAAACATCGTCTCGACCTACAGAAGAAAAATTATTGACAATACATTAACTGTATAGCTCTCACTCGATAAACCTTTCATTATCACTTTGTATTATTGTTTTTGTTCGGGATTACAGATTTAAAATCACGAACCGTAAAGAGATGATTTATTAATCCCACTCGAAATTATTTATATTATCTCCTCATGGTACGTGATTTTAAACCTATAACCCCCCCCCCCCCCCCCGCCTAAAAAAAAAGAAAATAAATACTGAACGGTTTATCAAGTGAGAGTTATAGTGATGAATTTTCTTAGTATATGATACTAAATGTTTGGTGAGTAACAGGAATATCTAAGTGAATTATTTACGACATAGTTGTAATACTATTATGAATTTGTTGTACAGATTTCCAGTAGTGATTTGTTGAAGTTGAATGACATAGACAAAAGTGTCCTCGTTATTATTGCTTTTTTTTTTTAAGTAATCCATAAAATTTTAGTTGAAGGATCTTTAAAAATAGACACTTTGAAAGAAGTATAACTTTCAAAATTGTAAAAGAACTAACGATGCAAGCTGGCATGGGATTAAGTTTAAGTGTGTGACTAGTTGAGAGTTTGACATCGTCCTATCATCCTCGGTTTATACTAGTTTACTTGCTCAGACAATTTCTGACCATACCATTTGCTGGCCGTACTTGTCCACTTTAAAAGATATTGAATACCTTAACAATTGTGTAGTTCTGTTACACTCAAAGAATCTGTTCAAAATATGTAAAACACTTGAAAATTCTATCTTTTTGTATCATCAGATTTCCTTACCTCTTTGTCTAAAGACTTTCCATAGTTGACTCCTGGAATCGATAAACTAGATGCAAGCCGCACTGTGTCACGTGCCTAGAATATACAGATTAAATATACATCATTTCTTAAAGTTTTCTTTTTACAAAAAGAAACGCAACTATCACTTGTTTTCAACAGAAACCTTATAAAAAAACACTCATGTAAGACTTGGTGCTGATCAATAATCTATCAAGTAGTTGTAAAGTGTCAGAGTATGACTTATATCGATTACACCACGGATACAGCTTGTTTATTTATATCTTTCCTCAATCTCCTAAGAACTTGTTTAAAAGAATCTTGCTCAAAAGAGACTCTCGAATGACTAGCGCTGCCTGTCGTATCTGAACCAGGGTTTACTATTACAAATTAGGTTTACGCATTCTTTACCGTATATGCACATATACGATCCCTGTTTTACATAAAGTCATGGGCTGACATAAAGTTATGCAAATATTCCCTAAAATCGGAAAGTTATGCACTTTAGTGAAACTTGTTTTCTATCTTGATGCTTGTTTACCTAAACTGCGTATGCAAATTTCGTGCGTACAGTTTAGTAAGGTAGCCCTGAAAAGGATGAAGAATAAGACGTTTAATTTTTATAGCTATTTACCTGTAAGCGCACGAGTATTTGTCGGCTGACAGACAAGTTGACAGACACAAGGACGGATTCGTCCATCACAAAACTGTCTATGTCACATCGAAATCGTTTACATGGAAACGACGAGCAGTCCTGGAAACAAAAACATAGTACAGACAAGTTATTCAAAGCTGAAAGTGAGCATGCATGCATCGTTGGGCATGATGTATTTAGTTACGACCAGTTCGATCACTGTAAGCGGATTTGCTCTGAAAATCCGCTGGAAAATGAGTTGTTGATAGTTCAAGCATACATTAATTTTGAATGCTGATCTCTAGTTCATTCAATCAGCTTAATTCAATAATGCGGAACTCCGGTAGATGAGTCGTTAGCGTGCAGGACCTAAGACTGGGGGGTCGCTGGTCGAATCCCCAAGCTAGGCAAAATTCTTTCCGAGGACTGGTGATAATTATTGCAACAAGATTCATTCCTCTCTCACTGCTGATGTTTAGTGGGAAAGCAGCCAGTGGCTTTGGAAGAATATTGTGCAAAGTACTGGTAAAAAGAAACTCCTGGAAAGCAAAGATAGGTGCACTGGCTGCTGTATTTTAACTGAATCAATGCTGAAAACGGCGTGATACCTCAATCAATCAATCAAATCAATCAATCAATCAATCAATCAATCAATCAATCAATCAAATAATAAATCAATCGATCGATCGATCGATCAATCAATCAATCAATCAGTGTTTTTACTGGTACAGACATGTCAGTAGTAGTAGCGTCTCTTTGCTTGTAAACAAAGATGCTAGGTTGTTATAGAAACATACATGTTGAAACTTGTTTCACCATGAAGACTAACCTACTGTGTAGTATACGGGTTATTATGATGTCATCTATTTGAATTGTTTTTCAATAGCGCCACTCGTCTTTAAGTGCTTTTCAAATATTGGTGATTGGTACTTAATCCGCCTAAAGATACTTTGAGGTATATGAAGACTGATTAAAGATGTAATTTGATTGTGTCTTTAAAGTGAAGACAATGTATACATTATTTGAAAAACCTTATTGGTACGAAATTTGAAGCTCTGATAAATGGTAAAAACATTGTGGGAAAAAAGATGGTTGGACGAGGTATTGAGATAAAACCCACCACCTTTTAATCATTATAAACCTATTGGCTGGTAAGCGCGACTAACTGACCTTTTATGGACGATGTAGATCGAGCTTAGACTGTACAGGATATGCAGTTTGATCTTTGTTAAGGACAGTGTAGATCAAGATCAGACTACACAGAACATGCTGAGCGACCTTCTAATTATAATTAACCCTTTGTGTAGATGAAGATCAGACTGCACAGAACATTCAGTTTGATCTTTGTTGCGGCTAGTGTAGATCAAGATTAGACTGCGCAGAACATGCGGCGCGAGCCCCCCAATTATTATTAACCCTTTAGCTGTTGCGCGCGACTCACTGACCTTTTACGGGCACTGTAGATCAAAGTCTGACTGCAGAAGAACATGCGCTTTAATGTTTGTTGCGGACAGTGTAGATCAAGATCAGACTACAAAGAACATGCAGCCGTCCAATTATTATTAATCTTTTAGCTGTTGCGCGCGACTCACTGACCTTTTACAGGCACTGTAGATCAAAGTCTGACTGCAGAAGAACATGCGCTTTAATGTTTGTTGCGGACAGTGTAGATCAATATTTCGGTTATTGATGTCGAATTGAAAATTTAAGTGTAGATCAAGATCATACTACACAGAACACGATAAGGTAATATTATTTCCCCCTAAATCATAACTTTGAAACAGCAATATTTGGGTTATTGGAGGTTATTGATGTAAAGGATGTGAGCAGTACGTTTAATCTCGTTCAAACGTGTCCAGTCAAGTTTCTTTTTGTCGGTTATTTCATTATATAAATTTTACTACGATGTCTTTAAACAATTATTGACTTTCCGCCCCAAATTATTATTAACCCTTTTAATTGCCAAGCGCCACTCACTGACCTTTTGAGGACAGTGTAGATCAAGATCAGACTACAAAGAACATGCAGCCGTCCAATTATTATTGTTAAGTTTCTTTTTGTCAGTTATTGCGTTATATAAATTTTACTGCGATGTCTTTAAACATTTACTGAGAGCATAACTTTCTGCCCCAAATTATTATTTAACCCTTTGACCGGTCGCGACTCGCGGACTTTTTACCGACAGTGTAGATCAAGATTAGACGGCGCGACCCACCAATTGTTATTAGCCCTTTGGCTGCTAATCGCGACTCACTGACCTTTTGTGGACGATGTAGATCAGATTAGACTTCACAGAACATGCAGCGCGACCCCCCCCCCCCCACCTTTCCCCAATATCATACCGTTAAAGTCGTTTATTCCAGGACCAAATACAAAATTTGCGTAGTAACAGTTTACCCTGTGGCAAAAAGTACAAGAAGCGTGTCCAGACAAGAAATGTATCATTAAAGTACACTATGAAAGAAGTTAACAAAATTCAGTGCTAACTTTTATTCAAAATTGTGATAGAGGTACTGATGCAGTAAAAACATTGTGGGGAAAAGAGATACTGATGCAGTAAAAACATTGTGGGAAAAAGAGAAATTACTCAAACTTTATTCGTGAAAGACACCGTCTGATAACTATGATCAAATTACTCGATTTAATGTATGATTCGGAAAACACTGTGGGAAAAAGAAAACGTATTATCCTTATATTTTAAACATGATTAAAGCACACTCGTAGTATCTATTTGTTAAAGTAATTGAGATTTATAGTTAGTAAACAAATTTGAAATCTTAAAGGAGATGAGATCGGAAAATGTCGTATTTCGTTTTACGTTATGTTTATCAACACTTAAGGTGAAAAGAGCCTTCATAAATGAAGGAACAAAGTTACTTGTATTAAGAGCGGGTTTAACATCGTTTTTCAATTACATTTAATTATGTACGTATAACCAGAGTTAGTGTTCTAGTATTTCTTTTCCGGTACAAACTTTTTTTATTATCATCCCTAAACCCCTGACTGTTATTTAACACTGACTAATGAACTTGTCCGCTGGTACGGGACGAGTCCGCGACCCCGTATAACTATTCAGCCATGCTAATGAGACTCGGTTTTGGCGCGATTTATATGTCATATACACCCTTAAACACACACCCACACACCATGTTGAGGTGGAACAAGAACATTGCGAAAAAAGAAAAGTCATTTATCAAACGAGAAATATTTTATCAAAATATTTTACAAGCTTTAAAAGATAAATTCCCCATTCACTACGTCTTCAGTTTTTTTTTCTTTCTTTTTCGAGCGGTGTAAACTAATATCAAATTGCACAATTCACTTATTATGTAATTCATTCTCACTAATCAGTTACACTATAAAATGAGTTTTGTGGTAGTAAGTATTGTATTGTATTCGAGTTTAACACCGCTTTAACAGCATATGTCATATTACGGAGGTCAGTGGACCTATCTGTGTGTTTCCTTTTCTTACACCAGTACAAACACAACTTTCTTTCCAAGCCATTGGCAACTTTCTCACATGCATCAGAGGTGGGAGGCCTGAAACTCAAATAGGGATCCAACCCGCAACTCTCTGATCACGAGCTACCTGAGCTACCCGATCGGGTTTCGGGTAATAAGCGTTTCTGCATGTATGTATATCTTTAAACTTGTAAAGTACGTACATGCATGCGTTCATGTTTATGTGTCTGTGTGTTTAATATGTTGTTTTTTGTTGACTTTCCCAAGGAAAGCTTTTTATACTTTGAGTCAAAGAATGAAAACCGATCCGATTTGTTAGGTTTCCAACAGGATAGGCTGTTACAATGGGGAAAAATCTTGCTATTAAATACGCTCTGATAAAGCAAAACCGTAAAAAGAGCATACGACTTTGCAGCAATAAATTGGTTCTTTATTAGTGCCTGTGCCAATGACATAGGGAGATTTTCTCTCAAAAATCATCCTATTTCCTGAATGTGTTACGACATTATATTGTTCGATGGTAGTTCTCACAATGTTTTACGTTAAGAAAATATACAATGACTCACAATATGTTTACATTTTACAATGACACGACTCGATTTCTTGTTCATTATTGTTTATATTTCACAATATCGCACCCCAATTCGTCGCTTATCCCTATTTAGACTTTACAATGTCACGCCCCTTCCCTTTAACCCGTTCTGGTAAATCAAACCCGTAAAAAAGAGCGTACGACTTTGCAGCAATAAACTGGTTCTTTATTACATGGTCACTTGTATCGCTCTTTCCAAAATATTTTTAGCAAAAAATTTCTCACTGTATCGGACAGAGTAGACTCAAGATCTGGTAGCTCGTTCGTTCTGTGCAGTCTCGCAGGCTCCTGGATCTTCACTGGGTGTAAAACCACATAAAGCCCCGCAAAGCAGCCTATGGATTAATGTCTAGTACCTATTTATATCATTGATTATGATGCAAATGACAAAAAAAATCAAGTCGTTTCCCTTTAAATTAAAAAAATTAAATGACTCAAATAAGATTGGACAAGACGCATCATCCTTTTAAAGTCCAGTACCCATTTATATGTCAATGTTTTTGACTTGAAATCGGATTAAGGTAACTTATAAAGAGAGCCGGTTAATGTTTACATAAATATTATTAATAACCCTAGTAATGGATTAGATTTAGCAAAAATGTAAGATATTGGTCGAAAGTTATAGAAGTTGTTTCTTTCAGCAATGGAATGATTTTTTCTTGACAACCCAACCTTCTAGCAAGTGAATTCGTGTACTGATAAGTTTAATTCTAGGAAATGTAGGCAAAGGCACCACATTTTAGAAAAACAAAGCAAAGAAATCGGTATTCAACCCTTTCTTTCAATTTCTGGCAGTTTCTATTCATGAAATTTGAGAAAACCCTGACAAATGATACGTGACGCTTTACTCTTTCCTTTTGACCTGCGTATTTGTCGTTCAATTCCCAGCCGTTTTAGAGCCGATACTCCTTTTCCTAGAAAAATCGACTTTTTTATTTGCAGTCAGATCGAATCAATATACTGACCGACTTTTACGTTCTTGGTGTCTGTCCACGATAATTTTTCGCTTGGAATTCAAATTGGAAGTCAAAATTTACCTAAAGATCATAGTGAGATCGTAACGTTGCCTGAAAGATTTTAGATACGCTATTAATACAGTAACTTAAACAAAAAGTGGCTAAAAATCGTTTGTTATGAACCGAATTGCGTGATCTTTGTGTCCACTTGTATTAACTTTCGCTCAGAAATCCATTTATGGGGGGTAACGAATACATTCTGGTGAGATGGCGGTTAAAAATGACCTCATTTTCTATAAAAATTACCATAGAAGATCAGCACAAGACAAAAACAAAAACAAACCTTTGTATATGTTATTATACGCACTGGCATTAGCATTAAGAAAAAAAAACAGGTAAAATCCTTTGAAATAACCCTCGTAGTTTATGAGAAGAAGTTGTTCGAAAATTGAGACAATGGGCGGACACAGGCATACACGCACGATAGACATAGGGCCATTACATAAGCTTGCTGACCTTTGGCCAGTGGAACTAAAACTTTCGTTGTGTAAATGATACGTAGGTTGAATATATTCTTCAAGATACTGGCATACCAGACTGTTACTGTAACCATTAGATGAAATAGATAAAACTTACCCATATAATGTTCACATTCCCCACTCCATATCAAAACTTTCCTTTTATTAGAAATATTCATAAACGTTAACACTGTTGGTCTCTAACCACGATAAGTCACTTTTGAACTCAGAATTCACCTAGAGATTAAAGTGATATCGTAATATTACCTGAAATATTTCAGATAGGCTATTAATGCAGTAACTCTAACAAAAAAATGCTAAAATCATTGTTCATGAATCGATATTCATGATCTTGGTACCTATTTGTATTAACTTTTGCTAAGAACTCCATTTACGAAGGTAAGGAATACATTTTTGAGGAGTCGGAGGCCGGAAATGACGCCATTTTCTATAAAGATTACTATAAAAGAACACCAAAAGGTAAAAGTAGCTTTATATATGTTATAACGCATACTGGTATTAGTGTATGGTTTAACACGTTTGCATTTGACTAAATTTAAATCGTCCTTGATTGGATAATAAAGTAGGCCGTCATTTATTAAGTTCATTAAGCCCTGCGGTGTTCCATTTACTTTATTATCGTTAAGAACTTCAGTATAAAACTTTCATTTCACATTTTCGACTTCTATCATCACAAAGCACTTTTAAACATGTAATTTAAGTGCCTTTGTAATTTTCAACAAACGAGTCATGCATAGTGTAATACAAAAGTGATTAAACCATACTGACACAGAGAAATGGTGTGGCAAACGCTTCAAAATGACCCAAACGTTCAATTATGATATCTGACATTGAGAATTTTATAAACCGAGTAACAAGCTGGAAATGATATTTACCAGGACAAGAAATGGCATCAGATTGTTTTAACTACTTATCCTGTTGTCTAGTTAATAAACTGACAAACATGATTGGACACGTTATCTATGTTTAGATCATGACGAAAATGACCTGTTAAGAAATCAGACAGTCGTTCTAAAATTAGACAACCAATTAACTGCAAAAGGAAGTGGACTAATCAGAAGAGATTCTGATCCGTAAAATACATTGTAAAGAGTGTGTATGTCAAAAAAAGTTCCCATACTGAAACATTTCAACCATTAAGTGCTTAACCATTCATGAGTCTGATTGTTTTACAAGCAGTACTACATCATGCATGCATTAAATAAAGCAAGACCTTTCCTGCATTTCTACTGATGTAATATATATAAATACATATAATATATTTAATTACATGTAAGAAATGTAAATTTCAGTATGTTGGACAAACCCACCAGAAATGTGCCAATCGCATAAATAAACATAAATTTGACATTCTACATTTCCCTGATATGATTACAAATGTTTCAGAACATTTCAATTCCCCTGGACATATCATTCATGATTTTACATTTATGTCTATTGAGAAAGTTTCAAATAACAGGAAAAGACTATTGAAAGAAACATCTTGGATGCACATTCTTGGTACTATTACTCCACATGGAATGAATTCTAAAGTATTATTTGAATTCTTTAGTAAGGAGCTTACTATTCTATATATATATATCTAACCTTTTACCGCACAATCCCTACTTCTAAAAACCCTACGAAAGAAGCCCTTTGAGAGCATAGTGGAAAAAGGGGAGAATGATGGTAAAAGGAGAAAATGCTTGTAACCAGCATTTTCTCCTTTTCCTACAACATTTTCTACTTTTCCCACAATGTTTTCTACTGTTCCCAAAACAAATTTCAATTTCTAAGTCACATTTGATTTGTCGTCTGCAAAGAAATAATACTTTCATTTCAGTCAAGTCCACGATTTTGTCGTCTGGTAAAGAGTTAAAGTAATTAGAAGTAGTTGTATTGAATATGTATCTCCGGTAGATATGGTCTGAGTGATAGAAATCATCTTTAAAGGGATTGGGACAGTGTGAGGAAAGCAGCATTTGCGGGCTACTGGATTTTCTCACAGTGTTTTCATATTCCCGTTTTTTCCAACAGGGATTTTTGAAACAGGGTTGTTTGGTAACAGTTTATTTATCATTGGTGTTAATTTGAATCGGAGACAAGATGACTAATGACTTCAATTTACATGTTACTCAGGTCAGCCTGCTCTACTGCATTGTCTGATCTTGCCTCAATGCACACTCTCTATTACGATTATTAGGTAGCTTTATAAGCTACAGTAACTTTTGCATTGCTGTTTTTTTTTCCAACAGTTGTACGTAAAGAGCATGTGGGAGCATGCTTGTAACCAGCATTTTCTCCTTTTCCTACAACATTTTCTACTTTTCCCACAATGTTTTCTACTGTTCCCAAAACAAATTTCAATTTCTAAGTCACATTTGATTTGTCGTCTGCAAAGAAATAATACTTTCATTTCAGTCAAGTCCACGATTTTGTCGTCTGGTAAAGAGTTAAAGTAATTAGAAGTAGTTGTATTGAATATGTATCTCCGGTAGATATGGTCTGAGTGATAGAAATCATCTTTAAAGGGATTGGGACAGTGTGAGGAAAGCAGCATTTGCGGGCTACTGGATTTTCTCACAGTGTTTTCATATTCCCGTTTTTTCCAACAGGGATTTTTGAAACAGGGTTGTTTGGTAACAGTTTATTTATCATTGGTGTTAATTTGAATCGGAGACAAGATGACTAATGACTTCAATTTACATGTTACTCAGGTCAGCCTGCTCTACTGCATTGTCTGATCTTGCCTCAATGCACACTCTCTATTACGATTATTAGGTAGCTTTATAAGCTACAGTAACTTTTGCATTGCTGTTTTTTTTTCCAACAGTTGTACGTAAAGAGCATGTGGGAGCATTGTGGGTGGGGGAGAAAATGCTGGTAACCAGCATTTTCTCCTTTTCTCACGATATTTTCGACTCCTTCAGAGATGGAGTCAATCATTTAAGCAAAAAAGCTAAATTGCTTTGAATATCTGAAAATTTTCCTAGTGGTAAAAAATTCAAAGTATTGGTGTCATACAGCTTTTATTTTCTTTTAACACGACAGTTTTTACATGCATTTTTCACATTAAGCTTTAAATTTGCATTTTTCCTATAATTTTTGCATCTTCTTAGATCATGTTTGTGTTAAATATACTAAAGCTGTGTTTCCCCCCCCCCCCCCCCCCCCAAAAAAAACAAAAAAAACTTAATTATAACGCGTTGGAGGAACCTGGTAAATCAAATAGAGAACGTTGACGATTTCTTGCTTGTTTCATTAACTCAAAACACAAAGGGAAATTCATTCTTAATATCTTTTTATTTACAAGCAATACAATCATGATACAATAAGATGAACAACAGATGAGTAACACTTTTAAGAAAATGAATGACATTCTTAAGAAAATGATAGACACTTTTTGAAAAATGAGTAACTCTTTTAAGAAAATGAATGACACTTTTTAGAAAATGAGTGTCACTTTTTGAAAAATGAGTGACACTTTTTTGAAACGGACCCTACGGGAATTACGTTTAAAAGTACAAAAACGTAGAAGGTAGTGACCTTTTTGAAAAATGAGTGACACTTTTTTGAAACGGACCCTACGGGAATTTACGTTTAAAAGTACAAAAACGTAGAGGGTAGTGACCTTTTTGAAAAATGAGTGATACTTTTAAGAAAATGAGTGATACTTTTTAATATTTGTGTGACAGTTTTTAGTATCTGTCTGACACATTTTTTTGAAAATTGAGTGACACTTTCTTTTTCTTTTTGAGAATTGAGTGACAATGAAGAAATATCTTACAGGTTTATATATAAATGTCGTAATATCGTTGAAAGCAAATTTGACAGTGGTCGACCATCAAAACCCGTATGGCTCTGTATCAAAGAGGTCTACTTTTCGTCTTTTTGTATAAACCATTTGATAACTTTTTTGTTCTTCTCTATTATACAATTTTCTTTTCTTTTTATCCCTACAAATTTTACTAGGATTGGTCACAGTGATATTTGAACTACTTTGAGGGTCTGTGACTATATCTTTCACGCTATGAAAATTAATGAGTTGACTGTTTTTATAATTTAGGGTAAATCCCCTCACTTTACAAGTTTCATTGTTTTCATTCGTTTTGTAAGCATAATTTTTTGGCCCCCCAGACACAAACTCCACAATGTACTCTCCATTCTGAAGCTCATTCGTCAGTTCACCCAAGTAATCACCTAGAGGTGGATCATACTCATTTGGACGACTCACGTATATCACACTGTCCGTATCGTAATACAAGACTCTTCTGTTTAATGCCTCAAGTACACTGTAAAGTTTAAGTCTGGCCCAGCACGTTGTAAATGTTGCCAAATATATATTGGTTTTGTTATCTTCGGGTTGACAATCGTCCTTATACTGCCATTCGACTTGTATCGTATCATTAGACAATATATGAAAATCGATGGGTTGCTTCAATGGATCGGAAAAAAGTTGAAAAAACATGTTGGCCTGACTTTCGTGAAAAAATTCCGTTTGTCGCATATTAAGTCTCTGACCAAACTTTCCCCAAAAGCTATTGAGACACAGTTTTGCCAAAGCTCTAAGTCCTGGGTTCTTTCGAATATTTTGTCGATCCAATGAGACCCCTTCTTTTTCCACATATTGTCCGATGTACTTATTCATATCATCGTAACATTTAATCCATTTGGGAGGGCCGCTTGCTTCTTGTTTAAATTTCAAAAATGTGTTAATATATTGAGCAAACAGTCCTCCTTCATGGGTTTTGGGGTCATATTGAGTGCTTTCTTCCCAGTGGTATACTTCATAAATTTTTGTGATTTTATACCCTAATCTGACAGCCGTTTCTATTTCGGGGGTGCACCACGTACCAGTCAACTCTCTTTGTTCATTTGTACATTCGCACGGGGTTTGACTTTCGGTATCCGCGCAGGTCCGACATAAAGAAAACTTTAGTTTGCCGTTGGACCTGTAAAGAAGGACTGGGTGATAGAGTCCCCTGGGAGGGATAATCTTCACCTTGGCAATACCAAAATAATCCTTGATGTCCCCGAAATCTTTGGTAATGACTGTGGGGTGACCTAAGGGATATCGACAATACTTGTTTACCCATGGATACAGACTCGTAAAATCCACATATTTCACTCGCTCGTTTTCTTTTACTTTGTAATAGAGCCGGCTCGCATTGGTGCGACCCCCAAAGAAACTTTCTCTCGGGTCTAGTCGATCCATGATATCTAGCTGAGAAATGAATTGCCGAAGTTCAGGGTTTTGGTTTTGTTGTTTTTTGAAGTCGTGATCCCAAATACAAATATATTTCATACCTGAATTTTCGAGGTGTGTTTTCTTTTTTAATGTCAATGCGTACAATTCGTCCAAAGACTGGTGTGTGAGTGGATGGTACGTTTCTTCACGATTGTCAGAGAAACACACGGGACAACCATGAAATATACAACCGTGATATTCATAGACCGTGTTGGTTTCTCTACAATATCCGTCCAATTTGTAGCGAGTGCCGGGGATCGTTTTCTCCCCTTCATTCAAAGCATGTTGGATGTGGACGTTATCGAGTTTCGCCCTCCACTCTAACCATTGAATTGACGCTTTACTGTACTGATCATTGTAACCACTGGGAGGAATTTTCGCTATGGGGGAACTCACGAATTCTTTCTCGCACACTTTCTCTCCATTCAATTCGGATTCGTGGACCCATTCGTTTCCGTTTTGTATATACAATTTTTCGTCGATGACTTTTGCGGGTACCCATTGATCATTGCCTTGCAGTTTTACGCGCCATGTTTCTTCCATTTCCGCTATGGGGGTACTTACAAATTCTTTCTTGCACACTTTCACTCCTTTCAATTTGGATTCGTTGACCCATTCGTTTCCGTTTTGTATGTACAATTTTTCGTCGATGACTTTTGCGGGTACCCATTGATTATTGCCTTGCAGTTTTACGCGCCATGTTTCTTCCAAAAAATTGGTTCTAAAAACATTCATGCAAACGGAAGCTATAGTGACTGAATCGAATGGATCCACGGCTCCAACCCATTGTTTCTCTTCCTTCCCTTTTTTATTGACAACCACTATCTCTTCCCCCGTAGCACTCATTAATAAATGTCTAAATTTCATACAAGCTTGTCTTAAAATATCTACATCACTTCTACAATATTGTAACATTTCTTTTCTAAAATCAAATATTTCATTCTCTCTCTCACTCAACCACGCTATTAACTCGCTTCTTTCTTTCTCACTCATAAAATCGTAACCATAATCTTTAGCATCAGGGTAGGGTCCAACATAATTTTGATTCTCTCTAGTATTAAAATAATGCGGGAACCACCCTTTTTTCAATTCTTGCAAGTCAAATGCTTTCGGGAGTGCTGATAATTTCATGGGTAAAAAGCTGAGGCTGTCAATCACCTTTATATGTAAATTTTTCTCCGCTGTCATATACATGATTTTTGAGCCGTTGTAAATAATTTTGGCAGGTCTTATGGATTGATCGATCAAATATTCCAGAATAAAATAGCCATCATACCCTTTCATGTTATGGGCAACAACCTTGAAATATTCGTGTTGATCCGTAAAGAGCCATTGTCCAAACTTTTCGGCCGTATCCGCGCCCTCGAATATGGCTTCTCTGAATCCGCATTTACCGGGGCAAGGACCTGGGTCCTCATTCTCGTGCAGATCAAAATTGTCACATTCCTTACAACGGGGACCACAACCCTTACATACGGAATCGGGAGTCAGTTCTTTTTCAATGCATTTAGGGCATACTGAATGAGCCACAACAAAGTTTGGACGGTGGGTCGCTTTACCGCACCATGCTGTTTTGCAATTCTGACATTTGGAGCAAGATTTACACATCTCTGGCAATTGACAGTCCTTACAATTTAATTTTGAATCGGGTACGTATCCTTCAACGCAGTAACTCATCTCATCCTGACTGCATTCAAAATCAAAAAATATAAATTTTGGAATGTAATATTCTTTGGCCGGTGTGGCTCTTAAATAACATTTATGATCATCCATGACATATTTGTGACAGGAGGAGCACTGGTATTCGCCACATCGATGCTCCTCCTTTTTACGTTTGTCTGTTCTCAACACCTTGAAACATGTGGGGCATTTCCACCATTTTTCGCATTGTGAAGGGCCACTGGGCTGTCCTTTCTTTTTCCCTTTGGTATGTAAAGGGACCTTCTTATGTTCGTCGTAACACTCTACTGATCTACAAGTCATGTTACAGTTCGCGCATTTGACAGGCTCCTCATCATAACATAAGTTTCTCTTGCAGACAATACACTTTATTTCGCATTCATGGTATTCCCTATGATCATAATGTTTGAGGCATTTATCGCAAAAGTATATGGCGAAGAAGAACCCCGTGATGCTGGTTATGGCGTGAAAGTGCTCGTCGTCCACTAAATAAATGTAGACACACGGGCGGTCATCACTGCTTGGCGCTGTAATAAATTTATTGCCTAAACGAGCACTCACCACCATCACACGAACCCCGAGAAGCTCTTCAAACGCCCCCACATCATTGAGACTGGCCGGTCTGTCTGCGTTTACCCCGGCATACTGACATAATGCTTCTGCTAACTGTTTCTGCTGTTTAAGGTTTTTGTTCACTAGATCATTGTAATAGCTTTTTGGCACTTTCTGGTGTTCCAATACTAAATCTAAATTACTTTTACCCTGTCTCTTCTTCGTCACCTCCTTCCACTCTTCTTGACTGCATCGGCGTAACTTTGCCCAGCCGACGCCTATAGCTCTCGCCATACACATGTTGTCTTCATTCTCGATAGTAACAATTGACTTTTTTAAATGTAGAGAGTTTTTCTCACCTTTAATTTTTGTAATTCGTCTCCTCGCTCCTCCTTTGGGTAGGTCAATGGATCCAACGATAATCTCAAAACTATCATCAATGGAGAGATCTTGGTTGCTGTTAAGTACTTTCTCAATAATCTCCATCACCGTGTCGACGTGTAGGTTCTCCCAGGGTTGTAGGGGAACAATAATGGGATCGTGTAATCCATTATGGTGGATGACCACTCTTCCCAAATCATTCTCCGCTAAATAACCCCGAGCTTTTTCTAACACATCTTCAAACATCTGGTGAAGTCCTTTCTTTACGTCTTGTAACCGTAATCCATGATGCTGTTCATTCATTTTCACTTGGTAGGTCCGATCCACTGCCGCATTTTTTGCATACGTTCTTTCTGATTTCTTTTTCATCGTATAGTTTAAGTTGTACGCTGACCCCTGCTGAGATTCTCGCACTGTGCTTGGAGATTCAGGGTTCCACTCTCCATCTTCTATACAGACTCTGGCTATATTGTCCATTTCCTCGTCAAATAGAAGAGCTTTAATGGACGCCTCTATCTCCTCTTCCCTTCTTATATATTGCAGTGCCAGTTCTAAATCGTCTGTAATGGTCTCACTCGTAATGTTTATTGGCCCGTCCAAATGTTCCAACACATTTTCTATTTGTCCGTTCACAAACTCAGAATCGTATTCCAGGTTTTGTAGTTGAAATAAACGGAACCTCACTATCGGAGAATCTTGAATTCCTATCGTTGCCGCAAAATTCATTAATTCCTCAGCATTGGTAAAAGAGTTCACAATAATTTCTAAAGTAGCTTCAAAAGTATTCATGTTGACGGTTTCAATTCTAGAATTAGAATGATAAGAAACGGTCAATAGCGTCCATAAAAACTGCAGCGACAGCCTCGTTTTCAAAAAGAGGCGTGATTTTATTTTTAGAAATAACGTCATAATTCTTCATTTTGGTTAGTGGACTATTTTCAGATTAGGATCAAACAGCTATGGACATGTCGACCCTTTAGACAGAAAAATAACCAATCAGAAGGCAGGGTCAGTCTTCACAGTAAAACAAGTTTTAACATGTATGTTTCTGTAACACTCAGGGAAGGTTACAATTACTAGTTTTTACCCGAGGCCATTATTCTGTTTTGCGCAGTCTGATCTTGATCTACCCAATAAGTAACAAATATTAAACTACATGTTCTTCTGTAGTCTGATCTTAATCGACACTGTGTGCAAAAGGTCAGTGATTTGCACTAAGCTGCCAAAGGGTTAATAATATTGGGGCGGAAAGTCAATAATTGTTTAAAGACATCGCAGTAAAATTTATATAAAGCAATAACTGACAAAAAGAAACTTAACAATAATAATTGGACGGCTGCATGTTCTTTGTAGTCTGATTTCGATCTACACTGTCCTCAAAAGGTCAGTGAGTGGCGCTTGGCAATTAAAAGGGGGCGGAAAGTCAATAATTGTTTAAAGACATCGTAGTAAAATTTATATAATGAAATAACCGACAAAAAGAAACTTGACTGGACACGTTTGAACGAGATTAAACGTACTGCTCACATCCTTTACATCAATAACCTCCAATAACCCAAATATTGCTGTTTCAAAGTTATGATTTAGGGGGAAATAATATTACCTTATCGTGTTCTGTGTAGTATGATCTTGATCTACACTTAAATTTTCAATTCGACATCAATAACCGAAATATTGATCTACACTGTCCGCAACAAACATTAAAGCGCATGTTCTTCTGCAGTCAGACTTTGATCTACAGTGCCTGTAAAAGGTCAGTGAGTCGCGCGCAACAGCTAAAGGATTAATAATAATTGGACGGCTGCATGTTCTTTGTAGTCTGATCTTGATCTACACTGTCCGCAACAAACATTAAAGCGCATGTTCTTCTGCAGTCAGACTTTGATCTACAGTGCCCGTAAAAGGTCCGTGAGTCGCGCGCAACAGCTAAAGGGTTAATAATAATTGGGGGGCTCGCGCCGCATGTTCTGCGCAGTCTAATCTTGATCTACACTAGCCGCAACAAAGATCAAACTGAATGTTCTGTGCAGTCTGATCTTCATCTACACAAAGGGTTAATTATAATTAGAAGGTCGCTCAGCATGTTCTGTGTAGTCTGATCTTGATCTACACTGTCCTTAACAAAGATCAAACTGCATATCCTGTACAGTCTAAGCTCGATCTACATCGTCCATAAAAGGTCAGTTAGTCGCGCTTACCAGCCAATAGGTTTATAATAATTAAAAGGTGGTGGGTTTTATCTCAATACCTCGTCCAACCATCTTTTTTCCCACAATGTTTTTACCATTTATCAGAGCTTCAAATTTCGTACCAATAAGGTTTTTCAAATAATGTATACATTGTCTTCACTTTAAAGACACAATCAAATTACATCTTTAATCAGTCTTCATATACCTCAAAGTATCTTTAGGCGGATTAAGTACCAATCACCAATATTTGAAAAGCACTTAAAGACGAGTGGCGCTATTGAAAAACAATTCAAATAGATGACATCATAATAACCCGTATACTACACAGTAGGTTAGTCTTCATGGTGAAACAAGTTTCAACATGTATGTTTCTATAACAACCTAGCATCTTTGTTTACAAGCAAAGAGACGCTATTACTACTCATGTCTTTAAAAAAAAGAGTAGCAGCAGTTCGAATTAGAAACTACCTTTTTTTTTCCTAAGACATTCGAAATTCGTGTCTGAATGGGTAGAAAAGATTGTGGAAAATGAGAAAATGCTGGTAACATTCAATTTCTCCTTTTTCCACAATGTTTTCAAAAGTCTTTTGTCTTAGGGTTGTTAAAACTCGGAATTATGTGGTAAAGGGTTAAAGCAATCGTCCAGCAACACAATCGAACGTCATTAACAGGAAGTTACATAGTATTACATTGCATACTATATTACAAAACCAACGAAAAAAATACAACCATCAAATATATGCAAGTTATCAAAGTTTGTGTAGTCTACATTGAATTTCGCTTATTCAGGGTGTAAGGGAATTGAATGTTAGCCATGTTCTGTGTAAAGGGATATTAATGAATCAGCGAAAAGTACCCACCCAGGTCAGCCTGCGCAGTCCGCGCAGGCTGACCTGGGCCGAAACATTTTGCTATTTGTCAATTTTCTGCATGTCAACGGATCATTCTACTAACAGAATCAGTTGGTTGTTAGATAAAATCGATCTTATGGATCCATAATTATTTGATGCCTTGCAAGGAGTTGCATTAAACCCCCTTTTTCCACATGGTTCATATGCAAGTTATCAAAGTCTGTTTTGTCTACAATGCATTACATTTATTCAGTCATAGTGTAACGGTAACGTTAGAATTGAATTTATGACGTCACTTACTACACTAATAGCGTAACCGCCAGGGGACTCTGCAGACGGAATACTGACATCACGTGACGTTTCTGTACAGGGTTGCTTTAAAGATTGGTCAAGACCGTACCTTGTGATCTGTAACAGAATTAATCGTATTAGATTTTAAGCCTTTGCCGACGATGGTTATGTAGGAAAGCAGCCAGTGGCTTAGAAAAAATATTGAACAGAGTACTGTTAAAAGAAACTCCAGGAGAGCATGGATAGGTGCACTGGCCGCCGCGATATAACTGAAATAATGTTGAAAACGGCGTTAAACACCATAATTATACTCTTTGCCAGACAACAAATTTTAGACTGGTCCAAGTTGAAAGCATTTGCAGATAGGAAATCAAATGTTACACAATTATGAATTTTTTCTTGGAAAGGCTTGGAAACATTGTGGGAAAAAGAGAAAATGTTAGTTATCAGCATTTTCTCCTTTTCCAACAATGTTTTCAAAAGTCATCTTTCTTAGGATCGTTAAAGCACGGGACGGTGTGGTTGAGGGTAATATGTGTTTGAAATCCTTTAGTGAGTCTTAATTCTGAAACACAACCGTGGGAAAGAAGCGAAAGAAAGTAATAAATCTGAAGCTTAAAAGACACATTTATACTCGTTTTCAGCCAGTTTTTAGCCTACTTCATCTTTATTTTACCATACTATAATTAATGTTGTATCTTCATGCCAAATATCGCCCCTAACGGTTGTAAGGTTGCACAGATTACAACAGATAGTAAATGCATGTCATTTACTTGGGGGCCATCAAAGTAAACACGGTTGTGATGTTTCCGCTTTTAAATCGAAGATTTCCGATATACGAATATTTATTTATCCCTCTCACAATCTATATCGACGATTTATCTGTTTACACTGCTAACTAAATTTTGAATCATTCTACAGTGTATCAAATTTTACAGCATATTTCTCTCTGGCTGTCAAGATGCATCTTTAAGTCACCAAGTGCTCTACTGGGCAAGCCACAATGGAGTGGTTCTTAAGTTTCAGTCTAGAAGTTACTACTATTATCTTGAGATTTAAATATCATCATAATGATGCATCTAAGATCTGATTCTCCAAAAATGTTTTTATTTAAGTCAATAATCTACAATCTTGAGCCATACTATGAAAAAGGGGGGTTTCTTGCAGGCTGACCATGGCCGAAACTTTCTGCTGTTGGTCAATTTTCCGCAGCACAAAGGACAAGTGTACCTCATGATTTAGTTGGTTGTTATATAAAATGGGCTTTACGGATCCATAATACTGTGATGACTTGCTTGGTATCATGCATCACGGAGATGCATTAAGCCCCCTTTTGCCGGAGCATGACTCAAATTGTTTGACCAAATACACTCAAGCCATAATCTGTGAAAAGGGGATTTAATTTGCATCTGTAAAAAGTATCGACCAAGGTCAGCCTGCGCAGTCCGCGCAGGCTGACTTGGGTCGATGCTTTTTGCTAATGGCCGGTTTTCTGCATGCCAAAGGACCAGTCTTACTTCTGGTTCAGTCAGTTGTTAGACAAAATGGATATTATAGATCCGTAATCATTTGGTGACTAACCTGATTACCATGTACCACGGAGATGCATTGAACCCCATTTTGCCAAAGCATGGCTTACTTCTGATATAAATCTAACAAAAAAAAAAATCAGTGTTCGCCTTGATAAAATTTATATCAAAGAAAGTCCTTACCCAAACCGATATGTTTGTAACCAGTGGCTCGTTTCTATGTATAATGGCGGGAACGAAGGCCAATATTTCCGAGTTTTCTAGGGGACTTGGGCCCAAGTTTTTCACGGAATACCGATGTTCGACGTCAGTCCATGTGTTCCACGCCTGCTGAACCCCTAACGTGACTTGTTCTGGTCCCGATATACTGGTAAAATGTAAAAAATTTTCATCATCATCATGAATATACCTAACAAGATGAGTACAGATATTTGTAAGATAATTAAAGACCCAGTAGCTGCAAAAGTAAACAATGCAGTTGTTAAAACGTATTTGAATTCAAATCATATCTCTTCTGGGTATGGAAATTATTGTGAAGATGACAATCTGTGATCGTATGGTCGGTCCAAGTGTTAGTCACCGGTATAAAACTGAATTTTCAAATCAGGTAAAAGTAAACAAAAGATAGTGTGACCTGGCAACTTTTGACCTGCTTTTAAAATAATTTTTCCACCAGCGACTGACACTTTGACCTACCATACAATAACAGATTGTCATCTTCACAATAAGCTCCATACTTTTAAACCATATGAGTTAATTTAAATGCATTTTAACACCCAGTTTGTTTACTTTGGCAGCTACTGGGGCTTTAATCCTGATACATGTGTAGGGCAGTTAACAGTAAATACTATTGGGGTTAAAGTCCAGTTCCAGTCGCTGGCAGAAAAAAGGCTTGCAAAACTAAAATCATCAACTTTTATAATAGTTTTAACGACGTATATTACAAATTTTTCTCACGGACAGATTTTTTTAAAACTTTGCATATACAAAGCTCTTCATGTCTGTAGGAGATTAAGGTTAAAAAAAGATGTGGGTCACCATGCTTTTGAAAGAAGTATATACAGTTCCAAAATTCAGCTTACATTGGATTTAAAGCGTCTTTCTTTAATAGTCATTTAACAGGAAAATAACAGGAAAAATATACAAATATACATCATTTTAATAAAAATTCATATATTTTTGCACAAAAAATTAATAAAAGCCTGGTTTTGAGCATGGTAAATGTACAAATATGCATGTTATATATGGACCATTGAGTTAAAAAGGAAAAAAAAAATAGAATAAAAGCTCACCAGACATAGTGGGAAAAGGAGAAATTGCTCAATAGAAGGGATTTCTCCTTTTCAATCAATAATTTTCTATTGTGGAAACAGCTATACTTCCACAGCTTTAAATTTCCTGCCTTTTTTTCCTTGTTTGGTGTGTAACGCCATGACAGCAGCATTTTAATTATTCACGGTGACAGTTCAAAGATCCATTTTTTTTCTAGTCACCAATACTACCCAAAGAGAGTGCTACTTGTTTCAGTGCACCAACAGTATTACCATTATGTGCAAAAAATACATAGGTGCACTTTTGATTCAATATCTACGAAAAAAAAACATGCGCAATAGGATGCGCGCGAACATTTGTCATATACGTCGTTAAGACTTACATTTCTGCCATCACCTGAACCGGATATTTCACTGTATTTGCGAACCTGCAAGTCAATATAAATGAGCTATGCTCTGTGGAAAGAGGGTTTATTGCATCTGCAAAAAGTATCAACCCATGTCTGCATGTCAGAGGATTATTCTTTCTCTTGACTCGGTTGTTAGTTCAAATGGATTTTATGAATCCATTATTATGTGATGACTTGCGTGGTACAATGCATAACTGAGATCCCTTGAACCACCTTATTGCCAGAGGGCGGCTCAAATTAGTTAACCGCTCTAGTGCCTTAACGATCAACTACACTCATTTCAAAGTTTTCCCTATAAAATAGAACAAAACATCATCCCTCACCCCTCAATTTTAAAGCCATATTCTGATTTAACAGGAAGCGTCAATAACTCAACAGCCAGAGGTTCGGCAATGTCTTCTGTCCTCAGTGAAAAATTCGCAATGAATTCTGGGTCAGCCAGGTGACTGTCGAGCGGAAATGCCAGTTTAAACGTCACTTCCTCCATGTTTTTAAGTGGATAGGGTCTACGTAATCGGCACCGATATGTAGATACTTCTTGCATGGAGTCTCGTCCATATAAAAGAAGTGCACAGTCAATAATGGCGTCACCTGGAAAATGTGAAACAATAAATATCATTAAAAAGTTAGACGGCGTAAATTTACCAGCAAACTGACCAATCACAAAGTTCTATTTATTCATGCATTTGTTATCAATACCAAAAAGTAGGTCAAAACCATGCACATTCAGCTTCGCCGTAAAACAAGTTACAGAACAGTCCTATTTCCTCTGAAAATCCAAGAAAAACTACTACAACAGTTGTGCTGTCAAACTTTCTCTTGTGTTTAGAGTCTCTTGTTACTCGTATGCTGGGCCGAGCCCCGGTAGCGCAGTCGGTAGCGCACAATACTTGAGAACAAAGGGTCGCTGGTTCTAATCCCCAGCTCGGCCAATCTCTTTCCGAGGATTCATAATACATTGTATGTAGTTATTTCGACAGGATTCATTCCTCTCTCACCACTGATCGTTGTTTAGATAATGGTTTTGTCGGAAAGGAGCCAGTTGCTTGGAAAGCATATTGTGTGAAGTTCTGGTGACAGAAAACTCGAGGAAAGTGAAAGAGTGCAGTGGCTGTCGTGATACAATTGAAATAAGGATGAAAATGTTATTCAACACCATTTAACCAATCGTATTATTTTTGACCATGAATCATCTTACTTTAGTTTTTTACGCCAAGACATCAGTCATCATCATGCTGTGAGCTAACAACATAATACTTATAATCACTAGTCCGATAGAGTTATCTTTCTTTGAACACTCTTTTGCATGTATGGTCAGAAAATGAACAAGTCTCGCGAGACAGCGCGATATTACTGGGACATGCACCGTGCCTGTAACGTAGGCAAAACATTAATCAACGCATAACGAGAAAAACAACTGAAAAATAAGAGCCCGAATAATAATCATTTATTAGACACTGCATCACAGTGAAATATGCCTCCATTAGTATAGATGGCTGCGTTTGATTGTACTTTATATTTGACGCTATTGATTTTTGTTTACGTGTGGTCCCAGTGGTAGGTCTAATCGCGCCTTTAATTTGAAGAGTCCCAATAATGAAAATAAAGAGTATTGACATACTTATATAGATGTAATTCTTTGATAAGTTAAATGCGTTCACGAAAGCGGCTATGTACAAACCAAAGTACCGGTACTTGAATATTATGTATATTGTATGTTGAAAAATCCAAGTCACTACAAAGAAGTGTCTTATTGTCCATCTTTCTAAATTTGCAGACACAAATTATAAGATAGGATAAAAGATCTACCATTTTAACCCTTAACCTGTTATATAACTAAAATGAAACTTTCAATTCAGTAGCAAATTCCCAAACATTGCCATCTCAAAGTTATTTTGAGGGGAAAAATTTATCCTTATC
The DNA here is from genome assembly GCA_946811185.2 of Hippopus hippopus. NCBI lineage: Eukaryota > Metazoa > Mollusca > Bivalvia > Cardiida > Cardiidae > Hippopus > Hippopus hippopus. The sequence continues at coordinate 51,752,930 of OX328108.1, read as the reverse complement.
GGAAAGTGAAGATCCAAGATCAGACTGCACATTCTGTGCAGTCTGATCTTGATCTACATTGTCCACAAAAGGTCCTTGAGTCGCGCTCAGCAGCCTAAGGGTTAAAGAATTGAATCAAACCTGTATCGTGGGTTCGGATCGACGAGGACAGGTTCCCGACCACACTGACATCCAGTATAATATTGTAAGCATTCTCTCCGCTATTGATGAAACCGACTTTCACGTCGAGATGTTTGTCCTTGCCAGCAACAATATACTGTCCGCCATTGGCAAGTGGTACCACTTTCAGAGTCAGTCTGGTGTCACAGATATTGTCCTGTCCGCAGTTCTTGTCGTATTGAATCTGTGGGAAGAGAAAGTTACATTGATTGATTACTTGGTTGATTCATTGATTGGCTGACTGGTTGATTGGCTTGTTGGTTTGTTGATTGTTTGGCTGGTAGGTTGGTTGATTGGTTGGTTGGTTTGTTGGCTGGTTGGTTGGTTGGTTGGTTGGTGGATGGATGGATGGAAGGATTGATTGGTTGATTAATTGATCGATTGATTGATTATTTGATTGATTGATTGATTGACTGATTGATTGGTTGGTTGATTGATTGATTGATTGAAGGTTGGTTGGTTAGTTGGTTTGTTGGTTATTTGGTTGAATGAATGGTTGGTTGGTTGGTTAAGTGACTGACTGATTGGCTGACTAAATGATTGACCGATTGCTTGCTTGCTTGGTTGATTGATCAATCGATTGGTTGGTTGTAGGTTGGTGGGTGGGTGTCTGGGTGAAAGCGTGGGTGGGTGGTTGGATGGATAGGTTGAATGAATGGATGGGTGGATGATTGATTGATCGATCGATCGATCGATCGATTAGTTGATTGATTGATGGATGGATGAATTGATTGATGGATTTCTAACAGAGAGAATTATTTTCGGTGGGGCAGTATTTGGCTACTGTGGAGTTATTTTTTTTACATTTGGATTGGGTCTCTCTCGATGACCATGTTCTCTTCACTCTGATCTTGATCTACACTCTTCACAAAAGGTCGCGCTTAGCAGCAGCAGCCTATAGATTAAGACATTCAGCATTTTCCCCTTTTCCGAAAATATTTTCAACCGCCTTCTTCAACAGGGTTGTTAAAATACGGGATTGTTTGGAAAAGGGTTTATAAAAGTCATTACAGGCTTATGTCGGAGAAAACATTTGAGTCATGCCCTGGCGAAAGGGAGTTTTAATGCATCTCCTTGATGTATTTTGCCATGCAAGTTATCACATGATTATGGATTCATAAAACCCATTTTGTCCGACAAATGACTCCATCATAAGGTAAAAAAAAAATACAGGTAGGAAAAAGGTTTCGACCCATGTCAGCCTGCGCGGACTGCGCAGGCTGACATGGGTCGAAACTTTTTTTCCGATGCATTAAACCCTCTTTTCATAAGGCATGGATCATTCAGCTATACTTACCGTTTTCTTTACAACGTCTTTCGTGCTCGTTGTCGGGTCTCGACCGTTGAACCTCTCGAGTATCGGACAGTTGCCTCTACACTGGCCGGCACTGACCGGATCTAGCTCGTACCGGATCTCCAGCTCAACGTCTCGCCATATGTCTTGATACTATATTAAAGAATTGAGTGTGTGTTTTATTGAGTGACGAGAGAGAGAGAGAGAGAGAGAGAGAGAGAGAGAGAGAGATGGGAGGGATGGAGAGAGAGAGAGAGTCAGTCAAAACGATTTTAACTCATCACAAAAAAGAGGTATGTGTTTGTATAGGAATTAAACGCCATTTTAACAGCTAAGGTCATATCACGGTGGCAAGTGCATCTATGCGAAAAATCCCGAAAAAAGGGGATAAAGCTTTTTGGAAATTAGCTCGAGCTCGCCAAAAGAAAACAAAAAATGTGGAGATGCCGGGGTTTGAACCCGGGGCCTCTCACATGCGAAGCGAGCGCTCTACCACTGAGCTACATCCCCTTATCTGCCTGCTCATCTATCTTATCTCGTCTCTCTCATCTTATCTATTGATCTTGCATGTTTCAGGCACTTCGCTGTATTGCGGGGCGAGGGGGGGGGGGAAAGGAGGAGGAGTGAAACGTTCCTAATCCCATATCAGCCTGCGGAATGGACTGCGCAACCAAAAAGAAATTTCAATTTTTGAATCGCATGTCAGTTTACGCTTCTGCTGTTGATAGCTGGAAACACTGTAGATATTGTTTGATTGATTGATTGATTGATTGATCGATTGATCGATTGATCGATTGATCGATCGATTGATTGACTGACTGACTGATTGATTGAATAGTGCTTTAAGAGGCCTTCAACATTTTTTCAGTCATATCGCGGTATTAGCTCACATATTCATGTATGTCCTGGGTTATAACAGTATTAAACAAGGGATCTAGAGTGTCTTGCCCGAGGACACTCCTAGAAAAAACCAAATTCTGCCAGTGAGGCTTGAGCTTGGGGCGTCCAGGTTACGAGCCCAACATTTACCACTCAGGGCCCCCTTATTGCTTGCCTGTAACGAGCAATCGCTCCTTTTTTCCACACTGTTTCCGTATGGATAAAATAACAGTTTTTTTCCCTTCCGGTTTAGTTCTTATTTAACCATTTTTCACACACTCCCCACTTTAAACGACCTGGGGAAATATACTATAGAAAACATTGTGGAAAAAGGAGAAAATGCTGGTAACCAGCATTTTCTCCTTTTCCCACAATGTTTTCTACCCTTCCAAAATTTATTTTTGAGTCATATTTATTTTGTTATCTGCAAATGCTTACATTTTGAATATAAATTGTGTTTAAAATATTTGGTAAAGCGGTCATTTGATAAGTACTTTAGCTTGTCTAGAAACAGGCTAACCAGCAGGTCTACATGTTTTGAAAGACCTCAGAATATACTCGAAAAAAAAATGGGAGCAGCTGTTGTATTGATCCTGCACCATTTCACTGAGCGGAAAATTTCGGACTTGTCCAAACTCAAAGCGCTTGCAGACGACAAATATAATGTGGGGCAATTGATAAAGTTTTTCTTTAAAGGAGTAGAAAACATTGTGGGAACAGGAGAAAATGCTGGTTACCACCGTTCTTCTTTTCCAACAATGTTTTCAAAAGCGTTCTTGGTAAGGGTCGTAAAAACTAGGGATCGTGTGGTATAGGGTGAAATCAATATTAAGCAAGGCCTGGAATGATACCTATTATAACAAGTGTCATCTTTATTTATGTTCCATTATCTTCTATATCAAATAGAAATCTCTAAATTTCATTAAAACGTACGGGGATGTGACTCAGTGGTAGAGCGCTCGCTTTGCATGTGAAAGGCCCCGGGTACGATCCCCGGCATCTCCAATCAAGACTATTTGCAATTTATAAATGTTCTGCATGTCCAAGGACCGTTCTACCTCATGACTGTTCAGTCTGTTGTAAGACAAAATGGAATTTATGGATCCATAATTATATGTTGATTGATTGTTTTGTGTTTAACACCGCTTTCAGTATTATTTCAGTAATATCGCGGCGACAAGTACACCTATCCATGCTTTCCTGGATTTTCTTTTACTAGTCCTCCGTACAATATTCTTTCCAAGCAACTTGCTGCTTTCCCACATAACAATCGTCGAAACAATGATCAGCGGTGAGAGAGGAATGAATCCTGTCGCAATGACTATCATCAGTCCTCGGAAAGAAATTGGCCGAGCCGCGGATCGAATCAGCGACCTGCTGTTCTCAAGTCCAGTGTGCGCTACCGACTGAGCTACCTGGGCTTGGCCCATAATTGTATAATGACTTACTTGTTAAGAAGCATCAAGGTAAAATTATATTAAACTTCTTGACACAAGCACGCAATCAAGCTCGCGAAAGGCTCGATTAACAACCTATTTTTGCGGGGCTTGTTTTATATATTTTTTTTTAATCTCAAATGCCAACCCATATCAGATTCTATTTATCTCAAATAGCAAATTATGAGAGATCTTATATAACCGGGATTAGTCTAAGATGCGAAGGGTTTAAATCGACATGAAATGATTAACAAAAAAAGAAATCTATCGTGACTTGTGTCATCTTTATTGATCACTATCTTTCTCGCTTTATCTATATCAAGAAATTGAGATTTTTCTGCAATGAAAATCAACACATGGGGATGTGGCTCAGTGGTAGAGCGTTCGCTTTGCATGTGAAAGGCCCCGGGTTCGATCCCCGGCATCTCCACATTTTTTTTTTTTTTATTAACTGAGTTGAATTTGTTTTCATGGTATTGAAAAACAACCTATAAGGCAATCAAAATTACACACTGATTTTTTTCTTTCTTTTGTTTTTAATAGCTTTGAAATGTATGAAATTGAACCGTGGCTTGCACGTTACAAGCTAATGTCAATTTTCCGAGTCCTTTTCAAATAATATTGGTTTGCAACACACGAAAAGGGGCATTCGGACATTTGCGTAAAGTGTCGTCTCGGATCAGCCTGCGCAGTCCGCGCAGGCTAATCCGAGACGGCACTTTACGACTACATTAGATTTTGTGGTACAGTAGACTTGTGCAAAACAGAAAATTGCATAAAATCGGAAAGTGTCGTTTTGGATTAGTCTGCGCGGACTACGCAGGCTAATCCGAGACGACAATTTACGCAAATGTCCGAATGCCCCTTTTCGTGTGTTGCAGGCCAAATATGAGCCTTGCTCTGTGAAAAGAAGGTTTAATGCACCTGCAAAAATAATCGACTCAGGTCAGCTTGCCTAGTACGCGCAGGCTGACCTAGGTAAAAACTTTGCAATTGATAAAATTTTTGCATGTCCAAGGACTAGTCTACTTCAGGATTCAGTCGTTATTTAGAACAAAATGGATTTTATGGATCCATAATTATATGATAACTTTCTTGGTACTATGCATCATGGCTCCAGATGCATTTACCTCCCTTTTGTCGGAACATTGCAGGTCCAATCCGGATATTGTAGCTCAGTCGGTAGCGTACAGGACATGAAAACAGGGGGTTGTGGGTTCGATCCCTGGCTCGGCCAATTTCTCGTTCCGGTGATTGATGATGGTCATTGCAACAGGATTCATTCCTCTCCCACCGCTGACCATTGTTTCGACAATGGTTATGTGGGAAAGCTGCCAGTGGCTTGGAAAGAATATTGTGAGGAGTACTGGTAAAAGAGACTCCAGGAAAGCAAGGATAGGGTTACTGGCCGCCGTGGTATAACAGAAATGATGTTGAAAACGGCGTTAAACACAATCAATCAATCAATCAATCCGGTGTAATCCGGTTTTTAAAACCCGACGCAGTTCAGTCCCGTTTATTTCGGTCATTAAGTCCGATCCGGTTCGATCCGGTGACCTTACCACCGCTTATAGCCATCTACTTGTCACAACAGGAAACACCATAAAAATATGTTTGTTGATCTCCGATTTAAAAAAAAAACCCGAAAGTAAGAACATATGAAATGGAATATTTGGCAGTTGAATTGCCAGATGTCTACAGTTTGCAAACATCGTTCAAGCTGGAGTAGTAGAGATATCGCAAACAGTGTCAACATTGTCATTTTCAACAGAATTACGATTTCTACTAGAAAAAAAGTTACTTTCTTGGGGCAATATTTGGCGACTGTCGGTTTTTTTTTCACTTACATTTGAATCTTGTCACCTCGCTGGCAATAAACTGGCTTCACTAGTCTAATAAGCAATTGCTCATTTTCTCATACTGCTATTTTTTTAAATCAATTCTTTCACTACCAACCCCCCGCCCCCGAAAATTAAATTTGCACATTTTATTTTCAACGGCTAAATAAAAAAAAAAACAGGTCTACTGCAAGCTCGAGAGACGGTTTAGTCATTATCCAGAGTAAAGCAGTGGACAGTGTAGATCAGAGACCGACAGCACGTTCTGTGCAGTCTGATCTTGATCTACGCTGCACACAAAAGCCTCTTTTGTCGTCTGTGCTATTGAAAGAGTTGAGCACCACTAGACATGAGCCATGCTCTGGCAAAAGGGGGGGGTTAAATGTATTTTCTCGATGCATATTATATCAATCAAAGTCATTATATAATAATGGATCCATAAAACCCATTTTGTCTAACAACCAGTATAATTATGGTGTAGAATGGTCCTTTGACATGCAGAAAATTTACTAAAAAGCAAAAAGTTTCTACCCATGTCAGCCTGCGCGTACTGCGCAGGATGACATGGGTTGAAACTTTTTGCAGATGCTTTAAACCCCTTTTTCACAGAGCATGGCCCTGATACATCAAGAAAAAAATCAGCTTACCGGTGCATAAATCCTGATGTTTCTGTCGCAGACGAACTCATCTTTTGTGATCTGCACAATCCTTGATATAAACGGGACGTTATCCGGAACAACAATGGCGCGCACGGAGCCCTCTGGTGTCGTCGTGTCAACCAACATCCGGTACGCCAAATCTGATTAAAGAAGACATTGAGTATGAGTTATGCTCTCGTAAAAGTGGGTTTAAGGCATCTCTGTGAATGATTCATTATATCCTGTAATTAGTGGTTCAGCCCATTTCTTTCCAAGGATTGGTGATAGTATTGCGACAGGATTCATTCCTCTCTCACCGCTGATCATTATTTTGACAATGGTTATGTGGGAAAGCAGCCAGTGGCTTGGAAAGAATGTGTGGAGTGCTGGTTAAAAAAAACTCCAGGAAAGCATGGATTGATGCACTGGCCGCCGCGATATAACTGAAATAATGTTGAAATTGACGCTAAATACCATACAATCAATCAATCAATCATATCAAGTAAGTTATCAAATAAATATGGATTCATAAAATGCTATTTATCTTAAACAACAAAATTATGAGGTATACTTGTACTTTGATATGTAGAAAATTGTCCGATAACAAAATGTTTCGATCCAGGTTAGCCTATATGGACCGCGCAGGCTGACCCGAATCGACACATTTAGCAGAGCGTTAAAATCTCCTTTCACAGAGCAAGGTTCATATATGAATAACGTATTGAAAAATGCGTCTAGTCCAATGACATAATAAGTATTACAATTGAAAGTTTTGTAGCAACGGCTTTCTCCTCAACCAGTCAAACAACAAAATTTTATACTTGTCAAAATTGACAGCATTTGCGGATGACAAATAAAATGTGTGTCAAATGACTGAATTTGTCTTTGGAAGATTATAGAAAACATTTTGGGAAAAGAAGAAAAGGCTAGTTACTAGCATTTTCTTCTTTTCCCACAAAGTTTTCGAAAGCTTTTCTCCTGAGAGATGCTGAAACATAGGAAAGTTTAGTAAAGATAGAGATATATGTGTACCTAAATTTGTCTGTAGACTAGGGGAAGCTCCTGTATACCGGAAACATATCCCAAGGTCAAGGTAAGGACCGGATGCTGTAATTCTTCGAGGCTGCACATGCATCGTGGTTTCTATGGAAACGACCGGGTTGACACGCAGTATGAGCGCTCTATCGGACTCGTAGGCGCCAACAGCGAACACTACAAAGTCAACAAAAACATGTATATGTACTTGTAATTTTAACGAACAGTGTTAAATTTCAAACTGACACATTTTCATACCAAACGCAATAAACATGGGGTGCACTCAGGGATTTGAACTTGGGGCTTATACACTGCCGACCGAAGTACACAGTTGGCTCTAATTATTAAAGTCACAGTAGTGGCCAGAAGTAAATAATAGGGGTGTTAAAATGCATTTAAGTTTACATCATACCATTTCAAACGATAGAAATCATTGTGAAGGTGATAGTCTGTTAGTGGACGGTCCGTCCAAGTGCTGGTCACTGGCAGAAAAAAGAATTTTAAAACCGGATAAAAAGTCAACAAAAGATCGAGCGACCTGGCAACTTTTGACCTAGTTTTACATTTCATTTCATTTCACAATAATTGATCTTTAGCGAAAAGCACGGACTGTGTACAGGCTGGCCTGGGTCGATGCTTTTTGCAGATGCAACAAGCCCCTGTTTCACAGAGCATGGCTCAGTGTAGATAAGCATCTTTAATTTACACACCGTCAGATAGTGTATTAGACTGTGGTGTCAGAGCAGCTCCGAATGATCTGATTCCGGGATCCACACTTCCGCCCGTGATTCTCTGTGTAAAGCTAGACCACAATCCTCCAGCATATCCGTTATAAATATACACGACGCCCTCGCCATTGTTCTCGTATGGCGCTCCGATGGCAACATCTAGTTGAATATATTTGAAATATAAAAAATTACCAATTACTATTCTACCTCATAGCTACATGTATTCAAACAAAATGGATTTTTTTTTCCAAAGATAATTTTAGCCAACGAAATGGTGTAAGAATAGACGAGCACGTGAATTTTCAGAGGACGTACATATAATATGGCCTGCAATATGCGAAAAGGGACATTCGGACATTTGCGTAAAGTGTCGTTTCGGATCAGCCTGCGCAGGCCGCGCAGGCTGATCCGAAACGATACTTTCCGTTTTTATGTAATTTTCTGTTTTACGCAAGTCTACTGTAGCACAAAATCTGATGTAGTCGTGAAGTGCCGTCTCGGGTTAGCCTGCGCGGACTGCGCGGGCTGATCCGAAACGACACTTTACGCAAATGTCCGAATGCCCCTTTTTGCGTGTTGCAGACCATATCTTATTCAATGTTACCTTTGCCCCTTTATCACACACTTTCGACTTTTAAAACGACCCTGAGAAGATAACCAGTATTTTCTACTTTTCCCACAAAGTCTGCTGCTCTTCCACAGCAAAATCTCATGATTTCAAGCACTTTTAAACTGTCGTCTGCGAATGCTTTCAATTTAGAAAGTCTAAAATTTTGATGTGGGGTAAAGAATGAAGGAAATTAAAACAAAATATTCAAGTTAGAAAGGACTCCTTAACATCAATTGTATATTTGGCCTGCAACACGTGAAAAGGGGCATTCAAACATTTGCGTAAAGTGTCGTTTCGGATCAGCCTGCGCAGTCCGCGCAGACTAATCCGAAATGACACTCTCCGTTTTTATGTAATTTTCTGTTTTGCCCAAGTCTACTGTAGCACAAAATCTGATGTAGTCGAAAAGTGCCGCCTTGGATTAGCCTGGGCGGACTGCGCAGGCTGATCCGAGACGACACTTTACGCAAATGTCCGAATGCCCTTTTTCGCGTGTTGCAAGCCATTTTGTCCTTAAATACACTGAATAGGGGGTTTGATGCATCTCCCTGATGTATGATACCAAGGAAGTTGTCACATAGTTAGGGATCCATAAATTCCATTCGGTATTACAACCGACTGAATTATGAGATAGAATGGTTCTTTGACATTCAGAAAATTGACCAATCGCAAGAAGTTTCCATCTAGGTCAGCCTGCCCGGACTACGCTGGCTGACCTCAGGCGATACTTTTTGCAAATACACTAAAACCCCTTTTTCACAGACTAGGACTCATATTTATTGTTGCCATTATTTGTGAACTCACAAACATGTTCATTCATCCATTTATTTAATATTTAGGACGGAGGTATACTCAGCTTTAAATTTTTTGGCGAAATCTCATTTATCCGTGTGTTTCCTAGGATCCTCGGTAGAGCCTTGACAAAAGGACTCTGCAAAGTTTCATTTTTTACAATATTGTGAAAGACAGGAGTTGAAGTCTCATGCCCTTTTTAATAAGAAAACCTGAGCAAAGAAATTAAAGCAAGCGGTGAAGATAGAAATCTAACTTACCATTAAAAGAGTCCTTATTAATATCTCCAATATTAGAGATGGCGCTCCCAAACCTGGCCTGTTCTGACATTGTACCGTTTAGAACATCCGCTTGTCTCTCAAGTCGAAGCTGAAGAGATAAAAATCAAAGCACTGTCGGTACTGTAGATGTTCGTGTCAAATCCATTGAAAACAAAAGAGAGCAGTGATAGCTTGAGATCGGGGCTGCGTTTTAACAGACTGCGTAGATTCAGACAAAAACTATTCGGGAGAGAGTGTAAACACATACGATCCTTACTCATACCCAAAGGTATGAGCTGGCGTAAAGTTATAAAGATATGTACTCAAATCGTACAGTACATTTAATGCATTTTAATGAAAGCTATTTCAGACTTTATACTTGTTTACCTAAACTGCGTACACAAATTTCCCGCGCACGCAGTTAAATTAAAGGCAACCCAGGGCCCTGGACTTGAGCGTTTACATACAATGCATTTCGCAGAGGCTGGGATATCTTCATCAGAATCAACACTATCACAACTTTCGTTTTTAATCTGTACCTTCTTAACTTTTTTCAGTGGAATGCATGATGGCCCAGCAACAGCTGATGCACCCAAATAACTGACTTCCTGGGAAAAACTTTATTTTTGTCTCTTACTGTAAGCTTTGACTTTGTAGATTTTGCTCTAGGCTTATTCTTATCTTGGTGTTAAACAAAGTTTTCAAAAGTCCTCCTTCTCAAGATTGTTATAAATCCGGGTTATTTTTAAAAGGTTAAAGAACAATCGTAAACTTATTTTTAAGCTTTCACTACATCTTCCGTCCTAAAATGCTGATGTCAATAAGCAATAAAACACCTACTAGTCCTTTGTTGAGATAAACATACACTCGGCCTTCCTCGGTGTGATTCGCTGAGTATAGAGGTGCGCCGATGATGACGTCATCAAGTTGGTCGCCGTTTATATCTGCAGCACACAGAACGGAGCCAAAATAGCTTCCAAACTGCAAGTGAAAAAAAGAAAGGATTGTGATATTGAAAGACGTCGTCAAGTGAAGCTGAGAAGACAGAAGATTTTCGGCATCTGACTTTGTAAGTAGACATCGTTCAAATTAGAGTGATAGAGAATTTGTAGCTCATCATCTAAAGATTGTCTTGTTTAGCAGAACTATGATTTCAGGTACGCACTGTATATTATAACAGAAACTATTTTTATGACACCATCAACAGTCAAAACATCATACCTGTTCACCGACCAATGGCTCATTCAGAATCTGATCACTTTTGTACTCAAAAACGTACACCTACAAAATAAAGAGATAAATGTAATTGTTAAACCGATAATATATAAAGTTAGACAGGTATGGTATAACCTGGGTCTGTTTTCACCAACCATCGTTAACAACATTCTAGGTCTAATTATAGATTTAGAGTAACAAAACTTCTGATTGGCTAACCATTTCGTTTAGCCAATCAGAAGTTGTGTTACTTTTAAATTTGGAAAATCATTCAGAATCAGACTGAGAATATTCTTAAGAATGATTGGTGGATAAAGACCTTGGGTTATTCGAACGTGCAATTTGATTTAACCAAGCGATTCGAAACGGATATATACATGTGTTTTGAGTATACTGAAGTAGCTATTAGTCCAGTAATAAAAGAAAAATCCAATTACATTGACGACAAGTTTCTTGTTTTTGTGACTTTATCCTTTATCGCCAACAACACAACTGTGTGACAATATTTGGAACCCAAATAACATAGCTTTACAACATCGTTGGACACAATGTTTTTAGATGAACATGGCGGCTGATGTGTATGCGTAGTACCTTCAGCAAAGTTATATTTTGAAAGTTTGTTTCAAATAATTTAACTTTTACTTGACTGTGCTAAACATATAGTTGCCTACTGGACAGGAAAAAAATGATTATATTTAAACTGAAAATAGACAAGAAGGCTTCGGCTGTTTTTACGAATATCAAGGGCATCTTTGATGAATCTTGTCTAATTAAAAAGCTTTTTTACTATCTTTGCTATTCATCGGTTGATTAAATCTAAAGAGAAATTAACAGCCTTACATAGTATTTTTTACCTAAATATATCTTTCTTAGTCTATCATAGGAGGGGCAGGTACAAATAAAATGAAATGCGTCTTCAATATCCGATGTGTTACAACACTGACAAATCATCGCAATAGCCTTTTTGACCTTTGCGTGCTTTCGCATAACATACATTTAACTGGAAAACAATGCTTACCGTTCCATTTAAATTTGCACGCGGTGCTCCTGCAATGATGTATGGGACATCAGTCCGTATCAACCGGGCGGTTTCTATGGTGTAGCCTGAAACAAATGAAACCTAGGTCAGTATTTACAAACCATTCTTAAGAACGTGAACGCCCTTAGTCTTATTCTACAAGATTTCCTAATTTTGAAAGTAAAACTACTTCTGATTGGCTAAATCAAATGGTTTAGCCAATCAGAAGTTGTGTTACTTTCAAAATCTATGATTAGACCAAGAATGTTTAAGAACGGTTGGTGAATACAGTTACTTACTAATGAACATAGAATAATGCTCTGTGAAAAGGTGGTCTAATATATCTGCAAAAAGTATCGACCCAGGTCAGCCTGTGCAAACAGCGCAGGCTGACCTGGGTCGATATTTTTTGTCGTAGGTAAATTTTCCGCATGTCTAGGGACCATACCCGATGATTTAACCGAGTTGTAAACAAAATACATGCATATCATTAGATCACCTGCTTTGTATAAAATTTGCGTCACGAAGATACATAAAAACCCCTTTCCCCAGAGTGCCTTTCATCGGTATAATTGGCTTGCAACACGCGAAAAAGGGGATTCGGACATTTGCGTAAAGCGTCGTCTCGGATCAGCCTGCGCAGTCCGCGCAGGCTGATCCGAGACGGCGCTTTACGACTACATTAGATTTTGTTCTTCAGTAGACTTGCGCAAAACAGAAAATTACGTATAAACGGAAAGTGTCGTTTCGGATTGGCCCGCGCGGACTACGCGGGCTGATCCGAGACGACATTTTACCCAAATGTCCGAATGCCCCTTTTCGCGTGTTGCAGGCCATATTGAAAAGCTACATGGAACTGTTCAGGAAAAAAATTCCTTGTAAAAGTTGGTATAGTATGTGAAAACATACTGGCAAAAAAATAAAACGAGCGTTTAATTTTTTTTTGGCCTATAGTATCCTAAATTGTTTCGCTACCAGCCAAACAAATTCGACTGTATTCGAGGTCTAAACGTATAGCTTCCTTGTACTGGTCATAGCTTAGAACCGAATCGCAGACGGCGTAGATCGAATTTTAGACAGCGCTACCTGTACATTCTGATCTTGATCTACACCCTCTGCAAAAGCTCTTTCGGTCGCCGTCGCTATGGTGCAACAATCAAAATTACCAAAAGCAGTAAAGAGCATTTTCTTTTTTTAATGGTCAAATATATCAACTCAACATCTTTCAATGGCTTTAAGTATAATCCCCCGAGACAACGAAATATTTTAATCCAATAAGCATGACTAAACAAGAAGACGACATAGATTCAAGATCAGACTGCACGTTCTGTACAGTCTGATCTTAATCTATGCCGTCCGCATTTCCCCTGTATTACCCTTTGACAATAACAGCGTCAAGAATTAACCTTACAGACGAACAATCAGCTTACCTATAAGCCAGTTTTGGCGGGGGACTGCTAGCGGCTGAACTGTGAAATTATTTCTAAAATTATCCTCAATGACAAATCCTCCTGCAAAGAAAATAAAACAAACCTTTCCGTTGCCAGTTTTTACCGCTTTCAACCTTATCTCAGCTATATAGGCCTTCTGGCGACAGCCTTCTTAATTACTTCGGCTGCGATAATATGAACGTATGTTATGAATGAACGTCCAACCTCAGAATATGTAGGGCCTGGAGTACACATGTAGTTTGATTGGTTGTCTCCCCTAATACAGCGAATGTGTATAAGTATTTATTTGAGCTATACCCTACAACAATGGGGTTTAAAGCATCTGTAAAAGGTATCGACCCAAGTAAGCATGCGCAGTCCGCGCTGGCCCACCTGTGTCGAAATTTTTTGCTGTTGGTAAATTTTCTGCATATCTAAGGACCATTGTTCCTTGTTATCGAGTTGGTTGTTACAAAAATAAGAAAAAAAACCCCCAGTTTTATAGGTCAATTTTTATATACTGGCTTGTTTGGTACAATGCATCATGGAGATGCATTAAACATACTTGTGCAAGAGCATGGCTTATTTGTTTGTGTACAACGGGGACTTAGATTGGTATTTACCGAATAGGATTCTTGTGACACAAATTATGATTGGCAAAACGCAATTATTAAACCATTGTATACTTGCGATCATTTCAGATTTAGATAATTGTTGAGAGTAAGAGTAAGGATACTTGATTTGAAACATGTCGATCAAAGTACTTCGACTGCTTAGAGTGCTAGATTAGTTACTTCCCCCCCCCCCCCCCGACATACACCAAAGTGTATATCTGTATATACACAGCACACAACGGGGACCAGTTTAAGTGAGATCCCGCCATCGTGTCACTCTATGGTTCCCCTTAGCTTCAAATTTTTAAGGTTCTACTGGATGTTTCCATGCTAAGAACTCAAAATTACTTACCCTGCCAGTCGTTAATCCCAGGCGCACCCATTACGAGTCCACTTCCGGTCTGTGAAGTAATAGGGGTAAGAAAAGAATAAATCAAGTTAATTCAAAATGGTCCAAGGTCCGTATATATCATCCAGTCTTGAGAATATTCTTTGTCTTTTTGTAGATTTAGAACGTAACCCAACTTCTGATTGGCTAAACCAAATGGTTAAGCCAATCAGAAGTTGGGTTACTTTCAAATTTAGGAAATTGTTGGGAATACGACTAGAATGTTCTTAAGAATGGTTGGTGAATATGGGCCCAGTTTATACAGGAATCAAGTGTAAATATAAGTATTACCTCTCGATCAAACGGCAAAATTATAGACTTGTCGAAATTAAAATCATTTGCAAACAAATATTCAATGTGACTTAAATGATGGATTTTGTCTGAACTAGGGTTTCGAAAACTTTGTGGGAAAAGGAGAAAATGCTGGTTACCAGCATTTTCTCCTTTTCCAATAATGTTTTCAAAAGCCTCGTTTTTCAAGGTCGTTTGTGATTGTGCGATAAATGGTAAAAAATGTTACTAAATACTTCAAGTCGCTTTCAATAATTTCAGAGCAACATTTTGCATACGTTTTACCTTCTTATTGACAAAGCAGAAATAAGTAAGCCATGCTCTGACAAAAGGGGGCTTAATGCGTCTCCGTGATCCATTATATCAAGCAAGTCATTACATAATAACGGATCCATAAAAATCCATTTTTTTTCCCTAACAACCGAGTAAATCAAGAAGTAAACCAGTCCTTTGACATGTACAAAATTGACCGATATCAAAAAGTTTCGCGGACTGCGCAGGCTGACCTGGGTCGATACTTTTTGCAGATATATTAAACCCCCCTTTTCACAGAAGCATGGCTTATTTCTCCTTTAATTCACTTGTATCGGCTAGTTTTGTTACTTAATTATTTTTATTTAAACACATATCTTTACATCGATTTAGAAAGAAGTTCTTACAATTCATACTAATCTCTCTCGATTCTGCTTCCTGGAAACTACACCAATACTCGCGCCAAATGTGTGGGCCAATGAACAATCCCAAAGTTGACACCCACTCCTGGGTATCGAACTGGGGACCTTAGGTTACGAGGCCGACGCTCTACCTCACAACCACGGTCACCACAATGTTTTGTTACTAAATACTACATGTATGGTATTGGGTTAAACACAGACCATTCGAAAATTACACACGTGTGTCTCTAATTTACGCGTCTTTGTTTCCTTCCCGTTAATTGAACCAGTTGAGTGCGCATTTTCGTGATAGAAAGGAAATCAATCTAATTGTTCACTCAGTACATGTATTTATCTTTTAAAATCGTATCGCTAAAGATCTAGAACTACATGTAGTAGAATTAAACTGCCTGCCTTTTATCCGTCTTCGAAAGTTTTATTTCTATAAGAGGAACTCTTCAAGTTCAAGACGCGTTTAGACCTATGATCGGATCACGTGTAAAGAGCAAGATAAATCTTTCAAAAAGATTGACGGCGTAAATTTGCCAGCAAGTAGGCAGGGACTCTTAAAATAACCATGTCTACACTTTTTACCAATCACAAATTTCTGTTTATTCATTTGTTATCAACACCAAAAAGTAGGTCAAAAGCCAGCACTTTCAGCTACTCCCTAAAATCAATGGCAACATGTAAGCAAATCTCGCAGTTAACAGTGTCTAAAAAGTGTATTCAGGCCTTTATTTCTCATTTGTTGTTCTCGTTATGGGTTAATTACTGTTTTATCTACGTTAGGGGCACCTTGTTTGACCTAATAATATCGCGTTTTCTCGCGAGACTTGTACATTTTCTTACCAAATATGCAGAAGAGTGTTCAAAGAAAGATAACTCTATTGGACTGTCGATAATACTTACTAACAAACTATCGGGCGGTCACATGAGAAAACTGTTACCTTTATTGTTGACGTCTTACCTTTGTGTATTTCACTGATTGTCCTAAAGTTGCGTATGCCCAAATCGGGTACCTTTCAATTCTGTGCACAAGATTATCGTAGTCCACCATGAGTGGAAGCAGTCTGGCTGGAGTTCTAAAATTAGCATCAAGCTCGTAACACAGTCCATGCATGTACAGAAGGTCATTTCCGGCTACATACTTTGAATCTTTCCATCTATGTGCGCACACCTGCAAAATAATTTACATAATTAGCTCACAGAGTATGAAGTTCAAAACGAAGGCAAATCTTACATTATTTAACGTATAGAGACAAACACTGGACAACTAGCGTCTTGTGAGCAAAGTTACGGAGATTTTTTTGAGATTCCTTAAAACCTTTTGTGTTAGACTACTAAAATCAAATGACGAGGAGTGTTCAAATATGAATGCATGTAAGCGCCTAAAATTTTATTCTTCATATGTTTCACTGAAATTGTTATTTTGCTTCTTCGAAGACGCGCAACAGGTTTGGCCACTGTCAGACTGCTGCATGACAACGCGTCTTCGCACAAGGTGTGTATCGTGCAAGACTTTCTGAAGCAGGAAAAAGTCGTTCATCTCCCCTACCCTCCGTATTCACCTGACCTTGCCCCTTGTGACTTCTTTTTTTTTCCAAAGCTAGAAAAATACCTTTCATGTCGAAAATTGATTCATCGCAAACACCTTGGTTCTGCAATATTCCAGTCTCTTCATAGTATACCTAAAAAGACTGAAAATCCCTTCAAAGATTGGATCCAGAGACTGAAATTTTGTATATCTGTTTAAGGTGAATACTTCGAGGGAACAAAATAAACATTTCAGTGAAATCTATGAAGAATCAAATTTTAGGTGCTTAGATGCATTCGTATATGAACACTCCTCGTATTAATGAGCAAGGCCTTGGCAAAAGGGGGCTTAATGCATCTCAATGATACATTATACCCAGCAAGTCATTAAGTACTCATGAAATCCATTTTGTCAAATAACCGATTGACTCATGAGCCTGATAGAACAGAATCTAATCCTTGGACATGCAGAGTGAAGTAGATACCTGGTTGAGGCAGTCTTTCTTTATGGTTATTTTTCGCCTCTCACCTCTGATGTAGGTGAGAAAAGTAGTCCGTGACTTGGAAAGAAAGTTGTGTCTGTACTGGTGTAAGAAAGTCAGGAAACATGCGTAGGTGCGCTGACGGCCGTGATATAACCTAAGCTGTTAAAACAGCGTTACACTCTAATACAATCAATCAATGGATATGCAGAAAATTGACCAATAGCAAAAAGTTTTGACCCATGAATGCGCAGGCTGACATGAGTCAATACTTTTTTGTAGAGTACAGCTAAAATAAATTGATTAGCCGAATCGATCCATTGGCATTAAATAATTTGTTACTTACCGCAATTCGATCATTCGAGGGTGTGACATCTAGAGCTACACCTAGCCATTGGTCTGTTTTGTCATGTTCGAAAACCTTGTTGGACCCGTAAAATCTACCACCTACTCGAATATTGCCTACAATGTCAATAGAGCATACCCTTTATTACACATACAAGCTATGTCTACACATCTTTAAAGTCAACCAACATAAGTAATTGAACACTAATGGGTTAACCGATAAAATGCCAGGTCTAAATAATTTATATGAGAATTTCGAGCCAATAATAAAGCCCACCCCCCCCCCCACCAATTGCGGTTTTTAAAGATCTTTCCTGAGGAAATATCTCACGGTATCTAATAGTCTTGACTCAAAACCAGCTGTTCACTCTTCCAAGAAGCGACCAAGAGTAAACAATGTGGGTGTTATAATACATTTGTGGCAATTCTTTTGAAGATGGCAATCTGTTACTGTACGATCGGTCTAAGTGATAATCGCTAGCAGACATATGAATTTCAAAACCAAGTAAAAAGTCAACAAAAGATAGAGCTACCTGGCAACTTTTGACCTAGTGCATTTAATTAAATTTGGATGCCTTTTAACATGTGCATTTACTTTTGGTCGCTATTAATTAGGGCATTAAAGTAACTACAGACGATAAATGCAAATTGGTGAAAATAAAATGCACATGGTTCTCTGATAGGCTAGAAAACAGAGGTTAAAGGAGAAAATGCTGGTTATCAGCATTTTTTTCCTATACCGTAAATGTTTTCAAAGACCTTCTCCCAGAGTTACCTCGTTTAAACGCAAGATTGTTTTGTAAAAGGTTACACCAATAAGAAACTGATAAGGTAAGGCATGGCGGTGATGTGACTGAAATATTTTCGAAAGACGCGTACAAACCCATTCAAACAAGCAGACAAACGAATAAACAAACAAAACACCTACCCGAGGTATCTATGACGACTTCATCGCAGCGTGTGTTGTCGCCATCTAGCGGACAGCGGAGTAGTATACCTGGATTTCTGACCGCGGGCTGTAGTGGATCGAAGGACTTAGGGGCGCTTACCAGCAGCCTAAAATAGATACAGTTACAAACACATTACTTGTATAACATATTAGGATTCATCAAAGTGAACTTTCCTACCCAATCTACTTGCATCACTTACTTTTCTTCTCAATTCATTTATACGTACATGATTTTTTATGCATCCATCCATCCGCGCTTTCTATCTATCGATCAATCCATGCTACCATAAGGCAAACAGTCCATGCTTTTATATTGATATCATTCTACGCTTGTGTATAAGTAATCTATCTTTGCTTTAATCTAGTTATTTATCAATTATATCATCTAGAAATTAGTCGTCGTCTTCATCATCAGTGTACGAGCTGTTATCTACATCCATCTAGACTTCAATCTCGTCATTCATCCATGCTTCAATTAAACTTCGATCAAGTTTTTCATCTTTGTTTCCATCGAGTAATCTATCCATGTTTCCATCTAGCTATCCGTCTGGTCTTCCATTAAGCCATCCTTCCATGCCTCCATCTGGCCATCCACCCATGTTTCGATCTAGTCATCCATCCATGCTTACATCTAGCAATTCATCTAAGCTTCCATCTAGCTATCCATCCATACTTCCATCTAGCTATCCACCCATGCTCCCATCTTGCCATCCACCCATGGTTCCGTCTGGCAATCCACCCTTGCTTCCATCCACCAATCTACCCATGCTTCCATCCAGCTATCCACCCACGCTTCTATCCAGCAATTCACCCATGCTTCTATCTAGCAATCCAACCATGCTTCCATCTACCTATCAACATATGCTTCTGTCTAGCTATCCATCCATGCTACCACCTAGCTATCCACCCAGGCTTCTATCTAGCAATCCAACCATGCTTCCATCTAAAATTCACCAATGCTTCCATCTCGCTATCCATCCATGCCTCTGTCAGGCCATCCATCCACGCGTCCATCTAGCGATCCACCCATTCGTCGGTCTAGCTATCCACCCATGATTCCATCTTACAATCCATCTATGCTTCCATATAGCGATTCATCCATGCTTCCATGTTGCCATTCATCCATGCTTCCTTCTAGCTATTCACCCATGCTTCCATGAAGCAAACCACCCATGCTTCCATCTAGCCATCCATTAATGCTTCAAACTAGCTGTCCATCCACGATTCCATCTAGCCATCCACCCATGCTTCCATCTAGCCATTCATCCGCGCTTCCATCTAGCTATTCGCCCATGCTTCCTTGTAGCTATTCATCCATGCATCCATCTAGCTATCCATCCATGCTTCAATCTAGCTATCCACCCATGCTTCCATCTAGCTATTCACCCATGGTTCCATCTAGCTATTCGCCCATGCTTCCATCTAGCAGATTGACCATCCTTCCATCTAGCTATTCACCTATGCTTCCATCTAGCCGTTCATCCGCGCTTTCATCTAGCTATTCGCCCATGCTTCCTTCTATGGTTTTCAATATTATTGGCAAGTGCACCTATCCATGCTTTCCTGCAGTTTCTGTCACCAGTTCTTCGCATGCTATTTTTCCCAAGCCACTGGATGCTTTCCCCCATAACCATTGTCGAAACAATGATCAGCGATGAGAGAGGAATGAGTCCTGTCGCAAAGGCTATATCATCAATCCTAGAAAAGAAATCATCATAGCTGGAGATTCGAACCAGCGACACCTTGTTTTCAAATCCTGTACGTTACCGACTCGGGTACTGGCGGCGGGGCTCGACGAGTGGGTGAAATGACTGCCGGGCAGTTTACAGGTTAGGTAGACATATTTATGTAACAATACGTCAACCCAGTAGTAAAGGTAGTAAACAACAGTTTGTCATATGTCAAATAGGACAGTTATAAACGCGAGAAAACTAATGTATTCTTTCACGTTCACTTTCGATGAAAGGGTAAGCCTATCTCTATAAAAAATAGTCCCGTGACGGCCCTGAGAAAGAAGCATAACCAACATTTATCCTTTTCCCATAATGTCTCTAATTGTTTAGTTTGTAGTAACTGACGGCGTAGATCAAAAATCAAACTACATGTTCTGTGCAGTCTGATCTTGATCTACGCCGTATGAAAAGTACTGTCACTCGCTAAAGGCCCTGAAATGGCCAACTTTTCCACAAATCCAAGCTGCATATGACTAGATTTGACCGAAAGTGTTTTTTTTTAAAGTTGATACTAGTATTTTGAGAAAGAAGAAAAAATACTAGGAAAACTGTCCGCTTGTTCAAGGCCTAGTAGCGGCTAATAGTAAGCAATGCATCTAAAAAATGCAGTTATATTTAAATAAGTTAAAAGTATGGAAATAACTGTGAAGATGACAATATGTTTTTGGACGGTCGGTCGGTCGAAGTTTTGTCGCTGGCAGAAAAATGAATTTGAAAACAAGGTCAAAAGTTGCCAAGTCGCTCTATCTTTTGTTTATTTTTGACCTACTTTTGAAATCCACTGTTTTGCAAGCTCCTAACTCTTGGACAGGCCGTACAATAACGGATTGTCATCTGCACAATAATTTCCACTTTTAAAAAGTATGATTTGAATTTAAAGCATTTTCACATCCGCATTATGTACTCTTGGCCACCTCTGGGCCTTTAAGTCAAGCTGATATGAAACAAATTTTTTAAACGATTAGTGAACTGTATTTTCGGCTCTCAAAAGAGGTCGAGTTTTTATCTACATATATAGCTTTATAACACACATGAGAAATCAGTTGGAATGTATGAGGACGGTATATAGAGGCAAATAATTAATCACCTATACATGTACATGTAATTATGTTTGACAATGGAACGATCGAAAATGAAGACAACTGATATGAAAGTTGTACTACATGTACTGTTTAAGATCTCTAGGTGACCGGTAGCTCAGTGGTTAGCGTATCTGACTCGTAACCTGGTGGTTGTGGGTTCAATACCCGGCTGAGGTAAACTTTCTTCCTGGCGATTTTTCGCCTCTCGCCTCTGATGCATGTAAAAGAGTAGTCAGTGACTTGGAAAGTGAGTTGTGTCAGTATTGGTGATAGAAAGCCAGGAAACACATGCGTGGGTGCACTGACCGCCATGATATGAACTAAGCTGTTTAGACGGCGTTCAAGTCCAATACAAACAAACAAACAAACAAACAAACAACAAACAAAATCTCCAGTTACATAGTAAACCCTGTAAACGTGTGCAAATTGTTAGGTCTGCGTGAGGAAAATAAGGCATATCAATACAAATAGACCATACAAGTATATAAATGTCTACAGATCTTCGACCAATATAAAATAGGTTCTTTTCATTCTGATCTTAAACTATACAGTTCAAAATAGGTAGTCTAATCTCAGTCTCCGTTGTCTTATAACACATGTTAAAGTCACGACAGCGGCCAAAAGTAAACAATACGGGAAATGAAATAAAATGCATTTGAATTAGAATCATACCACTTAAAAGTATGGAAATTATTGAGAAGATGACAATCTGATATTTTACAGTCGGTCCAAGTGTTAGTTGCTGGCAGATAAATGAATTTCAGAACAACGTAAAAAGTAAACAAAACATAGAGTAACCTGACAACATTTGACCTAGTTTTAGAATGAATTTTCCTGCCAGTGACCAACACTTCGACCAACGGTAAAATAACAGATTGTCATCTTCACAATAATTCTCATTCTTTAAAATGATATGCTATAAATTTAAATGCAAGGCCAGGAGAATAAAGCCTTTTGGAAACATTGTGGGAAAAGGAGAAAATGCTAGTAACTAGCATTTTCTCCTTTTTCCAAAATGTTTTCTATCCTATCAGAGAACTTAAGCTTTTTTAAATTAATTTTGAATTTGTCCTCTGCAGATGTTTTGAAGTGGAAAGAGTCAAAAATTTGTCATGTGGGAAAGGGTTTACACCCATATTGTTTACTTTTGGCCGCTATTGGGCCTTTACGTCATACTTCGTACTTTAATGGCTTAAGGTACTTACCAGTTCCCTTGGGTGTTCCTCATCACAGTCATGGCATATCCAAAATAAACGCCCGGGGGTCCACTAAAAATTTTCACATTTTTGGTATCCACATTGAAACAGGAAACACCATGGCACAGAAACACCACACAAGCATATAAGATCCAAAAACACCGTCTATATATACCGGAATTATCTCCACATTTCATCATTTCTATATTTCGAGGACTTTTGCACGTTGCAGTCATTGTAACTATATAAAGTGTGTTAATCCTTGTAATTATAACAGCAGAGCTGGGTTTGGTTGGCCGTATGGAATAATTGGTATAACCTTAGTACTTTGGCATTTCCATAATAAGCTTTGTTCTAATTGTTTATTTCGTTACGGCATTCGATGGCGAAGTCGGCTGTCCTTAGCAACACATACACATATACACATCGGCTGAGCTGCAAAAAATTAAAACATAATTAACTATTTAACTCTTTACCAAATGACAGAATTTTTGAGCTTGTCGAAATCAAGCTCATTTGCAGATGACAAATTAAATGTGGCTCAAATGGTGGAATTTTTCTGTGATAGGGGAGAAAACTTTGTGGGGAAAAAGGAGAAAATGCTGGTTACCAGCATTTTCTCCTTTTTTTCCACAATGTTTTTAAAAGCCAATCTTTTTCAGGCTCGTTAAAATAAGGGATTGTTTGGAAAAGGGTATTTAATATTTGCCGTTTAGCAATGCTCTGTTTGTTCACAGAATAATGCAGTTTTCTCTTGCATGTGCATAATCAAAGTTTTATGTGACAAGTATCTTTGGTGTTGCAAGAAATACCGGTGTGTGCCTATATCGCATGACCTCATTTACCCATCACAGTTAACCATTAGGCTGCCAAGCGAGACTAAAGGACCTTTTAAGGGCAGTGTATATCAAGACCAGACTGCACAGAACATGCAGTCTGATCTTGGACTTACACTGTCCGATATGGAGATTATTTTTCTCGAAAAAATTGATTTTGACACAGCAACAGTCGGGTTTAATACCAGCTTGAAAATTTCATTTATTTCTTATTTACCAGGTTAGTAATGAGAGAGAGAGAGAGAGAGAGAGAGAGAGAGAGAGAGCGAGAGAGCACGAGCACAATGAGTGTGTATATGCAATCTTGAAGGGACATACGCTATATAAATCTTTATTGCGATATAAGAATTACCACACAGTTATTTAGTTCAAACAAAGGATCGGACATACACGCACACTGACTCTCCTTCATATGTCGAACAAAGTTTGATGGTCGTACATTCCTACATAAAACTTTTAATTCATTCAGTTTTCTTTTCCTTAAAAACACTAAAACTGTTTCCTTAGTTTCATTGCTGTAATGGAAAACAAGAAAACCCCGAATCCGATCATGCATGGGTGCCTCGAATTTACTGTTTGGGCATATGACGTGTTTTTTTTTTTATCATGATAAATTTACATGCTCATAACTTTCTATCAAAACTTTGCAACAGAAAATTCTGAAAACATTTTAATCGTAATTATGAATAATTAGCAGTAATGCCAAATACGTGTGAAAACAGCTTGACAAAAAGAGAAATTGCCCTATGGCCCTTTACTACACAATCCCGAGTTTAAACGAACATGAAAAAAAAAAAAACTTTTGAAACCATTGTGAGAAAAGGAAGTCCGTTGTAACTGGACGTCATTTATCTAGGTGTGTTTAAACTATTTTGCTCCTAGCTCCACTCTTTACCATGAACGAACCTGAGAAAGAGGCATTCATAAAAACATTGTGGAAAAAGAAGAAAATGCTGGTTACCAGCATTTTCTTCTTTTCACACAACGTTTTCTACCTTTTGAAATATAACTTGTATGTTATGAGTGACAATTAATACTAGTATGTCGTTAGCGAATGTTTTGGATTCGGACCAGACTAAAATTTTGTCTTCTCATAAAAAGTTAGTAAATGAGACTGTATCTATAAATAGATTTCCCACTGCATTCTCAGAAGATCCTGGTCAAAGTTTAACATTAACATAGCAGACAGTGTAGATCAAAGATCAGACTGCACGTTCTGTGCAGTCTGATCTTGATCTACACCGTCCGAAAAGGGTATTTAGATCCCCATTGGCAACCAAGGGGTTAATCTAGGACATATTCGGTCATAATGTATGATAAACGGCCACACCAAAAACATTATTCATGGCTGGAGAAATACCATCAGAATGATGTATGGACGTATACCACGTAGATACAGTATGACAGGTGACTCGCTGACCCCAATAAAACCCATGTACATTACATATGAGACATGCTCTGTGAAAAGGGGGCTTAATGCATCTGCAAAAAGTATCGACCTAGGACCTGGATCGATCCTTTTTGCTACAGGTCAAATTTTTTGCTTGTAAAAGGACCAGTTTACCTCATGATTCAGTCGGTGGTTAGACAAAATGGGTTTTAAGGATCCAAAATAATATGATACAGTACGGAGATGCATTAAACCCCCTTTTGCCACAGCATTGCTCATGTAAAAACTACTAAACACATGTACAAACAAACTATGAGTTTTTTTTTTCTTGACACAATTTACCAGAACCTTTATATATAGTATCTCATATCCGCACTAAGAATGTTGTTACTATTTAAGGTCTTACGATCCCTAACTCATTGGTAAACATCGACGTTTTCGTGAAGGCTATTCGGCCAATCTCGTCAGCTTCCGTGTTTTAATATGAGAGCTAGGGGCCGTAGACCTTAACGGCGTTGCTGGTTACGACTGCATTGGCATTTGACCTACTTCTTGGTATTGATAATACCGAGTGAATACAAAGTTTGTTGCGATTGGTTAAAATACGTAGATATGTTTATGCTGCGAAACTCTGCTGACCTATTTTTGGGTACATTTAAAATGCCAACTAATTTTTGAGACTGCTCCTTTTTCAATGATGATTTGGATTAATACCTAATCTTTAAAAACATAATTTAGATCCATAATAATTGGTTTACTATTCACCAACTATTGTTTCGTTTCATTCCGAGTCTAATTCTAGATTTAGGAAAGTAACACAACTTCTGATTTAGCCTAACCATCTGGTTTAGCAAATCAGAAGTTGTGTTACTTTCAAATTTAGCGAATTCTTGGAAATAAAACTAAGAATATTCATAAGAATGGTTGTTGAATACCGACCCTGGTCTATATGTAATTGAAAAAATTCACTTTTCTATAAAATGCAAAACAATAAGGAAAAAAGATGAAAATTTAGGCGAGGTTACTTTACCAACTCCATTCAAATTGAGCCACAGAAGAGTTCAAGTATTCATTTTCGTCTAGAGTTTTCGAAGATATTTCTTGTTCTGTTGGTGAAAACTTTCTCGTCATTAATTTTGATTTGGCCTTTATGTGGTAAAATGAATAAATTAGTTTGTCTTAGTCTGTTTTAAATTGGGTTTAAATTCTTTACTAGAATACAGATTTTTAGACAGGTCTCATTAAAAGCATTTGCAGACGACATATAAATGTAGTTTAAATGATGCAATATGTCTTTTAAAAGGGTAAGAAACATTGTGGAAAACACAGAAAATACTGGTAACTAGCAGTTTCTCCATTTCCTACAACGTTTGCTGAATTTTTCTTCCTCTGAGTTATTCAAACATGGGACTGTTTGTTCAATGGTTATGCAATTTTCAGCAGTGATTAAGTTATACTCTCTTTTACTACCTATACGTACCTATTTAACTATACGTGCGTGTATTTCACTCTTTATCAAACGGCAAAATTTTGGACTCGCCCAACTCCAAAGCATTTGCAGACGACAAATCAAAAGTGGTTCAGTCGGAGGAAATTTTCTTTGAAACGGTACAAAACATTGTGGGAAAAGAAGAAAATGATTGTGACATATTTTACATTATCATAGTTTAAGTAGAAAAAAAATGTGCTGTTTTTCAGATATTTCTCTTTCGTCTCTTAAGCCTTTATCACACAATGTAGACTTTTAACAACCTTGACAAAGAAAGCCTTTGAAAACATTGTGGGAAAAGGAGAAAAGCTGCTAGCCAGCATTTTCTCCTTTTCCCACAATGTTTCCAACCTTATCAATGACAAATTTCATCATTTTAGCCACCTTTAATTTGTCGTCTGCAAATGCTTTCAATTTGGACCAGTTTGAAATTTTGTCGTCTGCTAAAGGGTTGAGGTAATATTTCAAAGCAAGCCCAATTAGTAATGGTCTAAATTTGTCATTTTGTTTTTCTATCCTGTACCCTAAAGCTACAGTGGGGGAAAAACGTCACTTTACACAACGAAAAAACATCCTGTACATTCTCGGCTCACGTTAGTTTAAACATCGATTGAGAAACAAGTACTTACAACTTATACTAATCTCTCTCGATTCTGCTTCCTGGGAACTACACCAGTACTCGCGCCGACTGTGTGAGCCAATGAAAAATCCCAAAATTGACACCCGCTCCCGGAAATCGAACTCGGGACCTTATGGTTCCGTGGCCGACGCTCTACCTCACAACCATGGATACCACTCGGCTCGTGTTCTGCCCCCAGGATCAAATTTGATGCAGACCGTAAAAACGTCGTGGAAAATCATCTTGAAATGAGGATGAATAAATATACACATATGAAAACATTGTTGTAAAAGGAGAAATTGCTCTTTGCGAGAACTTTATCCTTCCACCACAATATTTTGTAAAGTGTCTATTTCGAGGAGGAAAAAGTTTATTTCGAAAGATAAAAATTTAACCCTTATCCTGCTAAATAAGTTAACCCTTTACCACACAATTCCGAGTTTTGACGCCCCTGTACGAAAAGGCTTTAGAAAACATTGTGGGAAAGGGAGAAAATGCTGGTAACCAGCATTTTCTCCTTTTCCCACAATGTTTTTTACACTATCAAAGACAGAAATCATCATTTGAGCTACAGTTAATTTGTCGTCTGCAAATGCTCTCAATTTGGTCCAGTCCAAAATTTTGTCATTTGGTAAAGTGTTAAATTAAACTTTTTGGCCGATAGAAAAAAATCCGACTAATGCTATTTCAAACTTTTTTTAGTAAAATATCTTCTCATCGGACAGTGTAGATCCAAGATCAGACTGCACGTTCTGTGCAGTCTGATCTTGATCTACACTGTCCGCAAAAGGTCAGTGAGTCGCGTGTTGCAGCCTAAAGGTCAACCCTTTTGCCAGACGACAAAATTCCAGACTCGTTCACCTTGATAACACTTGCAGACGACAATTTTCAACCTGGCTTGAACAAGGAGATTTGATTTTGAAAGGGTAGAAAACATGGTGGGAAAAAAAGGAGAAAATGCTGGCAACCAGCTTTTTCTACTTTTCCCACACTGCTTTCAAAAAGCCTCATTCATCATGGTCCTCAAAAAAGGTGATTATGAGGTAACGAGTTAAAGATTTACCACACAATGTCGAGTATAACGACTTTGAAGAAGAAGGCTTTTGAAAACAATGTGGGAAAAAGGAGAAAATGCTGGTAACCAGCATTTTCTCCTTTTTCCACAATGTTTTCTATCTTTCCAATGACAAATTTCAAGTTTGAGACATTTTTTTTTTTCTTTTCTCGTTTGTAAATGGTTTCATTTTGGGCAAGTCCAAGAAATTGCCGTTTGGTTGATTGTATGGTGCTTAACGCCGTTTTCAATATTACTTCAGCTAAATCGTGGCGGCCTGTGCACCTATCTATGCTTTCCTGGAGTTTCTGTTACCAGTACTCCGCACAATATATAGCCATTGGCTATTTTCCCACATGACATTGCCGTTTGGTAAAGGATACAAGGCTTGACTCCCTAAGGGTCGCTGGTTTGATTCCTAGGCCCGTATTCACCAACCATTCTTAAGAACGTTCTTAGTCTAAATCCCAAGAATTTTCAAAATTTGAAAGTAATACAACTTCTGATTGGCTAAACCAATCAGTTCAGATTTTCTGTGGTTTTCCCCTTGATCGTGCTTGAGATAAATTTTCCTTTGGCCACATAACTTTCCAGGCATTCTAAAAACAATCCATTTTAATTATCTCTATTTTACAATTAGCATTAAAAAAAAAAATCTTTACCAAAATATCCTATCTTTTAACTCTTGTTGACACGGGACTTTGCACACATTGTGGGAAAAAGAGAAAAAGCTGGATACCCAAAAATTTCTTTCTCGGGTTCGTTTAAGTAAACATTTTCGAGATCGAAACTCTCTCTCTCTCTCTCCAATATTCTCTTTTCCCAATATCCATCTATCTATCTTCTATCCGTCTATCTGTCTGTCTGTAGTCCGTCCATCCGTCCGTCCGTCCATACAACCGACCACCAACCCATCCATTACTCTCTCTGTCTCTCTCTCCACCACACTCAAACACAATATAAACAACGAAATTGCAACTAATTACTAGTATAAATGACTTTGTTACATTCTTTGATATATTTCGATTACCTCGTTACCCTAGAAACAATTTTTGCAGCAGACTATTCAGGGCTTTAAAAACGTCCTTTTAGAATATGGGTTATCAACAATTTAATTTTAATTTCGTACACAAATACGTCTAGGAAAACATAGTGGTAAAATTAGCAATTTCTTCTTCTGCCACTATGTTTCTAAAAGTTTAAAAATGGAAGATAAAACTTGTTTGCAGGAAGTTTTGCGTTATTTTGACAAGATGTTTTCCCATCAACGTTTTACTTGATCAATGTTCCCACGGTCGAGGGTTTTCACTTTCGTATGTCCTCCTTGATTCTTACAGCCGAAATAGGGTAAACATTTGAGGGATTGTCTGATGGATGGATGGATGGATGGATGGGTGGGTGGATGGATGGATGGATGGACGAACGAATAAGGGTTGGGCGGGCGAGCGAGCGGATGAATGGGTGGGTGGAACGGTAAGTTGGTGGATGGATAGATGGATGGATGGCTGGGTGGATGGACTGACTCACTTATTGATTGATTGATCGATTAATTGATTGATTTCATCTTCAAACCCGGTAACCAATGAGATATATTTCAAATAAGTATCCGTCCTTTTCAGTTCTAAACATATGAGCGGCGCTATGGGAATTTGGGGTTTAATGCATCTTCGTAATGCATATGCAATGATAATAATAATAATGATAATAATAATAATAATAATAATAATAATTGTTATTATTTCTATTATTATTATCATTTTTGTTATAATAAGAAATAGTGAACTTTTTTTTTCACAATGAACAAAGAAGAAAAAACAGTTTTACTTTGTATGGCTTTATATCAGTGATTCACAATAAATGAATACTCCCGTGAACCAGTTCGATTACATTTTTTGCCCCAAAAAAGTCATTTTACTGACTTTACAGATTGTCAGTAGTGAACAGAATTCGGAAAATATTACTTAATTTCGTAACTAACGAATAGTTACCACGGGAAAAAAAAACCCGCTTTATTTTACAAAATCTATAATAGTGTTTTTCTACGAATAAATACACCTCGGGTCTATTATTACTCCTTTTTCTCTAAGAACTTACCTTTTTGATAATAATCCATCGAAAATTAATCGATAAGATTACTGATGGTAAAAATAAAATTAAAAAAAAAAAAAAATAGCAATCACCAATCATTACAATCTTAACAAAAAAAAAGTAAACAAAAATGTGCTCTATTTCGTACATTGGTGACTTATCATTTTCTTATTCCTCTATCAACTTACCTTATTGAAAATAATCCATCACAAAATAATCGATTAGATTACTGATGACAAAAAACTGACAATCATCAATTATTACAACAATCTTAACAAACGAATGATAACCAAAAACGCGCTCTACTTCGTACATCGGTGATTTACCGTAAATAAATGGTCCTCTGGTCGTGTACATTTAACTTCCGGTTATAAAAATACGTCACAAATACATGTCACATGTAAATAGTCCACTTCGTATAATTCTACGGTCAGAGATTTTAACACCTAGACTGCTAGTCGCGACTCAAGGACCTATTGCAGAGTGTAGATCAAGATCAGACTGCACAGAATGTGCAGTCTGATCTTGGATCTACTCTGTCCGATAACGAGATATTTTCCTTAAAAATTAACTATAAACTAGCAAAATTTAGGTTTTTACTATGGACATGAAGGTTTCATTTCCCTTATGTAGCAGGCTAAGGGTTAAAATATAATTTGAAACATATTTTCTCATAAACAGTGTTGTACTTCTGTTCTTACAGTGTTTCGTTAACATTTAACTCTTTCGCTGCCAAATAAAGTTTTTCGACTTTTTCTCTATGCCTTATAACACACTTCCACTGTATATGTAGGCGATTTTTGTTCAAGAATTCGTAACTAGTAGCGGACGGTGTAGATCCAAGATCAGACTGCACGTTTTGTGCAGTCTGATCTCGATCTACGCCGTCCGCAAAAGCTTTCCATGACGACATTTGCAGTGAAACAGTTAATCAAGCAGAAACCTTGGGTAATCTACGAGTACAACAGAAAAAAGACCAAAGGGACAGAAATGACAAATTTTAATACTGATCTGCCCCAGGGCCTGCTTTGACGTATAGTTGAAGTATTTGATACTAAACTTCCTTCATCGGCCCTATTTGCGCGGGATTTTCATTACTACCACCTAAAAACAAAACGATGGCAAGAATTTTTCGGCGTAGCTGAATATGCTAGCTTTTGACCTACTTTTTGGTACTGATAACAAATGAATAAAAAGCAATTTGTGATTGGTCAAAAATAAAGACATGCCTATTTGCGCGGGATTTTCATTACAACCTCCTAAAACAAAACTGTGGCAAGATTTTTCTACGTAGCTGAATGTGCTGGCTTTTGACCTACTTTATGGAACTGATTACAGATGAATAAATAGAAATTTGTGATTGGTCAAAAATGTAGAATAGCTTATTCTAAGGACCCCTGCCTATTTGCTTGCAGGTTTACGCTTTTTCAAAGATATCTCTTGTTTAAATTTGACTTAATTAGCGTTTATTACATGAATAGATGTGAAAACATTGTGGAAAACGGAAAACTTGCTCGTTACAAGCAATTTTTCCGTTTTCCACAATGTTTTGTATAGTCGTCTTCCTGCAAAACACTCAATGTCATATGTAGGATGCACTTAGGGAATTACTCTTAGTCCGCTAGATTTATTTGTAAATAATATTTGAGCCATGCTCTGTGAAAAAGGGGCTTAATGCATCTGCAAAAAGTATCGATTCATGTCAGCCTGCGTAGTCCGCGCAGGCTGACCTGAATCGATACTTTTTGCGTATGGTCAATTTTCTGCATGTCCAAGGACCATTACACCGCATGATTAAGTTCGTTGTTAGACAAAATTGATTTTAAAGGATCTATAATTATATATTGACTTGCTTAATAAAATTAATCATGGAGAAGCATTTAACCTCCCTTTTGCCATAGCGCCGTTCAAAAGTGTTTTCTTCAGTTGGTGTGTAAAAGAAAAAATCCAATTTCCAAGGTATTTTGGCAAGAATACCTCTAGGAAAATCAAAAAGTGTGAAACAATGATCAAACTGCACGCACTATGTAGCGTCTGATCTTGATCTACGATATCCTCACAATCACTTAATGCTGCCCGCCTCGGGCTATATATACTGAACCAAAAAAGAAACTTCCCCTGTGTTTAAGTGCAGATATACACAAATATGAAAATCAGGATTAAACTAGATTTATATGCATTGAAAGAGTATTTTATTGCGACTTTGTGTGAAAAAAATTATTGCTGAGGGTTTATCCAAAAGTAGTGAAATGGTAGTTAAAATGCGGAAGGGGTCGCTCACCAAAATCACAAATTAATACCGGGTATGACCACCTTCAGCATGAAGGACTGCCTGGCATCGTTGGCGCATAGAACGGATAAGTGTATTGATTTCGGTTTGTGGAATGTTGTTTCATTCCTGAATTAAGGCTTGTCTTAGCTGAATGACCTTTGACGGTGGAATAGGGCGACGTCTAACACGCTGGTCCAAATTATCCCAAAGGTGTTCAATGGGATTCAGATCAGGGCTTTTGGCAGGCCAGTCATCAATAAATGCAATGTTATTCGCCCTGAGGAAATTCACATTGTCCCTAGCTGTATGGCTTGTGGCATTATCATGCTGAAAAAGAGTGACATTGGCATTATTTTGAAACAGTGGGATAACGTGCCTCGCAAGAATTTCATCTCGGTAGCGTTGGGCATTCAAATTCCCTTCGATAACGACGAGATTAGTGCGAAAGCCATGTGCAATGCCCGCCCAGACCAAAACAGAACCCCCACCCCCAAAACGATCTCGTTCAAGTACGCAACAGTCGGCATAACGTTCATTTCTCCTACGGTATACTCGAACCCTGCCATCACCTCGATGAATGGAAAACCTGGACTCGTCAGAGAAAAGAACGCTATTCCATTGTTGTCTAAGCCAGCGTTGGTGTGTACGTGCCTAATTAACACGATTTATGCGGTGACGTCGCGTCAAAACACAACCAACGTATGGACGACGTGCACGTAGCCCACCCTCGCGCAAGCGATTGCACACAGTTTGGGTAGATATACGGTTGTTGTGTGTACCAGGGGTGTTAGCAGCAGTGGCTGTGGCAGTTTGGAAGCGATTGCGCAGGTGGGTGTTCCGAATATAGCGGTCTTTGCAGCGCGTCGTGACGCGAGAACGTCCACTACGTGGTCGATCTTCCGTACGCCCTGTTGCTTGAAAACGTTGCCTAAGGTGTCGAATAGCACGAGTAGAACATCCAATATTCATAGCAACAGCATTCATCGTCATACCAGCATTAAGCATGCCAATGGCATGTTCGCGTAAATTTTGCGGAATTCTAGGCATATGAAAAATAAAGAAAACAAAAGAATTTAATTTTTTTCAACGTCTTTTTCTGATTGACATGAAAGTCTATAAAATTAGACTGAAAGGTTTCAAAAAATGTACACGAATTATACTGGTCCGTCCATGCACGTGAAAATCGCTTTCAGCGGGTTTCTTCTGCAAAATGCTTTCAATCGAGTTAAAATTTGTTTTATCGGACACATAATCGTTCGCCCGAATATAAGTAAGTCATCTGATATTTTGATTTTTTTAAATAACATTGCATTTGCACTTAAACACAGGGGAAGTTTCTTTTTTGGTTCAGTATATGTACCGATTCAATAAATGAGCCATGCTCTGTGAAAAGGGGGCTTAATGCATCTGCGAAAAGTATCGATTCATGTCAGCCTGCGCAGTCCGACCTGGGTCGAAACTTTTCGCTATTGGTCAATTTTCTGTGTGTCCAATGACCAGTATACCTTATGATTAAGTCGTTTGTTAAAAATAGTGGCTATTATGGATCCATAATACGGTGATGACTTGCTTGGTACCATGTATCACGGAGATGCATTAAGAACCCTTTTGCCAGAGCATGGCTCATTAATTATTCGGCTAATTCGGATGAGAGAGAGATCAAGAAATAAATTCTTATTATCAAACCTGCTTACAATTAGATTTTGACCTAATTTTTTTTTTTTAGAAGAATGTAGATGTTTGAAAACTGAAAGCACTTTTCGACGATGAAATCAACGCAACACAAGTGATGGAATTTGTATTTCGGAGGGAAGAAAAACCTTGTGGAAAGAGGAGAAAATGCTGGTTGCCAGCATTTACTCCTTTCCCCACAATGTTTTCAAAAGCAGTTTTCATCATAGTTGATTGTTGGTTGATTGAATGGTGATTCACGCCGTTTTCAACATTACTGTATAAGTGGAAATGTTTGCGACGTAGATAATTTTGCGATTTCGCGAATTTGAAAAATTCGCAAACTTTTCTGTTCGCGTATTTTACCACAAGTATACCAACAAATAGCAAGTGTCTCTAATTCGCAAACATTTCCCAACGCAAGATGTCCGTAATCGGTAATTCGCAAATTTTTCGACACGCATATAAATATATCCACGTATACAGTATTTCAGTTATATCACGGCGACAGCTCACATATTCATGTATGTCCTAGGTTTCACCAGTACATGGCTGGGACTCTAAAGTGTCTTGCCCAAGGACACTCCCACGAAAAACCAAGTGCTTCCAGTTAAGCTCGGACCCGGGGCCTTCTGCTTACGAGTCCTACACTTTACCAGTGACCAACACAGGACCCCGATTTTCATAAGTTTCGGCATAACACGTGACTGTTTGGCAACGGTTGATTGATTGATTGATTATATGCTGTTTAACACCGTTTTCAACACAATTTCAGTTATATCGCGGCGGCCAGCGCACCTATCCATGCTTTCCTGGAGTTTATTTTACCAGCACAATTTCCTTTCCTAGCCACTTGCCGCTTTCCCTCTTAACCATCGTCGAAACAATGGTCAGCGGTGAGAAAGGAATGAATCCTGCCGCAATGGCTATCATCAATCCTCGGACAGAAACTTGCCGAGCCAGGGGTCGAACCCACGACCCCATCTTCTCAAGTCCTGCACGCTACTGTCTGAGCTACCGGGGCTCGACCTTTGGCAACGGGTTACCCATTCAGTTTGTTGGCGACATATATAAAGATCGGACTGCATATAACGTGTACATTGCTAATGTTAATTAACCTGTTACCGTACACGCTTTTCTCATCTCTGTCACAGCCATGTAGGCAAAATGTAAGCTTTTGCGGAAGACCTAGATCAAGATCAGACTGCACAGAACGTGGAGTCTGATCTTGGATCTATACCTTCCGCTTGTTCAATCAAGCCTGTAAGATACATATACGTATCAAATAACTTCTAATGTTCTCTGTGTTATATAGCCATAATGCATTTTCGTTTCTGCTATATTTTGTTTGTTTGTATTGGAGGTTAACGCCATTTTGACAGCTTAGGTCATATCACGACGGTCAGTGCACCTAAGCATGTGTTTCCTGGCTTTCTCACAGCAGTACTGACACATCTCTTTCCAAATCACTACTTTTCTCACATGCATCAGAGGTGAGAGGCGAAAAAATCGCCGGAAAGAAAGTTTGCCGCGATCGGGTATCGAACCCGCAACCGTCAGGTCACGAGTCAGATACGCTAACCACTGAGCTACCAAGCCGGGCTCCACTTTATTGCAGTCTGCAGCTGAACTAAAAAATTGTCTGTGTGAATTTATGGGGGCTATTCAAACTTTAACTAGAGGCCCTTGAGGGCCTGAAATCGCTCTACTGGCAGTGATTTTGCTTTTTTGCTAGCATACGTTATGAATTCATGTTGCAAACAGAAAAAACACAAAAATGTGTTCTTGCAACTGGGCTTGAACCCACTAAGACAGCATAAGTAAGCATGGTGAATTGAACAAACAGTGAAAAAAAAAATGAAGTGCAATTTCTCAAAACTAATTGTTTGGAATTCAGCCAACTTTGATAGGCTTTCAGAACGCCTTTTATTTAACAATCCTAACAAATTTCAAAGAAATGAGACTAATAATGTGGACTTTATTGAGTAAATGATACTAAATCATCAAATGGCTGCTTTTCCTGAATGGTTTACTAGATTTTCTTCACTTTTGATAGAGTTCAATCCCTTAATGAATCAAATAATCTTTGCAGGTTTCACAAGATTTGGATCAACACTGTGGACTTCATTGCCTAACCAAGAAATAGAAATTTTCAACTTTGAATGGATACTTTTCCCATATTGATTGTCAGATTTTTTCAAAATCAATAGGGTTCAAGCTGTTTATGATACAAAGCAACTGTGTAAGGTTCATGAAAATCCAACCACAAATGCTGACTTCATCGCGTAAACAAGAAATGGAAATTTTCAACCTGAAATGGCTACTTTTCCCATACTGTTGGTTGGATTTTTTTTTCAAAACCAATAGGGTTGAAGCTATTGATGAGATAAACAAACTGTGCAAGTTTCACGGAAATCTGACCACAAATGCAGACTTTATCATGTAAACAAGAAATGGAAATTTTCAACTTGAAATGGCTATTTTTCCCATACTGTTTGTTGGATTTTTTTCAAAATCAATGGGGTTGAAGCTATTGGTAAGATAAACAAACTGTGCAAGTTTCACGAAAATCTGATCTCAAATGAAGACTATCGCGTAAACAAGAAAAAGACTAACGGACGGACGATGGAAACCACGCCAAGACATAAGCTCTGCTGGCTTTCAGCCAGTAGAGCTAAAAATCATAACATGCATCAAAACAAAAGCACTGCATGCAGGTACCAACGCTAGGCTGCAGTTTGCAGTTGATTTTCAGTGAAAATTCAAGGTCGAAAAAGGGCCAGAAATCTAACAGTGTCAAAAATATCATGATGGTTACCTTTCCCTGTTGTACTGGTTTCCCCTTTTGATAGTTAAGAACTAGTCCAAGTTTGAAGTAAAATCTTTAGCAATGACAGAGATATTGTAAAATGTCAAAGAAGTTTTCGCACGACGCCGGCGTAGACAATTCCAGGGCTACGACAGTTCCTCGCGGTTTTCTTCGAAAATAGCCGAGCTAAAAATGTATTTGTCGCAGAATTTAGTGAGGCACTAGTCTGTTAAATAACCACAGCGGTCGAGGAAAGCGGGAAAAAATGTGATAATGTAGCCTTTTAGGTCATTTCAAGATTTGAGTTAAAATTGTTGCAAACCTAGTGGGGATGCCACATTGTGGACATGTCATAAGCACGTGTCCATTATGCAGGATTGTATGATGTACGGCTGAATCTGGACGTAGAATGGTCCTTTGCCATGCAGAAAGTTTATAAATAGCAACAAGTTTCAACCATGTCAGACTGCGCGGGCTGACATGGGTCGATACTTCTTGCAGATGCATTAAGTCCCCTTTTCAATACATGGATCAAATTTGCATAAGCCCCTTTAAGTCTCAAGATCCGTCTTTCATGTTCAATAATGTGCGATTACATTTTCAATCTTAAAACTTTATAACCATGTAAGTTAATGACCGACGGTAAACGATACAATACAACAAGGTCAAAGCCACACCAATAACAATGGGAGAGTACGGGAAACGCCTTTGAAAGATCCGTGCTTCGTATCCCGTTTACACATAACCAAAATATGCTGTGTTTGAAGGTTAATCAAAACATCGTTAGAAAAAGGAGAAATTCCTGCTAATCAGCATTTTTTCCTTTTCCCACATCCCATCCGGTACATGTAGTGCAGTGGCAAACATAATCCGACTCGTGACCTGGGTACGGATTCGATACCAAATGCAGAGAAAACTATCTTTCCGGCGATTTTTCGTCTCTCACCTCCTATGCACGGGAGAAAAGTAGTCAGTGTCTTGGATTGGTTTGTATTGGAGTTTAACGCCATTTAACAGCTTAGGTCGTATCATGGCCGGCAGTGACGCACCCATGTGTTTCCTGGCTTTCTCACGCTAGTACTGACACAACTTTCTTTCCAAAGCCACTGACTACTTTTCTCACATGCATCGGAGGTGGGAGGCGAAAAACCGCCGGAAAGTTTGCCGCAACTGGGTATTGAACCCGCAACCTCAAGGTCACGAGTCGGATACGCTAACCACTGAGCTACCCGGCCGGGCCCCGTGGTTTGGAAAGAAAGTTGTGTCAGTACTGGTGTGAGAAAGCAAGGAACCACATACGTAGGTGCACTGACCGCCGTGATATGACTTGAGCTGTTAAACAGCGTTAAACTCTTAATACAAACACACAAATCCTTTTTCCACAATGTTTTCTACCCTTCAACGATAAATACAGTAAAATCTGCCACATTTAACTTGTCGTGTGCAACATCTTTCAGTATTGCAAAGTCTTTAGTTTCCGTCTCCTGGAAAGGAGTCAATACTTTACCACACAGGCCAAACAGTAGTTGACACCGCCTTAGAGACATCTATTTGAACATGATTGTGAGAACAGGAGGCCGAGGGTTCGACCCCCGGCTCAGCCAATTTCTTTCCGAGGATTGATAATAGTCATTGCGACAGGATTCATTCCTCTCCCACCGCTGAAAATTGTTTCGACGATGGTTATGTGCGAAAGCAGCCGGTGGCTTGGAAAGAATATTGTGCAGAGTACTGGTAACAGAAACTCCAGGAAGGCATGGATATGTGCACTGGCCGCCGCGATATAACTGAAATAATGTTGAAAACGTCGTGAAACACCATACAATCAATCAGTCAATTGAACAGAATAGAATTTTATTCAAGATCACGACCTAAACAAAAAGGAGACTTTGAATTCCTCAGGGAATGAGCTTTTAAATACAACATGGTTGAAGTACGATTCTAACATGACACGTGAATTCGGCTCTATAAACACAGTGCAACGAAAGCGTGGTAAAACTCGAACTTTTGAAAAAGGCAATAGTCGAAATATCGAACAACAGAGTGTCGTTTTCCATAGTAAACAAAAAATGGTTAATGATCGACATCATCAGGGCCACGCTCTGTAAAACGGGGGTTTAACGCATCTGCAAAAAGTATCGACCGAGGTTAGACCTCTGTCGAAACTTTTAGATTTTTGGTAAATTTTCTGCGTGTCGAAGGATCGTTCTACCCTATGGTTTACTTGGTTGTTGGACAAAAGGTGTTATATTGATCCATAATTATGACTTACTTGGTATAATGCATCACGGAGATGCATGACACCCACTTTTGCCAGAGTATGGTTCAAAAATATTTAAGCCATGCTCTGTGAAAAAGGAGCTTAATACATCTACGAAAAGTATCGACCAAGGTCAGCCTGCGCATTCCACGCAGGCTGACCTGGGCCAAAACTTTTCGCCACTGGTCAATTATCTGTTTGTCAAAGGACCAGTCTACCTCATGATTAAGTCGATTATTTAAGAAAGTGGCTCTTATGGATCCATATTTATGTGATTACTTGGGCTGGTATCATGTATCACGGAGATGCATTACGCCCCCTTTTGCTAGAGCGTGGCTCATTTATATTACATTCAATATGCAAGGACAACAACAAACATTTTACTAATACTCAACTGTCACCCTAGTCACCCAGCATTTCCTCCTTTTTCCACAATGTTTTCTTCTCTTTCAAAGACAATTTCCACCATTTGCGTCACATTGTAATTGGTTGCCTGCGAATGCCTCGGATTTGAACAAGCCTAAATTATTGTTTAGTAGTAAATTGACTGAATGACTGGTGTTTTACGCCATTTTCATCATTTTTTCTGGCGTATCACAACAACAGCCCGCACATTTATGCATCACTTTACCACTGAGCCACGCAGGACACCCTTAGTGTAGTAAAAGGTTAATGAAAGAAAAGAAAGGTCACAACGAACAAGATTGCTACTTTCTGTAAATGTGATAGGCCTTTGCCACACAGAGACGAGTTTTAACTTCCGAAAATATTGTGGGAAAAGGAGCATTTTCTTCTTTTCCTACAATGTTTTTGACCCTTTCAAAGATGGGTTTCATAACTGTGCAACAACTCATTTACTGGCTGCAAATACTTTCAATTCGGACCAGTCTAAAATTTTGTCATTTTGTAAAGAGTTAGACTTGATTTGTATTTCCCTCAAGTTTCGTTATTGCGGTGATTCCTCAGTAACACCCTGTTTGACAAGGGAACCAGACTGATCAAGAATTATCTCCCCTAGTTGGATGGTTCCACTTTCCAAACCAGAATCAATCTTTGAGGGAACCAGTATCTGTTTAATCTCATGGCTGCCGGGATCTTTTTGGATGTAAACACCATCAATATCCACGGTGTCAACCAACCCAACATCACAATCCGGTATACTGACAGTAGAAACGTACATAGGACCAAGTTCTGAATCTGATACCTCAGAGTTATTTCCCTTCGCTGTATCAGAGACTTCAGAGGGCGTTGTAGTTGCTGTTATCTGTGTGATGTACTGGTTTGGGTTAATGGTGGTGTCAACATTCTGGGTTTTCTGCGGTATAAAGATCTGGTGAACTTCTTGGCCCTGCATGTTTACGATGCTGATTGCACAAGACTCGGGTACAACTGTTTCAAGACCTGAAATCCAGAAAGCTCTGTTTTTTGTATGGTCTTTAATGCCCTTTTCAACATCATTTCATTTATATTGGGGTGGCCAGTTCATCCATCCATGCATTCCTGGAATTTCATTTACCAGTGCTCCGCACAATACTAGTATTCTTTCTAGGCCACTGGCTGCATTCCCATGTAATCATCATCGAAACAATGATCAGAGGTGAGAAAGGAATGAATCCTGTTGTTATGACTATCATCTATAAATCAAGTAAGCATAGAAAATTCAATCTCCAACCCTCCCACAGACATATTTGCATCTAACAAATTGGAAGCTCCTAGTGAAATATGAACCACACTGTCCGAAAAAGCCCAATGAGTCACATTCAGCAGCCTAGGCGTTAACATTTTACCACTTGAAAAAATTTTGGACTTGATTAATTTTTGTTTGTATTAGGACTTTAATGCAGTTTTAACAGCTTAGGTCATATCATGGTGGTTAGTGCACTTACGCATGTGTTCCCTGGCTTTCTCACAAGTGTACTAATACAACTTTCTTTCCAAGCCAGTGACTACTTTTTTCACATGCATCAGAGGTGAGGGGCAAAAAATCGTCAGAAGAAAAGTTTGCCCAAATCCAAAGCATTTTCAGGCTACTAACTAAATGTGGCTCATATGGTGAGATTTGATTTTCAGAAAAAAGAAAACATTGTAGGGAAAGGAGAAAGCGCTGTTCTAATTCCCAGGGCCATTAAAACTTGTGATGTATGGTTATGGGTATAGAGGCATTGAGTTGACAAACCAACTAAATTTGTGGTTCAAAACTAGGTATCCCCAACAAATGTTGTGTTGTTTGCTTTTGTATAAATAATGATTGATTGAATTTGCATTTATTTATCATCGCCAACAGTTGCCAATATGGACGACATCCCCTGAAGACTGTTACTTTTGTTACGGGGGATAGAGTAAGATACAGGATGATACCCATCCTCAGCTACGTCTGGTTCTTCAATGTGCTCAGTCTATACGCATAGGCACATGGGAACCTGGTTTAACGTCAAATCCGAAAGACTATTAGCACTTTCAGATGACAGCCATGGGACTCAAACCCACACCCACAAATGACCCATGACCTGGGTCCGTATTCACCAACCCTTCTGAAGAATGTTCTTGTTCTTATTCTCCACATTTTTTCTAAATTCGAAAGTAACACTACATCTGATTGGCTAAACCAAATGGTTTAGCCAATCTGAAGTTGTGTTACTTTCAAATTTAGAAAATCTTGGAGAATAAGACTAAGAATGGTTGGTAAATACGGACCCTGATGTTTACAAGTCCTACACTCTATCACTTCAGCTATGTGGGCTGGTCTATAAATATTTTATCTTACCTTCCACATATATAGTTCCTATATCTGTGCTTGATTGGAGTTGACCTGGCACAGTTTGTAGCTGTTGCGTGAATTCACTGGGTGTTATCTGCTGGATGGCGGTTATATTCTCGTCAACGCTCTCACCTTTGAGTCCATTAAACGTCTCTGTCGTCTGTTTATCTTGCAACACTTTAGCATTAGCCTGAAGAACTAGGTCTGAGTCGTGAGTTCGCACATGTCTTTGAAGGGTGTATTTTGTATTGAATTCTTTGTTACACACGCTGCACTTAAAGGACCTGGGGTTGTAGTGGATGTTCTGCTGATGTTTCAGCTGTACCTGCCGGGTTTTGAACATCTGACCACATATGTGGCATTGATAAGCCCTGACAGTTGAGTGGACTGACATGTGTGATAACAGGTGTGCCTAAAAATCAAAGGAGAAAAAATTATCAACAAGTATATGAATGGTGCTCTGGCAAGAGGGAGTTAAATGCATCTCTGTGATGCATGGTGCAAAGCAAGTCATCATATAATAATGGATCCATAAACTCCATTTGACTAACAACTGACTGAACCGTGAGGAAGAATAGTCCTTGGACATGCAGAAAATTGACAAATAGCATAAAGTTTCGACCAATATCTACCTGCGCGAACTGCACAGGCTGATCTTGTTTGATACTTTTTGTAGATACATTAAACCCTTTTTCAAAGAACATGACACTGTTTATCTCTTAACCTATCAAAATTTTAGACTTCTCAAAATTGAGAGCTTTGGCAGATGATAATTTGAATGTAGCTCAAACGATTTTATCTGGTTATGAAATGGCACGAAACATTGTGGGAAAAGGAGAAAGCTGCCAGGGTATCCATTTTGAAACCATTGTAAAAAATGGGTATGTCTTGCGGATAAATAACTTTATACCACACAACAAGATTTCAGACTTTCGGATAAAATTCTGGATACCATGGAAATTAGCAGCAAATGTTTACCTTAATTAGAAAAAAATCTTTTAACCTGCTACCACACAATCTCGACTCTGAAAATGAAAGCTTTTGAAAACACAGTGAGAAATTGTGGGAAAAGGAGAAAATGCTGATTACAGCATTTTCTTCTTTTCCCACAATGTTTTCCATCCTTTCAAAGATAAATTCCATCATTTCAGCAATATGTAATTTGTTGTCTGCAAATGCTCTGGATACTGACAACAAGTCCAAAATTTTGTAAGGTGGTACAGTGGTGATTACCTCTTACGAACATGAAAGTTCGCAACAAAGCAAAGCTGAAATACAGACCACCACGGCTGGGATTCAAACCCGTGTGGTAAAGATCATCGTTTATAGAGGCTTAAAAGACCAATACACTAACCACTGAGCTGCAGAGAATTTTCTCCAATGCAGTTGCTGGGTATCGATTTTATACAGGAAGAAGCTATGTGGTAAGGAAGGAGCGATCTCTCGTAACTTTACCTTTGATCCAAAAGCCTTGGCACACAGTCCACATCTAAATGGAAGTATCCTTTTTGACCTTTCAACATGTGTAAGTTTGTGAGCTGCCAGGGTATCCGTTCTGAAATCATTTTAATAAATGAATATGAGCCATGCTCTGTGATAAAGGGGTCTAATGCATCTGCAAAAAGTATCGACCCATATCAGCCTGTGCAGTCCAAGAAGGGTCGAAACTTTTTGCCTTTTTTTGTAAATTTACTGCATGTCCATGGACCGTTCTACTGCATGATTCAGTCAAATATTAGACAAAACCGATTTTATGGATCCATGATAATTACTAGTATGTGATGACTTGCACGGTATTATGCATCATGGAGATGCTTTAACTCTTTACCACACAATCCCAACTTTTAACTACCCTAAGGAACATGCCTTTTGAAAACAGTGTAGGAAAAGGGAGAAAATGCTGGTAAAAAGCATTTTCTCCATTTCCTACAATGTTTTCTACTCTCTTGAAAACAACTTCCAATTCTTGAGTCGCATTTATGTTGTTGTCTGCAACAGCTTTGAATTTGGACTAGTCTAAAATTTTGTCGTTTGGTAAAGAGTTAACTCTTTAGCAAACGTAAACATTTTAGACCGATCCAAATTGAAAGTGTTTGCAGACAACAAAACAAAAATGTGACTCAAAATTTCAAAATAGTTTTGGAAAAGGAGAAAATATTGTGGGAAAAGGAGAAAATGCTGGTTACCGGCATTTTCCCCTTTTCCCACAATATTTTCAGAAGCTGTCTATCTAAGGGTCGTTAAAACTTGGGATTGTGTGGGAAAGGATTAAACCCCCTTTTCAAAGACCATGGCTCATACATCTTGTGGATAATCAAATCTTTACTACACGACAAGTTTTCAGACTTGTCTATAATGATGGTATTTACAGGCAACCACAAAATATTTTCCA
The DNA here is from genome assembly GCA_946811185.2 of Hippopus hippopus. Lineage (NCBI taxonomy): Eukaryota > Metazoa > Mollusca > Bivalvia > Cardiida > Cardiidae > Hippopus > Hippopus hippopus. The sequence goes on along the minus strand of OX328108.1, from coordinate 51,708,691 downwards.
AATCCTTTTCCCTCAACGTTGTAAAAATATGAGAAATGACTGTCACTGGGTCAAAGGTTCAAATTCTTATGAAAAGTGTAAATTCAAAGACAGCATGGCAACAAAATTTTACCTTTTAATTGTGGGAATAGGAGAGTAAAGGGTATTTATGTTTTCGTCTTTTCACACAATATTTTAAAGCTTTTTTCCTAACTCTTCACGACACAACAAACTTTTGGACTCGACTAAATGGAATGTATTTGCAGACTTGCAGACAAATTAAATATAGCTTAAATGAAGGAATGATGAGTTCAGTCTTTGATGAGGCAGAAAACATTGCGAACAAAGGAGAAAATAATGGTTACCAGCATTTTCTCCTTCTCCAAAAATGTTTGCAAAGCTGTCTTTTTTCAGGTCGTTAAAACTCCCGATTGTGTGGTAAAGAGTAAAGATACATCCTTAAAGCCAGAAAGAAACAAGCATTCTGATAGTATTGCATAGCAATACCGAGTCCCCTACCGGCTGTGTATATCACTGGCAGGTATAGTTTGTGAAACTGTTGAGGAGAAAGAACGTATCTGACGCCCTTTCAAAATTATAAGCCTCGTGTCTGTCTTTGTATGCAATGCTTTAATAAAAGCCAGATATATAAGCATTTTCCTTGTTAAAGTAAGTTCATTGAAGAAGTTTTACTAAGACAGATGTGTTTGTGAAACACAAATGCCCCCGTAAAAGCAAATTTTCAGAAATATGACCTTTACCTTGTGAGATGATTTTGTCCTTATCATCAGCAGGTGTGTTCCAATGAGAGGTACTGTACCAGCTTACCATGTATAAGTGTTATAACTTAAGTACTTTAAATACACAGAGAAATGACTATGAAAAGTTTTAAGAATGAGATTTCATGATAAGGGTTAAAATCTTTGACCTTGACCTTGGACATATAACCCACAGAAGGTCGGTATCAATGACAGGTACCAACATACCAAACATGAGCATTGTAAGTAAAAAGGTCAAAAAAACTATTTTTTCAGTGAAATTTTCTAAGTCCAAGGCCTGTACTTTCGTAAAAAATCGGTGGACCTGAACGAAACGCTAACTTGATCTGTAACTCATGGTGGTTGACTTACATACCGAAAATCAGCTTAATATCTACCAGCATTTAGAAAAAAAAGTCTGGAAAACTGTTTTTTTTTTGGTGAAAATTTCAAAGTCCAAGGCCGGTAATTTCATCAAAAATCAGTGGACCGGAATGAAACTCACACTTGATCTGTAACTCGTAGTGGTTAACTTGCACACCAAAAATCAGCTCAATATCTGCCAGCGTTTAAAAAAAAAAGTCCGGAAAACTGTTTTTTTCGGTGGAAATTTCGAAGTCCAAGGCCCGTAATTTCGTCAAAAATCAGTGGACCGGAATGAAACTCACACTTGATCTGTAACTCATGGTGGTTGACTTGCACACCAAAAATAAGCTTAATATCTACCAGCGTTTTGAAAAAAAGTCTGGAAAACTGTTTTTTCGGTGAAATTTTCTAAGTCCAAGGCTCGTAATTTCGTCAAAAATCAGTGGAACATAACGAAACTCAAACGTGATCTGTAACTCATGGTGGTTGACGTACACACCAAAAAATCAGCTCAATATCTGTCAGTGTTTATAAAAAAAAGTCCGGAAAACTGATTTGCATGCCGACTGACGGACTGACGAGCAGACAGAGTGCAAACCTAAAGTCCCCTTCGGTTTTGCTGGTAGGGAACTAAAAAGTGTTGTTAAAATTTGATAGACTGTAGAATGGTTCAGAATTTAGTCAGCTGTGTAAACAGAGATAAATTACTGATACATTATGGTGTAGAGATAAATACATGTATCCGCTATCTTTAACTTTAAAACTAACAATGATTTCTTTGATGGCCTCCAGAAAATGAAATGCGTTTTCTATCGGTCATAATCTATGCAACCTTGCAACCCTCAGGGGAAACAGTGGGCATGAAGATACAAGAATGATTAGAGTTTGTTAAAATAAAGATGAAATGGGTTAAAAACTGGCTAAAAACTAGTATAGATGTATCTTTAAGGTTACAAAGATATGAGAAATGACTGTGAAAGGGACAAAAGATTCCAACTATCATAAAAAGTATACACTCAAAGCATGGTGACAAAATTTACCTTTTAAAAGCAGCCCCACAAAGGTCGCAAAGAAAAGGTCGTCTATTTGAATGAACGTTCTTTCTGTGTCGCTCAAAATGGACCCTTTTTCTCGTTGAATAGGAACACTCGCTGCATGAAAACTGTTGTGTACCATCAACGTCAACGTTAGCATGTGACGATACATGACTCATTAAGTTGGCTTTATTAGATGTTCTGAAGGGGCAAAGTGAACATTTAAATTTATAATTATGCTTTCTATATATCACCTTTTGAGATTTGTGCACTTTTAGAATGTGAACATCTAAGTTCTTCTGACTGTTTGTTTTATATTTACAAGTTTCACACTGCAATACCACAGATTCATGACACAGTTGATGTTTTTTTAATAAACTCTGTCGAATGCATGTATAATCACAGCTGTCACATTTGATGAGTTTCAAATTTGGATTTTTCTCATGCAGTTGCATATGATTATTGAAATGACTTTCTCTCTTCGATTTAAACGAGCATTTCTTGCAAAAATATTTATATGGCATTCTGTCTTCATAATGTTTTCTTATTTGTTTTTTGACATCTTTTGAAATGCTTATACTACTCTCATAACTATGATCTTCTTGATTTCTAGGTAAAGCCTGTTCCAGTTTTGCATCGTCAGTCCTTTGATCTTTAGAATCGTCAATTGTATCAAGCTTTCTGTTCTCCTTCATTCTCTCAACCTCTTGTAAATTTACATTATTCTGGTTTTCGTTAGGTTCTTCTAGTGGTCCAAATTTCTTTCTCTGTCTGAATTTTTTACGGTTTGGCATCTCAGGACTGCTGGTACCTTCGTCCTTCCTGTCCAGAAACAACACTGAACTGTCCAGTTTTGTAGGTCTCTTAACAAGTCGACCCCTTTTTGTCATGATTCTAGTTGTTTGACTTTCCTCCGATTCATTTTCACGTTCTACAGTCTGTGCTGTCCTGGGTTTCTTACGCTTTTTGTGTCCATGATTTTGAGGTAGATGTTTATAAATATAAGAGCTCTCTTTGGTTTCAGATCCATCATTTTCTTTGCCCTCTTTCCCAAATGTTGCAGCACTATTGTTACTTTCACATAACAACAAAGATCTATTATCATGTATATTTTGTTCAGAATGATAGACTTTAGAATAAATTTTTTCAGCATTAGTGTTGTCATGTTTTAAATCAAGAGAATCAATGAATGTCAATGGACTATCTTTTTCAATAAAATATTGCGATTTTTGCAAACTTTTTACATCTGACCCAAACTGTTGACCAGCAGTTAAAACGAACTTTGAAAGTTTTATGTTACATGATATGATGTCCTCCAGCAACCCAGTAATACTGAAAGTTTGGTTGGATGGTTCGTCTTTTATCCTCACATGGTGTGTTGATAGCAGATTGGTTAGGAACTCGTGTTTGTTGCCTTGTATTTGATCCAACAAGGTGGTGGAAAGAGTACCGATAACGTTGGAGAAGACCTGTTTGGTAAAAGAAAACTAATTTTTAACTCTTTACCAAAACGACAAAAATGTAGAACTGTCCTAAGTGAAAGCATTTTCCTGAAAACAAATTAAGTGTGACTCAAAATTTGAAATTAGTTTTGGGGCGGGCAGAAAGCATTTTGGAAACAGGAGAAAATGCTGGTTACCAGCATTTTCTCCTTTTCACACAAAGTTTTCAAAAGCTCTCTCTCTCTCTTAGTGTCGTTAAAAAATGTGATTGTGTGGTAAAGGGTGAAAAGAATTGCTATGTAAATCAATAAACCTAGATCAAATATTAGAAAGCAACTTCTTTGAAGGCTGATCTTGATCTGCACTGATGGCAAAGGCAACTATAGTAGTGATTCACTGTGAGAGGCGCTTTAAGGGTTAAAGTACAGAATTAATGCATTCAATATGCAACTCAATGATGACAATCCATTAGGATTCCAGGAATTCCATCCTCTTTAGTGAGGCTTGCATGTTAGAGTGTCTTCAGGCAAGGCACTGCACAGAGCCTCAGCCTAGTTCTTGGACAAGACAGTTACTCCTGTGATGTGACTGGAATACTGTTGAAAGCTCTATAAAATCTCATTCAAACAAACAAATCTTAGAATTAACTCTTTACCAAATGACAAAATTTTAGACTTGACCTACCTGAAGGGATTTGCATATTACAAATTAAATGTATGTCAAAACTCTTTCACAGAATAGATAACATTGTCTCCTTTTCCCACAATTTTTTCCAAAGTCTTCCTCCACAGGGTTTTAAAAGTCAGAATCATGTGGTTAAGGGTTAAGCAAAAATTTCTAGATCTTAGCTCATAGACAGATTAGTGCCTTTGCTGAGGTTTACTCTTACATCAGTCATAATTGATATTACATACAAGGTTACATGTTGCACTTGACATCTTTTTAAGCTTCTTCACTTCAACTGAAATTGAAACAATTTATTAGCAAAATTAAACAAAGACTACATAATAAGTCATAAACTAAATATTGGACCAATAGAGGTTAGACCTATATAAAATTTTATGAAATTTTTATCTAAGATACAAAGCCAACTGAAGTCTCCTAGTTTTCTGTACACAATCCAGCAATTTTTCGTAAATTTAACCTTTATACATTTCATGTTAAACTACCAGACAAAAATTTTAAATTTAAAAACAAATACTCTCTTAAATGATATGTAGATCATTTTAAAATTATGCTGAAAACTGACTACCTTATGATGGAAATAATCAAACATGAACTACATGTGTCTTTTATCTGGAAACATCAAACAATTATCAGAGCTCCAGTTAGAGGGGGTGATTTTGAATTCAAAATTAAAGATATTAGTCATTCTCTACTAAACCCTATGTTATGGGTACTCATTAGAATCATCTCATCAAGACGATTCTAATGAGTACCCACAACAAAGGGTTTGGAAGAGAAATAATTGATTTAGAATACCATCACTCCCTGTTATCTGGAGCTCTGAATTATAGCAACTAAAATTTTGAATCTAACATTTATGTATCATCAGCGATGGTATCACTCAATTAATACCTCAACACATTTTTGAGTGCTATTCCCTTTTTAACACTCTATTGAGCTTTGGCAAAGTCTTAACATTATAAAAGTCCCTAAATTCAGAATAGCCCTGAAATACTATCTAGAGTTTCAATTATCCTGCTCATGAATTAATCTAACTATTATTATTCTTTCCAAACCCTTCAATGCTCTTCATGTAAATCAATATGGTCTTAGTGTATTGTGGCATTTGTTATAGACATAAAGTTGTTTCAGGCAATAAATGTAAAATGTTTGAATAAAAATAATTCATCCGGCTATTAGTTCCGGTCGTTAACTATGCAACTCAGAATTTAACGGATAAATGCAAGTTTTTTTCTACTGTAGAGTAGATCTGGTTGAGTTTGTAAGATATTTTTAAAGATAGTTAAGAGAAAAAAAAAAAAAAAAATAAATAAATAACACAGTTACACATAATAGCAAATAAACAAACAAATTAGTCACTTTACTTGACAATTTTGATTTGCTTTATCTGTCAAAGTTACTTGATGTTTCATCCTAAACTCTTTCGATACCAACAAATATGTTGATTTTGTTTATTAACTTGGCATTCGTTCAGTTACCTCAAATAGAAAGAGTTTTATAATACATTTTGATGTTCAGACATGTATAATTGAAACTAAAAGGGGAAATTTGTTGATTTTAGCTTTTTTTTACGGCTAAGCACATACGTAGAAACGAATTTATCTATACTCGAAAAATATTCTGACGAATGAATCAAACGTTTTAACCGGATACCAATCAAACATATTCCGTGCCGGGAAACTCCCGGGACCTCTCACAGATTTAATTTTCCAAATAAAATTGACCAGAACTGTTTAACAGAAAATCAAAAGCGCATTTTGCCTTAACTCGTATTTTATCATTTGGTACGAGATCACATTAGTCAATCTTTCTTTATGGATTTCTGTTCCTTGTATAGTACATGTGTGTGTCCATTTACACTGCAAAGATCAAACAGTCTAATCTTTGATTTACACATGTCTTTAAAGCCTGGGGGTTCTGCCCAAAGTTGTCCATTAAATTAATAGAAAATTAAACCCATCAATTTATCTTACAAAATTTGAACTTTTTCTCAGTAAATTTACCAAAAAGTCATAGTGAGAAAGTATCTGAATTCAAGTCCTCTTGCAAATGCTTTTCAGGGATTTGATGATCTAGAGCTAATATGAAACAATATTTAGTTCAATCTAGATAAAATTAGAATGGAGATGAATCTTCTAGCATTTTCAATCTTATTCTTCCTCTTTGAAAATCTCCGAAAAAACATAAAAGCAAACTTGCATAGGTTCAAATATTTTGATTTTCTCTCTTTTTTCCATGTTCCAAAATACTGGTGGTGTGATACCATAAGCGGAAAAAAAAAAAAACAACTGCATCAGGGGAGGTAACCAATCTATATTCGATCAAGCTTCCTTCCGGTGTATAGTCTTGCGAAAATCATACGAAATAAATTTCACTTGCTTTTGTAGAGAGTGTTGACAGTTAAACAGTGAAAATGGGGAAGGGTTTCAACAATTACATGACCAAGAAGTTTTTCCATCCTTCCAGCAAGGACAATATCAAAAGGGTAGGTATGCCTTTCAGTTGAAAGGGTTCGGCCTAGAATTTTTTTGTCATCTGCCATGATTTGGTCGTTTCGGCCTGGGATGCTTTCGACCTTATTCTGGAAAAGTGGTCAGTTGGGCATCGAACAGGTAATTTTTTAATCTTGAAAAATCTGAACTGACTTATTTCGTCTCAATTTATTCATATTTGATTTTATCACTATAAATAGGAAGGGCTTGATTTTTTTTCAAAGCCAATTTGTCCTGTAGGATGTTGAGTTAAAAATTCACTCATCCTTTATTTTGGTTCACTATGAAAGAAAAGGGCAACAGATATTACAGCTCTCAAGTCCTCTATGCCACCGACTCAGCTACTACTGCTAGGGCTTGATGTTAATAGGAGAAGAGAAGTACACACATCTTTACATTTTCTCTTAGGTTTGGATGGCACAACAGAAGACAGAGTTTGAGAAAAAGAAGGAAGAAGAGATGCTGAACCAATACCAAAAAGAACAGGACATGTATGAAAACAGGTATGGTATACAATAGTATTTCTACTTATTAACTCTTTTCCCCTTTACAATCCTGAGGAAAATGCCCTTTGAAGACATTGCAGGAAAAGGAGAAAATGCTTGTTACCAGCATTTTTTCCTTTTCCTGCAGTGTTTTCTACCCTATCAGAAACAAAAAGTCAATTTTAGCCGTATTTGTCATCTACAAATGCTTTTAATTTGGACAAGTCTAAAATTTTGTCTTCAATAAATACCTTAAAGTGTACTAACTCTGTTTGATATTCTGTTAGTTTAATTTGATTAGCAAGTAAAAAAAAAATATCATCCTTGTTTTAACTCTTCCACTTATTATTAGCAATTTCTTCATTTCCAACAATGTTTTCAAAAGTGTAATGTATTTATCTGCAAAATTAAACACTTGTGTAATCTTTGCAAAAAAAAAAGCAACGACAGATATCTGTTTGTCCTATCTTAACCCTTTGTCATATAATCCTGTTTTTAAAAACGTAAGAAAGAGGGCTTTTGAAATTCTGAAAACAGAGAATATGATGTCTTGTACCCCTGTGTCAAACAATTTCTAACAATGTCAGAAAAGAGAGCTTTTTAAATTTAAAAAAAAAACAGAAAATAATATCTGCTTTTGTCATAATATTTTTTCTACACTTTCACAGACAAAATCATACCATTTACAACACATTTTGTTTTTAGTGGGCAAAACAGTCTCAGTTGGGAATGTTTGTTCTAAACGCCCCTCCTCCCTCGTGAAATTATGGAGAAAAAAAATAACAACAATAGAAAGAGAAGGAAACAAAGACTGAAAGAAACAAAATATAAAACAGGCAAACAGACAAACAAACAAATTAACAAGTGATAAAACAAACATATGAACAAATATATGAATAAATAAAAATTTCAATTTCAGAGCTCTACTTGGAGATGAAAAAGCCAAATTAGGTCTCAGTTTTATGTATGATGCTCCACCTGGACTTCAAAAAAAGGAGGTAAGATGTTCTTCTACCCAATACTTCATAATTCCAAGTTTTCAACGGCCCCTAAGGAAAAGGACTTTTGAAAACATTATGGGAAAAGGAGAAAATGCTGGTCACCAGCATTTTCTCCTTTTTCGGTAAAGTTTTCTTCCGTTTCAAACACAAATCTCATAATTTCTACAGCATTTAATGAGTTGTCTGCAGATGCTTTCAGTTTGGACCAGTCTATAATTTTGTCACATGCTAAAGAGTTAAATCTTTACCATACAACAAAACCTTAGATTAACCCAAAATGAAAGCTTTTGTAGACAACAAATCTTTGTCTCAAATGTTGGAGTTTATATTTCAAAGGGTAGTAAACATAGTGGGAAAAGCAGGTAGGGCTAGTTAACAGCATTTATCTCCTTTTCTCACAATGTTTTCAAGGCCTTCCTTTCCAGATTGGTCAAAGTATGGGATTATGTGATAAAAGATTAACGCTTCATTTTTAAAGATTCATAAAGGTATCAGAACTATTTCTTGAAACCACTAAATACATCTTTTTACAGTCCTTTTGTGAGCAGTCTTTGACAGTGTTAGTTACTGTCAGGAAAGGGACAACTTTTTGTTACCAATATAATCTCTTAGAATACTGATAATCAATATGCTTTAAAGCAAATTACATGTACATTGAAAAAAAAAAGTGGCTAAAAGAATGGCATTTCAAGAGCAATTTAAATGATTTCCATGATATTTTCATCAGTAATCTGCTGTAAGTTGTCTACAATTGGTAAAGTTTTAACATAGCACTTTTAGAGATTTAGAGATTTGAATTTGAGCTCTTTTGTTTTCTTTCCCAGAAAAATCTATAAGAGCTGAATGAGTTCCATTTATGATATTACCTTTGATAATTATCTCTTATAATTTTGATTGCAGAAAGAAGAGGGTGAAACTGAGTACAAATTTGAATGGCAGAGGAAATACAATGCTCCCAGAGAACAGTTAGTTTGTTTGTTTTTTTTCTTTAGTCCAATGTTTTTAAACCTTGCTCAAACAATTGTGCATTTTAACAACCTTGAGTGAGGAACCTTTTGAAAACATTGAGGGAAAAGGAGAAAATGCTGGTAACCAGCATTTTCTCCTTTTTCTACAATGTTTTCTGCTCTCTCAGAGACTTATCTTATCATTTTAGCCACATTTTCAATTGTCTCCTGTGAATTTATACATTCAGTTTGGACAATGTTAGAAATTTATTGTCTGGTAAAGGGTTAAATCTGCATTTTACTCACATCAGTAGAGCCCATACTGTTGCATTGGACTAACTGATTGATTGATTCGATTGTATGGTATTTAATGCTGTTTTCAACATTATTTCAATTGTATCACTTTTGCCAGTGCACCTATCCATGCTTTCCTAAATTGTCCTTTACCAGCACTTTGCTCAATATTCTTCTCAAGCACCTTACTGCTGTCCCACATAATAGTGATTGAAACAACGATCAGTGGTGTGAGAGGAATGAATCCTGTCTCAATGACTATCATCAGTCCTCAGAAAGAGATTGATGGAGCTGTGGATTTGAACCAGTGACCGCCCTGTTCTCATGTCTTGATTGTGCTAACAGGCTTGACTTGCATTGGGAGGGTGTGGGTTCATGCCTTAATTGGTCATATCAGGTGTCACAAAACACATTGTTGTCATTGCACAGGGGGAAAAAGAGAAAATACTGCTACTTAACCAGCATTTTCTCCTTTTCCCACAATGACTTTTGTTCTTTCAAAGACAGAATTCATCAGTTGAGGTACATACTTTTAATTTGTGGTCTGCAAATGCTTTCAGTTTTGACAAGTCTAAAATTTTGTCATTTGGTATAGAGTTAAGTAGTTTGCCATCCGCTACTGCTTCCAATTTCGACGTGTCTGCAACAATGTTGTTTGGTAAAGAGTTAACTGATAACAAGATTTCAAACAGTTTTTACCCATTATTGTTCAGGTATACCTGGTAACAAGATTTCAGACAGTTTTTACCCACTTTTGTTCAGGTATGCCAAGAATGACGAGACCATTTTAGATCAGCCATTTGGTATAGAGGTGAGGAATGTGCGATGTATCAAATGTAGAAAATGGGGTCACGTTAATACAGATAGGATCTGTCCTCTTTTTGGTAAAGATCTGACGGCAGAGCCTCCACAACGTAAGTCAAATGTTTCTTTTATGAAAGAACGATTGATTGATTATTAGGTGTTTAATGCTGTTTTAAACATTATTTCAGTTTTATCACAGCCATCAGTGTACCTATCTATGCTATCTGTAGGTAAGGGGTTTCTTTTACCAGTACTTTGCACAATATTCTTCCAAAGCCACTTGGTGCTTTCCCACATAACCTTTGTGGAAACAATGACCAGAGGTGAGCGAGGAATGTCACAATGACTATTATCAATCTTTGGAAAGAAGTTGGCCAAGCTTGGAATTTGAACCAGCTTCCACCTGTTTATAAGTCCTGTATGTTGGGGACTGGGCTATGGGGGCTTGGCTTTATGATAGAAGGATTGGTAGAAACTTTTGCTTTTTTAGGACAATTTGCTGTATGTTGAGGACCAGTCTACCTCGGTTGGTTGTTAGACAAGATTGATTTTCTGGATCCATAGTTATGTGATATTTGCAGGGTAAAATTTATCATTGAGGTGCATCAACCTTTTACCACACAATCCAGAGTATTAACAAACCCTAAAGGAAAGGATTTTTGAAAACATTGTGGGAAAAGGAGAAAATGCTGGTAACCAGTATTTCCTCCTTTTCCCACAATGTTTTCTGCTCTTTCATTGATAAATTTCATAACTCTTGTAACATTAAAATTTTCATTTGCGAAATCGCTTTCGATTTTGACCAGTCTGAAATTTTGTCCTCTGGTAAAGACTTAAACCACCTTTTGCCAGAGCATGGCCTAATGCTTCTTTTTTTGTTTCGTCAGCAAAATCCAGTGCATCATCATTGCTAGAGTCTATGAGAGAGGATGGGTTCACTTTGAAACAAAGCCTTCTGGGTAAAATGACAGATCCTTCTGCAGCCAATGAGGTTTGTTCATTCAATACTACATAGGCAGATTTTCTTGGTGTTATTTTTTTATCAGTGTCCAAATAATGTTCTTATTCTAAGCTGAAAGACTAGCTATCTGATTGGCTGAGGTAGATCATTCAAAGTAGAATTATTCATACCATCTTAAGCACAAACTCAATTGGGCATGGACTCAAAATTTATAGGCAATGGCAATGGATACCAGGGCAACAAAGTTACAATTGAATTACATGTAATACTGTATAAGCCCGCCTGGGTAGCTCATTGGTTAGAGTATCTGACTCAGGGCCTTGTGGTTCCGGGTTTGATACCCGTTCAAGGCAAATCTTTTTGCCAGCCATTTTTTGTCTCTCACCTCTGTAGCATGTGAGAAAAGTAGACAGTGACTTGGAAAGAAGATTGTGTCAGTACTTGTGTGAGAAAGCCAGGAAACACATATGTAGGTGCACTGACCGCTGTGATATGACCTTAGCTATTAAAATAGCATTATTCTCCAATACAAACAAACAAATACTATTTAATACAATAATTACTCTCTTTTGACATTCATACAGAAACTGTTGCCTAGCGATGATGAAGATGACCCAGAGGTGAAATTTCTCAAATCTCTGACACTGAAGCAGAAGAAAAAACTTTTCAAGTGAGTACCATTTTCTCATGCCTCTTAAAAATTGTCACAATATTTTGATACATAGAAGAGACTCTGTTTGGAAACTCTTTGGGAGAAGGAGCTATGTTTTTTAATTCTTTTCCAGTCGACAAAATTATGGACTGGTCCAAATTAAATGCATCTGCAGACAACAAATTAAATGTGACTACTTGACTCAAAGTCTGAAATTTCCCAATGGAAGGGTAGAAAGCAGTTTGGGGAAAGGAGAACATATTGGTTACTATAATGTTTTCTAAAGCTTTTTTCCTTAAGGTTGTTTTAAAACTTGGGATTGTGTGGTAAATGGGTAATAAATAATTATATCTTCTTTTTGGAATATTGTAAATTATAAAGCTGTTTTTATGACCTTTTCTAACAATCCAGTTTCTTAAAAACCTTGGAAAAGAAGGCTTTTGAAAGCATTGTAGGAAAAGGAGAGAATATCGGTGACCTTATCCCACAATGTTTTCTACTATTCTAAAGACACAAGACATCTTTTGAGCTTGACAGAGTTTGTCTTCCGTAAAAACGTTCAATTTAGTCAGGCCCAAAATTTTTGCCATTTTGTTAAGTGATAATATACAGTGTTGGGAGTCAAAGATTATTGGTAAGGTACAGTTTGTTACAGTCAGAGCTCCAGATAAGAGGGAGTGGTGCTATTCTAAAGTCATTATTTCCCTTTGAAACCCTATGTTGTGGGTACTAATTAGAATTGTCTCGATGAGACGATTCTAATGAGTACCCACAACATAGGGTTTAGTGGAGAATAATTAAAATTTTCAATTTTGAAATCAAAATCACTCCCTCTGTCTGGAGCTCTGTACAGGGTAGGTTCATTTGGCAGCTGAAACTTTTGCTGTAGCGAATGGAAGAATACCTGTTTTTGCTGTAATATAAATGAGCCATGCTGGTAAAAGGGGGCTTAATGCACCTCCGTGATACATGATACCGGACAAGTCATCACATAATTATTGATCCATAATGGCCACTTTTTTAAGACACCTGACTTATTTATGTGGTACACTGGTCCTTTGACATTCAGAAAATTGACAAATAGCAACAAGTTTTGTCCAAAGTCAGCCTGTGTGGACTGCGCAGGCTGACCTGGATCGATACTTTTCGCAGATGCATTTAGCCCCCTTTTCATAGAGCATGGCTCAAACATATGTGCATTAATTCAATATAAGTTATTTTCATCAAATTTGGCAAGTTTGATTGGCTGTAAAAATTTTTCATAGGAAAAAAAAATTTGCATAGTGCTGGAAATTCTTTCATTGTCAAACTAATTTTAAACAAACATGTGTATGAGATTTAATAATCTTTTTGTATTTAATTTTAAACCGAATTGATAGTATTTATGTGCTTATTTGTTGTCTGTGATATTGAATTATAAGGAATGATGAAAGTTTTCCTTTTTTTTTCATTAACTTTTAACAGATGAGGTATTTTTGGTCTTCTGGAATTGAAAGAATTTGCAGACGACAAATTTGGAGTGGCTTAAATGGTGGTATTTTTATCTGTAAGGGAAGAAAACACTGTGGAAAATGGAGAAAATGCTCATAACGAGCATTTTCTCCTTTTTCCACAGTGTTTTCAAACGCCTTCAACCTCAGAGCCGTAAAAACCAGGGCTTATTTGGGATAGGAATAGGTATGAAAAAAAAAAACCTACTCATACTTTTGTATGAAATGCTTCAGTGGTAACCAGCACATTTACCTTTTCCCATAATGTTTTCAAAAGCCCTCTTTTTCAGGGTCTTTAAAACTGGTGATTGTATGGTAAAGGGTTAAATTTTACACCAATTTTCGTTTTTTCTCAGGAAACTGAATAAACTTCAAGAGAAACAAAGCCCTGGTAAAGTAGAAAAGAAGAAGAAAAAAAAGAAGAAAAAGGACCACAAACACAGTAAACAGAAGAAGAAAAAGCATGAAAGTTCGGATGATGACACAGAGTCCAGTGAAGGTAGGGGTTTTACCCTATAGCCTTTAGGCGGGTAAGCGTGACTCAAGGACCTTTTGCAGACAATGTAGATCAAGTTCAGACTGCACAGAATGTGCAGTCTGATCTTGATCTACACTGTCGGATAAGCAGATATTTCCCCCCCCCCAAAAAAACCTATAAAATAGCAAAATCATGGGTTTTACTGTAGTTCTTAAGCTGCTCAGCATGAATCGAGGACCTTTTGCGGACAGTGTAGATCAAGATCAGACTGCACAGAACGTGCAGTCTGATCTTGATCTACACTGTCCGATAAGCAGATATTTTTCCAAATTATGGGTTTTGCTTTAGTCCATATGCTGCTAAGTGAGGCTCACTGACCTTTTGCAGACAGTGTAGATCAAGATCAGACTGCACAGAACATGCAGTCTAATCTTGGATCTACATTGTCCAACAAGAAGGTATCTTTAAAAAAATTAAAAAACTTTTGAAATAGCAAAGTGATCGGTTTTACTATTGACTTGAAAGTTTTATTTCATATATTTAACAGGTTAAGGGTTAACTGTGTAGCAGATGACAAAATTTCCGACTCGTCCAAATTGAGAGCATTTGCAGATGATGAATTAAATGTTAATCAGATATTGAAATTTATCTTTCACAGGGTAGAAAACATTATGGGAAAAGGAGAAAAGCCATTTTGTCTAACATCTGAGTCAATCATGAGGAAGAATGGTCCTTTGAGATGCAGAAAATAAAAAAAATTAACTAAGAGCAAAAGTTTCGACCCAGGTCGGCCTGTACAGGCTGAGCCAGATCGATACTTTTTGCAGATGCATTAAACCCCCTTTTCACAGAGCACTGCTCATTTTCAATTTATTATCATTATATTTTTTAACTTACTTTGTAGATGAAACTCCAGTAAAGAAAAAATCAAAGAGAGACATAAGAACACAACCATTTAACACAGAGAGTTCTTCTTCAGGTTGGTTTGCATCTTTGTGAAACTTGGTGTCCTGCCTGGCTTAGTGGTAAAATGAGGATTTGTAACCCAGTGGTCCTGGTTTGAGCCTCACTGAAAGAACTTTTTTTTGTTGTTGTTGTTGTTGTGAAAGTGTCTTTGGGCAAGATATTTCAGAGCCCTATTCAAGATCTGGTGAAACCGAGGACATACATGAACATGTGAGCTGTTGCTAGGATATGACTGAAATAGTTTTGAAAGCAGTGTAGAACACTATTCAATCAATCATTGTTAAACTTTGGAGGATTTTGAACAGTCAAACATTTACCTCACAATCTTGAGTTTCTGCAGATGTGGTTAACCCTTTACCACACAATCCCGACTTTTAATAACCCCTAAAAAAGTAAACTTTTGAAAACATTGTGGGAAAATGAGAAAATGCTGGTACCAGCATTTTCTCATTTACCTACAATGTTTTCCAGCCTATCAAAGACATCCTCCATCATTTGAGTCATGTCTCCTATGTCATCTACAGGTGCTTTGCGTTCGGACATGTCTGAATTTTTGATGTGTTGTAAAGGATTAAATATATTTGCTCATACAGAAGAATGACTGGAAAGATTTTACATTGTTGCAGATGAAGAGTACAAACATGTGAGAAAGAATGGAGGAACTGGGCAAAAGGGAGGTAAATTTTCTGAACATAGAAAACTCATGGGAGATAATGGCCCTTCCACCTACAGAGAAGTGGAGAGAGAAAAGCTCAGGGACAGGGATCACAGAGGAAAAGAGGGTTTTATGGATAGAAATTCACATCGAGAAGACATCAGGGAAAGAGAAGAAAGAAGACAGAGCAGGAGTAGATCAATAGAGAGATCGAGACATGGTGGACATAAAACGAGAGATAAAGTTAGAAATAAGTCACCAGACTCTAGGGAGAGGCACAGAAGTAGGTCAGACTCTAGGGACAGAGTCAGAAGGTCAAGGTCAGTAGAAAGATTCTATAAAAAGGGAGATTCTAATAAACGTAGGTCGTCTACTTCGTCAGAAGAAAGAGATGTGAAATATATCAAAAAGGAAAGAGAACGTTCGGATAAAAGAAGCAACAAGCATGTGGATGTGAAGCGACCAAAAGAATTTAGAAAAGGTTCTGTGTCATCTAATAAGAGTGACAGTGAGAGTGACAGTTCTGTAGATGAAATGAATTCAAGGTCACATAAAGGTGAAAGGTCACATGAGAGAGATGATACTGAATCAAGAAATGGACGGTACAGAGAAAATGATAGGAAATCAAGTAACAGTCGTAAGGACAGAGATCGTAAGAAATCTAGAGATGCATACGATGAAGGAAAGTCTCGTTCTCAAAGTAATGATAAAGAAAAAAGAAGGGCTAGGAAGGACTCAAGTAGTTCTAGTTCTGAACATTTGTAAAAGTTTCGGGTTGATTTTTGATATCATGTTTTAACCCTTTACCACAAAATACTCACTTTAAACGATCCTTAGAAAGAAAGCTTTTAAAAACATTATAAACCTTTAACACAATCCTGAGTTTTAATGACCCTGAGAAAGAAATCTTTTGAAAACATTGTGGGAAAAGGAGAAAATGCTGGTCACCAGCATTTTCTCCTTTTCCCACAATGTTTTCTAATCAGCTAAAGGCAAGTTCCATCATTTGAGCCACCTTCAATTGGTCATTTGCAAATTGTTTTGAATTTGAACAAGTTCAAAATTATGTTGTATGGTACAGAGTTAACACTTTTACAAATGATCCTGTGACTCACTTCCCTGTGGAAGACGGTTTTTGAAAACAAGGTGGTAAAGGAGAAAATGCTGTTAACCATCATTTTGTCCTTCTCCCACAATGTTTTCTACCCATTCAAAGAAAATGCTCATTTCTAAAGTAAAAGCATGTACAGATAACATAAAAATGACTCAAAAACTGACAAAAGTTCGTGGAAGGGTAGAAAACAATGTGGGAAAAGTTTTTCCACAACTTTTTCAAAAAGTCTTCTTTTGTAGGATCACTAAAACTCGGGATTGTTTGGTAATGGGTTATGTTGCTCTTGTCAGTCTATTATGGTTTGTTTCCGTCAACCTTTTATCAATTAATGATATGCATGTGCGGACGTTGTATGTTATGCCCCCAGGTTGTCCGTCAACGAGTAATTTTGTATTCTTTCTATATTTCTTGAACCCTTGGTCTGATTTAAAAAATATTTCACACATGTATGCACCTTGATGTGACACAGTGCAGAGCAGAGGTTTTAGACGCCAGACTTCAAAGTCAAGGTTACAGCAGAAGCGGGTCCGCTCCATATCTTCTGAGCCCGTAGTCGAATTCTCAAAGTATTTTACACTGAAACAGTTTTATTTTGATGTCAAAAAATCTGTCTTTTCAAACAGGTAGGCAGTCATGTATTGATATGTATTTCATAGTCTGACAATTATTTATACATTCAAATACAAACTGTGCAGGAAATAAAGTTGTTGCAAAATTTATATTAATGAGATGGAGAAATTATATGAGCTGTACTCTGGTAAAAGGGGTTTATTGCAACTTGCATTATACCAAACAAGTCATAATATGATTAGGGATCCATAAAATCAGTTTTGTTTGACAACCAACTAAATCATGAGGTAAACTGGTACTTTAACATGCAGAAAATTCACCTAAAGCAAAAAGTTTCTACCAAGGTCAGTCTGTGTAGTCCGCACAGGCTGACCTTGGTCGATACTTTTTCCAGATGCATTACCCCAACATCCTTTTCTGCTTCTGGGTTATCCTAGATGTCTTTGCTGGATTCCAATAACATTGCAGTCTCCATGAGGGGAAAGGTTGTGATATTTCAATTGTTTTAGCATGATAAAGAAACCTGCTTTTAAATACAATCATATTTCTCTTGTTTTCATCAACCACTGTTTGGCCTTATAACAAGTTATTGTAGAGAATAAACATTTTTGAAGGAGATGTCATACAGTTGATCCTTTACCACACATTTCTTAGTTTTGACAGCCATTTAAATAGAGGCTTTTGAAAACATTGTGGGAAAAGGAGAAAATGCTGGTTACCAGCATTTTCTCCCTTTTCCCACAATGTTTTCTGTCCTTTCAGAGACATATCTCATCATTTGAGTCGCATTTAATCTGTAGTCTACAGATGCTTTCAATTTGGATGCATCTTGAATGTTGTCATTTTGTAGAAAGTTAACTGTTAACCAGCATTTTCTCCTTTTTCCCACAGTGTTTTCTATCCAATCATTATTCTGGCAAAAGAAGGAATTGCTTAACATTTGGCAGTTTCTTATGCAAATTGTAAGCCCTAAGATTTGTATATAAAGTCAAAATTTTCATTCAAGAAAACTAACCATACATATAAATGTCATTTCAAGCCTATTTTTGGCCAGAATATCTTGGTATAGCGGACAGCTCTCCCTTTCCCACAATATTTTTAAACACATTTTCCTTCAGGGTCATTGAAACTAAGGATCATGTGGTAGAGGATTAACTCTTTACCAGACACAAAAAGGTTGAACTAGTCCATTTTGAAAGCTTTTGAAGATGACAAAATGTTGACACGACACTTGGTTCAAATGATGAAACCCGTCTTTGAAAAGGCAGAAAATATTGCAGGAAAGGAAACAAGAGGGCCATGATAGCCCTGAAGTCGCTCACCTGAGCCTTTTGATCAAACATGACCCATTTCCAATCTCTTCAGAGATGTTAAGACAAACACTCTGACAAACACTCATTAGTATTGGGCTTACAAATATGGCCTCTAGACCGCACACAGGCTTTTTCTAGAATTTGTCTCAGCGGCCTACTTGACATGTAGAAATTATCCAGTCATACATTCCGACAAACTTTTATGAGTATTTGAGAGAGTGTGGCCTGTAGGGTTTTTAAAAGGTTTTTTCCGAGATTTGACCTAGTGACCTAGTTTTTTATCCAACATGACCCATATTCATACTAGACTAAGATATTATCAAGACAAACATTCAAAGCAAATTTCAAGATTATTGGACTGAAAATGTGGCCTCTAGAGCGTACACACGGTTTTTCAAGGATGAAACTTGGTGACCTAGTTTTTATTCCAAGTGACCCATTTTCAAACTCATGCAAGATATCATCAAGACAAACATTCTAACACAAGTTTAAAGATTATTGGACTGTAATTATAGTACAAAAGGTTTTTCCAAGATTTGACCTTGTGACCTAGTTTGTTATCCAACATGACCCATTTTCATACTAGTCTAAGAAATTATCAAGACAAACATTCTGACCGAATTTCAAGATTATTGGACTGAAAATGTGGCCTCTAGAGCTTACACAAGGTTTTTCTAAGATTTGACCTGGTGACCTAGTTTTTGACCTGACATGACCCATTTTCAAACTCATCCAAGCTATCATCATGACAAACATTCTGACCAGAGCATTGGACTGAAAATGTGGCTTCAGGAGCGTACACAAGGTTTTTAAAAGATTTGACCTAGTGACCTAGTTTTTGACCCCACATGGCCCACTTTCAAACTCGTCTGTGATATTATCAAGACAAACATTCTGACCAAATTTCAAGAGTATTGGACTGAAAATGGCTTCTGGAGCGTACACAAGGTTTTTAAAAGATTTGACCTAGTGACCTAGTTTTTGACCCAACATGGCTCATTTTCGAACTCGTCCGAGATATCATCAAGACAAACATTCTGACCAACTTTCAAGAGTATTGGACTGAAAATGTGGCCTCTAGAGCGTACACAAGGTTTTTCTAAGATTTGACCTGTTGACCTAGTTTTTGACCTAACATGGCCCATTTTCAAACTTGTCCGAGATATCAAGACAAACATTCTGACCAACTTTCAGGAGTATTGGACTGAAAATATGGCCTCTAGAGCGTACACAAGGTTTTTCTAAGATTTGACCTGGTGACCTAGTTTTTGACCCGACATGGCCCATTTTCGAACTCGTCCGAGGTATCAAGACAAACATTCTGACCAACTTTCAGGAGTATTGGACAGAAAATGTGGCCTCTAGAGCGTACACAAGGTTTTTCTAAGATTTGACCTAGTGACCTAGTTTTTGACCTGACATGACCCATAATGGAACTCGTCCGAGATATCATCAAGGCAAACATTCTGACCAAGTTTCATGAGTATCGGACTTAAAATGTGGCCTCTAGAGCGTACACAAGGTTTTTCTAAGATTTTACCTAGTGACCTAGTTTTTGACCCGACATGACCCATAATGGAACTCGTCCGAGATATCATCAAGACAAACATTCTGACCCAAGTTTCACAAGTATCGGACTGAAAATGTGGCCTCTAGAGTGTACACAAGGTAAAAGTTGACGATGCACGACGGAAGCTGGACACAGCACGATCACAATAGCTCACCATGAGCACTTTGTGCTCAGGTGAGCTAAAAATGCTTATTACAGAAATTTCTCCTTTTTCTCTCAAGGCTTTCGAAAGGTTCTTCCTCAGGATCGTTAAAACTCAGGGTTGTGTATTAAAGGGTTACAGCCCTCTGTTGTCACTTAGGAATAAGAAAACATGCTCATATGTGGAGGCAGAAGTAACAAATGATGTAACCTTGAGACAATGATACATCATTTGTTATTTCTGCCACAATTATGTGAGCAGCATTCTGGCAAAAGAAGGCTTAAACCATTTCTGTGATGTATTATACCAAACAGGACATCACATGATTATGGATCCATAAAATCTTATTTGTATAAGAACCCACAGAATCATGGGGTAGAATTATCCTTTGACATATGGAAAATTTGAAGACAGTGAAAGGTTTCAGTCCATGTCGGCCTTTGTGGACCGCACAGGCTGACACTGGTCAGTACTTTTTGCAAATGCATCAAGCCCCCTTTTGTTTTGGCCTATGTGAACTGCGCAGGCTCACATGGGTTGAAACTTTCCACACATGAAGCCCCCCTTTTCACCGATGGCTCATTTGTTTGGTGTTAAACAGTTTTCAACATAATTTCAGGTATATGTATGTCACAACTGCCAGTGCATCTGTCCATACTTTTGAGTTTCTTTTACAAGTAATTTGGACAATATTCTTTACAAGCCACCAACTACTTTCCCACAACCATAATTTATCATCAAAACGTTATCAATCCTTTTCACTTTCTTTCACCAGTACTAAAGACAATATTCTTTACAAGCCACTGGTTATTTTCCCCACAAACATATCAAGACAACGTCCAACAGTAACAGAGGAATGTTCACACAATTAGACTTGCTATGTTATATTTCATGTGTCTATTTTTAGAAATGTTATGGGTAAAGAAATATCTTAATTTAAGCTGGGGGGAATTATTTCCCCGTCACAGTGAATATTTTCCTCCTGCTGAAAATCTGGAACTACTTTTTTAAGTTTTTTAAGTTTTTAAGTTTTAAAAATGGCAAAATAATCAGAGGAAATATATAATTTATTTCATCAGCTTGTGGTTAATATGGGGAAATATTTGCCTCAAAAGGGAAAGGTCCGCGAAAATAACTCGTGCCTTACGGCACTTGTTATTTTCGCATACCTTTCCCTTTTTCGGCAAATATTTCCCCATATTAACCACAAGCTGATGAAATAAACTCTATATATTGCATGCATTTTAAGACAACTTGTCTTCCATGTGGCTCAAATGATTGCATCTTTTTGAAAGACTTCTTTCTCACAGAAGTGGAAAAAAAAAAAAAGTTGTGTGTGATAAAAGGGTACAAAAGGTCTCATTTAACTCTTTACCAAACCTCAAATTCCAGACTCATCCAAACTTAAAGCATCAGTACACAACAAAATAGAAAGTGATACAAATGAATTGAAGTTTTTTGATAGTGTAAAAAACATTCGTGGGAAAAGGAGAAAATACTGGTAACCAGCATTTTCTCCTATTCCCACCATGTTTTCAAAAGCCATCTCCTTCATGATCATGTAAACTTGGGATTGTGTGGTAAAGTGTTCAGTATAGTACAAAGCATACCAACGACGTTGGCTTTATGTTTAGAGAAAATGACCCAAGAAAAGCACATATCAGAGATACTCAAACAGGACATATGAACCATGCTATTCGTGTCGTGGTACGATTTTGTTCCCCAAGATTGACACAAGGGTAAAGAAATATCTTGTCTTTAAAGATACTTCTATAGTCGTTTTCAGCCAGTTTTTAACCCAATTCATCTTTATTTTATTTATTGTATGTTCATACCAAATGTTGCCCCTAACAGTTGCATAGATTACGACCGACGGGATATGCATTTCATTTTCTGCAGGCCATCAAAAAATCAGTTGTGACATTTCCAGTTTTAAATAAAAAATTTCCCTTACCTGTATGTATTTATCCCTTACACCATATATATCGGTAATCTATCTTTGTTTTCAAAGTTGACTAAATTCTGAACCATTCTACAGATTATCACATATTAACAGCGTGTCTTCTCTCTAGCTGTAAGGATGTATCTTTAAATCATAAACATGTAAGATGCTAGATACACTGTACCTCACAACAACAGAAAACAGGAAATATTTTGTGAAAACATAAATAACTAATAAACAAAACTTTTTTTTCCTCATAGTTTTATTCTATCATATATGAAAGATGGACCTTGACTTGTATTGGAATAAAAATGCACTGAACTACAGAGTTTAAAAAGGTATTTCAAGTTGTCTTTTCCATAAAACAAACTCTCAATTTTCTTGTTTAGATTCACTTTTTTGTGATGATGAAGAACTGCCTTTCACCATTTTCCACACAATCCTGAGTTTTAATGACCCTTTGGGTGAAGGCTTTTGAAAACATTGCGGAAAAAGGAGAAAATGCTGGAAACCAGCATTTTCTCCTTTTCCCACAATGTTTTCCTCCCTTTCAGACAAATTTTAACATTTGATCCACAATTAATTCATCAAAAGTAAATGCTATCAGTCTGAGTGAGTCTAGCCTTTCATTGTGTGGAAAAAGATTAAACCTTACCTGCGTAAAAAAAGAAATGTGTAAACTTTTAGAATTACAACTATCCACAATGTTTAACATAGAAACTTTCTCTTTCACAAACATGTACACATACAAATCTTCGAAATACACATAAATCATTCATCAATCCCCCCCCCATCACGACATTTCATTTCACATCATGGTATATTTTAAATATCTACACTGAATAGATACACAGACCATATCAAAAACTACAAGATGGTGCTAAAAAACGAACACTTCTTCCATAGAATGTTTTAATGACTTTCTATTAATAAATTACCCGCTGCAAAAAAACATTTTTGACTTGAAGGGGCTAACTTTTGAAAAGCTTGTGCAAACAAAGACATTGTTTGCTACAGAGTGATTTAAAACATTCATTTTCACCAGAGAAATAATATAATGATAGAAGTACATTGTGGTAATTTCTTTGACCAATCACAATCCAGACTTTTCAATACCTATACTTAAATGCTAATTGGTCAAACATGCATACACAAGAATATGTGTAATTCTATGAACATATTTTTTAACACACCTTAATTCACTTGCGATGAATTTACAATCCCTCTCTCAAAAAAGAAACTTAGCAAAAATCTTTAACTCTTGACCATATAACAGAATTTCAGATTCATCCATGTCGAAAGCATTTGCAGACAACAAATAAATGTTGCTAAAATGATGAGATTTGTCGTTGAAAAGGTAGAAAAAAGTGTGGAAAATGAAAAAATGCTGGTTATCAACATTTCCTCATCATAAAATGTCTAACTCTTTACCACACAATCTCGAATTTTAACAAGCCTGAGTAAATAGTCTTTTGAAAACTGTGGGCAAAGTACAAAATGCCGGTAGCCAGTATTATATCTCTTTTTCCAACCAGGTTTTCTACACTTTCACAGACAATTACCATCCTTTCAGCTATATTCAGTCTGTCGTCTGTAAATGCTTTCAAATTTGACAAGTCTAAAAAAATTTGTGTTTTAGTAAAGAGTTAAAGCCCTTCTTCCTCAGCCAAATGAAACACTGGGCCTTTGCAACAACATCACTTCAAATGAAGACATGACTTACAACTATTTCTTCCATTACCACATTTCACTCCCCCCCCCCTTGTTACTTTAACAATAGTTTACACAATTTCACAGTAACATGTTGAAATTTACAAGCTGTGTGATTGAACTTGTTCAAATGGATTACACAAAACAGCTATCACGTTTTCCCCACACATATTTTTCACCCCCAGAAAAGTGTCTGATCTAACTTTTCGAATTTTTCAACTGATTAGACATCCAATCCAGTCCTTCATAAAGTCCATCTCCACTTGTAGCGCATGTTGCCTGAATGTACCAGTTTCTGTTTCTCAAACTATGAAGACCAAGTTTATCTGTAATTTCTGCAGCATTCATAGCATTGGGTAAATCCTGAAATAGAGTAAATATGGAATATTATGTTGTAGTCACTTTCCTGTGCTTGTATTTAATCGCAATAGCGCGAGAAAAATGTGATGTCACGCAAGGTCGAGCAAGATGTCAAAATTTTCTTACGCAGCTAGAAGCAATTACAAGCATGAGGAAAGTTTCTATAACATAATCTTCCTTTTATTATATACCCACAACTTTCAACAATAAAATTTTGCAATTATTGACATCCGTGTGCAAGTTAACACCATCATACCATACTTGGAAGTGTATTTGACAGTATGTAGAAACAGATTTTTTTTTCTGTTGTTGCGTTGTTATATGTTATCCGCATGCGACACATGTATTTGAGCCAGAAAATTTGATGGTATACAATAGAGAACATAACTGATTGTGCATATATTTAGGAAAAAAAAAAAAAGGTTTTATCATCCACTGTTCTTGTAATACAATTCTGGATTCCAAACCCTCCTTTCCATCCTATTCAAGAAAGACATTGCACAGTGTTCAATCTAGCTTTGCTTGTATGAGGGCCCATTGGGCCCACAGACAATGAAATAGGGGACCATTTTTGAAAATTGGGTGCAAAACATAAACAAGAGGGCCATGATGGCCCTGTATCGCTCCACTGGCTATTAAGTCAATCATGTATCACTGCAGCTTGATAATCAAGGGAGGTAAATAGTAACAAACTTTATCTTTCATAAAAAGAGTTACTTCCCTTGATTAATGTTTAAATTGAAGTGACAATATTTTGAAGCCCATGTTAAACTTGCGATCCCTGGAATGAAGGCAATTTTGACCCCAGACCTACAATATGAAACTAGAATGTGTGGTTATAAACAAAAAGATTTTTTAATCTTGCCCAATAAAAAGTCATGTAAAACAAGTTTGCTGAATAAAAGGCCCTGTAAAATATGTGATCCATGACACAGGTTTATCAAGTTTTCACTATAAAAGCCAATGTAAAACTTGTGACCCCTGGTGTGGAGTCAAACTTGACCCCCAAAGTTAAAATTTGGGCCCTCTTGGTAGAGGCCCATTATATAAAGTTACATGCAAAATTTGGTAGCCCTAGGCCTAAATATGGCTATGTACAAGTAGATTATTAAAGTTTCCTTATATAAGACCATGTAGAACTTGTGACCCCCTGGGGTGGGGCTACATTTGACCCCCTGGGCTATAATTTGGGCACCCTTGATAGAGACCCCCTAGATAAAGCTAAATGCAAAATTTGATAGCCCTAGCCCTTATAGCTAGATGCGAAAGATTTTCCTATATAAGCCCGCCCATGTAAAACATGTTACCCCCCGGAGCGAAGTCAAATTTGACCCTCGGCTATAATTTGGACACCCTTGGTACAGGTCCACTAGATAAAGCTACATGCCAAATTTGGTCGCCCTAGGCCCCATGGCTAGGTCAAAGAAGAATTTTAAAGTTCTCCCTATATAACCCCATGTAAAACTTGTTATATAAGCCCATGTAAAACTTGTTACCCCCGGGCAGGGCCTAATTTGACCCCAGGGCTATAATTTTAACAATCTTGGCAGAGGTCCACTAGATAAAGCTACATGCCAAATTTGGTAGCTCTAGGCCCTATGGCTAGGTAGAAGAGGAATTTTAAAGTTCCCCCTAAATAAGCCCATGTATAACTTGTGACCCCCGGGGCGGGGCCAATTTTGACCCTAGGGCTATAAATTGAAGAAACTTGGTAGAGGTCCGATAGATAAAGCTACATGCCAAATTTGGTAGCCCTTGGCCTTACGGTTTCAGACAAGAAGATTTTCAAAGATTTTCAAAATTTTTCAGTTTTGTTGCCATGGCAACCAGAGTTTTTGAAGGAATTAAATTCTTTCAAGAAATTCTGAAGAGGACCATGGCAGGATCATTTCTGTGAAGTTTCATCAAAATTGGATGGGTAGTTTCAGAGAAGAAGACGTTTTAAAAAAAAGTTAACGCACGGACGGACGGACGGACGCACGGACGGACGGACGGACGACGGACAACAGGCCATAACTTAAGCCCGCTGGCCTTCGGCCAGTGGAGCTAAAAATTCATACTTTATCACTAAAATGTTAACCTTTTTATTTAACTCTTTACCACACAATCCCGATTTTTAACGACCCTGAAAAAGAAAGCCTTTGAAAACATTGTGGGAAAAGGAGAAAATGCTGGTAACCAGCATTTTCTCCTTTTCCCACAATGTTTTCTATCCTTCCCAAATCGAATTTCAATTTTTGATTCACGGTTATTTTGTCATCTGCAAATGCTTTTAATTTGGACTAGTCCAAAATTTTGTCGTTTGGTAAAGAGTTTCATGAACAACAGCATATGCCAGATAGAGGCTAAAAATATTAAGTCGAACAAGTGTACCACATACGGGTGCCAACGACTGGCTGTTGGGTGCTGGATAGTAAGTGAAAATTCTTAGTCGAAAAAGGAGCATAATTTGAACAAAATGATTTTAGAGTTCTCTGCCCTTGTATAGGTTGCTCTTCTACATATCAGCATTTCTCACCAGTGCACTCGCTTACCTGGTATAGGTTGATGCCTGCAATAGCCCTTTTCATTAAATACTTATACAGTCTTTTGATGAAAATTAAAAGGTCACTAAAGTATCATTTCTGTGAAATTATTTCAAAATCTGGCCAGTGGTTTCAGAGGAGAATAATTTTTAAGGATTTCTTCATGTCCGTATACTGCATATAGCCCCCCACCACTACAGCCATTTTCTTGACGGATCAAAATTTCGCGAACAGTTTTTCAAAAGAGGCATCCAAGGAACATTTCTGTGAAATTATTCCAAAATCTGAAAAGTGGTTTAAGAGGAGAAGAATTTCAAAGAATTTCTTTAAGTCCATTCAGTGCAAAAGGCCTCCCCCTACCATGGCCATGTTTTTCGATGGATCAAAATTTCTCGAACAAGTTCTGAAAAGGGTCACCCAAGGAACATTTCTGTGAAATTATTTCAAAATCTGACCAGCGGTTTCAGAGAAAATATTTAAAGAATTTCTTAGAAAATTCTATTTGGTTGCCATGGCAACCAGAGTTTTTGATGGAATCAAATTCTGTAAACAATTTTTAAAGAGAACCTCTCAAGGAACATTCCAGCCAAGTTTGGTCCAAATTAGCCCAGCGGTTTAGGAGGAAATAAGTTTAAAGAGAATTTCTTCATGTCGGTATAGTGAAAAAAGCCCCCCACTACCAGAGCCATGTTTTTTGACGGATCAAAATTTCTTGAACAGTTTTTAAAAAGGGGCACCCAAGGAACATTTCTATAAAATTATTTCAAAACCTGGTGGGTGCGCACATGTACCCCCAAATAAAACACCCAGTGGGAATGCTGTTCTATTCAATAATATTCAACTCTACCACACCACAGCAATGTGAAATTGTCCTAAATGAAAGTATTTGTAGACCACTAAAATGAGGCTTAAATAGTGGAATTTGTATTGGAAATGCATAGAAAACATTGCGAGGAAAGGATAAAATACTGGTTACCAGCATTTTCTCCTTTTCCCACAACATTTTTAAAAGCTTTGTTTCTATGGGTCGTTAAACCTCAGCATTGTCTGCTAAAGGGTCAAAATTGCTAAAATTATGATTTTTGTCTTCAAAAAGGTAGAAAACATGGGAAAAGGAGAAATTGCTGCTTACCAGCATTTTCACATTTTTCCACAAAGTTTTCCAGGTTCCCAGGTTTTAACAGTTTATTTGAACCTTGAGAAGATTCCTTTAAAATCATTGTTGATAAATGCTAGTAACCAGCAATTTGTCCTGTTCCCATATGTTTCCTACCCAAAAATAAGTTTCAATTTTTGATTTACATTTACTGTACTGTCTGCAAACACAATTCAATTTGGACAGAGCTAAAATTTCGTTACGTGATAAAGAGATAAAAAAAAAAAAATTGAACAAAACAGGAAGTGCTTAAAAATTATTTTTAGAATGGTAACTCTTATCCTTTTCTAATAAAAGAATTTAAGCTGTCCTTCTATTCAATAGTGTTTATCTCTTTACCGAACGATCCTGACTTTTTACAACCCTGAGAAAAAAGCCTTTGAAAACATTGCGGGAAAAGGAGAAAATGCTGGTAACCAGCATTTTCTCCTTTTTCCACATCGTTTTCTATCCTTCCCAAATTGAATTTCAATTTTTGATTCACAGTTATTTTGTCATCTGCAAATGCTTTTAATTTGGACTAGTCCAAAATTTTGTCGTTTGGTAAAGAGTTAAAAGCGTTGCCTTCTTTTTATTCAACAAGTATGTCCTCATTCACGTATCTATGAATACTATGCTAATAAAACTGCAACATGGTGGAAATGTCATTGTTATTGAAGCAATCTTGTTTCCACCATTAATTTAATCCAGAAAAAAAAAATAACAAAATATGTCTGTCAGTGGTAATTGAAAATTCTGATACCTGTCAAAGAGGAATTGAACTTTCCTGCCAATCCTTCAAACTTGAGTTTAATTTTCTCATCATAAACTAACCAACTTTTGAACCGATTGTCCAAGAGCCAGTTAGGTTGAAGCTCGCATTCCTATGGGGTTTTATTATAGGCACTTGAACTAGGGTTAGTTACTGGCAAATTTGTGCTTTCCAAAGTTATATTTTCAAAAGCTTTTGTCTTTTTCGCCCCATTGAGGCTTCCAAAATACTCAGAAAATCACTTCATTGCAATGTTAACTGATCAGCTGAAGCTAAAGGAATTGTAACGTCTGGTACCTGTTTTTCTACAGAAACTGATACAAAGATCAATACAGGCTCCCAGTTTTATCTTTGAAGTGACATCCGTTGGCTTATTGATAAACTCTCACTAGATAGCTTGGCATTACGTTTATAGTGCAGGGAAAACAGAAATTGATGAAAAGGACCCCAATTTGTAGACTGGTACTTTTACAATCGAGAGCACCAGACGAGCCCAAGGTTGGTTTAGAATTGCGCCATCTGGGACTTTAGGGGGCCAATGGCGCACTCTAGATTGAACCACTGATTACATACCTGCTTATTTGCAAACACGAGCAAGACTGCGTCTCGTAGTTCATCTTCAGACAACATTCTATTCAATTCCTCCCGAGCCTCTCCTACTCTCTCTCTGTCATTACTGTCCACCACAAATATCAAACCTGAAAAAATCATTATCATTGACAGATTGATTGATTGAATGGAGAATTATGTCACTTTCAACATTATTTCAGTCATATCTAGGCGACAGCTTGCTTATTTATGTATGTCCAGGGTTTCATCAGTACTAGGCTGGGGCTCTGAAATGTCTTGCCAAAGGATACTCCCACCAAAAAAAAAAAAAACTTCCAGTGAGGCTTGAACTCAGGGCCTCCAGATTACAAGTCCTACACATTACCGATGATCCAAGCACGACCCCTAACTGAAAAACATGCAAAGACTACTTATAGTATACAACAATTATTCATAATTTTTTGAAGGTTTTTAAACCTTTCATGAGGGACCTGATTTCCAATCAAAAATGGTATTTTTTCCCCAAATTCCATGAATTTTCCTCATTGATTCAAAGCTCACCTGGTGTGTTTTGGAAATTATGTCTCCATAAAGGTCAAATTTTGTCCTCCAACCCTGCCCCAATTTCCCTCTCCCTCACCAACCCATCCCCTCTCCTAAACACACATCCTCACTTACCTTGTGTGTTTTGGAAATAATGCCTCCATAAAGGTCTAATTTTGTCCTGACCTCCCACATCCCACACTGTAAAACTGATGTTTTTGTATTCTACTGTCTCCACATTGAAACCTGGAACAGAAACAAATGTTACATAACTTAAGAAAAAAGGAGAAAATGCTGGTAACCAGCATTTTCTCCTTCTCCCCAAAGTTTTCAAAAGGCTTTTTCTTCAGGGCTGTTAAAACTCGGGATTATGTGGTAAAGAGTTAACCCTTTCTGTTTTTTTTTCCCCAATACTGAGGAAGAAGCTTTTTGGAAGCATCAAGGGAAAGAGGAAGCCATATTGGTGACAAGCAATTTCTCCTGTTCTCCAAATCTTTTATACCCTTGCAAAGACCTGGTAAGGTCAGAAAACTTTGTGCGAGAAAAAGAAAAAGCTTATAGCCAGCATTTTCTTCTTTTCCCATAATGTTTTCAATAGGCTTCCTTCTTCAGGGTCCTTTAAACTCGGGATTGTGCGGTAGTGGGTTAAAGGCCCAGTGGCAGCCAAAAGTAAACAGTGCTGGTATTATACTGCATTTAAATTATTCCATTTAAGAGTATGGAAATTAGTGGTAAACAGCATTTTCTAGCCAAGATGTTTTCTACCCTTCCAAGACAAATCATTTAAATTGTCGTCAGCAAATGTTTTCAATTTCAGTGTTCTGCCGAGGATTTTAAAAGGTAGAGACAAATGTCTCACTCATCCAGAAAAGTTTGAGACATATTTAAAAATTCGGGGACAAAATTTAGCATGGATAAAATTGGTTTAAAAATAAGAAATCGAAATTAGTTCCCCGATATCCATACTTGTTAATTGCTTTGTTCTCTTTCACTAGCCAAAATGTGGATTTAAATGCAACTAACACCGCTGATTATTTCTCATTGAAACTTTCCGCACGGTACAGTATTCTTAAAACCCCCCTGAAGGGACTCGACCATGATGGCTGATCTACGATAGACATTCTCTGCACGTCGTACATAGAATAGTAGTTCTGAAGATACATTTTTTTATTTCAGTAAATGCGTACTTTTTGGTTTTTTAAAACACATTTTACAACCCATAAAGTTGTGGTCGCAATCATTTTCCAATGAAGAATATTCTTTTAAATACTAAGAACTGTTGTACAGGTATTTTTTACTATCTTACGACAATGTTGATTGAGTGGGAGGGGTACTGGGCATCAGAACATTATCGGACTTTGAGCTCTGATTTATATATACTTTGGCTTACCATAGAAGCTTAGGATAATACCTGGCTTTTTCGCCGTGGCGACGAAACCATTTTCTAACTGAGATTGCAGAAGATACTACATCATGAAAGTAAAGTACACGATCAATACTTGGTTGATGTTTTCGGTCTGCGTCCAATCAAATTTCATTTTGCATATTACACACCTTCAGCGCCCATGAAAAACGCTAAATTGTAATAGTTACGCGGCTGATTCCGTGACTTTTGATA
Organism: Hippopus hippopus; assembly: GCA_946811185.2. NCBI lineage: Eukaryota > Metazoa > Mollusca > Bivalvia > Cardiida > Cardiidae > Hippopus > Hippopus hippopus. The sequence goes on along the minus strand of OX328108.1, from coordinate 51,677,337 downwards.
TGCGACAAAAATCGCCTTTACCAATTTTTTCTGCGACATTTTGAAATTTTTAGCGAGAAAATCGCAAATACACGGCCTTGGAAGAACACTGCAATTTGGACAAGCCTACATTTTTGTCGTGTGGTAAAACAGATAAGGAAATAACACAATTTTTGAAAGGCTTATCTATAGAACAGGCCTTAGCCAACCCAAAATTAAGTTACTTTTGCATTAAAAAATTTTTTGCAAGTAATTATAGTATTAAAAGATGCATGCATAAGTCTTTAAATTGTTTTGAGTAATATGCAAGGAGATAAGATGTGAAACTCTGTGTCATGTATAATTCCCAATCTTTAACCCTTTACCAAACAATCCTGCATTTTAACAACCTTGAGCAAGAAAGCTTCTGAAAACATTGTGGGTAAAGGAGAAAATGCTGGTAACCAGCATTTTCTCCTTTTCCAACATTTCCAACTCTGTTACAGGCAAGCTCCATCATTTGGGCCACCTATGATTTGTCATCTGCAAATGCTTTTAATTTGGATGGGTCTAAAATTTTGTTGTGTGAAAAAGGGTTAATGTGTTTTCCATACATGTACTTGTTCAGTCAGAGGGGAGAATTTTCTCTTTATCTCCTAACCAAACATGAAAATTTTCAAGTCCAAACTAAAAGCATTCGCAGATGCCAATTTAAATGTGGATGGAATTACGAGGTTTAGCTGTGAAAGAGTAGGTATGTTGACAGAAAAGGAGAAAATGCTGGTTATCAGCATTTTCTCCTTTTCTTTCACAGGGTTGTTTAAAGTCAGAATTGTGTGGCAAAGGGGTTATTCAGAGATACTTTTCTTCCTTTCTACAGACAAGTCGCAACATTCTAGTCACAATTCTGCCATCTGCAACTGCTTGTGATTGGACCTGATCTAACCCTTTACCAACCAATCTTGAATTCTAACGACCCTGAATAAAAAGGGTTTTGAAAACATTGTGAGAAAAGGGAGTTTCAAAACTCAGTTTCAAACGATGTTTTCTCTCTCTTCAAAGACAAGTCATATCAATTAAGCCATATCCAGTTTGTTGCCAGCAAATGCCTTCATAATGAACAAGACTTTAGTGTACAGCTTCGTTGTGTGCTAAAGGGCTAGTAATGTCTTTTGGTAAAGAGTTACACTTTTACCACACAGTCCAGAGTTTAACGACCCCATGGAAAAGGACTTTTGAAATTTTTTTTGGAATTTTCTCCTTTTCCCACAATGATTTTTGTCCATTCAAAGACCAATTTTCTAGTGCAACACGGAGTTTTCAGCTGCAAATGTTTTCAATTTGAACCAGTCTAAACTAAAGAATTAATATTAGACACTCTCTCTCTCTGGCTCATTTCTTCAATAAAGCCTATAATGTGAGCACTGGTTGGTTGTTGTATTGGGGTTTAACGCCACTTTAACAGCTAAGGTCATATCATGGCGGTCGGTGACGCACATGTGTTGCCTGGCTTTCTCACACCAGTACTAACACAACTTTCTTTCCAAAGCCACCGACTACTTTTCTCACATGCTTCAGCAGAGGTGAGAGGCGAAAATACGCCGGAAAGAAAGTTCGCCTCAACCGGGTATCGAACTCACAACCACCAGGTCATGAGTCCGACACGCTCACCACTGAGCCACCCGGGCGGGAATGTGAGCACTACTCATTAGAATTGTATATAAAAAGGATAGAGAAATAATGCTTTTAGGATTTGATGACTAAATCCGACTTGTTAGGAATTCTGATTACATTTTGATCTAGAAGTATATGATGGTTACACAAGAGATATATATATAAAATATCAAAAATAAGTGAATACCTATAGTTGGAATAGTAGTAACAATTTCTCCCAGTTTAAGTTTGTATAAAATAGTTGTTTTTCCTGCAGCATCCAACCCTACCATCAATATTCTCATCTCCTTTTTACCAAAAAGGCCTTTAAACAGGCTTGCAAATGCTCCCATTCTGTCTCTATTTATTTATTTGCTTGGCCTGCAAACATAAAAAAAAGAACAATGCTAAACACTTTACCTATAGTTGGAATAGTAGTAACAATCTCGCCCAGTTTAAGTTTGTATAAAATGGTTGTTTTTCCTGCAGCATCCAACCCTACCATCAATATTCTCATCTCCTTTTTACCAAAAAGACTCTTAAAAAGGCTTGCAAATGTTCCTCCCATTGTTGTATTTGTTCACTGACAATCCTGAAAGAAAAATTATCTATCTAAGATGTCCTGTAATTGGAAACAAGAGAATCAAAATTTCGAGAACACTTTTTGAAAAGGGTCACCCAAGGAACATCTCTGTGAAATTATTTCAAAATCTGACCAGCCGTTTCAGACAAGAAGAATTTTTAAGAATTTCTTCATTTCTGTATAGTGCAAGTAGCCCCCATTCACCAGAGCCATGTTTCTTCACGAATCAAAATTTCGCGAACAATTTTTGAAAAGGGTCACCCATGGAACATCTATGTGAAATTACTTCAAAATCTGACCAGCAGTTTCAGAGGAGATTTTTAAAGAATTTCTTAGAAAATTCCTTTTGGTTGCCATGGCAACCAGAGTTTTTGATTCAATCAAATTCTGTGAACAAATTTTAAAGAGGACCTCCCAAGGAACATTCCAGCCAAGTTTGGTCCAAATCGGCCCAGCGGTTTAGGAGGAGAAGATGTTTTTAAGAAATGTTGATGCTGCATAACGGACAAAGGGTGATCCTAAAAGCTCCCCTTGAGCATGTTGTGCTCAGGTGAGCTAAAAAAGCAGGGGTGTGGAAATCATAGAAATTTCTACTTGTCCACTGACAAGTAAATTAAACAAGAGGGCCAAGATGGCCCTGGATCGCTCACCTGAGTTTTTGAGAGGACCATAGCCAATTTTTTTAAGTATTTTGGAAACAAAATCATTATCTTGCCAAGCAATTTTGAAAAGGTCACCTGTAAAAATCATTTCAAAATCTGTCACCACCCCTACAATTAGTGGTGGGCCGATGATCGACTATAGTCGAAAGTCAGTTGGTTTTGGCTTCCGATTCCGATAATCGATTGAGAAATCCCGGAATCGATTGTAGTCCGTTCCTGAACTCGCTTGGTGCCAAAACTTGAACTCTGGTTTTTAGCGCGTGGTTTTGTGACTATTATAAATCACAATCTTGGATTAAACATAGTGGATAACAAACACGAAAATTGGCTGGAAAAATGAGAAAGGAATCTTTGTCCATGGATGTCTTGACAAAACTTGATAACTCGGCAAGCTTCTCATTTGATCCCCGAGCCCGGGTTTGACACTTGGAAATTTGAAATGACCTGTCTTTGACGATGAAAAATATCTGCCTAAACGTCAATCTGACGCATGAAATTATCGTCTAGAGCTTCATATAACCTAGCTTGCACGCATCCTGCAGAAATATGGGCTAAACACGATCAGTATAAAATGCGAAGGACACTCGGATGATAATGAAGCTGGCGAGTCATTTATGACAATGTAACAAAGGTGTTAATCCTCTTATCAAGTGTAAAGTGACATATTTTAAAGTTACCTGCTATTCAAACTGACTAATTGATGTCAAATCATGTAGTAATACTTCTCCAAAAATTAATTGTCACGAAAAAATAGATCGCCCAAAAAACGTGAAAACCCATGACACTACAATGAGCAGCGTGGCATCGTCCAATCAGAGGGACTTTCAAACTATCTTCTCATCTTTAATAATGAATTTAAACAGTGAATTTACACAAATCTCTGAATAAAGCAATAAGTGGAAGCTAAAATTCTGTTCATGAGCGAAAAAAAAAAAAATTTTTGTTTTATGAAATGAAAATATAGATGGGGGGGGGGGGGGTCGTCTGCAAATGCTTGAAATATGTCTTATTCTTTTTAACTCGTTTGGAAATTGAAATGTAAGGACAAAATGAATGACATTGAATAAAGCAGAAAATTTAATTGTAATGCATTTCCGTTGAATAAAGTGCAGAACACAACATCTTTATAAACTTATATCATGTACATGTAGACAATATTGTCACAGTATTCAAAGCAAAAAGGCATTCTCAGTTAAATGGAGAAACCGATTGTACTACCGATAGCTAGTTGGTTTGCTCTTCCGATTACAAAGCGATAATCGATTCAGATTTTAAACGAATTGCCCAACACTACCTACAATCATCACCACAGCCATGTTTTTGACGAATCAGAATTCTGCAAATAAATTTTGAGATAGGTCACCCATGGACCATTTCGTGAACTACAGCATATGCCAGATAGAGGCTAAAAATATTAAGTCGAACAAGTGTACCACATACGGGTGCCAACGACTGGCTGTTGGGTGCTGGATAGTAAGTGAAAATTCTTAGTCGAAAACGGGGCATAATTTGAACAAAATGATTTTAGAGTTCTCTGCCCTTGTATAGGTTGCTCTTCTACATATCAGCATTTCTCACCAGTGCACTCGCTTACCTGGTATAGGTTGATGCCTGCAATAGCCCTTTTCATTAAAATACTTATACAGTCTTTTGATGAAAATTAAAAGGTCACTAAAGTATCATTTCTGTGAAATTATTTCAAAATCTGGCTAGTGGTTTCAGAGGAGAATAATTTTTAAGAATTTCTTCATGTCCGTATACTGCATATAGCCCCCCACCACCACAGCCATGTTTCTTGACGGATCAAAATTTCGCGAACAATTTTTCAAAAGAGGCATCCAAGGAACATTTCTGAGAAATTATTCCAAAATCTGAAAAGTGGTTTAAGAGGAGAAGAATTTCAAAGAATTTCTTTAAGTCCATTCAGTGCAAAAGGCCTCCCCCTACCATGGCCATGTTTTTCGATGGATCAAAATTTCTCGAACAATTTCTGAAAAGGGTCACCCAAGGAACATTTCTGTGAAATTATTTCAAAATCTGACCAGCGGTTTCAGAGAAAATATTTAAAGAATTTCTTAGAAAATTCTATTTGGTTGCCATGGCAACCAGAGTTTTTGATGGAATCAAATTCTGTAAACAATTTTTAAAGAGAACCTCTCAAGGAACATTCCAGCCAAGTTTGGTCCAAATTAGCCCAGCTGTTTAGGAGGAGATAAGTTTAAAGAGAATTTCTTCATGTCGGTATAGTGAAAAAAGCCCCCCACTACCAGAGCCATGTTTTTCGACGGATCAAAATTTCCCGAACACTTTTTAAAAAGGGGCACCCAAGGAACATTTCTATAAAATTATTTCAAAACCTGGTGGGTGCGCACATGTACCCCCAAATAAAACACCCAGTGGGAATGCTGTTCTATTCAATAATATTCAACTCTACCACACCACAGAAATGTGAAAGTATTTGCAGACCACTAAAATGAGGCTTAAATAGTGGAATTTGTATTGGAAATGCATAGAAAACATTGTGAGGAAAGGATAAAATACTGGTTACCAGCATTTTCTCCTTTTCCAACATTTTTAAAAGCTTTGTTTCTATGGGTCGTTAAACCTCGGCATTGTCTGCTAAAGGGTACAAAATTGCTAAAATTATGATTTTTGTCTTCAAAAAGGTAGAAAACATGGGAAAAGGAGAAATTGCTGCTTACCAGCATTTTCACATTTTTACACAAAGTTTTCCAGGTTCCCAGGTTTTAACAGTTTATTTGAACCTTGAGAAGATTCCTTTAAAATCATTGTTGATAAATGCTAGTAACCAGCAATTTGTCCTGTTCCCATATGTTTCCTTCCCAAAAATAAGTTTCAATTTTTGATTTACATTTACTGTACTGTCTGCAAACACAATTCAATTTGGACAGAGCTAAAATTTCATTACGTGATAAAGAAATAAAAAAAAAATTGAACAAAACAGGAAGTGCTTAAGTATTATTTTTAGAATGGTAACTCTATCCTTTTCTAATAAAAGAATTTAAGCTGTCCTTCTATTCAATAGTGTTTATCTCTTTAACGAACGATCCTGACTTTTTACAACCCTGAGAAAAAAAAGCCTTTGAAAACATTGCGGGAAAAGGAGAAAATGCTGGTAACCAGCATTTTCTCCTTTTTCACAATGTTTTCTACCTTTCTAGGAAAAAAAAAAAATAATTTTCGAGTCACTTTTATTTTGGACATGTCTAAATTTTGTCGTTTGGTAAAGAGTTAACTGTTTACCACACCACACAAATGTTGAATCTCCAAACTGATAGTATTTGCAGACGACAAATCAAATATAGCTCTAATGATGGTTTCTATCTTTGATAAGGTAAAAAACATTGTGGGTATAGGAGAAAATGCTGGTTACAAGCATTTTCTCCTTTTCCCACATTGCTTTCATAAGCCTTTTTCTTCAGGAGCATCAAAAGTCATTACTGAGTGGTTAAGGGTTGACCAAACAGTCTGCCTACAGTCTAATCTTAATCTACATAGGCCGCCAAAACAGCTAAAAACCATAACCATGCGTGTTGTCCCTCCATAAGCAATAAATAAATCAACTATGAAAAATGAATACTAAACCTTGTTCTTTCATATCTTTATTTATCAATAATCCATTTCGAATGCATTCCTTTTATGTCGGCTGCAAGGAATTATTTTTGGAAAACAGCCGGACTTTTTTATGCTGACTACACAAAACATGTGACACGACTGGGGTGTTCTTGAAACAGCTATATTACTAAATGCAAAAAGGCAATATCAGCTGGTGTAAATCGTGCATGAAATAGGCTTATTGCGTGGTCACTTTGAATTGATTGGAGGTCGACCTGCAGCCAGATATAAGTTTCTTGGAGCAGGCCAGTTTAAGTGTGTAAATTAAACAGGTGCGTTACAACCCTGTCGCTTCGAATGATTTGCATGTTATGTCATACCCGTTATCCATGTTTTACTTCAAACATCTGTGTACCCACGACAGACCTACAGGCATCTTGTAGACAGATGGCTTGTAATATAGATCTACATTTATGGTCTTTCTAATTTACAGTACAGTCGCCGTGAATCTTTGAGAATTCGCGCATCATGCGCAAATTCTTAAATTTTTCCGCTCATATTTTCTGTGAAATTTGCTGGGAATTCACATGATCCGCGCGCGAAATAGGAAGTTTGTTACACTAACTTTCACGCGGGAATTCAGATACACCACGCGAAGTTTCACGTGCAGAGTTTTATACATCGTGCAACAAATTCGTTGGTCTCCACGCTAGAATATTGTACATGTGTACTTCGTGCAACACCAAGTGCGTAAGCTTACACAAGGGATTTAAAAAGATTTAACTGTCTACAGGGGTGTGGAAATCTTGAAATTTTCTACTTGTCCATGGACAAGTAAATGTAAAAAATCTACTTGTCCGTCAGAGAAGTTTACTTGTCCAAAACAAAACAATTTTAAATGGCGCACAAAGACCTAACTGAATGTAGTTTGTAGATAATGATGTCCTTTTAACCATTCAAATTTGCTTTGTTTGGGTTTTTAATAATAATGATGAAAATAAATCAAGCAAACCTTTATGGGGCTTTTTTCCCAAAAATTGGGAAGGGGCCTTAGCCTTTCATTTTTTTTTTTTATTCAAGTGCGATTTTGGCCAAATTGGGAAAAAGCAGACTGACTTTCAAGGTACATCAATAAAACAAATTAATGGCACTATACATACATACATACGTCAAATTTACCCGAATCAGACGTAGGATTTCCACACCCCTGGTCTAATTCAAAGGACTCTCATCTTATCACGCAATGTTGATAATAATCGTGGGAAAAGTGTGAATATTATAAAGAGATGTTTGTTAAACAGGCAATTATCTATCTAATGGAGATGGTACAGGTTAAATGCATAAAAAATTATGCATAAAAGCTTATCCAGTTTCGGCGTGTTTTCAAGTTGAAATAGATGTTTTAAACATGTTCTTACCTGTTTTGCCCTACAAGAAGTCGCTTTCTGATACGACTTGAGTCATAGTTAAACAGTGGATGGTGTAGATCCAAGGTCAGACTGCACGTTCTGCCATGTCTGATGTGTACCCACACCGTCCGCCACCTTGCCATCGGCACAGTAATTTTGAACGACCAAAAATGTAAAACAATCCATCGTCAACAAGATTTCACGCCTGTCACGGGTACACAAGTGTTTGTAGTTAACCCTTCAATACACAATCTCAAGTTTTAACGGCCATGATGAAAAGGCCTCTAGAAAACATTGTGAAAAAGGAGAAAATGCTGGTAACCTGCTTTTTCTCCTTTTCTAAAAATATTTACTACTCTATTACTACTCATTTGAACTTCAAGTAAATTGTCGTCAGCAATATTTTTTTAATTTAGAACAATCCATTTTTTTTTTGTTGTTTTTCCAAAGAGCTAAAATAGGACTGGGGGTATGATGTAACGTGAGAATCATTCGAAGCAAGAAGGTTGTAGTGCAAGTGATTGTTGTATATATTTACAACTGTTATGCTCCAAATTAAAAAAAAAAATTATACCCTGCTACAAGCAGACTGCCAGTCAACACAAAATAATCACGCAATAAGCAAGTATCGTGCCTGCCTTATATTAGCTGATAATGTTTTGAAGAATTTGGAATGTTTGTTTCTTGAACACCTGGGCAGATGTGTTACATGTTTTGTGTAGTCAGCAGAAAAAAAAAGTTTGGCTGTTTTCTGAAAGAATTTCCTTGCAGCCAAAATTAAAAAAAGAGAAGATGCATACGATAATAAATGCATTAGATTTAAATATACATGTAAAGGGATTAAAGATAAATGAAGTAAAGGAATTCGGTGTTGCAAATTCATAAATTCTTTAATTGATCTAAAGGGATAACACAGTTATGGTATAAACCATTTCCCTCACTGTCACAGGTATGATTTTTCACGCTTCTGCGAAAGGCAACTTTTACTTACCTAACAGGATTCTCCCAAGGTCCAGAATCCCAAGAGTCATTGACTCTTGGGCCCAAATTTTCAAGAGTCAAAATGGAATTTCCAAGAGTCTAATAGAAATGTCCAAGGGTCACATTTATCACGGAGAGATAAGGGTGAAATAATGAAAACTTTCCATTTATATTCTTTGTTTATGGATAGGAATTAGATAAGAAAATACCGTATCTTATGTAGAGACTTGTTGGAATGAAGTGGACAGAAGAATTTTAAATTGAAGCCCTAGCATGTAATTCATCTTGATGAATAAATGGACACAAACAACTTTTGAACTGTTTACCAAACAACAAAAACTTTTGACTAGATCATAATTATTTTAGACATTTGCAGACGACAATTCAAATGTGGCTGGAATGACTTGATTTGTCTTTCTTACCCCAGAACATTGTGGAAAAGGGAGAAAATAAAGTTCACATCCATTAAAGTGTTATTTCTTAAGATTTAAGTCTTCTTTTCTTGTCCTATTACTTTTTCTTTCACACTTGCCCCCCCCCCCCCCCCCCCATTTAATCTATAGGTTGTAGTTTATTTTCATCTTAAAAAGTTTTTCCTAATTTTTAAATAGAGATTTTAGCTTTCACTTATTGTTTCATAAAGAAATAAGTATAAATTCACTGTTTAAATTTGTCACCAAAGATGAAAAGATAGTTTGAAGTGCGTCTGATCGGACGATGTCAAAATGATTTTTGTTGTGTCATGGGTTTTCACGTTTTTTTCCAGCGATCTTTTTTTCAAATCAGTTAATATTTTTACAAGTATTATTGCATGATTTGACATAAATTTGTTAATTAGGGTAGCAGTTAACTTGAAAACCTGTCATTTTACACTAGATAATTGGACTAACACCTTTATCATGTTTTCAAAAATGACTCGCCACTCGCTAGCTTGATTACATGTGATAAACAATGCTGCGTGCGTCTGTACACAGTTGACACTGATCGTGTTTATTATAGGCTACATTCCTGCCGGATGCATGCGACATAATTTATATGACCCTTTGGCTGGTAATCTCATGCGTCAGATTGACGCTTAGGCAGATATTTTTGAGCGTCAAAAACGGGTCATTTCGGATTTCCATGCATCAAAACCCGGAGTCCCGAGTCAAAGGAGAACCCTGCCTAAGTTCAAGGTCTTTTAGTACGTTGCAAACTAGCTCTCGTGAGAAACGTTTAGCCAAGCTTTTGGAATTTTCTTTAATTCTGTGTTTATTTTATTCTTGTTACGTAATGCTCGCCCATTTGGCAGAAAAACAATACAACAATAACATAGGGGAGATGTAAAGCTCAAGGATGAGACTGCAAATACGGTAATGTGCTGTTACTTAATCCATGCTGTTATCCCCTCTTGCGTGTAGCCCTATACCAAACAGGATTTTTAGACTCGTCAAAACTGATGGCAAATGACGAACAAGTGTTGCTTACATTGTAAGTGAAATCGAGTCAAAACAATGGGAGAATCAGGGAAATATTTGCTACCAGCAATTTCTTCTGTTCTCAAATGCTTCCAACAGAGACACGTCTATTAATCCTTTACCACACAATGCCTATCTGACAAGATTAAGAAAACAAACATATCTGATCAAACAATGGGCTATCGTTCAATACAGAAAGTGAGTTGGCTTACTAGGGTAAGAATCGAACCCAGTCGACCAATATACATGTGGAATCTTCGTTGAGCAGTTAAAAATGGACGAACTCTCTTTTCTTTGAAAAAAAAAAAAATATTTGTACACGCATCACTTGCGAACTTTGTCTGTATGCATCGTATTTTTTGCTAACTTGCAACAATTTCCATTGTTCACGCGCAAACATCTTGCTGTTCGCACGTGGACATTTAACTGTTTCTGTATTGAACGATAGCCCATTGTTTGACAACGCTTTGTACTCTGTTTACTCTTCGCGTGTGATGCAGGGAGCTTTCATGGAACTTGCGAGTGTTTTGCGGGGGATTCGCGCGGACATTTTATCCTTTCCGCACATTTTTCCGCATCATGCGCGAGCGCGAATTCTCGAAGATTCGCGGCGACTGTACTGTACTCTACCAGTGCTCCAGCTAGCGGGGAATAGAAGGGCGCTGCGCCCTGCCCCCCTCTTGTAGACGCCCTGCTTTTTTTCTGTACGCCCTGCTCTTTTTCTGGACACCCTGCCGTATATGAGCGCCCCGGAGTGCCCTATGTTCAGTATTGTAACCTGTAATCTAAATTACGCCACAAGTCTGTTTAAGACGTCATTGATATCCGCCTCCGAATATACAATCCAATTAACAGCGTGTCACTAATCCCCTACAGGCAGCGAAGTGTGAAAAGATCAACCATGACTGTATATTACAAGTTCGTAATTTATTCATCAAAGTAGGCCTACACAAGTGCTGAGAACAATTAAGGCAATTAAACAGATTATCGTATCTTTAAGGTTATTGCCCATATTCAACAATACTGAAGGTTGTTCAGCTTGTTATCAATCGCAATTTATTGTTTAAGTCGTAAAAATAAATTATATCCGACGAAGATCTATCCTATTTTCCTGTACCAAGTTACATGTACAAAGTTGAATCAAGGGTTAGTGATCGATAAAATTACCCTTTTTGAAGTGTGTTCTGTTCATAAGCAAAGTAACTTATTCTTTGATTAACCCCTGGTTTCAAAAATAATTGATAAAGTTACGTTAAAGCCCAGGTAGGATTGATGAGTCAGCAAATTAACCTATCGTAAGTCGGAAAATGGTGCATTCATAAAATAGACAATGAAGCATACCACAGCATGTTGTTGACTTACATTTTGTAGAATATATGTCAAAATGTCCAGAAATACCTTTCCAAAACTTAAATTACATGGAAAAAGGACCAATGCAAAAAGCACGAAAACCCATGACATAACGAATGTCAATTTCACATCAACCCGATCAGAAACACTTCAGACTATCTTTCCAGCTTCAGTAATGAATTCAGAGAGGTGATTTGCTTACTCAGCGCATAAAACATAAAGCAGAAGCTAAAATCTCCTTATTTTTTCACTAGGAAAAAGACTTGAATTGTTCTTTTATGAAATGAAAAAGATCGGGAAAATTCTAAAGGGGGGGAGGGGGGGGGAGAGATGGGATACTTGCCTTACCAAAGAAAGAAAGTGTTGAAAGTTTGTATTCGTTAGTTTTTGTAGCTTACTTCTCTTGCTTATCTGCAAAGCACTGATAAAAATGAAGTAATGTATGGTAATAGTATCAAGTCTGTAGTTGAATGACATCAGGCTTTAGGAGATATTGTGTGAAAAGTAGAAATGCTGTTAACCATTTGTTTTCAGAAATGGCTTTCAAATTGGGCAAGTCTGTTATCTGGTAACGAGTTAAATGAGAGTTATAATATGAACTACATGTACTTGTCATGCTCCTGGACCTAGCTAAACCATTCAAGAAACTGAGTTACTAATAATGGAAAATGGCTTTCTTGTTGAGATGAAGCTGTGCAGAATGTCCATATAAGCCACTGCAACAGAATGATTTTTGTTGTAAGGATCCCTTATTTTATGTCAGAAATTGCAGGAGAGACTGTCAAGAAGGTCAAAATCTATAAAATTTTCTTGGGGTAGCCCCCCATCATTGCCCCCCCCCCCCATCCCTGCTTGGTGCTTTACGCCTCAAAGTGCCCTTCTCAGCCCCAGCACCCTGCCCTTTTTTTACCCTGGCTGTAGCACTGTCTACTGATGGCAAGATGGCGATTTTCAAAGCGTTGTAGGATGGTGTAGATAGACATCAGACTAAACAGAACATGCTGTCTGATCTTACAACATTTTCCCTTTGTCAATTTTAAGTACTGCCAATATTGTTTCGCCATATAATTTTCAAAGAAAGACCAGTTGTTCCAGCAGCATTTCTATTGCACAAGCGACAATTTAAGGGGTCTAAATGGTCAGGGCCCCATTTTACTAAGGTAGTTACGGATAAAATTTGCGCAAGTTTTAATTAACTATAGTATAGTGGCATTAATCTGCTATGAGATACGAGACTACAATCATGATTATGTTAGACAACTATTGCGATAAATCGAAGTTTCCTGGACATGTTATCTTTTCATTTTATCTAGATAAAATCTCCATGAAACTTATCGCAATAGTTTTCTAAAATAATAATGATTGTTATGTATCTCGTAGCAGATTAATGCCACTATATTATAGTTATGTAAAACTTGCGCAAATTTTGTTCGTAACTACCTTAGTAAAATGGAGCCCAGGGGTCTTTGTGTCCGACATCCATTGACCAACTTCATATAGGCAAATTCTGGAATGGAAACACTCTGTTATTCAGTGGTCAACTTTTTAATGTTTCATCTTACTATTTTAGATACTACCTCTAACTGCAACATCGGGATGATGATCGCGAGAATCAAACTCGTCATTGCTGTCAAGCCTTAACCCGTCACCTTCACGTCACCCGATACCTTGTAAGACCTAAATTTCCATTAGCAAGATAAATAGTAAATCAGTACACTAAGCCTGTAAAAGAAAACACAATATGCCTTCACAAAGTTTCGAGTCCTGTCCATAGTCAATGATTTGTGCAAGTCAATTTTATGCCGGATAACCCCACCCAGTCATAATATCCATGACGCGGAAGTTTCTTACACCGACATATATTTTCCTGTCAATCAAAATTAGAGAATTTCAAGCGTAACATACCTGCGTTTGATACAAAAAGTGCTTCAGCTTCCACTACAGATAATAGGTCCTTTAATCACGAACAACTTTCACTGTTTAAAATGGATATAAAGCTGTCTCGAAGGCGGCCGAGAGTCAAAATGGCGGACGTGTAGCTTATTTCGTTGCACATGCCACGTCAATAGCCCGGTAAGGGATAGCTTGTATTGAAGAATTTCTTGGATACCCATGATGACGTCATTTGTTTTGAAGAGGATTAATGGTGATTTGATCTTGTGCGAGATTCAAATTTCACCTTTTTCGAAATAATTGCTATCATTCTATGATTCTCTGTATGAAACTATGTCTGTTTGATATACTTTGATGTGTTTGATAGACGAAATTATTGGGAAATCCCAAACAGCACCGTAAATGACGTCATCAATCGCTTTCATGAAAGTACCTAAGGTATGGTAACGACACGGAAACCCTACTCCTTAGATTGAAATAAAAAAAAAAATAATCTAGATCTATTTCTCTCAAAATTTTATTTCAGAATGAAACCTGTTTCTTTCAATAACAAACACATTTTAAGATAATCTACGAAATCGAATTGTTATATCTCTGTTTATCATTCTAGTTGCATTTCGTCAAGAAAGAAACCTCTCTACCAAACAGTCCCGACTTTAAATAACCGACACTGCTGGACGTGTATTAGACAGAAGCCCATAGAAAACATTTTGGGAAAAGGAGAAAATGCTGGAAACCAGCATTTTCTCCTTTTCCCACAATGTTTTCTAACTTTTCAAATCTAATTTTCAATTTTTGAGGACTCACGTTTAATTTGTACTCGGCATTTGCTTTCAGTTTGGGCCAGTCTAAAATTTTGTCGCATGGTAAAGAGATAAAAAGGGATAGATGGCGCAAAAGGTACTGGAGTATGACAGATAAATCTCTAAATATTCTGGTTGGAAATGAAGAGAATTAACGAAATTTTACCACGCCAGCAATTGCTTATTTTCCGTTATTGGTTTGCATACTGTTGAAAGTGAATTTTTCAATTGGATACATTTTCAGTATTAAATGTTAATCCACCAACTCCATTTTCATAATTGCGTCGAAAACTGCTCAGAAAAATATATTGAAAATTTCCAACCGATAGTGAACTAAAAAGCGAAACATTGCGATTTCATCCTATCCCTTAGATTTATGGAAAATGGAAGGCTGAAGTGTATCTGACAGTGTAGATTAAGATCATACTGTAAGTTCTGTGCAGTCTGATCTTGATTTACACTGTCAGCAAAAGCGCTCTGCCTTGCGCTTAGCAGCCTAAGAGTGAAATAGCAACCTTGGTTCGGAGTGGGTAATTATTCTGAACCCCTGGTTTCGTCCTTGTAGATTATTCCCGTTTATTTCCATTTGCCAAGGTGTTAAGGAATGACACAGGGTATCGATGAATTACGAAAGCAACATTTGTATGCAATGGTGTTATAAATGGGCCCGCAGGCGCCCGTAAAACAAACATGTCCATATATTTGTCCAATCGTAAGTTAATGTTTATTAACTCGAGACTAATGCCAAGAGGTAGGTCAAAAGTCAGCCATTATACCTATCCCGAAAATATTCCATGATACAAGACACGTTCTTGCACAGTCGAGAGCGAGAGAGAGTTCACAATTTGAGCAAGATCAGCCGATGATGTCACAAAGTGCGCAATTTTAACTTTAGTGGCCCTACAATCTGAACTAAGTGTGGCTGAAATGAAGGGATTTGCATTTCAAGCCAATCAAAGGGTAGAAAATATTGTCGTAAAAGGAAAGAAAAATGCCCATAACCAGAAGTTCCTCCTTTTCCAATGATAATTTCTCAAGTCTTCCTCCTCAGATTCAGAACCCTGAAGAAGAAAAAGGAGAAAATGCTGGTAACCTGCATTTTATCAATTCCCACATTGTTTTCTTCCCTTCCAAAATAAATTTAAAATTTTAAGCCCACATTTATTTTGTCATCTACCTATGCCTTCAGTTTGGACAAGTTTATAATATTTGTTATATAGTAAAGGTTTAACTCAGACAAAAACTTTTAGACTTGTCTGAACTGAAACCATTTCCAGATGACAAATTATATTTGGCCAAAGTAACAATTTTAATCCTTGAAAACATTGTTGGAAAAGGAGAAAATGCTGGTTACCTGCATTTTCTTCTTTTCCCACAATGTTTTTAAAAGGCTTCTTCCTCAGGGTTGTTAAAACATGGGATTGTGTGGCAGAGGGTTAAAGGGTTATGGGGGGGTGGGGTTCAACTCAACACAAAGACTACACAAATACTAAGAGAGATTGTTTTGAGTCATCTTTTAATTAATATCATCAAAGAACTCGCAACCGCAGTATAAAACATTATATAAATACAACACAATCTCTTTAATAAGCCATGCTCTGACAAACGGGGGCTTAATGCGTCTATATAATCCATATTACCAAGCAAGCCATCATATACTTATGTATCCATAATACCCATTTTTTTTTTTAAACTACCAACTTAATCATGAGATAGATTGGTCCTTGAGCATACAGAAAGTCAACCAATAGCAAAAAAGTTTTGGCAAAGGTCAGCCTGCGCGGACTGTGCAGGCTGACTTGGGTCGAGACTTTTCACAGATGCATTATGCCCCCTTTTCACAGAGCATGTACATGTTCATCTCTCTTTTTGATTTGAAACTGTCAGATGCTTTGAAATAAGCTATGCTATGTAAAAAGAGGCTTACATGCATCTGCAAAAGGTATGGACCCATGTCAGCCTGCACAGTCAACACAGGCTGACCTGGGTCAAATTTTTTATGCTGCTGGTAAATTTTCTGTGTGTCAAAGGACCATTCTACCTCATGATTTGGTCAGTTGTTAGACACAATGGATTTTTATGGATCCATAATTATGTGGTGACTTGTTTCTTATAATGCATCACAGAGATGCATTTATTCCCCCTTTTGCCAGTGTGTCTCTCAGATATAGGGCTAAATGAGGAGGAAAGAAAAAAACAAAATAGTGTAGAAATAAAATCTACCAATGCTCTGGCAAAAGGGAGCTTAATGCATCTCTGTCATGCATTATACCAAGCAACTCATCCCATAATTATGGATCCATAAAATCCATTTGGTTTAACAATAAAGTGGATCTGGAGGCAAAATGGTCCTTTAACATGCAGAAAGTTTACAAATGGCAAACAGTTTCAACCCATGTCAGCCTGCGCAGACTGTACAGGCTGACATGGGTCGTTACTTTTTGTAGATGTAAGCCTCTTTTTCACAGAGCATTTCTCAAATAAAAAAGGATGCAGAGACATGCAGCTGTAATGATCCTACTTCCTGCTATAACTCATCTTAATTCATGACCTCCTTAAGTTTTTACTAAACGACAGAATTTTAGACTTGTCCAAATTGAAAGCATTAGCAGACAACGAATTTAAAGTGACTCAAAAATCAAAATTTGTTTTGGGAAGGGAGGAAAAAACATTGTGGGAAAAGGAGAAAATGCTGGTAACCAGCATTTACTCCTTTTCCGACAATGTTTTCAAAAGGCTTCCTTTACAGAGTCGTGAAAACCAGGATTGTTTGGTAAAGAGTTAAGTCTTTATCAAACAATCTTGAGTCTTAACGACCCTGAGAAAGAAAGCTTTTGAAAACATTGTGGAAGAAGGAGAAAATCCTGTTAACCACCATTTTCTCCTTTTCCAACAATGTTTTCTACCCATTCAAAGGCAAGTTCCATGATTTACACCATATTAAATTTGTTGTCTGCAAGTGCTTTGAATTTTGACAAGTCTAAAATTTTGTTGTGTGTTAAAGAGTTAACTCTCTTTACCAAACGACTAAATCTTAGACCAGTCTAAACTGAAAGCATTTGCAGTCGACAAAATAAATACGTTTGAACTGGTAGAATTTGTTCTCGAAAGGGTAGAAAACATAGATGGGAAAAGGAGAAAATGCTGATTTCCAGCAATTTCTTCTTTTCCCAAAATGTTTTCAAAAGCCGTCTTCCTTACGGTTGTTAAAACTCATGATTGTGTGGTACAGGGTTAAACATAATACAGTACATCGTAGCAAATGACAATGAAAACATCCTTGTCACAAAATGATGGTATTCAACCTAAATTAATCAATTTCCAAACATTCCTGAGGTTTTGAAAACATTGTGGAAAAAGGAGAAAATGCGGCTAACCAGCACTTTCTCCTCTTCCCACAATGTTTTTACTCTTTCAAAGGCAAGTCCTTTTATTTGAGTCATACAATCATGTACTTCATCCTTTTAACTCTCTACTACACAATCCCGGGTTTTCACAATTCTGAGAAAGGTCCCCTCCTGAAAACATTCTGGGAAATGGAGAAAATGCTGGTAACCAGCATTTTCTCCTTTCCCCACAATGTTTTCTACCCCCACAGAACAAGTTTCAATTTTTGAGTCAAGTTAATTTTGTCGTCTGCAAATGCTTTCAATTTGGACCAGTCTAAAATTTTGTTGTTTGGTAAAGAGTTAACAAACATTTTCAAGTTTTAACGACCCTGAAGAAGAATACTTTTGAAAATATTGAGGGAAAAGGAGAAAATGCTGGTAACCAGCATTTTCTCCTTTTACCACAATGTTTTCTACCCTTCCAAAACCAAATTTAAAAATTAGAATTACAATTTTTTTCCTTTGTAAATTCTCTCAAGTTGAGCTTGTCTAAAATTTTGTCTTTTGGTAAAGATTGAATTTGTTGCTCACAAATGGTTTCAATTTGGACCAGTCTAAAGTTTTGCTGTTTGCTTCACCCTTTACCGCACCATGCTGACTTTTAACGACACTGGGAAACATGCCCTTTGAAAACATAGTGGGAAAAGGAGAAAATGCTGCTAACCAGCATTTTCTCCTTTTTCCACAATGTTTTCTACCCTATCAAACAACAATTGCACCATTTGAACCACATAGAAATTGTCGTCTGCAAATGCTCTCAATTCAGACAAGGCTAAAATTTTGTCGTTTGGTAAATGATTAAGAGTTGACAACATTTATCTCTTTAACAAACGACAAAATTTTAGACTGGTCCAAATAAAAGGCATATGCAGATGACAAAAGTAATTTTATTCAAACGATGAGAGTTGCCTTTGGAAGGCACAAAACATTGTGGGAAATGGAGAAAATGCTGAATACTTTTCAAGGGTAGAAAACAGTGTAGGAGAAGGAAAGAAATGATACTTAAGTTTTCTCCTAATCCAACACCGTTATCAAAAGCCATCTATCTTAACGGGTTGCTTATACATGGTATCATTTGGAAAAAGGCTTAATCTGTTACCAAACAACAAAAATGTACCCTTGTCAGAATTGAAAGTGTTTCAAGATGACTATTTGAATGTTGCTTCAATGGCTGAATGTGTCTCTGATAGGCTAGAAAACATTGTGAGAAAAGGAGAAAATGCTGGTTACCAGCATTTTCTCCATTTCTCTCAATGTTTTCAAAAGGCTTGATCCCGAGGGTTAACCCTTTACCAAACAATCCTGAGATTTTTACCACCCTAAGGAGAGAGCTTTTGAAAACATTGTGGGAAAAGGACAAAGTGCTGGTAAACTAACAAAGACATGTATACAACTTTGAAAAGCATGCTTTCATTGTCTAACCCACCTTCCCTTTGAAACACATGTATGCACATGAACTCGTTTCTGATCAAGACTAAAATAAGTATATTCAGATATTTTTCACTTATTACAATGTTTCAATTTGTAATGCTGTAAAAGGCTCATTACGTGCAAGTCACAGGCTAATGAAACATACAGAATAATAGAATATAATAACAGAAACCAAATGCAATAGCAGTGCTTTGTAAACAATAAATAACTAAACCTGAACATGTTACCTTACCATCACATGTTTCAAGGACCCTGAGGAGACAGCCTTTTGAAAACAGTGTGGGAAAAGGAGGAAATGCTGTCTACTACAAATTTTTTACATTTCCAATTCTTTATTCATAAGCCCTTTTCCTATGGGTCGTTAAAACAAAAAATTGTTTCTTAACTGTTACTACACAATAAAATCTTAGATCTGACCAATTTGAAAGCTTGTACCGACTATGAATTAAAGGTGACTCAAAATGTAAGATTTGCCTTTGTAAGGGTAGAAAACATTGTGGGAAAATGAGAAAATCATGGTTACCAGCATTTAAGTGTTTTCAAAAGCCTTCTTCCTCAGGATTGAAAGAAATCAGGATTGTGCGGCAAGGGGTTAAAAGATGATAAATTCAAGCATGATTAAAAAAAAAACAAAAACAAAAAATGCTAGATTTTTCCTAGATGTGCTACTTGCTGTGATAATGCCGTTTGATATGTACTGTGCAGTATTTTCTACTATAATTTGAGTTTTATTATTTTCAACAATTGGTTTCAGTCAAACAATTTTATTCATTTAACTTTTAACCAAACAACAAAATTTTAGACCAATCCAAATTGAAAGCACTTGCAGACAACAAATGACACAATGCTTAAACAACCAGATTTTTTTGTTAGCCAAGAAAAAATTGGAGGAAAAGGGGAAAATGCTGGATACCACCTTTTTCTTCTTTCCCACAAAGTTTTACAAGCCTTCTTTCTCAGGGTTGTCAAAACTCAGGATCATGAGATTAAGGATTAAAAGTGTCACTCTGTAGTTTGACTCTCAAGAACAATTACAATTGGTTGATCATTATACAATGTCCTCAGGGCCTCGATTTTCTCAAAATCAGCCGCATCTACAGTCCCATCCTCTCCAATATTAATACTAAAGTTTTCTGCGACTTCACCAATATCTCCGATATTTTCCCCCGAATAGACTGCGATGTCACTCTCTGTATAAGCTTCGGCAACATCATTGTTAACTGGTTCTGACACAATCTGTATCTGTCCACTCTCTTGTTTCACTTGACCTTGAACTCCAGCAAGTGCTTGTGTAATTAATTGGATATGACCTTGGTCTTCGCCTTGGGTAACAAATGTGTAGTTTTCTCCATCTAGTACGATACCATTATCCGAATTAATGGTCTGGATATCTTGGTATACTTCATTTTGTACCATGTCAGCGGTTACACTGTCAGACAGAACTGGAGTCATATCAGGGAGAATTGGATTGACTAGTATTTGACCAGATGGATCTTTCCTGGTTAACACCTCAATTGTGTCACCAGCATTGATACCACTGTTTGTTGCTGTATTTTCTTCCACAATTTGAGGTTGTTTTGATTCAACAGCAGGTTTTGGAGACACTCTCTTAGTAACAGGCTCTTTTTTCACTTTCTCCTTCTCTTTCAGTATTTCTTCGTCGGTTTTCATTTCTTGACTAACAATGTTACCTTGATGATCGATGTAAATAATCTGGGTTTTTCTGGGCTCTTCAGTTTCAAGTTTAGGCTTTAAGGTAGTCTTTCGACTTCTGTATCCAAAGCCAGTTCCAATTCGAGTTGCAAAATAATCTGTTAAGTATTCCTTTTTTATCCCATGTACAGTATTCAAGTGCCTTACAAGTTTGGGTTTTACAAAAAAAGCTTTTTCACAATAAGTACATCTAAATGGCCTCTCCTCCCTGTGTGTCCTCAGATGGGCCTCAAGAACATATCTCTCTTTAAAGGACTTGGGACAGTGTTCACATTTATGAGGGTTGTTCCCCGTGTGAGAGTACATGTGAAGTTTGCGCAGGTTTTTGGAATAAAACCCCTTAAAGCAGATCTTGCATTTGAAAGGTCTATTCCCTGTGTGACGTCTAACATGTTCCTCAAAGAAGCCTTTCTGTGTGAATCCGTGCCCACAGTAAGAGCAGATAAAGGGTTTTACTTCTGCATGAATAAAAGAATGCTGTCTGAGACACTGCTTGGTTCTGAAGGATTTTCCACAAGTCTCACATGCAAACTTTCTCTCTGTTGAATGAATAACCATGTGATCTTTAACACTCTTACTGTCAATGAAAATCTTTCCACACACATTGCAAGATGGAAACTGGTGATCAATATGATCTTCTTCAAGGTGAGATAAAACCATGCATTTAGTGGGAAACATTAGTTCACAATGACTACACTCATAGCCTTCTGTCTCTGCATTGTTTTCCTCTGCAGATTTATCGTTTCCTTGTTCTTCATCTGTTATTTTATCTTTATTGCCTATATTAATTTCTATGGGTTCAATATCCTCATTAAATTGTTCTGTTTGTCCTTCAGAAACTGCTTCATTATTGATTTGAACCTGTTTTTTATTATCAAGCAATCCTGCAGAAATATTTTCTTTTTCTTCCTGTTCTGTATTTGAATCTTTAAATGTATCTTGTTCTGTATCATCTTCATTTTCAGATTTGTCCAATTTTATATCCAGTGTAATATGGCTAGTTTCTTCTAAAGTATTATCCAAATTCCTAGAAATGTCACTGCCTATACTGTCTTTGGCAATTGTACCATTAGTGTTTAATGCCTGAGATTCCTTATTTTGATCAGCTTGAACACCTACATCATTTGTAGCATTCTTTCCAATTACAGCAGCATCACTTCCTTCTTCCCGTTCATTAACACTTTGACCTTGGTTATTTTCCTGCTCAGTGATACCTTGAATACTTTCGTCAGTTGTATTGACTACATCTGTAATGTCTGCTAACACTTCAAACTCATTACCATTGTTTCCAACATCCTCCTTTCCAACTCCTTTCTCAAGATCTTCTATTTTGGCAATAGCTTCTTGTAGTACATTCATTGATTCATAACTTCGAATAATTCCATCCGAACTTATAACAACATTAATTGTTTCTGAGTTTTGATTCTCATTACCCTCAGTCATTATATTGTTTGTTTTTAGCAGTAAAGTGCTAGCATCCATTAACATACCAGCATTGTCTTCTTTGCCTTGAAAGTATGCAAACTCTGTATCAACATCACTCTTTCCACAATTCTCACACCCACATATATCTTTCCCATTTTTCAGTTTGAATATGTGAGTTAACAGATGAGCTTTCATGCCAGATCGCTTGAAGAACTTTTTGTTACATCCTGGCCAGGAGCAATCTGATGGAGGTCTCTTGCTAGACTTCACTCTGCCCCTGTGAATCATCATATGAGTGAGGAGAGAGCTGGTGGTCTGAAACCGTCGTTCGCAGTACATACAACTGAACCGTCTGTCTGGATTATGAGTTTCCAAGTGCCTTGTTAAACGTTGGCGGTGTACTGTTGTAAAACCACAGGTCTCACAGGTCAGTTCTTTCTTCTGACTTTTTTGTTTTAATTCTTCAGGATGAGATTCTTTCATGTGTTTCCATAATGGTAAATCTTTAGGGTTGTATTCATTCTTACAGTATACACAAGTGTACTTTTCATCGTTTTCTCCCTTGATATGAACTTGCATGTGCTTCATTAGGCTGGTCTTCTTCAAGAACTGTCTACCACAGATGTTGCAAATATTGCCAGCTTTTTCAGTTTCCTCTGAATTATGATTTAACATAACATGTCTGTCAAAGTCATCTTTTCTGCTGAATTTACTGTCACATTGCGTACAGGAAAATTTATTTGGGGCAAGATGTAGCTTAATGTGTCTCTGTAAACTTTTACTGCTAATGTAGTAATTGTCACAAATTTGGCATTTGAAATTTTTAGTCGATCTATGCAAAACCCTGTGATCTACCAGATTCCTTTTCTCAAAGAATTTCTTCTCACAATAATCACAAACAAAAATCTTCTCCTTAATGTGAGTGGCAAAATGTTCTGTTAGGTCAGTAATGTTGACAAAAGTAGCCCCGCAATGATGACAGTAGTTATCTTCTCCTTTTGGGTGATTGGCCATCACATGTTTCCTCCGAGTATCATACATGCTAAATCTTTGATCACATACACCACACTTGAGATGGAGGTTCTGTATAGAACACTTTGATTCTTCATGTACAGCAAACTCTTCTGCTGAATCAAAACCATTTCCACATTCCCTACATAAATATTCAAATACCACATGTTCTGGTCTATGGTCATGATACTCTGTCATGTTCTCAAATTTTGCACTGCAAATTTCACAAGCAATTTTACCTTCACTCATAAGAAATCCAAAATACATCAATGTTCCATACTGCACATTGTGATCATGCCTTCTGTGCACTTGAAGTTGTGAATTCGTTTTGAACACTTGGCCACAATGCTGACAGTCATGAACTTTTTTCCTGTGAGTCAGTTTATGGACCTGGTAGCTGACTAGAGATTTAAACTGTTTTGAACAAGCCTGACAAGTGTATGATGCATCCTTTAATTCCTTGTCATGTACAAGAAGCATGTGCTGCTCAAGATCAGCTTGCTCATCATACACTTTGTTACACTCTGGGCAGACACTTTTGCCTAGTCCAGTTTTGGGCTTTCCGACTTTTTTCTCAGACTTGTCCTCACTTTCCTCTTTCTCTTTATGATTGTCAACAGTTTCATCTTTCCTGTCTTTTGCACCTCCTGGTATAACATGAGTATATTTTGAAAAGTCCACTGGGTTCTTCTCAAGATCAACATTTTTGTGTACCTTTCTGATATGAGCATTTACATAGTCTTTCCTTTTCATTAACTTTGCACAATATGGGCATTCATACATACGATCTGAGTGAAGCAGGTTGTGTTTTCTCAGATTGGCATATGAAAGGAAAGTTGTTCCACAAATTTCACAGACTGGCTTTTTGTTTTCATCTTCTGGTGACCCCTTCGACTTCTGGCTTTGAACTTTTACTAAATTAAGCATTTTTAACTGTTTTTCTTGGTCAGAGTCTTTCTCTTCCTCCTCCAAGTCCATGTGATCTTCTACCTTAAAATCTTTATCATTATCACTATCATCTATGTATTCAATGCCATCAGAAATCTTGTCTTTATAATTTGCATCAGAGTGACTCTTCTTGTGTTCCAGAAAAACATATTCAACACTGAACCCACGTTTACAAATCTCACATTCAAATTTATTTCTTTTGACTCTTGAACTAGACCTCATACCATCTGTTTTCTCATCTCTAGCTTCATCACCATCCACTTCTTTTAACTGAAAGGGCATGTGTCTATTTCCTTTTGCTCTTACTTTATACAGATTGCCAGATCCAGTCCATTCTATATCATCATACTTATCCTTCTCTTCTTGTGATGTAAGTTCTTTGGTGTCATAAATGTCTTCAGTATGCTTTTTTGGTCTCCCTCTTCCTTTCTTTGGTTCTTCCTCCTTTTCATTGATTTTTGTTTCTCCTGAATCTGACTTAGGCTTTGCTGGTCTACCCCTGCCTTGTTTTGGTGTGTCTTCAATTGATTTATCCTCTGTCTCATAATCATACAAATATTTTTTGGGTCTCCCTCTTTGTCTCTTTGGCAATGACTCTTCACTACTTTTTTCTTCCCTGTCTTCTGATTCCAATAGGTCTTTCTCACTATCTGAATTAGATCTTATTTTACGAGGTCTACCTCTTCCCTGTCTAGGTTTCTCAGGTTCAGAACAATCTTCTTCTCCATCTTCTTTATCTGTGTTATCTTTAGGTTCTTGAACCAATTTCTTTGGCCTTCCTCTATTTCTTTTGCCTGGGATGATATCAGTGTCCTGATTTTGGTTATCTTCCTTTCCCAGAGGACCTATACTTTCCCTTGTATCATTCTTGTCATTGTCAAATCTTTCAGAGTTTTCTTCATTTCCTTTTTCCTCACTCATTTTGGTGTCATTAGATACATCTGTCTCTTTACTTTTTTCCATATTCAGTATAGACTCATTTTCATCTTCTTCAGCATCTCTCTGATCATTGCTTATTTCATTTTCCTCTTGGTTCATCTTTTCACTATTTTCTGCTACTTTTAAAAGCCTAGGTCTACCTCGTTTACCTTGTGGTTTTTTAGGTGATATTGCATTTTTCTTTACTTTAGAGGGAGACAAGTTCTTATCAGGAGCCGGGTCATCTTTAAAAGCCACTTTCCCACTTATTATATCTGCCCAATTTGGACTTTTGATATTTCTTGTCCTTCCCTCTCTGGCATTTGGGGTTGATGGTGACTTAGCTTCCTTTCCTTGTGCATCAGCCAGACTTTCTTTACTTTCTTTATCCTTAATTTTCTTTCCGCTAATCTTGGTATTAGTAGTATCATCACTTTGTCTAGCAGCATGTTTCTTTTTCTCTGACTTTGATGAGTTTTTTCCATCTGGCTGTTTTCTTTTTGTACCTTTTGTTGTGGATTGACCTCTCTCTTCATCAGAATGACCCATGTCTGTATCATCTGTCCTTTCAATCTTATTTACCTTGGACTGGGACCCTTGAACTGCAAAAAAAAAGAAACATTAACTAAAATTTTACTGTACAGTCTATTTTCATTTACTGTACAGTCTAATTTCACATAGGAGGAGAATTCAAGCAATTACCACATGACAAAATTAAAGACTCATCCAGAGCTCCATACAGAGGGAGTGATTTCGATTTCAAAATTGAAAATATTAATATTTCTCAACTAAACCCCATGTTATGGGTACTCATTAGAATCGTCTCATTGAGGGTTTGGAAGAGAAATACTGGATTTAGAATACCATAACTCCCTCTTATCTGGAACTCTGTCATCCATATTGAAAGCATTTTTAGTTGACAAATTAAAAATGTCACACATAATGAAATTTGTCTTTGAAAGAGTTGTAACCTTTTATCCCTTCACCAAATGAAACAGTCTTTATATCATGCTTTTGGGTAATTTATCGGGAAATAAGGGTGGATTATAAGGTTTGATAATTCATGGTTACTACCAGTGAAATTAAGTGTAAATATTTCCATAACTCTCCGATTGAAGGCAGAATTTTGGTGCACTAGTTACCTAGGTAAACAATGCATAT
Organism: Hippopus hippopus; assembly: GCA_946811185.2. Classification (NCBI taxonomy): domain Eukaryota; kingdom Metazoa; phylum Mollusca; class Bivalvia; order Cardiida; family Cardiidae; genus Hippopus; species Hippopus hippopus. Next base: position 51,651,016 of record OX328108.1, on the reverse strand, counting down.
TATTCAACCAAACAGAAATATGACGTAATTTATGTGTATTTACCCTACTTTTCTTGTGCTTTATGTAATATTGTAATGCCTTCTTATGTGGAGGGAGTTACGCCAAGGGCAATTACCAAAAAAAAAAAAAAAAAAACTGTACTGGATTTTGATGAAAGTCCCTACAAAAAAGGGGCTAGAAGCATGAAAATATCACCAATGATGTCCACTTATGAAATAAATTTCGATCTTCCACTGAACAAAATCAAATATCCTCTATTTTCAGTACCCTAATGAGGATGTCTGTTGAAAACTACAACTGCAGCCACACAAAGTTTCTACTAACCATAATAATTAGTATTTTACCCATACTACAGGATACTGTACTATTTCGAAAAAGGGATAGGGTACCTGTATCATACCTGCATTGAAATTGATAATTCCTTTGCATTCCAGATAGCTGTGAACACGTCCAATGGCAGTTACATCCCCACAGTCTGTCAAACCTCTTCTTGCTTTCAGTTTGTTCACATATCGTGGCTTCTCCTTATTCCTATAAAAAGTGGTGGGTTGTTAACAAAGCAAATAAGAGAGTAAATACAATATGATGTCACTCTTTACCTAATTACAAAATTTTGGACTTGACCAAATTGAAAGCACATGCAGATGACAAATGAATGTAGCTCAAACAATTATTTCTGTCTTTGATAGGGTAGAAAGCATTGTGGGAATAGGAGAAAATCTTGGTTACCAGCATTTTCTCCTTTATCCCACAATGTTTTCAAAAGCCTTTTCTCAAGGGTTGTTAAAACTTGCATTGAAAATGAACATTTTTCAAAACTAGGCTGGTTATCTGTTTCTAAAAGGGTTGACTTTACAACCCTGTGCCATGTTTTTAAGATAAATGCTAATACAGCACCTCCATATATACTCCTATTAGTGACACCCATCAATATAGTACTAGACTGAGAGTAACTATCAATGGCAACAGTGACGACTCAGAACATTTTTTCAAAGAGAGTGGGCGCTTTTCAATTCAAAGGGTCAAAGGCTTTGGCAAAAAGTCCTTTTCCTATAGAGGGATTTTGCTTTGGAATAAACTGCCCCAACAAATCAGGGATACTGAAAGCTTTCTTGTTTTTAAATCCAGATTAAAAAGTTACTTGTTGTGATGCATCTTTATTCGAAAATTGCCATTTACTGTGATAAGTCATATTTCAAATAGCCATAAGTTGCGATAAATCATTTTTAGTTAACTAGGATTTTGTCAATTATGACGCATGTCCTCCTATGTTACACTGTTTTTTTTTTTTTTTAAAAATAATCTATCTATCTATCTAAGACTCCAGATTGTGTTGTAAAGGATTAAACCTTATTACTTGAGTCTACAGGAATCCAGCTCTCAATCACTTTTATCATGTTACAACCAGAAGACCTTTTAACTCCGAAGTTTCAATGACCCTGAAAGAGAAGGCTTTTGAAAACATTGGATAAAGGAGAAATTCCTGGTTACCAGATTTTCTCCTTTTCCTATATTTTCAAAAGCCCCCTCCCTCAGGGCTGTAAAAACTTGTGACTGTGTGGTAATGGGTTAAGGACATAATAGATTAATTCAAGGGTTCTAAAGGTTTTACTACTAATGAACACCCTAATACCGATTGATGGAAACAAATTCATATATGGCCTGCAACACGCGAAAAAGGGCATTCGGACATATTATGCGTAAAGTGTCGTCTTGGATCAGCCTGCGCAGTCCGCGCAGACTAATCCAAAACGACAATTTCCGTTTTCATGTAATTTTCTGTTTTGGACAAGTGTCTTTTTAGCACAAAATCTAATGTAGACGTAAAGTGCCGCCTCGGACTAGCCTGTGCGGACTGCACAGGCTGATCCGAGACGACACTTTATGCAAATATCCGAATGCCCCTTTTCGCGTGTTGCAAGCCATATAAAAAAGCTTGATCCAGAGCCAAAATAGATTGAGGTGTTCCATTTATCACAATCATAGGAGTTGGTGAAAAACAAATAAACTCAGAATAACTACAATTATCTGGAATTCTGTAATTAATTGGACTCAAAAAAGAAAAGCAAATATAGATCTAGAGAATCAGTTTCTATATCAAAGAAATAAGTTTAACCCTTCCAACGCCCCCCCTCCCCCCCCCCCCCAAAAAAAAACCCTTGGATTTCAGACTGAAAGCAGTTGCAGATTACAAACAATAGGATTTGTTTTTGAAAGGTTACAAGACATTATGGGAGAAGGAGAAAATGCTGGTTTCCAGCATTTTTTTTCATTACAACCCAGGATTATTTTGTATAGAATTAATTCAGACAAAACATTGTAGAAAACAGGAGATAATGCCGGTTTCCAGCATGTTTTTCTCTTTTTCCCAAAATATTTTCAAAAGCTTTTTTCATTAGGGTCATTTAAACTCTGTGTTTGTTGAAGGGTTTAATCAGACAATGAATTTCAACAGCATCCTTTGACTCTTCACCAAATTACAAAATTTTAGACCAGTCCAATATGAAAGCATTTGCAGACGACAAATTAAATGAGACTAGAAATTTGAAATTTACCTTTCAACCACAATGTTTTCAAGAGCCATCTTCCTTGGGGTTGTTAGGGATTATGACCCCTAATTCATCCGTAAATACCGTGTAACACTGACGTTTTCGTAAAGGCTATTCGCCCAATCTTGGCAGCTTCCGTCTTTTAATATGAGAATCAGGGGCCGTAGACTCACTAACTCATCGGTAAATATCGGGTAAAATCGACATTTTTGTAAAGGCTATTCCGCCAATCTCGACAGCTTCTGTCTTTTCATTAAGAGTTAGGGGCCGTAGACCTTAAAAACACAACATTTTTTTGGAAAAGGGTTAACTCTTACCAAACAACAAAATTTCAGACTGTTCCAAATTGGAAGTATTTACAGATGCCATGTATGTTGAAAAAATAATTGAATTTGTCTGTGAAAGGATAGAAAACATTTAGGGAAAAGGAGAAAAATACTGGTTATCAGCATTTTCTCCTTTTGCCACATTATTTTCAGGAGCCCTCTTCCTTGGCAGTTGTTAGAAGACATGGGATTGTTTGATAAAGGGTTAAGGATTACCATAAAGTGATGATATGGTTTCTGATCTTCAGATATCTGTCTGCGTTCTTCCCTTTCTTTGTACTGTTAAAAAAGTCCGCATGTACTTGCTTCTCCTCATCAGATATAATAGTGAAGCTGAAGATGGACTCTCGAGTAGGCTTTGGGAATTTCTTTACTTTGCCATTGTACAATACCATCTCGATCACTGTTAAATATATTGATATTCGTTACTTATTACCTTCTGTGGCCAGCTATTTGTGTCTTGCCACAGTTTCAACAAAACAACTGCAAGTTGATGCCATCGCTCGGCTGCAGTTGCTTGATTCTCAGTGAAAACTCAGAAGTTGAAAAAGGGGCATAACTGCATCACAAATACTTTAATGGTTATCTGCCCTTGTTATATGGTAAACTTTTGATAGTGAACATCTTGTCCATGTTTAAAGTAAATACATATATATTCAATTATGACTGATATATTAGAAAAATGTCAAAATTTTTGCACAATGGCAACGCAGACAATAACACCTACACTACAGTACCTTGATCTTTTCTTCGAATACATACAGGCTAAAAGTTGATACCAGGAAGGTGAGAAAGCTAAGTTCAAGCTTTATGAAATGAAAAAATTTAAGTCTTGTGTAAATTCAAAGTACAGGCAAACGATAAATTGAAAGTGGTTGAAATAGTCTTTGAATGGGTAGAAAACAATGTGGGAAAAAAAGAAAATGCTGATCACTAGCCTTTTCGTCTTTTCCAACAATGTTTTCAATAGTCATCTGCCTCATGGTCATTTATTATCGCTGAATGACTTATTCTTACACCCTCCAAAAATACTAATAAAGCTGACTGAAAGGAACTGAAAATACATTTTTTAGTAATATAGAAAACATAGCGGTAAAAGGTGTGTTTGCTTGTTACAAGCATATTGTTCCTTTTTCCCAAGACATTTCTTCAACCTGTAAATAATGAAAGCACCAAATATCATCCTAGTACAGATTAGAGTTAAATTGGCAGTAAGAGAGCCAGCATGGCTCAAGGTTAAATTGTAGGACTAGTAACCCGCAGGCCCTGGGTTTGAGACTCAAGCGAGGCAGTTTTTCATGAATGTGTCTTTAGGCTAGACACTTAAGTGTCCTAGCCTAGTACTGGTGAAACCCAGGACATGCATGAATATGTGAAGTGTTGAAATGATTTAACTTAAATAATGTTAAAAGCGGAGTAAACACTATTCAATTAATCAATCAATCAATCAATATTTAGGCAGTCAAAGGATTACAAGTGTACATCAACTCTACCTGATTCCTTATCTTTCGGAATCTTTTTTTTCTTCGGCTCATCATCCTCAGAAGAATAGGTACGCTTTCTCTTCACTGCCTCTCTTTTAAGGTGACCTATAATGAAAGTAGTGTAAACACTACACAATATGACAGAGCTAAAGATAGATAGAGGTAGTGATTTTGATTTCAAAATTGAAAATATTAATTATTCTCTACTAAACCCTATGTTATGGGTACCCATTAGAATCGTCTCATCGAAACGATTCTAATGAGTACCCACAACACAGGGTTTTGAAGAGAAATAATGGATTTAGAATACCATCAATCCCCCTTATTTGGAGCTCTGTTATGAGCAACACTCTGGAAAAAAGGGTTTTAATGCATGTTCATGATGAATTTAACGAAGCAAGTCATCAGGTAATTAGCGATCCATATACATGTAGTCCATTTAGTCTTACAATTGACTGAATCTGGAGGTAAAATGGTCTTTGGACATGCATAATAGCAAAAGGTTTCGACCCATTTCAGCCTGCGAGTCACTCCAAAAAGACTTTTCTATAAACTGAAACTATTCACAACTATAATTACCTGTCTAACGTTAAAATCTGAAGCAACACTAAAACTAACCTCTGTTGATTCCAATGACTGGTGACTGAGTGGCAATCTTTTTTGCTCCGGCTGATCCAACCATGGAACTTTCCCCACTCTTTTTATCGGACACTACCAAGCAAAGTTCTAGATCAGGATCTTCCTTTCCCGATACCTTATGTCAAAATAAAAAAACAATTTTAACACTTTATCACATAAATTTTTAACAACCCTGAGAAAGTAAGCTTTTGAAAACATTGTGGATAAAGAAGAAAATGCTTGCTGGTAACCATAAGTTTCTCCTTTTTCCATAATGTTTTCTCCTGTTCTGAAAAACAAAATTCACTTTTTGAGTCACATTTATTTTGTAATCTGTGAATGCTTTCAATTTGGAAGGTCTAAAATTTTGTTACCTGGTACCACACAATCCTGAGTTTTAATGACCCTGACATTGAAACCTTCGGAAAGCATTATGGGAAAAAGAGAAATACTGGTCACCAGCGTTTTCATTTTCTTTTAACATTGTTTTCTTTCTAGGGGTCCTGCATGGCTTAGCAGTAAAGTGTATGATGACTTTCCACTTGGAGGCCCCAGGTTCGAGCCTCACTAGGAGCACTTGGATCTTGGAAGTGTCCTTGGGCAAGCCCTTCAGAGCCCTAGCCTAATACTGGTGAAACCAAGCATATCATGAAAATGTGAGTTGTCACTGTGATATGACTGAAACAATGTTGAAAAGTGGCCTAAATCACAATTCATTCAATTCAATCAATCTATGTTTTCCACTCTTTCCTAGACAATTATCCACTTGTTATTCACATTTCAGTTGTTGTCTGCAAATGCTTTGAATTGGTCAGGTCCAAAATTTTGAGTTGCACCTCTCAAGTAAACTGTAATGCAGAATATTGTAATATTCCATATGTAATTCAAGTTAGTATACCATTGTTTCCATAAGCTTGTCAAACACATCAATGACAGGTTTAGCTTTTGCACTGGATTTCAGCACTTCTTTAACATTCTTCATAGCTTTTTCCAGTTCATGTTCTTGTCTCTCTGTCTCTGTTGTCTTCTCTCTGTCACCATGCTTGTTTAGTTCTTCTGATTCTGGAGCTGGATCAGGCTCTGAGGGGTTTGGATCAATGACCTCCATCTCTTCCTTTTGATCAACATCTTCTTTCTCCTTTGAATGATAAATATGAGCTTTCTCCAGCAAAAGGGGGTTTTTGTGCATCTCAGAGATGTATTAGGGTCAATCTGGGTAAATACGGACAATTTTTACACAGCTCACTTCGTTAGTGAACTACTCTCACAGTTTGAAAGCCATGACCCCTAAAACCTATCTGTTAATATTTCAAGACTTTCCTCTTTGATATTTTTGCTAGACTGTATAGTTTACTCCGTCCAAGATATTGCGAAAATGCAGTTAAAGTTACTTAGTCAAATCTGGGTAAATACGGACATGTGGGGTGAAGTAAGGACACAGACTGGAAAATTACAGACACTTGACTTTAAATGGGTGAAATACGGAACTGCTCAGTACAACCTATTTCTTTTTTCGCCATTATGTTTTCGAAAGTATAATACTCCCAAAACAAATAAAACAAAGGATTGGGTGTGGCCTAAACGGATAGTAATAGCAACAGATCTAACATGACCTGCACAAAGACAGGATAACAGGTACAAAATGCATTGAAATGAAAGATCGTTCCTTTAGGCTACATATCGGTAGTGCTCAATGTGTTTATTTTCGGAATAGTATCGCATTCTTCTTAATTATTCGAATCGCCCGACTCTAGATCGTGTCCGACTCGCGCTATCAATTAACCCTATAGATATCCTCCTTTTCAAATATTAGATAAACATGAATTCTGTAGCTCAGAAGATATATTTTCTTATAAGTGTCCGTAATTTTACAGTGTGTTCAAACAACTGGTTTGATACGGACATTTGTCTTTTTCTTCTTTATTTCTGCTAATGTGTATTTTGCCATTATTTTGATGATTTCTTACTTTTCTTTAATCATTTGTTATAGCTTTTAGTACCTTTACGGCTTAGTGTAAAATTTCTATGATTCGTGAAAGCGTTCAAGTACCTGTCAGAGTTGTAGAGCAAAACTTTAAATTCAAGCAGAGTTGAGAAAGGGCAAATCACGTGTGACCTTAAATGTGCTTGCATCATCACATAAACTTAATCGTCATCAAAAATAGCACATTGACACAGACATATGAGAGTGCTATAAATAGACTGTAGCAGGGATATTGGGAGTTAAAATAGGATCGGGGATTTTCCGAAATGTAGCGTGTGTCCATAATTATACCTCTGTCCGTATTTACCCGGATTGACCCTATATTACTAAGCAAATCATCATATAATTATGGATCCATAAAATCCTTTTTGTCTAACAACCGACTTAATCATGAGCTAAAATAGTCCTTTGACATGTTAATTTACAAATAGCAAAAAGTTATGACCCATGTCAGCCTGTGGGGAATACACAGGCTGACATGGGTCAAAACTTTTTGCAGGTGCATTTAGCTCTCTTTTCACAGAACATGGCTCATAATCAATAGATGTAATTACGCAATTGCTTCCATTAATGTTTTAAAAGGTATGAAATGTTGTCCTCAAATAATAGAATAGAGTTTTTGGCAGAAAAATACTGTTGTCCATCTTGACCTAAGATACAAAAAAATGCAACACAAGCGGGTGCCAACACTTGGCTGCAGTTGCCTTATGAAACAGACTGATCTTCAGTGAACATTTTAAGTCAAAAAAGGGGCTTAACCGTGTTAAAAATAAATTGATGATTACCTGCTCCTAATGTATGGGTTCCCCTTTTGATAGTTAACAACTAGTCCGAGGTTAAAGTAAATATCTTGAGTAATAACAGAAATATTATAAAATGTCAAAGTTTTTGCACAACACAAACAATGATGACGCAGACGCCTTCAGGGCTATGACAATACCTCGACGTTTTCGTCAACAACAGCCGAGCTAAAAATACATCTTACAAAGGAATCTGCTCTATCACTCTCCTTCTCACTTTCTCTGGCGTCATCTCCAGTGTTATCTACAGCTGACAGCTCTTCTTTTTGAACTGTTTCTTTATTTCCATCTCCTTCATTTGGTCCAATATAATGAATCAGAAATTTCATCTCTGTACTATCTCCATAATCTGGACTAAACACCTCCTTTTTCATTATTTCTGTCTGTGATTCACACTTGTTGACAACTGTAAAGGACCTTTTAGTTACAGTTTCCACCTTTCCACGTGGGATGTGAATGCAGGACATACTTTTCCATTTTAGACCGTCACTTTTCCAGTCTGATGCGCTATTCCCAGAATCTGGTTTGAAAATGTAGACATTCCCCCCTGAAAACACAGTGAAACATGTCTAAGTGGACACCTGGGTTAATCAATCAACGTGTATTAACTAAAAAATGATCTTATGTCATTGGATTTAGTCATGGAAAGGGAGCACAATGCATCTTCAAAAAGTATCGACCCATGTCAGCCTGCGCAGTTAGCACAGGGTGACAGCTGACATGGATCAAACCTTTTTGCTACTAGTAAGTTTTCCACATATCCAAGGACCATTCTTCCTCATGATTCAGTCATTTTGTTTGACAAAATGGATTTTATGGATCCATAAAATAAATTATGTGATGACTAGCTTGCAGATGCATTATAAATCCTTATACCAGAGCATTGCTCATAATATGTACTTGGACATTGCAGAAAAAAGACAAAAATGCTGGTTACAAAATCTCCAAAACTTGGGACTGTGTGGTAAAGGGTTTAACTGATACTAAACTTTGATTTTATTCACTCATAATTTTGATATTCACAAATATTTTTTTTCTCTTTAAGATTGTACTCGGTACAAAAATAAATCCTAAAGTGACACTTAAGGAAGAAAAATCTTTACCTTTGATATATTGTGGCAATCTGCTTATACACTGGTCTTCCGTAACTGTTTTAAGAATCTTGATGACCTCCTCTGCTATGAAACTAACTTGCTTTCCCATCATGAAAGGTGGTTTTTCTTCTGCTACGACTTCTTCCTCCATTTTGCTCTAGAACTGTTTTCCTGTATATATCGTAAAAAAAGTTAATGGAAGGATTGATGCTTCTTTCCACTTCTAAGATTTTAATAAATGAAAATTTTTAGACTAAAATTTAGGCTGAAATCTGTTCTGTGACGGGTAGAAAACATTGTGGGAAACATTGTGGGAAAAGGAGAAAATGCTGGTTACCAGCATTTTCTCCTTTTCTCACAACATTTTTGAAAGCCTTCTCATTCAAGGTCGTTAAAACTTGGTTGGTTGGTTGTATTGGGGTTTAACGCCACTTTAACAGCTAAGGTCATATCATGGCGGTCGATGACGCACATGTGTTTTCTGGCTTTCTCACACCAGTACTAACACAACTTTCTTTCCAAAGCCACCGACTACTTTTCTCACATGCTTCAGCAGAGGTGAGAGGCGAAAATACGCCGGAAGGAAAGTTCGCCTCAACCGGGTATCGAACTCACAACCACCAGGTCATGAGTCCGACACGCTCACCACTGAGCCACCCGGGCGGGCCGTTAAAACTTGGGATTGTGTGGTAAAATATTTACCTTATTCTAATCATGTATACCTCTCATTTTGTTTTTGTGCTTTCTGGGGTTCAATTGTATTAAACTGGGGCTCTGAAGTGCTTTGCCGAAGGACAATCCCATGGGAAAAAAAAAATACACATATACCATTGATTTACTGGACCTCTGGATTATTGAAATTCTTTGCCTGAACCCCTACGCTTATTTTAAAATCTTTTCTCACTCATAATTTTGCTAGAAAAGTTGATAGAGCAATCAGAAGCTGCAAAAGGGGGATTAAGTTATAATCTGTTAACCCTTTACAGCACAATTCCGACTTTTAGTGACCCTGGGAAAGAAGCCTTTTGAAAACATTGTGGGAAAAGGAGAAAATGCTGGTATCCAGCATTTTCTCCTTTTCCCACAATTTTTCCTACCTTTCCAAAACAAATTTCAATTCTTCAGTCACCTTTGTTTTGTTGTCTGCAAATGCTTTCAATTTGGACCAGTCAAAAATTTGGTCATTTGGTAAAGAGTTAAATGCCTTACCAAACAAGCCGAGTTTCCATGATACTGAGGAAGAACATCTTTAAAAACTGTCTAAGTAAAGGAGAAAATATACAATCACAAATTTTAACGACCTCAAGGAACTAGACTTTAGAAAACAATGTGGAAAAAGCTAAAAATGCTGGTAACCAGCTCAGCTTTTCCTTCTTTTCCCACAATCTTTTCCAAAATCTCCTAATTTGTGCAACATTTAGTTTGTCGTCTGCAAATGCTTTCAATTTCAACCAGTCTGAAATTTTGGTGTTTGGTAAAGAGTAAAATGTTGTTTGAAAGGAGAGATGGTCTGGTGAGCAAGTTCTTTTGGGAAAATATGTTGACTTGATCTACTTGACTTCAGTTAAATCCTCTTTGAAATCAAGTTTTATTTTTGAATATAATTCTGTAACAAAACATTTTGAAAACAAAGCGTTTTTGCTAAAAGATTGATCTTTAAAGTATCAATCTATGACAATGAGCCACAACATATTGAGGAAATTTAGTCTTGTCCCTACTGCATAGAATTACCTCCCCTCCTTGGTGATGGCCTAAAATCCCACAGACCTTACCCCGCTAACAAGTTGAAAAGGACGAATTCATTTAGAGCTTATGTTCGAAAAATACATTTTATTTAAACAATTATGACGTAAAATATTACAGTAAATTAATAATTGTGGCAGTAGATAACGAGTACACAACCACGTAACGAAATGGGACAATTCAATTCGGACGACTTCCGCGCCCAAATTTCCTTGGCGTTTTTTCCTGTTCCTTGAGTGATGGCTGTGGATCGCCGATGACTCGTGTCGATTAACTCTTCGCCATTTGTTACATTTCTGCCGAATGAAATTCAAAATTACCTTTTAAAGAGCCTTAAAAAACGTCTTCTTTTGCATTATATGCATGACCTCGTTCGTGGAGTTGTTTGGGCGGAAATGCAGCGGATTGGTACCCCGCCTTTGAATTAATTTTAGAGTACCAGCCAGTTTTTCGATTCGTACTCATAAATAGTCACACTCTCCAGGTTACTAAAAGAAATTGTAGCGATAATGTAGCATAAGCTGTACGACCCTCATCACTACCAATTTATTGGACACAGTATTATCTTAAGAAATTATAAAATATGTTGGCATATTTTGTCTTTGAGAATAACTTATAAATCCTATTCGAAGCACGCACGTTCTTTGTTGAGTGTTGCAGGTGAATTTTCTATGGTGTCCGAAAAACCGATGGTGATGAGAACTCGGATCTCCTGTCATTTGACATCATATACCCATTTCATAAAATGAAACAAAAGCTATTTTATCATTTTTTTTTTCCCGCAAGAACGGTAATCATTGGTAACAGTTGTAAAACAGGTTTGGGAGTTATCTACCTTCGACCACTAGTATACCGACTTCTATAAAATAAATGGGGTGAGGGAATCTGGTCCTAGATGGGATGCTTGTGTTTAACCCCTTCTCACATAATCCCAAGTTTTAACGACCTTGATAAAGAACACTTTTAAAAACAATGTGGGAAAAGGTGAAAATGCTGGTAACCAGCATTTTCCCATTTCCCTACTATGTTTTCTACCATTCCAAAAGCAAATTTTGATTTTTGAGTCACAGTGATATTGTTGACTGCAACTGCTTTTAATTTGGACAAGTTTGATTTTTTGTCGTTTAATAAATAGTTGGCAGTGGCAGAGGAGTGAATCCAATGGTAGCAATGGGTAATTCAAAATTCTGTGCGATGTCTGATCAACCTCTAATTGTTTTCAAAATCTGATAAGAGCTTGCGGGAAATGAACAGATGTCCTCACGTATTATAGTGTTATATACTGGTCTATCCCACAGATAGATATAAACGTATAGCTTGTGTTTGTATACTGGCTTGCTATAGAACTAGCCTTTGTAGCGACGTGGTAGAGTGTTCGCCCTGGGACCTGGAGGTTTAGTTTAAACATATTTTATTGCCATAATTTAAATATCCGTACAATACATATTAACAAACAAGCAAAAAGCGGCAAATGGGTTGAGCCACAAGTTCAAAAACTTAGTTACGGCTCTCCCCATAGATCAATGAAATAACAGTCTTTACTATATGGCGGAGAACTATTTATGACAATATCTCTTAGTTGAAAAGAAATAATAGAAATAATAATAATAATAAGTCAAAGAGACGACAGAGTGAAAAAATACATACGAAGGAGGTCCAGGATTCAATACTCGCATTGGGAGTTAGGTTATTTGTCAGAACTGTTACAATGTGATAGACTCATCTGAATGCTGCCAACAGATTTTAAAAATAATTTAACTCTTTACCACACAATCCCGAGTTGACCCTGTGAAAGACAGCCAGGCTTTGAAAAAAATGTGGGAAAAGGGGCATTTTTCTCCTTTTTCAACATAAATTTCTACCCTTCCCAAAACGAATTTCAATTTTGGAGTCACATTTATTTTGTAGTTTGCCAATGCTTTGAATTTCAGCAAGTCTACAATCATGTCGTCTGGTAAAGAGTTAAGCATGCACGACAGGAATACTCACAATGTGCTTGCTTAACCCTTTACTACACAGTGCCGCCTTTTAACGACCCTGGAAGAGAAGGCTTTGAAAATATTATGGATAATAAAGATATATAGATAGAGAAGATAAAAATTAGGATCTCAAATAGGCCCAAATATCACAGATTAAAGTGTCACAGAAAAACATGTCACAAAACTGATTATGAATTATCAAGATAATGTTTCTTCACCAAGTATTTGAATATTTCTGGATTGTGGGAATGTTTAATTTCATTAAATGGCCCGCAACACGCGAAAAGGGGCATTCGGACATTTGCGTAAAGTGTCGTCTCGGATCAGCCTGCGCATTCCGCGCAGGCTAATCCGAATCGACACTTTCCGTTTTTATGTAATTTTCTGTTTTGCGCAAGTCTACTGTAGCACAAAATCTAATGTAGTCGTAAAGTGCCGTCTCGGATTAGCCTGCGCGCACTGCGCAGGCTGATCCGAGACGACACTTTACGCAAATGTCGGAATGCCCCTTTTCGCGTGTTGCAAGCCATTTGGTATCTGATTCCACTATGAACAACCACTGTATGATTTCTCTACAAAACCTTTAACTACGGGAATTTTGAAACAAGACTCAAAAGTAAAACACGGCAGGAAAAGTAGGAAATACTGGTAACTAGCAGCAATTTCTCCTTTTACCACAACGTTTTCTACCCCATCAAATGCAGAAATCATCAATTCAGCAATATCTAATTTATCGTCATTTGCGCCACTTTGAAACTTATCTGTTTTTAGTTTTGACAAATCTATTTTTTTTTTATGTTTAATCATATTTTATTGCCATAATTTACATACATATACAATTTATATTTACAATTAAGCAAGAAAAGCGGCCATTGGGTTGAACCAAAAGTTCAAAAACTTAGTTACGGCTCTTTCCATTGATCGAGAGTTAACCCTTTACCAAACAATCCCGAGTTGTTAAGATTATGTGGAAGAGGGCTTTTGAAAGCCTACAATGTTTTCAACCCTATCAGATACAGAAATCATCAATTTAGCAACATTTAATTTGTCTGCATATGCGTTAAATTTGAACCGGTCTATAATTTTGTCGTTTTGTAAAGAGTTAAGATAGGTGTTTGCTTCGTACAGGTACATTTCAATAAATTTGCTTCATCGCGGAAAAATGAATTATTAAACTAAATAAAAAGTTGCCAGGTCGCTCTATCTTTTGTTTTCTTGAGAAAATAACCGGCATTTTCTTCATTTCTTATGATGTTTATTACCCTTTTCCAAAACATATTCAGTCATTTGGACCATATTTGATATGTCGTCTGCAAATGCTTTCAATTTAGAAAAGTGTAACACTGTGTCGTTTGGTAGAGAGGTTACTGAAGTATGTATCCCTTTTATTTTATTTTTGAAAATGAAAAGCGGCGATCTGGTAAAAGGGGGTCTAATGCAATTCTGTGATGCATAATGCCAAGCAAGTCATTTCACAGTTATAGATCCTTACAATAAATTTTATCGAACAACTGCCTAAATCATGAGGCACACTGATCCTTTGGCATGCAGGAAACATAGCATGAAGACAAAATACAAAAATTTTTTGACTATGTAGGCTGAACTGAGTCGATACTTTTTGCAGATGCATTATTCTCCCTTTTCACAGTGTAGCTCATGTATGTTTTTTTTTCTTTTACTTTTTAAATCGACAGCCCAAAATTTTTAGATGATGGTTAACTGGTTAAACAACTTCACGACGTATATGACAAATTTTTCTAACGGACAGATTTTTTTTAAAACTTTGCACATACAAAGCTCATCATGTCTCTAGGAGATTACAGTAAAAAAAGATGTGGGTCACTGTGCTCGTTTCTGAGAAATATGCCTTTGAAAAAAGGTATATACAGTTCCAAAATTCAGCTTATATTGGATTTAAAGCGTCTTTCTTTAAAAGTCAGTTATACAGGAAAATAGCAGGAAAAATATACAAATATACAGCATTTTAATAAAAATTCATATAGTTTTGTACAAAAAATATATAAAAGCCTGGTTTTGAGCATGGTAAATGTACAAATATGCATGCTTTATATAGACCATTGAGTTAAAAGGGAGATAATTTAATCGAATTAAGGGTTAAACTTAAAAAAATACATACTTTCTAACAGGCAGATTTTTCTTAAACTTTCCACACTTATAGTATTTATAATTCTAAACAATATGAAAAAATAAAAATGGCGCCTATCCGTGCTTATTTCGTCAAAAAACAAGGTTGAAGGTCACTGCGGAAGTTATTATTTTTTAAGGAAAAAAAAAATGGATAAAAGCTCAGCAGACATGGTGGGAAAAGGAGAAATTGCTCAATAGGAGCGATCTCTCCTTTTCCAACAATAAGTTTCAAAGTGGAAACAGCTATACTTCCAAAGCTTTAAATTTCCTGCCTTTGTTTCCTTGTTTGGCGTGTAACGCCGTGTCAGCAGCATTTTAATTATTTCACGGTGACAGTTCAAAGATCCATTTTATTCTCTTCACCAATACTACCCGAAGAAAGTGTTACTTGTTTCAGTGCACCAATAGTATTAACATTATGTGCAAAAAATACGTAGGTGCACTTTTGATTCAATATCTACGACAAAAATACATGCGCAGTAGGATGCGCGCGAACATTTGTCATATACGTCGTTAAACATTTCTATGGAACTGAATCAGCAAAGCCTTAATCCCCAAAGAATTGCAAGGCTTTTAATATGGCTTCACCGTGTTTCACGGTCAAAGGACTTAAGTTTAGTCTATTTATTTCTGAATGGCACATGACATACGTGACTAGTTTGATTTCAACTCCTCTTGGCGTGTGTACACCAATCTTACAGTTCTTTATACGAGACTGTCATTTGTTAAAACACTATCATTTATTATCTTCCGCTAGGTAGCATTTTTCAATACATATCTATCTGATTTGCGCATTCCGGGTACAGAACCGGACTACTTTTCAAAACGGCAACCAATATTTCGAATTTCAAAATAAAATTACTCAATAAAATGCCATGGTTAGCTAGCATGTAATCTAGGCACTAGTCATTCATAAACACAGCCCCTATAAGCTTGAGAAACAGCCCCGGTATAAGCCCAGCATGTTTGGGACGCTATTTTTGTTGTCAAAGCCTGATGCATAAATCCCGATTTTCCTCATGTTTATATTTAGGAACTGTATGCAAAGATTTTCAGTAAACAATGGTGTTTTTTTAGAATTTAATTTTTCACGTGTAAAATTATAATATTTCGAGGAAATTTTGAGCGATAGGTAGGTTTGATATTTCCACATACTTATTTTTAATAGCAATTTTCCGCTGGCTACTTTTTTAGCTGCTGAGTATTTTTGTTGACGCACAGCGTATTTATATTTATCTTGTACAGGATAGTGATGCGTCATAGCAGACGGGTCGAATCTTCGAAGAATATGACACGTGCAGACAACGAAGACTCTACGGCAAATGAATAACCGATTCACAGAGAGAAATTTCTCCACTGACAACATTATTAAGGTTCTAAATCATGACTTTGTGGTTAACTTTATTTTTGCTCATTTCCCATATGAGGCATGCTCTGTGAAAAGGATGTT
Organism: Hippopus hippopus; assembly: GCA_946811185.2. Taxonomy (NCBI): domain Eukaryota; kingdom Metazoa; phylum Mollusca; class Bivalvia; order Cardiida; family Cardiidae; genus Hippopus; species Hippopus hippopus. The sequence goes on along the minus strand of OX328108.1, from coordinate 51,634,840 downwards.
TAATGTATTCATGGCTCATATATAAATGAATGAACGAATCAATGAATAGATGAATAGATGAACAGACGGATAAAATCACGCAGGGAAAGAAAACAAACAAACTAAAATAGCGCACGTAATGTTTGGAATATTCAGTTGCACTGCGCAGTCCAACCGTTTGTAAAATTGTCTAAACAAGCATGTTTTAAGGGTTTCTTTTTTTCCCCAGAAATCATTTTCTCTTTCTGCCTTTCCGCACGTTAAAACTTGTCATTCCGAATTGAAAGTTTTTGAAAAAAAAATGTGGCTCTAAAATAGACACTCACCTTTTGAAGGCTAAAAAACAGTGGTTACCAACATTTTTTCCTTCTCCCACAATTCCTCGAAAGGTTTCTTTCTTAGGGACGTCGATCCCCAATCCTATGGAAATAGGCCTACTTTTATTCGTATACCTCCACTAAAAATTATTAGAGGGTGATTCATAATGTTGAATTTTTTTCATGCTTAGAAATTAGACAAATCTAAAATATCGCTTGAGAGAGCTTAGATTTAGGTTTAATTTTACTATTTAAGGTCTACAGCCCCTAACTCTCATATTAAAAGACGGAATCTGCCGAGATTGGCCGAATAACCTTTACGAAAACGTCGATGTTTATCGATGAGTTAGGGGCCATAGACCTTAAATAACAGGAAAGGAGTTAACGTCATAGCATCATGTTGACGTCATAATTTTTAAATATGCTCGTTTTCCAAATGGCGCTCCAAAAATGGCAGCTGAAGCACTCCAGCTATATTTTGAATGTCGCTCTGCTACTAAAACATTTACTTCACTGAAGTTTTAAGCCTTAGGCTGCTGAGCACGATTCACTGACCTTTTGCAGACAGTGAACATCAAGATTAGACTGCATAGAACTTGCAGTCTGAACTTGGATCTACACTGTCCGATAAGGAGATATCATTCCCCAAAACATAACTTTGAAATAGCAATATTTTGGTTGTAACTATCGAATTGAAATTTAATTTTAGTTATTTAGCAGGATAAGGGTTAATTAATAGGATGATTACGAAAAACCCGAAATATGTTAATTAGGTGTGAGGTAATTTGAATACAGCAGGGATCTTTAAATCAAAACAATGCACGCAGAACGTATAGGAGCGTAAGCGAATTTCGCTAGTAATCGAATTTCGCCAACTATGTTCTCGGGCAATATTTTCGTATCTGTGACACCATCCATTCACGGAAATGATTGATATCTCAGCAGCAAAGGTGTTTTGAACTGTCATTTGAATCTAATGACAGAAAAATACCTATCAATAGGAAAAAAGTTCATAAGCGACCTCTCACATGCTTTTCCCCGCCATTTTATTATCACTTTTCAGGTGTCTCCTTTATATGCAGATTTTAAAAGATACTTTTAGCTTAAAACTTTTTTGTGTCGTCTATTTTCGGTTTGACAGGTTATCTTTTGAACTTTAATAGCCGAAGTTTCGTATGGGGCACCTAAAGGGAAATATATCCATATGAATGACAGAGGGGTCCTTATTAATTTTTTTCCTAAGAAAATAGACTGAATCAGGTACAAAAATCACTACAAAGACAAGAAAATAGCTTTTTCTGTGAGTTACAAAAGGTTACCTTTTTTAGATTTACAGCCTCTTTATCCCCAACACTGTCATCCTGAGTGAGATTGTAATATTTTAGTGCCACAGCAGAAATAATTACACGAAAAATCACATAATTGTCGATTTTGTTTTCTGAGAGCTGCGTTTTGTTTTATGTCCTTCAAGTTTTCTCGTAGGAAGTAAATGTAGAGTTAATATCCAAGGGAGGCAATGAATATTGCTGAAATGATGTGAATTTTAATTCATTTCACCCTCTCTGGGGCCTCTAATTTTTGGAAAACCAGAGTTGTCGAAATTGGCTTACTCTTTTTATAGATGGAGACTTTCTACTGTCTCACTTCTGACGATGTTTTGACAGATAAATATAGATGTTTAAGTGGAAAAAATTATTTTTACAAAAGTATTTGAATACAAGTGCATAGATATTTAACCATAAAGAAAAATACTATTGTTTTGTGCAATCCGCAAGAGCAGTTTCCCTTGCGTTGGCGAAATTCGATTACACCAGTATATATTTACGCGGACGTATTTCAATTGCTTGGTTGGATGCTGCTTGTTAACACCACTCGATTCTTTGTAAACTTTCTACTTGGCGCGCGCTCCGCCATCACTTCTATTTATGGCGTGGGCTATTTTTACGACGGAATCTCCGTAAACAAAAATGCGCTTATCAGTCTGTTACTGATTTCTTAGGATTTCCCCTGCTCAATCTAGGTTTTTCTTTTACTTTCTTAAAGAATATGGGAGCAAAATATGAAAAAGGCATGGGACTCTTACAATCCTTTCGTTTTAATTGAAACTGAATTTAGTCAAAGTTAAGCATCAGGTAGCGGACGGTGTAGATACAAGGTCAAACTGCACGTTTTCTGCAGTCTGATCTTGATCTTCGCCGTCCGCAAGAGCCATATAAGGCTACATTAGCAGTGAAAGACTGAAAGTCTCCTACACAATATTTGCTTACATAACGTTATCCTGGGTGAATTATAGATGGCCGTACATAATGTTATCTTGGGTGAATTATAGAAGGCCTTATATGCATATCACGAAGTCTGATTATTTATTAATAGGAATCTATTCTACGGGGAACCATAAAACAACAGATTAGAACAACAACACTACCACAGACCATTTCCCTCCATTTCACCCGAATTCCTTCGAGCCCGGCATTCAGAAATTTTTAAATTTACGAGGATAAGATGGCGGTGATAACTCAACTCCCATTTTCGGCAAACCTCGGGTGATCCGTTGATCAAATCCCTCTGCTGTGGTATTACGATGGGTGATATGCTCCTACACGGTACATTTCTTCGCCGGAAATGCACCGCTTTACCGTTCATAGAATTGTAAGGCTCCACTTGAAAAAAGAGGAATAAAAAAAAAAAAAACGCGAATCACAATTTTCTATCGAAACCTTTCTAAGATATACATTTCCGTTGACAAACAGTTCATGGATTCAATTTCTAACGTGGTATATCAATTCCAGTAGGCAGTTTTCACCAACATACTGATAGATGCGAATAAATTCATTGTAGTTATTGAATGTAACAGAAATTGATTTATTGCTAATTGATTTACATGGGCACAGCCATGTTTAAGATCATGTGACTGACAGCAAATGGAACTCTCCTTGATACGGACGAGCTCAGATGTAGTCACGGAATCGGCCGAGTTGTGATGAGTATAATGCTCCACAGCGCTAACAGCTTGTGGATGTGTGCCGATGGAAAATTCGTATTTATCAGGAGCATATCCGGCAATTCATTTTCCACAATGTTTTCTAGATCTACCCTGTTACAGACAAAATCCATTATTTCAGTAATCTGCAAATGTTTTTAATTTGGACAAGGCTAAAATTTTGTCTTTTTGAATAGAATCAAATTGTGTTCAACGCCAACTTCAACTGTAATGCCGTTTAGTGACGGCGAAAAAAAAAGCAAACCCATGCATTTCTGCACTTCCTCCACGCGTGCTACTGATGGTCGAATCTATCAACACATTTGGCTGCTTTCCCACAGAGAAAAAGTCGACAACAATTACCATAGGAATAGTATATGAATGAAGGTTCCAATATTCAAGGAACTCTTATTTTTCCGATTATGAAACTCTCACTTCGGGGTTTTAATCCTTTAATAAACGACAAAATTTGGACTTGACCAAAATTTTATAAAAAATGCAGACGAATGATTAAATGTACAGTGGCCCAAATGATGATTTCTGTCTTTGATAGAGTAGAAAACATTGTGGGTAAAGGAGAAAATGCTGGTTACCAGCATTTTCTGCTTTTCTCACAATGTTTTCAAACAGCCTTCTCTTTCAGGGTCGTTAAAACTCGGGAATGTATGGTAAAGGATTAAAGAATATGAGAGCTGTCAGCTCGAATAACTATTACAGAGTTAAATATGTGAGAGAATCTCGTAAAACTTGTCTCCAGAATTACGTTATATCACACAGAATTACGTTAAATGACTGGTTTTATTACCGTATAAACCTTAAAGCTTTTCTCCGTCAGTGAAATTGCGATTTTCACATAACTGGCGTGTTTTTCTTTCGATTTGAATTTAAACAGTCAGGAATATTTCGTAGTTTAGTTAATTATTTCCTGCTAGATGATTTTTTTGAAGTCTTATATTTGCTGATTTTACTTTGATCACTCGGTCTTGTATACGTGAGCTATCCTCTGGCAAAAGGGCCTCTAATGCATTTCTGTGATGCATTATACCAAGCAAAAGTTATCACTTAAGTTTGAATCCACGAATTCCATTTTTATAACAGTCGACTGAATCCTGAGGTGCACTGGTCCTTGACAGGCAGAAAATTAACAAATAGCAGAAAGTTTCGACCCAGGTCAGTCTGCTCTGACTGCAAAGGCTGACCCAAGTCGATACGTTTTGCAGATGCACTAAGCCCCCTGTTCACTGAACATTGCTCACGTCCTTAGTCTCTCTCTTTCCCTTTTCGAGATGGTCTACACTGTACGATATTCTGGTGGACATTTTGATCACTGCAAAAGATGTTTAATCCAAAGATTTACAAGCGGACGGTATAGATCCAAGATCAGACTGCACGTTCTGTGCAGTCTGATCTTGATCTATACCGTCCGCAAAAGCTTATGGCAATGAAAGGGTAAATATGATTGATTGATTTATGGCGTTTAATGCCGTTTTCAACATTATTTCTGTTAAATCGCGGCGGCCAGTTCACCTATCCATGATCCCTCAGAGTTTCTATTACCAGTACTTCCCAGAATACTCTCACCAAGCCACTGGTTGCTTTCCCACACGACCATCGTCGAAACAGTGACCACGGTTAGCGAGAAATAAACCCTGCTGCAATGACTTTCATCAATCCTGGGCAAGAAATAGGCCGAGCTGGAGATTTAAACAAGTGTCTTCCTGTTCTCAAGTCCTGTACGCCACCGACCGCGCTACCGGGGCTCGGCGAAAAGGTCAATAAAAACAACAAAGACGCATAGATAGGTAAACTTGTGCCGTAACATTTGGTTTGGTTTGGTTTGTAGTGGAGTTTAACGCCATTTTAACGGCTTAGGTCATATCATGGCGGTCAGTGACGCACAAATGTGTTTCCTGGCTTTCTAACACCAGTACTGATACAACTCTCTTTCCAAAGCCACTGACTACTTTTCTCACATGCATGCATCAGAGGTGAAAGGCGAAAAATCGCCGGAAAGAAAGTTCGCCGCAACCGCAACCTCCAGGTCACGAGGCAGATACGCTAACCACTAAGCTACCCGGCCGGGCGTGCCAAAACATAGGCTACCAGTTATTGAAATGAATATCAACAATTAATTCGACAAAAAAAAAAGTAAAGATTTAAAACTTTTATTATGGGAGTGTTCCTGCCACTTCTCGTTTTGTGTATCTACAGAACTGTATACATAATCTGAATCAAGCTCTGTGAAAAGGGGGTTTAATGCATCTGCAAAAAGTTTCGGCCCATGTCAGGCTGACATGGGCCGAAACTTTTTGCTATCTTTAAATTTTATGCCTGTTAAAGGACCATTCTATCTCATGATTCAGTCGGTTGTTGGACAAAATGATGATTTGCTTGGAATAATGCAATAAGAAGATGCGTTGAACCCCCGTTTGCCTGAACATGGGTGATAAAAATTAAAAAAAAAAAAAGTCGATACCGTATGAAACAAATTTTGTGGGGTAAAATTTTCTCCTTTTATCACAATGTTTTCAAAAGCCTTGTTCCCCAGGGTTGTTAAAACACGGCATTGTTTGGTAAAGGGTTCAAGTCTCGAGCCCGATACTAAGTTCGTATGGGGGGATCCAATTAGCAAGCTGTCCCACCGTCGCCACTAAATGAGACGTCATAGGTCGCCCATAGAAACATTAGCCACAAACGACGTGCCTTGCTTTAGGGAAATATATAATGCACCAAACTGCATCGATGAAATAAGTTAGCCTTATCAACAAAATAGGATTTAGGTTACACCCACTGAAGGAGCTTAGTTGTAAAGTGTTGGACTAGTGACCAGGAGGCCCTGCATTCACAAAACCCCACATTAAAATGTGAGAAGCTATAACAAAATGGAGTTTAATGCATCTCAGTAATGAATTATACCAAGCAAGACATCACATGATTATGGAACCATAAAACAACCAGCTGAATCATGAGGTTGACTGGTCCTTTGACATGTAGAATATTGACCAATAACAAAAAGCTTCGACCTATGTCAGCCTGCGCGACCTGCGCAGGCTGACATAGGTCGATACTTTTTGCAGATACGTTTAAAATCCGTTTTCACACAGCATGGTTCAAATTCTCTCGACACACTTCATGACACCGCGGCTCATTAACTCATAAACCCCCTGGGGGTTACTTCCTGTATCTTGCAGTAGACTGAAATGACTGCAGCAAAAGGAGAAGCACTTCTTACCGATCATTTATCATCCATGTTCTAAAAGAATGATTACAAAATCGCCTCCTGCAATTCGCCTAAATCGGGGTAAAGAGTTACCTAACGACAAAAACGTTAGACTTGTCCTAATTCAATGCACTTGCAGACGACAAAATAAATGTGGCTCGAAGGAAGGATTGGAACAATACTTTGCCCACAATATTTTCAATAGCCTTCAGAGTCGTTAAACTAGAGAATGTTTGATAAACCATTATAGCCTACAACAGCATATCTTTTCAAATCACTTTCCGCCATATTGAAGTTCCCTAAATTCTATAAATAGCGTAAATATTCGTAAAATCCTTCATTTCTAAATTTAGAATATTTGTTCATTCCGCTGTTTGGAACATCACTGCACACGTAGTTGTCAGCGTCACAATAACAAACAGTGTCAACAAAATTCTATCTATAATTCTAGCCACATGTTGCCACTCGAGTTTGATATTTTCTCTTTCATCTTGCTCCGCAAGCCGCCTTTCGTTAGCTTCTATAGTTTCGTTGACCTTTTGTAATATTTTCATAAACTGCTGTTCAAATGAATTGATATTTCCCATGTTTCCCTCCTTTTCCCCGAGGGTGTGATAATTTGGTGGGGGTGGAGGCGGTGTGGCAGTGGGTGTATTGGAGCCCACGGGCTGATGAAGACAAGCGTGTGAACTTTGATGAGGGCCGAACCCGTTGCACGTTGTATCCCGATCTGGACGTATCTTTACCCCGAAGGAACTTTTGTCTGCTAGGTGGTTCAACATCTATAGGTAAGGAAAAAACATTTACAAAGTTAATCCAAATTTTTACAGTTAATGAGTGCCTAATTTCATCTTATGAGCGCCTTGCGTCATTTAATGTGTCTAACGTCATGTTATCAGTACCTAACGCCATTTTATGAGTGCCTATCGTTACATCATAAGTGTCTCTCGTCATTTTATAAGTGCCTAACTTCAGTTTTACAGTGCCTAACGTCAATTCATAAGTGCCTAACGTCGTTTAATAAGTTTCTAACGTCATTTTATTTGTGCCAATTTGTCATTTTACAAGTGACAAACGTCATTTTATGAGTGTCTCTCGCCATTTTGTAACTGTCTCTCCTCATTTCACAAGTGCCTAACATCATTTTATATGTGCCTAACGTCATTTTATATATGCCTAACGTCATTTTATATGTGCCTAACGTCATTTCATGAGTGCCTAATGATGGGTTCTACACATCTATTTACCTTTTTCCATAATTTCGAGTTTTAACGACCCTGATAAAGAAGCATTTCGAATAATTGTTGGTTGAAATAGAAAATGCTGGTAATCAGCATGCATTTTCTTCTTTTCCTACTGTTTTATTCTCTTCCAGACGCGGATTTCGTTTTCAGAGCCACAGTTATTTTGTCCTCTTCAAAAGCTTTCAGTTAAAGCAAATCTTAAAATTTTGTAGTTTGGAAAAGCGTCGCTCATTCAAGAATAGTTGGCTCGATCTCACCATTTGAACGTTAAAAGCGCCATCAGCATTGATAGAACTTTCATCGAATTGAACCAACATTTTCTCCTTTTCCCACAATGCTTACTACTTTCTCAGGGACAAATACCATTATTTGAACCGTATTTAATTTATTGTCTGTAAATGCTTTCAATTTGGACAGGTCTAAAGTTTTGTTATCGACTGAGCCATCAGGCTCGGCATCAGCTTATGGAATAACATTGAGTCTTACTTTGTGAAAAGGGGGTTTTATGCATCTGCAAAAATATCGACTCAGGTCAGCCTGCGCAGTTCGCGCAGGCTGACCTGAGTCGAAACTTTTTGCCAATGGTCAATTTTCTTCAAGTCAAAGGACAAGTCTACCTTATGATACAATTGGTTGTAAGACAAAGGTATTTTATGGATCCATAGCTATATAATGTCTTGCTTGGTGAAATGTTTCACGGAGATGTATGAACCATCTTTTGCCTTAGTTTAGAATAAACTGTTGTATTGTGTTGTATTGTATTGCATGGTATTGTATTTGCAAGAGCACGGCTGATATCTTCAAGAAAACCCCATTTGTCAGCGCACGACTGATATCTACATAAAACAACATACAAATGAGTTCTGCGCATTTTCTGCATTCCTAGAGGTTTCTGCCGGGTCAGTCGTCAACTTGTACCGTACGTATGGTCCATCGTTAGATGAAGGCATATACTGTTAAGAAAGAGAGAAAATGAAATTTCGATAAATCAGCTGCTACAAGAACAATTGATCGATTGATTGATTGTATGGTTTTTAACGCCGTTTTCAACATTATTGAAGTTATACCGCGGCGGCCAGTGCACCTATCTATGCTTTCCAGCTAGAAGAACAATTGATTGATCGATTGATTGTATGGTGTTTAACGCCGTTTTCAACATCATTTCAGTTATATCGCGGCGGCCAGTGCACCTTTCCATGCTTTCCTGGAGTTTCTTTTACCAGTACTCCGCACGATATTCTTTCCAAGCCACTGGCTTCTTTCCCACATAACCATCGTCGAAACAATGGTCAGCGGTGAGAGAGTAATGAATGCTGTCGCAATGACTATCATCAATCTTCGGAAAGAAATTGGCCAAGCCGCTAGAAGAACAAGGTTTCGTAATCAAGAGTCATTGTCGTTGGAGTGCTAAGTCAAAGTTCCGAATCTATCCCTCAAAGCCCCTTAATTTTCTTGACAAGTTTGATAAGATAGTATCTCAAGAGCTCAAGAAATGTCAGATTTTGTACATCATGATATTTTTTTTTAAAACATGAGAGAAAGCATACATGTATGTGTTACCATGTGTTAGACCGACTCACTTCTTTGTAAGGAGTTTCCGAATGAAAACAATGAAAACGTTTCAAAGAAGCTAACATATGAACCGTACTCTGGAAAAGGGGGGTTTAATGAAATTCCGTGATACATGATACTAAGCAAGTCATCAATTAATTATGGATCCATAGAATCCATTTTGTCTAACAAATGACTCAATCTTGAGGCACAATGGTCCTTTGGCATGCAGAATACTTAACAATAACAAAACGTTTCGACTCAGGTCAGCCTGCGCAGTTCGCGCAGGCTGACCTGGGTCGATATTTTTTGTAAATGCATGGAACCCCCTTTTCACAGAACATGGCTCATATAACTACTTCATTTTAAATATAACAATGAAACACAATATCAGCCTTTTCGTGATCATCGAATTTAATATTTGAATTCACGGAGCCAGGCAGGTTCGCCAAGTTTTGGAAATGAGGCGTAGGAATAGAGAACCTTGACCTATGACGTCATACAATGCTTATTTCTTTACCAAATGACAAAATCATTGACTAGCCCAATTTGAAAGCATTTGCAGATGATAAAATAAATGTGACTAAAAACCTGAAATTTGTTTTGGGAAGAGTAGAAAACATTGTGGGGAAAAAAGGTTACCAGCATTTTCTCCTATTTCCACAATGTTTTCTAAGGGCTTCTCACTGGATTGTGAAGTAAAGGGTTATTTCAAACGCGTGTACAAAAAACATTCATGATGAAGGTTTTACACAAAAACAAGCGAACTCGTGATAAATCTCTTTCTCCAATATCTATCTATCTATCTATCTGTCTGTCTGTCTGTCTGTCTGTCTGTCTGTCTAGCTATCGATCTGGCTATCGATCCATCGATCTATCCATCTCTCTCTCCCTCTCTCTGCTATGTGATAAATCTCTCTCTCTCTGTCTTTGTCTCTCTCAGTCGTTTTGCAAACAATCATCGCCATTCTAAAATAAACACAAAGTCATCCTTACCGTATACTGACTCTGCTCTTGCGTCTTCAAATGGTTCAGATGTTCTGGTTTGGTGAGTGGCATACAGAAAATCTTGGAAAATATCCCGAAACAAACCTTCTTAAGGATCTGAGGGACCTCACGACCCCGGTAACCTTTGTGGTGGATGTTCAAGGTCAACACCGTCATGCCCGTTGCCGTGGAAACGATAAATATCGTTATTCCGTAGTATATACCTGAAACATAGTAGATATATATTATCCAAGCTCTGTGAAAAGGGAGCTTAATGCATCTGCAAAAGGTATCGACCCATGTCAGCCTGCGCAGTCCGCGCAGGCTGACATGGGCCGAAACTTTTTGCGATCTTTAAATTTTCTGCATGTCAAAGGACCAGTTTACCTCATGATTTAGTCGGTTGTTAAACAAATGTATTCTAGGGGGTCCATAATTATGTGATGTCTTACTTGGTATAAGGTATCACTGAGATGCATTAAACCCCTTTTTGCCAGAGCATGGCTTATATCTAAAGCTACTTCTGTGTTCACCGTGCCTTCTAAATTTAGTTGTAATACTCAACTCTTAACTACACAACAAAAATGTAGACTTGTCTAAATCTAAAGCATTTGCAGACGAAAATTTAAATGTGGCTCAAATGATGGAATTTGTCAATGGCAAGGTAGAAAACATTGTGGAAAAAGGAGAAAATGCTGATTGCCAGCATTTTCTCCTTTTTCCACAATGTTTTCAAAAGCCTTCTTCGTACGGAGTCGTTAAAACTCGGGATTGTGTGGTAAAGGGTAAGTTAAATGAGCCATGCTCTGGGAAAAGGAGTCTAATGCATCCACGTGATACATTTTAGCGAGCAAGTGATCAAATAACTATGGATCCATAAAATACATTTTTTTTCTAACAACTGACAGATTAATGAGGTAAAATGGTCCTTTGACATGTCGAAAATTTACCATTAAATACATTTTTTTTCTAACAACTGACTGAGTAATGAGGTGAAATGGTCCTTTGACGTGTCGAAAATTTACCAAAAGTAAAAAGTTTCGACCTAGGTCAGCATGCATAGTCCGCCAAGGCTGACCTGGGTCGATACTTTTTGCAGATGCATTAAACCCCCTTTTCTTAGAGAGCGTGGCCCAATACTCAATTGTCTATCTGAACTCCCATACAGACAGTTCTTTATTCTCTGTAGAATTGTTTCGTTTTATAACCATATTACGAATGTACGTGTACATAAATAACCAAGATCACTTTACAAGATATCGCTCTTCTTTCGATCTAAATTTCATCGAAGGTATCTTCTCTAATTTGTTTTGACTTCTCAAAACAGCCAATAATACACTTTTTATATGACACTGCATCGCAATGAAATCTGCCTCAGAATTTTAAAACTAGGTTAAAAAAAAGTTGCCAGGTCGCTCTATCTTTTGTACTTTTAACCTCGTTTTAAAAACATTTTATTTTTCTGCCAGCGATTTACATTTGGAACGACGGTACAATTATAGATTGGCATCTTAACAATAATTTCCATACTTTTAAATTGTATGATTTAAATTTAGATGCATTTTAACACCCCTACTGTTTACTTTTGGTCGCCACTGGGCCTTCAGACTCGGATCGGAAGTACAGACGTTTTACAAAGCGCGGAGCACTTCTCTGCGTGTATGATATTGACACTTTACCAGACGACAAAATTTTAGACTGGCCCAAATTCAAAGGATTTGCAGACGACAAATTAAATGTGACTCAAAGTGATGGAATTTTGCTTTGAAAAGGTAGAAAACATTGCGGGAAAAAGGAGAAAATGCTGGTTACCAAATTAAACGTGACTGAGGTGATGGATTTTTTTCCCTAAAGGATAAGAAACATTGCAGGAAAAATTAGAAAATACTGGTTCAAGCATTTTTTCCTTTTACCACAATTTTTTCAAAAGGGTTATTTCTCAGGTTCGTTAAAATTCAGGATTGTGTGATAAAGATTTAATTTCTAGACCAGGGTAGAAAACATTGCGGGAAAAGGAGAAAATGCTGGTTACCATCATTTTCTCCCTTTCCCACAATGTTTTCAAAAAGCTTTTTTTTTTCAAAATCGTTTAAAATTAGAATTGTGTGGTAAAGGGTTAACGTTTTTTGAACCTAGACCCACAGCCTCGCTTAGGGGAAATCACAAAATGCATCGTACATGCTAAAAACGAAACTGGTAATGGTTATGTTTAACCTTTCCAGATTGATTGATTGATTAAATGGTGTTATTATTTCAGTCATATCACTGCGACAGCTCACATATTCATGTTTTTCTTGGTTTTACCAGTTCTTGGCTAGGGCTCTGAAGTGTCTTGCCCAAGGACACTCCCACGAAAAACCCAGTGGATCCAGTGCGGCTCGAGCCCGAGGCCTCGAGGTTACGAGTCCCACACTTTAACACTGAGCCACGTAGGACCTCTTAACCCTTCCAGAGCTATAAGCGAAAATAACGGGCTTATGCGGACGGCATAGATCAAGATCAGACTGCACAGAACGTGCAGTCTAATCTTTGATCTATACTGTCCGCTTGTTAAGTCAAGCCTGTAAAATAATAAACAAGAAATATCTTTAAAAAAGAGAGACGGCGTAAATTTGCCCACAAATGGACAGGGGACCTTAAAATAAACATGTCTATATTTTTGACCAATCACAAATTTCTGTTTATTCATTTGTTATCAGTACCAAAAAGTAGGTCAAAAGCTAGCACATTTAGCTACGCCGAAAAAGATAGACGGTGTAAATTTGGCCGCAAATAGACAGGGGCCCTTGGAATAAACATGAATACATTTTTAACCAATCACGAAAACCTGTTTATTCATTTGTTATCAGTACCAAAAAGTAGGTCAAAAGCCAGCACATTCAGCTACGCCGAAATTTATTTTTTTCTGACTTTCAGTGGATGATATTTTCAGCTGTCGAAAATATGTCAAGTTTATATGAGCCGTGCTTTGTGAAAAGGGGACTTAATGCATCTGCAAAAAGTATCGACTCATGTCAGCCTGCATGTCAAAAGACCATTCTACCTCGAGATCCAGTTGTTTGTAAGATAAAACGGATTTTGTGGATCCATAATTGTGTAGTTACTTGTTTGGTATCATGCATTACGGAGATGCATTTTAAAACCCCCTTTTGTCAGAGCATAGCTTATTTTCAAACAGGATTGTCCAGCTAAAAGTTAAACCTGATTAAGAATGTCTGTCTGTCTGTCTGTCTCATTTTTCTCCGTTTACTCTTCTATCTTAATCTAGTTATTGGCTTCTAACGGCAACGAATTCATGTCACAATAAATACAGTGAGAATGTATGAATTCTCGCCCTGTCGCCCGTTCTAGAAAAACAAATATCGGATGAAATTTAACAATTCAATAATGCGAGATTTTTTGAGAAAAAAACGCAAATCGCATCTAAATCAAATATCTTAAAGTACACTGTCAAAGATTAAAACACTGAAATGTCTTTTGAAAAGGAAGCCATGTCCCTTTGCATTTAGATAAAAGAAAAACACGTGTCCTGGAAACTAGAAACTGTCACAGATTGAAACATTTTCTAGCAGACGACGTTATGCCAAAGGCAACATCAAAAAGACACGGCGTAGATTAAGATCAGACTACCCATTGCAAAGCTGAGCCCCGGTAGCACAGCAGGTAGCGTACAGGACTTGCGAACAGGGTATTGCTGGTTCGAATCTCAAACGAGGCGATTTTCTTTCCTAGGATTGATGAGAGTCATTGCGGTATATCAATTCCTGTCTCACTGATGATCATTGTTTTGACGATAGTTATGTGAGAAAGCAGCCATTGGCTTGGAAAGAATATTGTCCAAAGTACAGATAAAGGAAACTTCAGGAAAGAATGAATAGCTGCACTGACCGCCGGGATAAAACTGGAACAATGTTGAAAACGGCATTTAACATCAATCAATCAATCAATCACCAACCAATCACCAATCACCAACCAACCAACCAACCAACCAACCATCCGACCGACCGACCGACCGACCGATCAATCGATCAATCAATCAATCAATCAACCAAGTAACCAACAAACCAAACCAAACCAAACCAACCAACCAACTGCATATTCTGTGCTGTCTGATCTTGATCTATACTAATTACAGAAGAGAATCAAGACTAGCTGCAGTACAGCGTTTTAAGGTTTCCTATGCACTCAATGTTAAACTGTATATTTAACTCTTTTCCACATCATCCCGAGTCTTAACGACTTAAAGAAGAAGACTTTTGAAAACATTGAAAAAAACAATGTGGAAAAGGAAACAAAATTCAAGCATTTGCCTTTGACTAAACCCCTCACTTTTTACCAAACAACGAAACTTTAAAACTAGATCAAGTTGAAATCGTTTGCAGACGACAAATTTAATGTGACGCAAATGATGGGGTTTATCTGTTATAGGGCCGAAATAGATTGTGAGATTATGAGAAAATGCTGGTTACAAGGATTTTCTCCTATTCCCGAAATCTTTTCAAAAGTCTTCCTCAGGCTCGTTAAAACTGTGGATTATGTAATAAATGGTTAAAGCAGTAAAAACGAATTGATTGGTAATAAAAATCATTGTTTTTGTGATGTTGTCTTTGTTTCGGAAACAACACGGTGTAGTGACAATAACTAAAATTAGAAAACAAAACAAACAAAAAGAAAAAAAAAAACGCAGAAAAATAGAGATGAAAATTTCAATAAAAAAGTCATAAGTATATGTATATCGATTTCAAAGTTCACTTTTTGTTAAAAACCTCCCTGAAGCAGACAGTATAAAGCCACAGAACGTGAAGTCTGATCTTGATCCACAATGTCCGCACAAGAGGATTGGATCGAGCTTAACAGCTCTAGGGTAAAATTGTTTGGTGTTTTACGGCGCTTCGAGTGTCTTTGAGTCACTTCGAGGGTCTTTGAGTCGCTTCGAGGGTCTCTGAGTCGCCTTGAGTGTCTTTGAGTCGCGTCGAGGGTCTTTGAGTCGCTTCGAGGGTCTTTTGAGTCGCTTCGAGGGTCTTTAAGTCGCCTTGAGTGTCTTTGAGTCGCCTTGAGTGTCTTTGAGTCGCTTCGAGGGTCTTTGAGTCACTTCGAGGGTCTTTTGAGTCACTTCGAGGGTCTTTGAGTCGCTTCGAGGGTCTTTATGTTGCTTCGAGGGTCTTTGAATCGCTTTGAGGGTCTTTATGTCGCTTCGAGGGTCTTTGAGTCGCTTTGAGGGTCTGAGTCGCTTTGAGGGTCCTTGAGTTACTTCGAGGGCCTTTGAGACTCTTTGAGAGTCTTTGAGTCGCTTCGAGGGACTTTGAGTCACTTCGAGGGTCTTTCAGACTCTTCGACGGTCCTCAGGTCGCTGCAAGGGTCATTACGTCGCTTCGGGGTCTTTAAGTCACTTTGAGGGTCTTTGCGTCGCTTTGAGAGTATTTTAGTCACTTCAAAGGTCTTCACGTCGCTGCAAAGGTCGTTACGTCGCTTTGAGGGTCTTTAAGTCACACCGAGGGTCTTTACGTCGCTTTGAGAGTCTTTGAGTCACTTCAAAGGCGCTTACGTCGCACCGAGAATTTTTATGTCGCTTCAAAGGTATTTCAGGCTTTTCGATAGGCCTCACGTCATTCCAAGGGGCCTTACGTTGCTTTGAGGTCTTTACGTCGTTCTAGGGTCCAATGTTACGTCGTTTAGAGGGTCCAAACGTCGTTTAAAGGGTCCTTACGTCGCTTCGAGGTCTTTACGTCGTTCGAGGGTCCAAGGTTACGTCGTTTTGTGGGTCCAAACGTCGTTTCAAGGGTCCTTACGTCGCTTCAAGGGTCTTTACATCGCTTCCTATTTCGTCTGGTTAGCAACATTTCTCATTTTCTCACAAAGTTTTCAAAAACCTTCTTTTTCAGGGTCGTTAAAAGTCGGAATAATTTGGTAAAGGGTTTTAAGCGATCTGTTATTTGTTGTGAGTAATTTACAGACAGACAGATGGTCTTGGATGCATTATCTAGATTGAATTGCATAACCTCGATGTAAAAAGATAGATAAATTACATAAACGGGTCTTCCTTTTGTCGAAATGCCGACATTTTTAGGGCGATTTCGTTTCAAACACCAGTTTATTTATAGTTGTAAATGGATCGTTACCTTCTATACTCTATTTCATTGCAAGAGAGAATCAAAGCACGGAAAGTACTGACAGACTTGCGAATGAGGAATAATCCGCCTTGGTACATATAAAACTTGGTCGGTCTGCACAAAAGTGAAAAAAAAAAGTCTATTCCAGGTAATAATTCCGATCGAGTCTCGAGTCTTATCCGGTTTGGCCCCGTTAAAAACGGTTATTAAGTTCGATCCAATTCGATCTGGTCAAACTTATCACCACAGAAATACCGTGAAAAATTCTGAATGCTGATCTTTGATTAAAAAAAAAAAAAAAGTAAAGAACATATCAGTTTGAGGATTTGGCATTCGAATACTATTTAGAGTTCTTAGAACGTTCCATGCTTTTTCACTTTCTTATCGATTGGACGAACTCGAAGCTAGACGAGACCTACAATACCCGCCAAAAACACGAGGATGAAACAGGTTGCGTTGGAATAAGTAAAAATGAACCTGATTTGCATAAGTCATTGACATAATCTACATATAAGCAAACTTTTCGATGACATCTTGTTAAGTCTGTGACTTTGTAAGTAGACATCATTCAAATTGGAGTTGTAGAGATTCTGCAGTTATGTCTACATCGTCATTTTAAACAGAATTATGATGTCTAACAGAAAGAACTATTTTCTGCGGGGAAGTATTTGGCAACTGTGTTATTTTGTTTGTTTATATTTTAATCTGGGTCATTCTCCATGGCGACAGACTTGCGATCTTTGGATTGCTATTCTCAGAATCCCGAAAAAGGTTTGAAATTATTTCAGTTTACTTTTTATAGACAATATCAGTGGGCATAGCCAAGAATTCTGCAAAGATGGAGCCCATGACTTAGACCAGGGCCAAGTTTCCTCCTATTTGACTGTTTTGCCCGCCATTTTTCCTCGACGCCTTTTCGTGACTCTAAAGCAAGGGCTTATAAGCTTCCACCTGGCTAAGTGCCTGAGGTCCTTGTATGCAGTGAAGAAGGTGGGCTAAAGAGTAAGGAAATACTTCAACATTTAAACAAATTCCATCCGCGACCTGCTTTGGAGAAGATGGGAAAGGGCAATCGATGATTGATTATATGGCGTTTCACATCATTTTCAACATTAATTCAGTTATATCGCGGCGGTCAGTGGTTTCATAATTGCTCTTCCTGGAATTTCTGTTACCAGAACTTTGCAGAATATTCTTTCCAAACCACTGACTTCTTTATCACATAACCATCGTCGAAAAAGTGATTATCGGTGAGAGAGGAATGAACCCTGTCGCAATGACTATTATCAAATGCTTGGAAAGAAATTGACCGAGCTGAAGTGGGGGGGGGGGGGGGTTTCAACTCGTCATGAAAATCTCAATGCATTTTCTACAATTGAAACCAAATTTCAAAATCCTAAAATTAAATTTAAAAAAAAAAAACATTGAAAAACAACTGAAGACGGATCATGAATTATTTCAGGGTATCCTCTTTCATTCCTGTTAAAGATAAAGAAATCGAACAAGGCACCGGAAAAGACGTTCATGCTGAATCATCTTGACAGTCAAACAGCAAATCGGAGCCCTATCTCTTTTTCCAAACTATGCTAAATTTTTACGACCCTGTGGAAGAAGGCTTTTGAAAACGTTGTAGGGAAAAGGAGAAAATGCTGGTAACCAGCATTTTCTCCTTTTCCCACAATGTTTTATATCCTTCCAAGTACAAATGCTGTAGACTACACTTGTAACGTTATCGATCGTAACGTTAACAAATACTGTTAATTATACCACATTTAAACTGTTGCCTCTAATTGTTTTCCAGTTGGACAGGAGTTAAAGGCCCAATAGCGGTCAAAACTAAACAATGGGAGTATTTAAAATGCATTTAAATTTAAATAGAAGAAATTAAGGATTGAAATCATACCCTTTGAAAGTATGGAATTATTACGAAGATGGCATTCTTTTATTTTACGACAGGTTCAAGTGCTAGTCGCAGGTAGAAAAATAAATTTTCATTTACGCTCGGGATTGCGTGGTAAAGGGTTCATGCTGTCGACGCGACAGGCGGTCCGAGTTAATAAAGGTAAAATTGCAAAGAATGTGCAACCAAAGCTTGGATCAACGTCGCCTCCCTATCTCCTGAGATATCTTGACAAAATAAACCTTTGAAATTAATCTATCTGCGCAGTTTTACTGACAGAATATAAATAGAGGATATTTGTTTTTTACTGTGAAAGATCGAAATTTATTTCATCTCGTGAACATCATCGGTAATATTTCCACTTGTGGCTGCTCCACTCGTGAAAATATTACCGATGATTTTCACTCGATGAAATAAATTTCAATCTTTCACCGAACCCCCCCCCCCCCCCTATTCTATTTATTTCATGCTTTTAACCCTTTCTGGGGGGAACTTAATCAAATTCCAGTACAGTTCTTTTCGGTTATTCCCCGCGGCGTAACCCCTCCGCATAGCAACGCATTACAATATTACGTCAAGCGCGAGAAATGTAAGGTAAATTACGTCATATTTCCACCTGGTTGTGAGACACGCGCATTTTACCTAGGTAACTAGTTTGCGGGAACAATTGTTTCCGCCTTCAATTGAAGAGTTAGAATATAAAAATCGGTATTTTCACTTGTCGTAGCCATGAAATACCGAAAAATATTTCACCGATATTTCTCGATAACCTACCGGAAAGCATGATATAATACCCATTCGTTCATTTGCATCTAAAAGCTTTAAATAAAAAAAAAAAAAAAACAACATGCAACCAGTTTAAGGTTTTGAGAACGTCTGAAATAGAACTGACGATTTTTATTTGCCTGCAACGATAGCTTTAAAATGGCTTTACACGAAATTTTGACCCGGTTTCATTTCATGGGGGGGGGGGGGGGTAGGGGGCAGGGGCGGGGGCGGGGGCGGGAGCGGGGGGGATTGGGTGATGTGTGGGTGCGTTGGTAGTGGAAAGTATATTTTGAAAGCAAGAATCATTAGGACATGACAATTTGGCCATGGATTGAAAAAAAAAAAAAAAAAAAATGAACAAAAAACGAATCGAAACAACGGTCAGATTCAACGTCTCTACAAACTGACCTATCTAGCTGAAATGTGCCTGTTTTTAAATGTATTTATCCCTTGATATGCAATAATAACCATACCATTACTAACGTTTTAGAAAACAGGTAAGTCTCGTTTAATTTTCCAATTATACAGTAAATATATATATGTAAAAAATTGAGCAATTCTTGTGTTTTCTACATGTAATTCTATCTATGCTTTAACTTTAAATCCATCTTTGCACGCGAATGAAAATTAGCCGTCTTTGTTAAGATTTTCTAAAAACAACTTAGTTTAGTTTAAATATATCTATCTTACATCGATTGAGAAACAAGTTCTGGCAACTTCTATTAATCTCTCTCGATTCTGTTGCCTGGAAACCACACCAGTACTCGCACCAAGTGTGTGGACCAGTGAAATAATATTTGCGCGACAGAGTCTGCTTTAATGCCCTTTTCAGACTGAAATATAGACAACTCTATTTTTTTTTTAAATTAGGAATGCATACATGTAGTCGATTCTTTTATGTAAAAAGTCTTATTCCGTTTCTGACGGAGTTATAGTTCTATGCGTAACTAAGCATAAATTTATGCTCAGTTGGTGGAGTCGATCGACTGTGGTTTTTTTTTTAAAGGTGACTCATTCGAGTTGAAAAATGGAAAAATTAATTTTTGAGGGACTTCTGTATTTTTTTTTTGTTTAAACTAATATTTAGCCCTTAACATAATGACAAAACTTTAGATTAGTCCAAATTGAGAGCATTTGCAGACATTAAATATGTAACTTAAGTCATCAAATCTGTAAAAAAAAAAAAAGAGTAAAAACCGTTGTGGGAAATGAGAAAACACTTGTTACAATCATTGTGGGTAAAGGAGACAATACTGGAAACCAACATTTTCTCCTTTTCTCGCAATGTTTGAAACCAGCCTTTTTCTCCCCCGCACAATGTTTTCCAAGGTGTTCTTTTAATTTTCGTTTAAAGCCTGGATTGTTTGGTACAGGGTTAACAATAAATTCTTAGAAATTTTACAAAATAACAACTTTCCTCCAGAAAATATTTTTTGGCACATAGTACTCGTATATTGTTATGCAGCGTTCATCGCACAATTTTAGATTTAAATAAACCAAAACGGAAAGAGACAAATTAAATTTGACGGGTCACGCTATTTTCAACGCATTTTTTTCTTCAACTTCAATTTACAGCAAGAGAAAAAAGAAAATTGAATTAAATTTTGATAGGTCACGGATTTTTTTTAACAGCTTTTCTTTTCAATTTCTGGTGTTGAACATCTTTAAAAAATTGTTATCTCCTTCCAGACAAAAAACCGTGCATGGAAACCAATTTTAAGATTTTTTAAGATAATCCATAAATTCAATTATAAACTTGACGAAAACTTGCGTCAAAGATCTAACCATTTACCCTTACACAACATTATTTCATACTGGTCCAAACTGAAAGCATTTGCAGACGACAAATTAAATGTGGCTTGAATGATTGGATTTGTTTCTGAAAGGTTAGAAAACATTGTGGGGAAGGGAAAAAATGCTGGTTACCAGCATTTTCTCCTTTTCCCACATTATTTTCAAAAGTCTAATTTCCAAGGGTCGTTGAAACTGGAGATTATGTGGTAATGGACAAACCTGCTAAATAAGTGAAATGAAACTTTCAAATCGATACTGAAATACCCAAATTTTGCTATTTCAAAAGTATTTTTTTAGGAAAATATCTCCTTATCGGCCAGTGTAGATCCAAGATCAGACTGCACGTTCTGTGCAGTCTGATCTTGATCTACACTGTCCGCAAAAGGTTCCAGAGTCGCGCCAGACAGCCTAAGGGCGAAGATGAAGTCGACTCAGGACTGAACGTTTCCAGGATCGCTAAATCTGATTACATTTAAATTATTTGAAACTGAACACTATCCAGTGTTCTTAACCTTTTACTTCACAATACCGAGTCATAAGGACTACAGGGAGTTTTTTTCTGATAGACTGTATCCTGTTTAAACCCGTTTTCAACATTATTTCAGTCAAGTCGCGGTGGCCGGTGCACCTATCCATGATTTTCTGGAGTTTCTTTAAGCAGTACTTAAAAATCATTCTTCCCTATCCACTGGCTGCTTTCCCACATAACCATCCTCCAAACAATGATCAGCAATAAGAGAGGAATGAATCCTTGGAATCATCAATCCTCGGAAAGAATTCGTCAAGCTGCGGGTTCGAACTAGCACCCCTTGTTCTCAAGTCCTACACGCTGCCGGCTGCGTTATCAGGACTTGGCGGAGAGCTTTTGAAACTTTTGTTGAAAAAAATGCTGGGACCAACTATTTCATCCTTTTCCAAGAAAGTTCTCTAGGCTCCAAACATCATTATAGGTATTTAATTTATCGTCTGTAAATACTTGTAATTTTGACAAGTCACCAATGTTGTCGTTTGTTAACGAGTAAAAGCTACATAAAATCAGACTTTTTAACCAATACCTGTATTTTTTTTAGTAGATGGAAACTGGTGTTGTGAGAAGAAAAATCATCAAAGTTTGACTGTTTAATCTTGCTTGGTTTTAAAAGCACACAAAACTACAAACCTATCGCTCGGATTCACACTTGCGACCTTCAACTATCAAGTTTTACCGACTGAGCCGTCCGCGATTGTTAGGTTATAAAGTAATCGTCAGAAGTGAAGTAAATTATTTGGAGGTATTTGACCGATTTTGCATTCACTGAGGACTATTTCCTTTATAAAGGCTAGAAAACTAGTCAGTGAAATTAATCCGATGCGCATGTTCGATTTGATACTGTTAGATCAACGTGTGGCTAAGTGATCAACGTGTAGTAGTAACCGGACATTCATATTTCGGATACTGTAACAAAATTCTAGAATTCTTTTTACAAATATTCGAATACTGAAAACGAATATTCGAATATTGAAAACGAATATTCAAATACGTGTTTTTATTTTTTATTCATTCTATTCCTGATATACCTTGTTACCGAATGAGAAGAAGACTTTTGAAAACATTGTGGAAAAAGGAGAAAATGCTGATAACCAACATTTTCTCCTTTTCCGCAATGCTTTCTCCATTTTCAAAAGAGAGTCCCACTAATTAAACTTCATTTTATTTGTCGTCGGTAAATGCTTTGGATTTGGAAATATCTAACATTTTGTCGTATGGTAAAGAATTAGATTATACCTACCGATCAACGGCAACACATTGGACGTGGGCGGCATGTTCTCCGCAACCAGCATCATAAACACCGTCATTGACAAGAGTGTTGTTATCCCCATTGTCACCTTCTCCCCGCTGTCGCTAGGGATATAAAACCCTAGCAACGCCACCAAGGTGATCAATATACACGGTAAAAACATGTTGAATATGTAAAACAACGGTCGACGTTTGATGTATATATAGAACGTAATGTCCGGGTAAGGTTCAACACAACATGAATAGTAAACAACGTTACGTTCGACGTAAAGCTTCAGCAAGTTCCATTCACTGTTGGCTATATAGTTTGACGTATCACCTTCGTTTGTTGTTATCATTAAATTGATTTGAAAACCGTCGTAAGTCCACGAGGCAAACTGCATGGAACAGTTCTGAACGTCGAACGGGAAGTAGCGCACGTTGATGGCGCACGAGCTCCGGAAGATCACCATGGACAACCACGTGACATTTCCGTCTGACGTCACCATGACGTTGGAACTTATAGATGAGAAGTGGGTAGCTACATCGGCACTGAAATGACCAGACAACATTGTATTTTAACCCTGTACCAAACAATTCTGTGTTTTCACGACGTTAGGCCGACCCCCGGTGGCTCAGCCGGTACAGCACAAGACTTGAAAACAGGGGATTGCTGGTTGGAATCCCCAGCTATGCCAATTTCTTTCCAAGGATTAATGATGGTCATTGCAAAAGAATTCATTCCTCCCTCAGGGCCGGTCATTGTTTCGACGATGGTTATGTGGGAAAGCAGCCAATGGCTTTGGAAGAATAATGTGCAAAGTACTGGTAACAGAAACTCCAGGAAAGCATGGGTAGGTGCACTGGTCGCCGCAACATAGGTGAAATGCTGAAAACGGCGTTAAGGACCAGGCAACCAATACTTTTTGCAGATGCATTAAACCCCCTTTTAAGACAGCATGTCTCAATTTTTACATACTTATTATATAGAAGTATATCTGGCTTCCAGACTACATCATGTGGTAGGCGAACAACTTTAATGCCCCCATATTTCTCGGGTTTCCACCTCAGCCCGTAGTCAATCCACATCTGAAAAGAGAAAATACCGCATACGCTGATCATAATCTTTCACCGAATGACAAAAGTTTAGAATCATCTGTATTGATTCAGAGCCCCGGTAGCGCAGCCAGTTGCGTACAGAACTTGAGAGCTGCACTAGCCCCCACATCTATAGATACAATAATGTTAAAAATGGTGTTAAATACCAAACAATCAATCAATTAATCAATCTGTATTGACAGCACTTGCAGACGACAAACAAAATGCTGCTCGAATTACGGGAATTGTAAGGGTAGAAAACATTTAGGGCAGGATATCTTAAAAAAAAATACATATATATACCGGACGGTGTAGACATAAAACTAGACTGTACGCTCTGTGTAAGCTGATTGTGACCTAAATTGTTCGAAAAAAAAAAAAACTCACATTATCTCAAGCATTGTAATTGCAGACAAGTTTTTAAATAAGCCGTAAAAGGCTTTGCTCATAACGTTTACACCATAGTATACAAGTAAATCTAAGTTTCTTGGTCCATGTATTGACCTACGATCCCAAATATTGTTAAAATAACGTTACTTCTTATTCCCACTGGTGGAACTCTTCAATTTAAAGGCGCATTTCGACCTTCTATCGGGACCACGTGAACAAAAATCAGTGGCATCGTACTTGAAGCACAATCAAATGCAACTACCTGCACTGACAGAGGTACATTTTATTGCAATGCAGTGTCTAATAAGTATATCTAGGCTTTCATTTTCTCATTATTTTTTTCTCGTTATTGATTAGATAACGTTTTTACTACTGCACGGGCACCGTGTGGGTACCGATAATATCGCGTTGTCTCGCGAGACTTGTTATTTTTCTTACCGCATATGCACAAGGGTGTTCAAAGAGAGATAACTCTATCGTATTGGCGCTCGTAAGAATATTAATTAAAACATTAGCCAACTGAAAGCCTGAGACAGAACATCTGAACCAATCAGATGGTTTGATTAGGAAGTAGGACGATGCTTAAACTCTTTTTTTTGTGGGGGGGGGGGGGGGAAAGGTGGAAAATTCGGCCCTGGGTCCGTATCCATCAACCATTCTAAAATGTATTGTTAGACTTTTTCTATATTCAAAAAGCTGATTGGGTAAACTGTATGGTTTAGCCAATCGAAAATTGTGTTACTTTTGAAAATAGAAAAAACATTGTGAGAAAAGTAGAAAATGCTGGTTAGCAGCATTTCCTATTATCTCGTAATATTTTCAAAATGCCTCTTTCTTAGGATCGTTAAAACTTGGGATTAAAACGACTAAATATACTTTTGAATATAGAGAAAACATTGTGAGAAAAGGAGAAAATACTGGTAACCAACATTTCCTCTTTTCACGTAATATTTTCAAAAGGCTTCTTTCTCAGGATCGTTAAAACTCGGAATTGTGCGGCATAGGGTGAATAAATAACAATCACAGCGGTGAATAAGTCTTCGGGTGTGAAGCACCGATCTTCCTGAAATTGCGATTTATGACACATCGAACCATCGTGTTGCAATTTTAGATTTTTTTTTGCCGTATGGGAAAGAGTAATTTGTCGAGGAGAGAACTTTTGTAAAAGTGCATTTATACTGTAAGTTTGGACTAAACCATTATGGTGTCGTACGCTGCTTTCAACTGTTTCCATGCCAAAGACGACACTAGAAGTTTTTGTGGACAGTGTAGATCAAGATCAGACTGCACAGAACGTGCAGTCTGATCTCTGATCTGCACTGTCCACTGCTACATTCTAGATTATGACCGAACTGTCTCTTGATCTTGCAGAAGAAATCTATTTTTTGCATTTGCAAAAATGCAATTTATTCAATAGATAGTGAAAGACTTAAAAGTACAGTTCTCTCCTTACTGGACTCGTTGAAATTTTTCGTAGGAGTGTCGTTGCCTTGTGCAAGGCATCTCAGAATCCGAACCAAGTGCTGCCAGTGGCTTTGCATGATCGTGTTGCAGAGTTCTAGTTAACTCTTTACCAGACAACAAAATTGTAGACTTGTTCAAATTGAAAGCTACTGCAGACGACAAATTAAATGTGGCTCAAATGATGGAATTTGTCTTTGATAGGGTAGAAAACGTGAGTAATGGAGAAAATGCTGGTTATCAGCATTTTCTCCTTTTCCCAGAATTTTTTCAAAAGGCTTCTTTTTCGGGGTCATTAAACTCGGAATTGTATACTAAAGAAAAAAAAAAGAAAAAAAAAAATACCAGGAATACATCGGATGGTGCACTGGCCACCGTTACTTAAACTGCTCGAGGAAAAGGGGACTTTTATGTTTCTCCGTGATGAATTATACCAAGTAGGTCATCACATAATTATGGACATAAAACCCATTTTGTCGAACAACCGACCAAAGAATGAGATAGAAAGGTTCTTGGACATGCAGAAAAATTATGAGTGGAAAAAGGTATCGGTTCAGGTCAGCCTGCACGGACTGCACAGGCTGGACGGAGTCGATACTTTTCGCAGATGCATGAAGGATAGGGCACCCCAATCGGATTCATGTAAAATCGCCTTTCGTTGTCAAAATCGTACGGATTCGACTAAGACTCGGGTAATCCGTAATCGATGCAGGTAAGCAGCGTCTATCGGCCGATCGATTACGGATTACCCGAGTCTTAGCCGAATCCGCACGTTTTTTTCGGCGATAAAAGGCGATGTTAACATCAATCCCGTTAGGGTGCCCTATCCTTAAACAACGTTTTCACAGAGTGCATGACATACGTATTTTGTCAAAACGGGCTTTTCAATCTGTTAACATTATTGAAAGCATTTGCCAGACGGTTTTAATAAGGTGGAATTTTTATAATGGTCATATGACGTAAATTTTATCCCTTCATTCTGCTAGAAATAACTTTTTGTTCCGATTTTTTTACCATTTGTTGCCTTGTAGTCATTGCGACAAGATTCATTCACCTCTCACCCATGATCACTGATTCGACGCCTATTATTTGGGAAGGCAGCCAGTGGCTTAGAAACAATTTTGTGCGAAGTATTGCCAACAGATACTCCAGGACAGCATGATTGATTGTATGGTGTTTAACGTCCTTTTCAACATTATGTCAGTTATATCACGGCGGCAAGTGCACATATCCATGCTTTCCTGGAATTTCTTCAACCGTTTCTCTGCACAATATTCTTTCCAAGCCACTGGCTGCTTTCCCAAAAAACTATCGTCGAAACAACGGTCAGTATTGAGAGAGGAATAAACCCTGTCGCAATGACTGTCATCAATCCGCGGACTGACATTGGCCAAGCCGGGGATCGAACCAGCGACCACCTGTTCTCAAGTCCTGTATGCTACCGACTGAGCTACCGGGCTCAGCCCAGGAAAGCATTGATAGGTGTACTGGCAACAACAATATGAATAATGTTGAAAGCAGTGTCGATTGATTGATTGAATGATGTTTTAAGCCGCTTTCAACATTATTTTAGTCATATCAGGGCAACAGCTCACATATTCATGTAGGTCCTGGGTTCCACCAGTACTAAGCCGGGGCTCTGAGCCGTCTTGCCTAAAGATACTCCCACGAAAAAGACAGCAGCGATGAACACCGTACAAATATACGTAGAATTGTATACAAAGCACGTTTCGAATTTTTCAAATATCTAATTACACATAAAAAAGTCTGTACAAGATGTTATAATGATTAGGCTTAAAATTTTACTTTTAATGAATGTTCAGACAGCTTCTATCTCTCTCAAAAAAAGAAAATCATTATCTTCAGACGATATCAGGTTTTTTTTTTTTTTGTTAACCCTGTACCACACTCTTTAGTTTTCTTGACCCTGACAGAGAAGACTTTTGAAAACATTGTGGGAAAAGGAGAAAATGCTAGTAACCAGCTTCTTCTCCATTTTTCATAATGTTTTCTTCCCTATTCAAGACGAATCTCATAATTGGAGCCACATTTAATCTTTAGCTGACCCTGAAAGAGAAGGTTTTTGAAAACATCGTGGGAAAAGGAGAAAATGCGGGTTATCCGCATTTTCTCCATTTCCCACAATGTTTTCTTCCCAATTCAAAGACAAATCTCATAATTTAAGCCACATTTAATTTGTCGTCTGCAAGAGCTATCTATACCGATCAGTCTATATATTCGTGCTGATCCTCAGTAGCACAGGAGGTAGCGTACAGGGCTTTAAAACAAGGGGATGCTGGTTCGAATCCCCAGCTCGGCCAATCTCTTTCCAAGGATAGATGAAAGTCATTGCAACAGGATTCATTCTTCTCTCACTGCTGACCATTGTTTCGATGATGGTTATGTGGAAAAGCAGCCAGTGGCTTGGGAAGAATTTTGTGCGAAGCACTAGTAAAAAAGAAAGCTTCAGGGAAGCATGAATAGGTGCAACAGTCGCCGTAATATAACTGAAACAAGAGGACCATGATGGTCCTATATCGCTCACCTGAGTACTAAGCAGTAAAGGTCTACAATGAAGATAAATACCAAATATCGAGGTTCAAGGCCAAATGATAATGAAACAAGAGTGGCAAATTGTCGCAAGATATGCCCATCCCACCGCCAGTTGTCGAGGAGGTATAATAATCGCAAAGGGCAGGTAATGCAACAAACATGTTTACCAAGTCTCAAGTCAATTTGACTTGAGACTTCAAAGTTCCGTTCCGGACAAGCAAGAAATACTGTAAAAATGAAGATCAAAGTGGAATTACTCAAAATCCGCGCTAGGTAGAGTATTTGTTCTTGCGCACTGTACTCGGTGATATTGCAACAAACATGCATACCAAGTTTGAAGTCGTTCTGACTTGAGATGACAAAGTTATATTCCGGACAAGTACTAAATGCTGTAAAAATGACGATCAAAGGGAAATAACTCAAAGACAGCACGAGGTAGAGATACAATTCTTGGGCACTGCACTTCCAAACATTGCAACAAATAAGCATACCAAATTTCAAGTCATTCCTACTTATGATGACAAAGTTTTGCTCCGGACAAGCAAGAAATGCTATAAAAATGAAGGTCAAAGGGGCAATAACTCAAAATTCGTGCTAGGAAGAGTTATGGTTCTTGTGCACTGCACTCCGTAATTTTTCAACAATCATGCATACCAAATTTGAAGATGTTCAGGCTAGAGATGACAAAGTTATATTCCGGACAAGCAGAAAATGCTGTAAAAGTGATGATCAGAGGGAAATAACTCATAGACAGTACGAGGTAGAGTTATGGTTCTTTCACACTGCACTCCGTATTATTGCAACAAACACAAATGCCAAGTTTCAAGTCAATCGGACTGAAGATGACAAAGTTATGCTCCTGACAAAGAACTATTCTAAAGAACTTTCTAATTCAAGGGCAAATAACTCCAGTCGTTCTGGTCCGATTAGACCCATAATCGAACTCATCCGAGATCTTATGGTCATAAGTATTTTGACCAAGTTTGATGCTGATTGGTTAAAAAATGTAGATGCTAGAGTGTAAACAAAGTCAAATATAGCAATTTTTATAATTAAAGGGCAAATAACTCCAGTCGTTCTGGTCTGATTAGACCCATAATCAAACTCATTCGAGATCTTATGGTCATATATATTTTGACCAAGATTGGTACTGATTGGTTAAAAATTGTAGATGCTAGAGTGTAAACAAAAAAAATGTGAACGGACGGACGGACGGACGGACGGACGACGGACGCCGACGAACGGTGAGTGATCACAATAGCTCATCCTGAGCAGTTCGTGCTCAGGTGATCTAAAAATGTTGAAAACGGCGTGAGTCGGTCGGTCGGTCGGTCGGTCGGTCAACCAACCAACCATCCAATCAATCAATCAATCAATCAATCAATCACCCATAATTTCGACGCCTGGTAAAGGGTTAACCCATTACTGTTCAAATCAGACTTTCAGTACTCGTGCACTTCAGTATGCATGCACTTGTCAAGATCTAGAAACATCTAGATAAAGGTAGCAATTATTTGATGTTGGATATACACTGTCCAATAAGAAGATATCTTCCCCCACCCAAAAATAACCTTGAAATTTCAGTAGTTGGGCTTTTACTATCGGCTGGAAAGTTTCATTATGTAGAAGGTTAAGAGTTGAAATATAAGAAAAGCGTGTTCGGTAAAAGGTTAATTAACATGTAACCTGTCACATTAATTTTGTCTCTAATTACGAGGCTGCCATTAGACAGAGGAAAAAGCACTGGGAGAGGTGCCATGTTTCTTATATTCTCATAATTATGATTTTTTACAGTCTTAACCTACCTTTTATGTCCCGGTTTTACGAGAACACGTTGGCATGGAAACGATTCGCATGAATTAAATTTTGCTCAAACATGGCCGGTAGCATTTCTTTCACAAACCTCTTCATATTTTACTTTAATTGTAGGTTCAAAAATGAGCTCTCTGATTGGCTGAAACGTTTCATTTCAATCAATCAGATAGCAGAATTTAGGATGCCTGGTGCATACAGCCCCGGATATACATACAGTGACCGGCCATGCGTATTTCATCAAAGTCCGAATCCCCATTGACTTACATGAGTTTCCAACTTTACTTCTTAATTTTTTAAGGATGAAAAATAAAGCTTTAGTTATGAAACTTATGATGAAAATAAAAAAGCAAAATGAATTTTACAACGAAAAATATATTTTCAGACTCGAAACAACATACATATACTCGTAAACTGCAGCTGTTTATAGAAAGTGGTTTAATATTTTCGGAAACATCTGTAATTTACATTGACGTCATTTGCGACGTCGCCAAAAGTCAGCGGAGAAATAACAGAAGTTCTATGTTTTAAAAGAGCTACAATTTTGCTTTCAGACTGCTCAATAGCATATAAGTGTAAATAGCTCCAGTAACCTCGCTTTCAACCAGTTTATTCTTAGTTCTTATGATTACATGGTCAGAAGCAGAGTAATTAATTCTCTTGCAG
Source organism: Hippopus hippopus (assembly GCA_946811185.2). Taxonomy (NCBI): domain Eukaryota; kingdom Metazoa; phylum Mollusca; class Bivalvia; order Cardiida; family Cardiidae; genus Hippopus; species Hippopus hippopus. The sequence goes on along the minus strand of OX328108.1, from coordinate 51,604,254 downwards.
TAACCAGCATTGTCTCCTTTTCCCACAATGTGCTCTGCCTTTCCATAGGTAAATTTAAGTTTTTGAGCCAGGTTTGATTTGTCCTATACAAATGCTTTGAATTTGAACCAGTTTAAAATTTTGTCTTTGATAAAGAGTTAAGATTGGGGATTTTATTCCATATTATTCAAAAGATAGTCGTCAAAGTGTAACAAAGTTGTGTGCTGACCAAGAAAGAAACAAAATAAATAATTATTCGGCAAAGAAATTTCTCACGATCTGATTAGATGACATGCTGCAAATATATATTGTTGCCCTCTGGAAGCTCCGGGGAACAATCGCAGTTTCCCTATCAGGGGCCCCGTAGACACCTGACTTATACATTTCAGTGACGTCACCATTTGTGACGTTTTTAGTGTTTTTTAGTCTTGAGTTTTCGGTGACGTCACCATTTATGTTCGGGCACACATAAGGGAAATTTGATTTCGTGAGACCATAAAGCAGGCAAATTCCACTGAATACATGTTGGACGCTAAAACTTTGCTGTCTAATAAAATTGTTGTACGGTCAGATGGCAGGGGATTTGGAAACTTATTTACGGCTGCGGCGAATCATGTCGCCACCCCGCCTCTTCGGCGAGGTGGCGACATGAGCCGCCACAGCCGTCAAGAAGTTTCAAAGTGCCTCTGCCACATGACCGTATAACTGACAGAGTACACCACATTCCAATCTTTGCTCCTGGGGACAAAACAAACGATGTCGCACCAATGAGAGATTGCTTCCGGGTCGTAGTTGTCAAAAGTAATCCCATGTGAAATTTTGCAGTAGCACTTCTTTGCAATGTTTCATGTAGCTGAGAGGGTTTGTTATTATATAATTTAGATTTGCTTCAGATTTACGCAGTGGGGGACCACTTAGATGTGTTTTTATTGTATATTGACTGGACTATTTTGTGTCACTGTATGAACTAAACTTGGGGTCATGGCCGTGAACAGATGTTTTTGAGAGGAAAAATCTAGGGTGCCTGTGTTGGTTGGGAGCTTTCGAAAAACACAATCGGTTGACATGTTTTTCTTTTTTTGTTTTGTTTTGTTTTGCAGGCCTATGATGGTACTTTGGACAGTAACATATTGATTGATTATATAGTGTTTAACGCCGTTTTCAACATTATTTCACTTATATCGCGGTGGCCAGTGCACCTATCCATGGTTTCCTGTAGTCTCTTTTACCAGTACTCCGCACAATTTTCTTTCCAAGCCACAGGCTGCTTTCACACATAGCCATCATGGAAACAATGGTCATGGTGGGAAAGGAATGAATCCTGTCGCAATGACTATCATCAATCCTCGGAAAGAAATTGGCCGAGCCAGGAATCGAACCCACGACCCCCTGTTCTCAAGTCTTGCACTCTACCGACTGAGCTATCGGGGCTCGGCCTGGACAGTAACAGACGAAGAAACCAAAATTTTGCCATTAAGTAATCCGTGGAGCTTTAAAGACGGTCAATTTCGCTCTATTTTCAATATGGCAAAAAAACCATTGGTGTGACACCAAACACGCTACAGGGAAGAAGGGCTTGCCATTCACACAGAGTAATTGAAAGAGCTTTGTCAGAATTTGAGATTGCGCGTCATTAAGCTTTTCCTGCTCATTCAATCGATGGCAATAACTCATTTGAAATAGATTCTGTGAAAATTACTGGATTTGCAATAGATCATGGCGCTATCTCTTCAAATCCATTGACGACAAAAACCGACATTAACACCATTACACCATACGCAATTTCTTGGACTATAAGAAATTAAAGCACATCTTGAAAGGAAGTCGCTGATTCGGCGAACGAAATAAAACATGGAGGTTATTTAATCAAAAATACGTTTAGAAACCTTTTAAGAACATTGTTTACAAAGGCTCAAAACGAGCAATTTATCCATTTATCGCAATGCTTTCAAAAGATCTTTTTCCTCTGAGGGGAAAAATGGGACTAGATTAGAATAAATGAATCACGAGTCGATGTGTTAACATATATGGGCCTTGCTCTGGCAATAAAGAGGTTTAATGCATCTCCGTAAAGCATTATACCAAGCTAGACATCAAATAATTAGGGATACTTAAGATCTGAATTGTCTAACAACCGACTGAATCCCGAAGTAGAATGGCCCTTGTACATACAGAAAATTGACCAATAGCAAAAAGTTTTGGCCCAGGTCAGCCTGCGCGGGCTGCGCAGGCTGACCTAGGTCGATACTTTTTGCAGATGCATTAAGCCCCCTTTTCACAGAGTATGGTTTAACATATATCCCTCATGGTAAAGTCATTACCATGTACATTAAGCACTCATTCTATAGGCAAAAAATGAACTAAATATGCTAATTCGGCCTATGGCTAAATGGCGAGCAAGAATCTGTTTGATTCCCTCACAAAAGATTTTCCTGAATCGTGCTCTTTAACTCTTTTGCAGACGACAACATTTTAGACTGGTCCAAAATGAAAGCAGTTGCAGACGAAAAATTAAAAGTTGTTAAAATTATGATATTTGTTCTTGAAAAGGTCGAAAATATCGCGGGAAAAGGAGAAAATGCTGGTTACCAGCATTTTCTCCTTTATCCACAATGTTTTCAAATGTTCTTTTCCCTGGAGATCGTTAAAACTCGGACTTTGTGATAAGGAGTTAGCCCTCTCCCGCGCAACAAAATGGCAGACGTCTACATTGAAACTTAAAAATAAACACAGATCAAATGATTGAAATTCGTTTCTGCAAGGATAGAAAACATCATGGGAAAAGGAGAAAATGCTGGTTACCAGCATTTTCTCCTTTTTCCAATGATGTTTTCAAATGGCTTATTTTTCAGGGGTTGTTAAAACGGAATAGCACGGTGAAAGGTCATATAGAAGGATTTACAGATAAAACTAATGGGGTTGCATTGAAAAGATGTGTCGAGAAATTCGAAACAATAATAGGGCTTTAGTTTGTTTTGTATTTAACTCGTTAACAGACGAAAAAAAAAGACTTGGCCAAATTGAAAGTATTTGCAGACGACAATTTCAATGAGGCTAAAATTGTGCAATCTTTCTCTGATAGAGTAGAAAACGTTGTGGGATAAGGAGAAAATGATTGTTACCAGCATTTTTCCCTCTTCCCAAAATGTTTTCATAAAGCTTCTTTCCCAGGGTCGTCAAAATCGGCATTGTGCGGTACAGGGTTCATTTTTGATTGATTGGTGTTTAACACCATTTTCAACATTATTATCACTGTGGACAGTGCACCTATTCGTGCTTTCCTGGTGTTTCTTTTACCAGTACTTCGCACAATGATCTTTCCAAAGCCAATGGTTGTTTTCTCACATAACTATCGTCGAAACGTCTTTGAAAAATACGAAAACACTGTGGGAAAAGGAGAAAATGCTTCAACCAGTATTCTCTCCTTTCAGTTGTATTGGAGTTTAACGCCGTTTTAACAGCCTAGGTCATATCACGGCGGTCAGTGCACCAACAAATGTGTTTCCTGGCTTTCTCACACAACTGCTGACACAACTTTCTTTCCAAATGACTGGAGCCCTACTTTCTCGGTAGATAGGTAGGTAGGTAGACAGATAGGTAGGTAGGTAGGTAGGTAGGTAGGTAGACAGATAGGTAGGTAGGTAGACAGATAGGTAGGTAGGTAGACAGGTAGGTAGGTAGGTAGACAGGTAGGTAGGTAGGTAGACAGATAGATAGATAGACAGACAGATAGATAGATAGATAGATAGATAGATAGGTAGGTAGGTAGGCAGGCAGGTAGGCAGATAGGTAGGCAGATAGGTAGGTAGGTAGGAGGTAGGTAGGTAGGTAGATAAATAGACAGATAGATTGATGGACGGTCCTGACGGACGGACGGGCAGATACCCAGACAGGCAGACAGACACAACTTGTACAAAGATACATAAACTTGAATCATCCTAAAACTGATACATCTTTTTTAACCAGACCAGAGTACTGACAGGTTGGTCAATACGGACAGAATCGACTCAAGTAAACACTTCAGTACAATTAATGACTTCCATTAGCGGCCGGTGTTAACCTTTTAGCATCTGAATACATGTGGATGAAAGAAAACTTTTCAGTCAAAATTGAAGCAGAAAATATTTCCTTTTTAAAGTTCTTTTTAAACACCACCACTACAAACAACAACAACAACAAAAAAAACCCTCATATCTGACAGTGTAAATCTAAGATCAGACTGCGCGTTCTGTGCAGTCTGATCTTGAATCTACACGGTCCATAAAAGCATATCGAGTCGAGAAGAGCAGCCTTAAAATGAATATCGGCGATGAATCCGACGGAAGTATTTTGGACGTCAAAATAGGCTTGTAGGAGAGTACAGTTCATCTAGTGCAAAACAACGTTATAACGTTCTTTACTAGCGACCGTATCGGACACTGTAGACCCAAGATCGGACTGCACATAGCGTGCAATCTGATCTTAAATCTACACTTCCGGCAAAATAGTATCGGGTCGCGCTAAGCATCCTAAATATTAACTCTTTATCATACGACATTTCTAGACTGGTCCAAATTGAAAGCATTTGCAGACGACCATTCAAAAGTACATAAAGTTATGAAATTTATCCATAGAAGAGTAGAAACAAAATCGTGGGAAAAAGGAGAAAATGCTCGTTACCAGCATTTTCTCCTTTTCCCATGATGTTTTCAAAAGCCGTCAACCCAAGGATCGTTAGAAAACAAGGCATTATATGGTAAAGAGTTAATATCGGTGATGAAAAAAAAAAACACAATGAGCTATGCTCTGGCAAAAGGGGGTTTAATGCATTTCCGTGAAGCATTGAACCAAACAAGTCATTATATAATTATAGATCCATAAAATCCATTTTTGTCAAACATCCTACTGAATCATGAGGTGAGCTGGTCCTTTGATAAACAGAAAATTGAACGATAGCAAAAAGTTTCGACCCAGGTCAGCCTGCGCAGACTGCGCAGGCTGACCAGGGTCGATACTTTTTGCAGATGCATTAATCCCCCTTTTCACAGAGCATTTTGAACGTCCAAATAAGGTTGTTAGAGAGTACAGTTCACTCAGTGTGAAACAACATTCTTAGATGGAACTTTGCACTAGCTGACAAAATATTTACTCTAAGAAGCACTCTTGACATAGGGTTATTGTGTTTGAAGAACTTATGGATTTCGGCTAGTTTACGCATGTTTTTTGCGTCTACATAAGAATCTTTCTCGGCGCAGCTGAATGTACTGGCTTTTGACCTAATTTTTGGTACTGATAACAAATGAATAAATAGAAATTCGTGATTGGTAAAAAATGTAGATATGTTTATTTTAAGGGCCTCTGTCTATTTCCGGGAAAATTTACGCCGTCTATCTTTTTTTTTGAAGATATTTGTTGTTCCTATCTGAGTGCGGCAGGTGATCCATTTATCAAACAGTACAAACGGGAATATTGCTGTTATTGATCAATTTGTTCATTTGCAGGACTGTTTTAACAAGTCTTAGTGCATCTGCAAAAAGTGTCGATCAAGGTCAGCCTGCGCAGTCCGTGCAGGCTGACCTGGGTCGAAACGTTTTGCTTTTGGTAACTTATCTGCATGTTCAAGGACCATTCTATATCATGATTTGGTCGTTTTTTAGATTTTATTGATCTTCAATTATATAACTTTCTTGGTATGATGATGTGATAACTTTCTTGGAATGATGATGTGATAACTTGCTTGGTATGATAATGTGATAACTTGCTTGGTATGATAATGTGATAACTTGCTTGGTATGATAATGTTATAACTTGCTTGGTATGATAATGTGATAACTTGCTTGGTATGACGCATCGTGGAGAGACATTAAACCCCTTTTGTCAGAACATAGCTCATATACAAAATACAGTACAGGGAGAAATTGGTTGCATCGAGGAATTTCTCCGTTCGCAGCTCTCTTTTAACATTTATCTATAAAGTACATTTAAGTTCTGTCCCAATCCATTTCTGCAGAATTAGATTTGCTAATTGATTGTATTGTTTTGTATATCAAGTATATTGCACTTCTGTAGAATGAAATATGTTTAAATTTAGATTTAAGATTTAAAATTTTAACGTTCACGTTGATCTTTGCACACGTTACGAAGTTGTCTGCTGCGATTTGCTTCAGGAGATAATGAGTGAACTGTATACCACACGACAAAATTGTAGACTTGTCCAAATTGAAAGTATCTGCAGACGACAATTCATATGTGTCCCAATTGATTGAATTTGTCTCTGATACGGTAGAAAACATTTGTGGGAATAGGAGAAAATGCTGGTTACCAGCACTTTCTCCTTTTTCCATGATGTTTTCAAAAGGTTTCCTTCTCAGGGCCGTTAAAACTCGGGATCATGTAGTACAAACGGTTAATGCAAATGGCGAAAGAACTGATATATATCCGGTTACCGCGAGAATAAAACGATCAGTGCGTGTGAATTACTTAATCATAATGTCCAGTCAGCGGACTGAAATCGAAGAATCGTTGGATGAATTATGGAGGCCATGCCCTGACCGGAACTCTTTCTTTTTTAACCCTTTACAAAGCAATCCGGATTTTGTGCGACTTTGTGAAAGAAGACTTTTGAAAACATTGTGGGAAAAGGAGAAAATGCTGGTGACTAGCATTTTCTCCTTTTCCCAAAATGTTTCTACCTTTCAAAGACAAACCTTAACATAAGTTTAAACACAACTTACTCTACATTGAGAAAAAGGTCTTGCAACCAGTACTCGCGCCAAATGTGTGGGCCAATGAACGGTCCAAAAGTTGACGTTTGCTTCCGGGTATCGAACTCGGGACCTTATGGTTACAAGGCCGACCCTCACCCTCACAACCACGGACACCGCACAACCTTACTCTTCAAGCAACATCTAATTTTTTGTATGCAAATGCTTTGGATTTGAACAGATTTACAGTACTCAGTGACATACTCGTACCAAGCCTGATAGCTTAGTCCGCGACGTGCAGGGCTCGAAAATACAGGGATTTATATATGAGTCATACTCTGTGAAAGAAGGCATAATACATCTACAGGCTGATCTGGGTCGAAACTTTTTGCTTTGGTCAATTTTCTGTATGTCAAAGGACCAGTTTACCTCATGATTCAGTCGGTTGTTTGACAAAATTGATTTCATAGATCCATAGTTATGTAACAACTTATTTGATATCATGAATCACGGAGATGCATTAGAAACCCTTTTGCCTTGCTCTGGCAAAATGGGGCTTAACGTATCTCAGTGATGCATGATACTAAGCAAATCATAACAGTATTATACATCCCTAAGATATGTTCTGTATAACAAACTGCAGAAAATTGACCAAACGCAAAAAGTTTCGGCCCAGGTCAGCCTGCGCAAACTGCGCAGGCTGACCTGGTCGATATTTTTTGCAAATGCATTAAGTTCTCTTTTCACAGAGCAGGGCTTATGTATAATATATTTCGTCCACTCTGACCTCATATATAAAATAGTAAGTCCGACGAAATCACCTGCCCAACACAGTTTCCAGCCATTTGTCAGTCTTTTTTGACATATTTCTAGACTGGAATGGAAAAAGTCGTTACGTTTACCGTGTCTGCAGTGATTTAACTGTATTCTGGTACATTATTAGTTATACGATCAGGTGACAGGGGACTTGGAAACTTGTTCACGGTTGTGGCAAATCATGTCGCCCCGCGCCGAAGGCGAGGTGGCGACATGATTCGCTACGGCCGTGAACAAGTTTCCAAGTCCCCTGCCACCTGATCGTACAACGAATTTAACGAATTTATTATACTGCAAAGTTTTACCATTCCAATGTGTATTCAGCGATATATGCCCGTTCTGTGGTCTCACGAATTGAGTACGCTGACGAAATAGAATTTTCCTTCTGAGTACCCCAATTCAATGAAAACTGACGGCACTGAGAAGTGACGTCACTGAAACCTTAGTAAGACGTGCAGTTTGGTGCATAAACTTGATAATGTCGCTGCGATAGACATTCGACGTATTTTTATTTAAACATGGATTTAAACAACTTCAAGGTAAGTAACCATGCATTTTAATAATTTGTTGGCAAAAGTAAACGACCATTAGTTGCCTCAAACGACCATCAGGTTATCCTTTTAACGTTACAATGTATGAGTTTCTACTCTTCACAACTTGCTTTCCTGACGAAGGATGGCTCGTTTTAACCCCGTATACAAACGATGATATATGTAAGTATATTCATTTATTTTAAAAAGTGATCCATTCTTTCCGCTTTAATGACAACCATCAAGGGAAAATAGTAATAATATGGTGCATATATATGTTGATCTTGTGGGCGGCTCTTATCTATCGACGCCGCCATTTTGGATGTTGTGTTGAAAGTGTGGTTATGTATACAGGGCTCCCGAAAGGGAAACTACTTTTACGTGGATTTTGCCACTGTACAAGAATATATGTTCGGGGCATATTATCCAATCAGATCGCGAGAAATTTCTTTACGGCATAATAAAGAACGGAAGAAACTAATTAAACTGCTACATAAGTGAAATGAAAATTTCAAGCCGATAGTAAGAAGCCAAATTTGCTAATTCTAAATTTTTTTTTTTAAATATCTCCCTATCGGATAGTGTAGATCGGAGTGTGCAGTCTGATGTTGACCCATGTTCTCTGCAAAATATCTGTGAGTCGTGCTGAGCAGCCTAAAGGTTAAACGAGTGATAAAGGTCAAAACTTTTTCAGTCAGACAAATTTTTCTCATCTCACCATAAAATGGAAATTTTAACACCACAGTGAACATATCGAATTATTCTGATTGGTCAATACTATGCCTGACAACTCGTGGTGGTATCACAAGCCCATCGCAAAGGTTTATTGACCAATCAAATTTGTTCAATATACATGTATTCACCGATCTTGTATACACTGTTTGATATCTTGCAAGATATTCTAGAAGAGAAAAGTTCGCTTTTGTGATCGAATATTTGCATTATCGATTGACTAATTAATAGTTATTGATTGTATGGTGTTTAACGCCGTTTTCAACATTATTTCAGTGATGTCCCGGCGGCCAGTGGACCTATCCATGCTTCCCTGGAGCTTCTTTTACCAGTACTCTGCACAATATTATTTCAAAGCCGCTGCTTGCTTTCCCATATAACCATTGTCGAAACAATGGTTACCGGTGAGAGAGAGGAATGAATTCTGTTGCAATGACTATCATCAATCCTCGGAGAGAAACTGGCCGAGCCAGGGATCGAACCAGCAACCCCCTGTTCTCAAGTCTTGTGTGCTACCGACTGAGCTACGGGGGCTCGGCATTTCCAGTCTAACTACCGATAACTGATAAACACTGGAAAAAACAAAACAGATACTATCAGTTTAACATATCATTGCTTGCTGACATTTTTTTCCGTTATGCAGCGACTTATTCCTGAAATCACTGTGAAAAAATAGACATTGCTCTAACAAGTCGATGTTTTTCTGTTTCATTCTGTTTCATATGTTACAAAGTACAAAGACGATAAGATGATATCAAAATGTTCTGCTGAACATTTCTTTTTGTGCGTGTGTATGTGTGTGTGTGTGTGTGGGTGGGGGTGGGGATGGGTGTTAGGGTTTAGAGGAAAACGTTAACAGTACAATCAAAGATCAGAGATCAACAATCAACACCCGGTGAATAGGTAAATAAGCCCATCAGTTCACAAGTACACAAGAAGTTATCCACCGGACACTGTCCCTAACTTCTAAATATATTAACCATGATCAGGCAAAAGGGGGCTTAATACATTTCCATGATGCATGATACCAAGCAAGTCATCATATGATTATGAATCCATAAAGTCTATATTTTGTCTGAGAACTAACTGAATCATAACATAAACTGAGCATTGGACCTGCAGAAAATTGACTAATAGAAAAAAAAAAAGTTTCGACCCAGGTTAGCTTGCGGAAACTGCGCAGGCTGACCTGGGTCGATACTTTTTGCAGATGCATGAAGCCCCCTTTTCACAGAGCATGACTCATGTTGAAGAATTATTCAACCCTTAACCTGCTAAATAATTGAAAAGAAACCTTCAAGCCAACAGTAAAACCCCAATATTATTATTTTTTTTTTACAGTATGATATTTGAGTACAATATGGAGACTACAGACTCTACGACATTTCAATTAAGGCTGCCGACTTTACAGCATTTTAGCACTAAACAGAGGCTGCAACCTGTACTGCATTTCAGTACCAAATGTAGGCTGCAGACTATATGACACTCCGGTATCAGTTGGAGGCTTCAGATTTTCTGACATTTAAGTACTAAATTAAAGATGAAGACTGTACGATATTTCAGGAGTAAATGGACGCTGCACAGACTGTACGACATTTAAGAACTAAATTAACGCTGTCGATTAGGACATTTCAGTACTAAATGTAAGTTGCAGATTGTAGGGCATTTCAGTACTAAATGGAGGCTGCAGACTGTACGACACTTCAGTACTAAATGGAGGCAGTCGGTTGTACGGCATTTCAGAACTAAATTGAGGCTGTGGACTGTGCGATATTTCAGTACTAAATGGATGCTGCAGACTGTATGACATTTCAGTACAAATGAAGGCTGTCGGTTGTACAGCATTTCAGTACTAAATTGAGGCTGTAGACTGTACGACATTTCAGTACTAAGTTGAGGTTGAAGACTGTACGACATTCCAGAACTGATTCGAAACTGAAGACTTTACAACGTTAGTACAAAATGCAGGGATACATACTGTCCAAATTTCATTGCTAAACTCTCCAACATTTAAGTATTGTATGCAGCCTTCAGACTGTTCTCCATTTAATTACAGGGAAAGATATGTCGGAGAGTGCTTGCAGTTCAAGGTCAAATTGGATTTGAGGTTCAAGGTCAAAAATGAAGAAACAATCATCTCTAAACGTTTAACTTCTTCACATTGTTGACATTACCTTAGCCTTGAGGCAAATCACCGAGACTTTTGAGACAAGTGGCTTGCTTAACAGTGTGATTAATTTAGGGAATGAAGAGAATTTTCTTTTTTTCATGGAGGTATGAAAAAAAAACCTAATCACACGTAGTGTGATTAGGTTTTTTTTTTTTCATACCTCCATGAAAAAAAAAAAAAAAAAATTCTCTTCATTCCTTATAATTTAATATTACAGACAACATATACCCACGGAAATAATTCAAACTGCATTCATTTTCTTTATTTTTAAATCTAACGTTGGAGTTTCTAAAGCCCCTTCCACACATATTTGTATGGGGCAAGAATACAACAGGGAAGCAGTTTTCAGATCCCCAATACTGAAAAATAACCAACAGAACAAAAGTAAATGAACACAGCAGTGTGTAGGACCCACAAAGGTAACCTTCAGCGAAAGTAAGTTCAGGCACAACGCGATTTTTTTTTCATGCAGCTATGAAAATTTTTTTTCAGCCAATCAGAACTCGCCAATGTTCATGAAAACAACTGATGTTAAATTATCACAAAATGTCATTATAAGAAAAATGTAGGCCGTGAGTTCGACGGTTGAAAATGCAATCCACTAAAACTCAGAAAGATTTTTTATATTAGCTTGACTAAGCACGCAATATCAGACTGCACGTAATTTGAATTCTGATCTTGATCTATGTTGTCCCAAAATACCCATATTTTCGCCTAGCTTTGAAAGACATAGTCGTTTGAGACTCTTGAAAAAGAAAGTAATGTAAAAAAAAAAGTCATTATGAAATAACATCGTCATCCTCCGTTTTGATTGTAAAATATCAAGTGATTTCAATGTAAAACAATCGCCATAAAAAATCTTGATTTTTGCAGCTTCGACGATATCTAATCAAAGTACTGAAAGTACTTTAAGAAGGTGATGGTAGAAATTTGCTAGAAATAGGTTTTGACAGTGGATCGTTTCAGTGAAAAATGCATTTGTCTCAAGGTCGACAACATCTTGGGTCACCTAAAGGTCTAGGTTCGATCTCCACGGCTGGCTACCTAAAATTACCAACAGTCTTTCGGATGAGACGTAAAACCGAGGTCCCGTGTGACGATACTATAAACTGAGCATTGTATAAGATCCCGGCGTAACTAAGGATGGGTTTCGTCCTGTATCCTGCACTATCCCCTGTAACAAAACTAACAGGTCTTCTAGGGGTGTCGCCCATATGGACAACCGGTGGCGAAATGAATAAAAGAAAATCAATAAATCAGGATCGGATTCACCAACAGTTCTTAAGAATATTCTAAGTCTTATGCTGAAGAATTTTCTTAATTTGAAAGTAACACACCTTCTGATTGGTTTAACTATCCAGTCTAGCAAATCAGAAGTTACGTTACTTTCAAATTTAGAAAATTCTTGAGAATGAGATTAAGAATACTCTTAAAAATGGTTGGTGAGTATAGACCCAGATTTTGTCTCAAGAAGAAACAAACAACAACCAAACTTACCTGATTTAACCAGCAGTTTGTCGTGAGAATCTGATTCTTCTCATCCTGCAACAAGTAAATACAATTAACACTTTACTACATGAAAAAATTTTCGATTTGTTCAAACCAAAAGCACTTGCAGGCACCAAATTAAATGTGGCTAGAATTGTGAGTGTTCTTTGATAGGGTGAAAAAAAAAAGCCATTGTGGGAAAAGGAGAAAATGCTGCTTAGCAGCATTTTCTCCTTTTACCACAATGTTTTCAATGGTCTTTTTTTTTTTTTCAAAGTCGATAAAAGTCGGCATTGTGTGGTTAAAAGTCTCTGACCCAAACTTAACTCTCACGGCCATGGACGTTTATTGACGATAGTGTAAAGTCAGATCAGTCTGCTCACACATGTAGTCTGATCTTGCTCTACACTCTCTGCCACTTTCTCATTTTCGGTCATTTAGATACCATTCAGTGCTAATAAACGCAACGCAAAATGTATTTTGTAATAGTCTACAATTTACTACCGGCATTACAGACCGAGCCCCGGTAGCTCAGTCGGTAGCGTACTGGACTTGAGAACCGCAGGTCGCTGGCTCGATCCCCGCCTCGAGCAACTTCTTCCCGAGAATTTATGATAGTCATCGCGACAGGATTCATTCCTCTCCCACCGCTGACCATTGTTTTTGACGATGGTTACGTGGGAAAACAGCCAGTGGCTTGGAAAGAATATTGTGCAGAGACTGAAATAATGTTGAAAACGGCGTTTAACACCAACCAACCAGCCAGCCAGCCAGCCAGCCAACCAACCAACCAACCAAAAAAACAAACAAAGAAACGAATCCGCAACTACAAGGGTTAACTGCCGGTTATTTACAGGAACTCCTATCTGATCATTATTGTTGATGATACTAGTTGTTATCAGACAAAATCAAATAGAAATGTCTCTATGATACAGATCTCACAAGCAAGAGAAAGTCCGTTAGAACCCTTATCAAATAATATTGGCTTGCAACACGCGAAAAGGGGCATTGAGACATTTGCGTAAAGTGTCGTCTCGGATCAGTCCGCGCAGGCTAATCCGAGACGGCACTTTACGACTACATCAGATTTTGTGCTACAGTAGACTTGCACAAAACAGAAAATTACATAAAAACGGACAGTTACGTTTCGGATTAGTCTGCGCAGGGTGATCCGAGACGACACTTTAAGCAAATGTCCGAATGCCCCTTTTCGCGTGTTGCAGGCCATATCATAGTTTTAAACCAAATCATAGTTACATTATTACTAATTGAGTATAAAACAATGGTCTAAAAATCGATATATAATTATGAGCTATGCTCTGTGAAAATAGGGCTTAATGCATGGGGGGGGGGGGGAAGTATCTACCTAAGTCAGTCTTGCAGGCTGACCTGGGTCGAAACGTTTTGCTATTGGTCGATTTTCCGCATGCCAAAGGACTAGTCTACTTAATAATTCAATCGATTATAAGAAAAAATCGATATCATGGATTCGTAATTATATGATCACTTGCCTAGTATGGTGCATCAAGGATATGCGTTAAATCCCCTTTTTGTCAGAGCGTCAATCATATACATATCGAAGAGTGAATGAAAAAAAACTATTTTATCTGTGTTTTGGAAAATTTTAGAAGAGAGGGAAAAAAAAAAACTTTCACAATTCTGTAAAAAAGCACTGATAGATCATTCACACAATTCAACGAAACATATTTAAACAAAATAATCTTACAATGCTTTTCACAGAAATGAGGTTTTTTCCCTCATCTGTAAAATTTTTCAAGACGCAGATGAAATGGTTTCGCATTTACAGCTCGATATGCTATGATAAGAGATTGCTATACAGTGATACTTACAACGTCAATAATCTGTGACAAAGAGAATCCAAACGTAACGTTGAGGGGGTGACTGGCATTCAGTGAAGGACGTATTCGTTTGTCGTAACTCCGTAATAAATCTCGAACCAGTCTGTACTCGTTTACATCCGCCAATGACGTCATAACTACAAAAGAAAGAGAACACATTCATGAACTTTCCTACAAAAATGATTAATTTTAGTTGCTGTTTCAGAATAACATGTCATAAAAAATTCATGAACATTGATGATCAAAGATTCATTTTTGAGCCGTGCTCGTTGGGGAGCCAATGTCCGCGACGCATTGGTGGCACCATCGATCCCCAGAGTTTCTCTCGCTATGGCTTTGTTGGAAGAAAAACACTTACACAACTGTAATAGAAGTAATTCAACATGAGCGACTGGAAGCGACCGTTTGCAAGCCTGGGATCTAGTCTGATCATCTTTTGGTTATATACCGAGGTTGTCCCAAAACTCTGCGACAATTTCATTTAAAAAAGAAAATGACACGCTACACATGCAATTTTCAGATAAGTTTTAAATGCATAAAATCTGGCAAAAAGGGGCCTATTGTATCTTCCGTGATGCATGATACCAAGAAAGTCATCACAGTATTATGGATCCATAAAATCCACTTTGTATGACAACCTACTGAATCCTGATGTACACAGGTCCTTGGACCTGCAGAATATTGACCAATAGCAAAAAGTATCGACCAATGTCAGCCTGCGCAGTCCGCGCAGGCTGACATGGGTCAATACTTTTTAAAGATTCATTAAGCCCCCTTTTCACACAGCATGGGTCAATGTATTCTGACGTTACTTTGTCGTTCTACAGCGCCGTTCAAATACAATGGACAGAACAGGTAGCGATGTATTGTACAGAGTATGCCTTCAATTGTGTTTATAATATCTAGTTGTTCATTTTCCGGGAAAAATCGTCCCCGTTTTATGATTTTTTTCGCAAATAACGAGCTCCATGCCCGCCATCGACCCGAGAAAAAAAGTTCAATAATTGCACACCATTGACATCTTCTGTTGACAATCTGTTATTACAGACGTCGGTGCTTTTTCTGTTGTTTCCATGTAAAGATTTCTTATTTACTCCTGCAAAAAATGCGATGATGTTGCTCTGTTGTGTACAACTGATACTTTCAAAATTACTATATCCCTTACTCTGTTAAATAAGTGAGCCGTGCTCTGTAAAAAAGGGCGAAGGTGGGTGTGTTCTTTGTGGATCTGTAAAAAGTATCGACTAGTGTAGTGTCCGTGATCGTGAGGTAGAGCACCGGTCTCATAACCAAAATGTCCCGAGTTCGATACACGGTAGCGGGTGTCAACTTTGGGATTTTTCTTTGGCCCACACATTCGGCGCGAGTACTGGTGCAGTTCGCAGGAAGCAGAATCGAGAGGTATTAGTGTAAGTTGTGAGTACTTGTTTCTCAATCGATGTAAAATAAATATGTTTAAACTAAGTATCGACTATGGTGGTCATCCTATGCATTCCATGCAGGCTGACCTAGGTCGAAACTTTTTGCTATTCGTAAATTTTCTGCGTGTCAAAGGATCGGTATTCCTCATGATTCGGTCGATTGTTATACGAAATTGATTTTACAAATCCACAATTATATAATAGATCACAGAGATGCATTAAACTCCCCCTTGCAAGAGCGCGGCTCAACTGTTCTAAAATATTTAATTCGATTGTGAAAGAAGCTAAAAAATTGAGATTTAAAACTTCGTTTTGTCGTAAAATTCTCATTTATCCGGACATAAACGTGTATAAGATAAGAACACTATTTCATGCTTTTTGACAGTTTACCGAGAAATAATGATGGAATATTGCTTCATATTTCATGGTTACGACCACTGAAATATACCGATTTTATTTTCTAACTCTTTAATTGAAGGTGGAAACAGTAGTTCCCGCTCGCTAGTTACCTAGGTAAACAGAGCGTGCCATTCAACCAGATGGAAATATGACGTAATTTACCATACATTTCTCGCGCTTTTCGTAAAATTGTAATGCCTTGTTATGTGTAGGGGGTACGCCACGGTAAATTATCAAAAACAACTGTACTGGATTTTGATGTAAGTCCCCTCCCCCCCCCCCCCCCACAAAAAAAAAAACAAAGTAGTTAGAAACACGAAATACATAGAATATTTGTTTTTTTTCGGCGAAAGATCGAAATTTATTTCATCTCGTGTACATTTTCGGTAATAATTACACTCGTGGCTGCGCCACTTGTGAAAATATTACCGATGATGTTCATTCGATGAAAAAAAAAAAAGATCTTACACCGAAAAAAAAAACCAAATATCCTCTATTTCGTTATAACTGTATAACACTAAAAGCAAGGGTAGTAATGTGCTAAAAAAGAGATTAGAATTAATAGAAGGGCTGGTCTCCAATAGGATCAAGGCACTTCTCGTGTAGAGGGCTTTTCCTTGCATTAACCCTTTACCCTATAATCCCGAGTTTTTACGACCCTGAAAGTGAAAATCTTTTGAAAACATTGAGGGAAAAGGAGAAAATGCTGATAACCAGCATTTTCTGCTTTTCCCACAATGTTTTCTGTCAAAGACAGAAATCATCATTTGAGCTACATTTAATTTGTCGTCTGCAAATGCTTTCAATTTGGTAAAGCCCAAAATTTTGTCATTTTGTAAAGAGCTAAAAGACTACGTGGTGACCAGTACAATTGTGTTTTTTTTATGCTTCAAGAAAATGAAGGTATTTCGAGCGAACAACAACAATAGATATAAAGAACTTCGTGTTTGAAGTCTGGCGACAGTATTAAGTTAACTCCTTAGCAGACGACAAAATTCTAGACTTGTCAAAATTTGAAACACTTGCAGACGACATATTTAATATTATTCAAAACATGAAATTGTTTAAAAAAGGACAAAAATATTGTAGGTAAAGGACAAAAAAGAAGAAGAAAAAAAAAAAAAATGCTGGTAAAAAGCATTTTCCTCCTTTTAGCACAATGTTTTCAAAAACCTTTTCTCTCCAGGGTCGTTAAAAGAAAGGATTGTTAGGTAAAGGGTTAAATTAAATCTTTTGATCTTATTCTATTTGACAAACAGAGTCGGAAAACATAAGCATTGTCATTGTCAAATTTTACAAAAAAAAAAACCGAACAACGCTCATAAGTACAAAATTACAGAGCGCGACTGGTTGACTGACTGATTGATTGATTGATTGGTTAAAAGTTAAAAAGTTGCTCTGTGAGACTTATCAAATTGATTCCGTAAAACTTTGAAATTATAATGCGAACACGATAATTGTGGTATTTGTTTTCCAATACTGGCTCATTGAAAACATAAACACAGGTCGTAAATTGTGAATGTAGAACTTTGTTATTTTATATTGCCACAGTGTATCTGTAATCCATACTGTTCGCTACAGCATCTAAAATCGTTTATAATGTTTTAAGTATAAGTGTCTGGAAGTAAACGCTCTTTTCGATAATAGACTCAATCATGGCTAGACTATAATGCAACGTGGGAAGAAAATAGAGAAAATTCACCGTCATACAAAACACTTATTTATCACATTAGTACACCTGTTTTCTTTGTAATACAGCTATCACGAATCTCCTTATCTTACTTAAAGATTCATCTATACTCATTTTCAGGCAGTTTTCAGCCAGTTTTTAACACATTTCATCCTTATTCTATGAAATCATAATCATTCTTGTATCGTCATGTCAAATATTGCCCTTGATGGCTGCAAGATTGCACAGATCAAGACGGATAGAAAACGCATTTTATGTTTTGGAGGCATTCAAAGCAATCGTTTTGTCGTTTCCGGTTTTAAATGAGGACAAATCTATTTTGATTTTTCCATCCCTTTGATCATATATATTGGTATGTTATCTATGTTTACACAGCTGAGCCTTTCTGCACACTTTCAAGTTTTAACAGCGTTTTTTTCCCTGTAGCTGTAATGATGTATCTTTAAACTCGTCTACAAAAAGATGGTATTATTCCTCAACCTGCTAAAAAAATCCGACGAAACTTTCAAGTCGATAGTAAAATTCAAATGTTGCTATTTCAAAGTTATTTGTTTAGGGAAAAACACCACCTTATCGGACGGTGTAGATCCAAGACCAGACTGCACGTGTTGTGCAGTCTGATTTTGGATCTACACTGTCCGCAAAAGATCTTTGAGTCGCACTTAGCAGCCGAAGGGTTAAGCTCGCAAAAGGCTTGCTAACATTTTTTCTGGACTCTTTCAATTAACTTTTAATCTCTAATGCCATCTCGTGTCACATTCTATATTTCCCTGCTGTAGATATGTATTTCGAGTTTGCCAGCATGGCTTTCTAAAAGACTGCAGGACGAAAAGAAAATTGCTCGCAACGATGTTTTTCTTTTTTTTTTATATCAATAAATACAGTGAATCATGAATTCATATTTAATTGGTGACCTTAAGGATAGGGCAACCTAATGGGATGCGTGTAACATCGCCTTACATCGCCCCAAAAATCGTACGGATTCGGTTTAGATTCGGGTAACCCGTAATCGATCGGCCGATAGACGCCTGTTCCCCGCATCGATTACGGATTACCCGAGACATAGCCGAATCCGTACGATTTTTGGCGATGAAAGGCGATGTTACACGAATCCCATTAAGGTGCCCTATCCTTCAGTTACGAAAATGTTTTGCAAGAAGCGTTTACAAAGGAATCCCGGTTACAAAGGAAAAGCGGTTGGCTCTTTGGGACAACTTTGTAAACACCAAATGCATTTCAATGTTGCTTCACCCTTTACTAAACAGTCTCAGCTGCGAAGAAGAAGGCTTTTGAAAACAATATGGAAAAAGGAGAAAAGGCTGATAACCTGCATTTTCTTCTTTTCTCATATTATTTTTTATTCTTTCAAAAAAAAAAAACATTATTTTAACCACATATAATTTGTCGTCAGCAAATGCTTTCAATTTTGATGGCTGTAAAAAATCATCATCCAATAAAAAGTGAAAGGGATGGTAACCAGCATTTTCTCCTTTTCCCACATTGTTTTTTATCCTTTCAGAAACAAACTCCGTCATTTCTTTTATTATTTATTTATCGTCTGCAAATGCTTTCAATTTGGATGGATGTAAGAATTCATCATCTGATATTTAGGAATAAAAGGGCTAATGGCAAGGGATTAGCCGGGCTATTTTCTGAAGGTCTAAATGAAACAAGCCGGCGTCAATATCTCGGATGTCACCGCCGTCTGCGGGAGTCTCGATAAAATATCACATTTAGCCGAAAGAGGATTTAATTCGACTGACACTAATCTATTTCACTCCATCTTTACGTCTAAAAGCTTGGACAAACCGGATAAATCAGGTTTTCATGACTTGAATATTTCATTGCCCAGGAAAGATGGGTACTCGCTTATATATATCGGCTATTTATTTCATGCTTTTCGGTTGTTTATCGAGAAATAATGGGAGAATATGGTTTGATATTTCATGGTTACAACCACCGAAAAATACCGATTTCATTATTTTCTGACTCTTGAATTTGAAGGCGGAAACAGTAGTTCCCGGGCACTAGTTACCTAGGTAAACAGTGCGTGCCATCCAAGCCAGATGAGAATATGACGAAATTTATGCACATTTACCCCCCCCCCCCCCATTTTTCGCTCTTTACGTAATATTGCAATGCGTTGTTGTGGGGAGGGGGTACACCACTGAAAATTACCGAAAACAACTGTACTGGATTTTAATGTAAATTCCCCCCCCCCCTCCAAAAAAAAGGGGGGGGGGAGGGGTTAGAAGCATGAAATAAATAGAATTTTTGTTTATTTCGAAATTTTCCCCGTTTCTCACAACGTTTTCTACCTTATCAGAGAACCTCAGCTCATTTGTACCAATCTCAAAATTATCGTCTGCAAATGCTTTCAATTTAATGGTGCTTGATATTTACCGTTTTGGAAAGAGATAATGTTCCACTTTTCTTTTATCCCGTAGGCAAGTGTTTGGTACAGTCAAGTTAAAAGTTAAATGATATGAGATATATTTCATGGCTTTCCTGAAAGTACTAAATATACACCATGCTCTGGCAAAAGGTGGTTTAATGGATCTTCATGATGCTTTATACCAAGCAAGTCATCATATATATGAGCCGTGCTCTGTGAAAAGGGGGCTTAATGCATCTGCGAAAAGTATCGACCCAGGTCAGCCTGCGCAATCCGCGCAGGCTGACCTGGATTGAAACTTTTCGCTATTGGTCAATTTTCTGTATGCCTAAGGACCAGTCTATCTCATGATTAAGTTAGTTGTTAAAAAGAAGTGGATCTTATGGATCCCTAGGTATGTGATGGCTTGTTCAGTACCATGGATCACGGAGATGCATTAAGCCCCCTTTTGTCAGAGCATGTAATCATGGATCCATAAAAAAACCCCTCTTTATCAAATAACCTACTGAATCATGAGGTACACTTGTCCTTTGATAAGCAGAAAAATGACCAGTAGCAAAAAGTTTCGGACCAGGTCAGCTTGTGCTGATTGCACAGGTTGACCTGTTGCGATACATTTTGCAGATGCATTAAGGCCCCTTTTCACAGAGCATAGCCTAATTATTTATATGTACGTCACTCTTGCCGTCATGCTCGCCGAGGATCTAGTAATATCCCATGTTTATTTTTGATGGTTTTTTTTTAATTAAATACGTACAACTGTGTTTGTACTTGTCTTGAAATGATTTTTTCTGTTATATTCTGTTCTATTCTATTAACCAAATTTTGTTTATCAAAAAAATCGGTCGTGGCCAGAGACGCGAAGACGTTAATTAGTGATGTAACGTGGAAAAAGACAAATAAACAGAAGCATTTATAGGCTTTCTTATGTCCCGCAGAGAAAAACCATCGGCTAGAGCCTATTTTTTTCACTTAATATGGCAGCATATAAATTTTGCTTTGACCCTCATCACACAATACCGTGATTTAACGATCCTGAGGATGAAAACCTTTCTAAAACATTGTTGGAAAAGGAGAAAATGCTGGTAACCAGCATTTTCTCCTTTTCCCGCGATGTTTTCTATCCCCAAGAGGAAAGAAAAAAAATAAAAAGAAAAATCAGGTTTAGAGTAACTTTTGATTTTTCATCTGCAACAGTTACTGTTTTCGATTTCGGCAAGTCAATTTTCTTTTTCGTTTGATAAAGGATTAAAACATAATGGGTATCGAAAAGTAAGGAGCAAGATCAGACTTCAGGTAAGTACAGGTTGATCCCGGTCTTCAATCGTCCTCGCAAAGGACAACTTGGACCGCGATTTTGTAGGATAACAGCAGTTTCCTGGAACAGGTTAAATCTTATTTTTACAGAGTGAATAGTGCGATGTACATCAAAGCACGCTCAAGGGTGAATACGTATATATTTGAGCCATGCTCTGGCAAAAGGGGGTTTAATGCATCTCCGTGATGCATTCTACCAACACATAATTATGGATCCATAAAATCTGTTATGTCTAACAACCGACTGAATCTGGATGTAGAATGGTCCCTTGCCATGCGAGAAATTTACCATAACAAAAAGGTTTCGACCCAGGTCAGCCTGCGCGGACTGCGCAGGCTGACCTGAATCGATACCTTTTGCAAATGCATTTAAGCCCCTTTTCACAGATCATACCTCATTTGTCTGTATAATCAAAAAGCCAGTAGCGTCTCTGTGTCACTGCGCCAAGTCTAACGACTATTCCAAGGTTTCATATAATAATTAGATTTAGAAAACCAAAACGACGTGGGAGTCTATGAATCTTTCTGATGAATAAGGTCGTCGCACACCATAAACTGTAACCTCATAATACACTGAGTAAAAGTTATAAACCGCCACCGCTCATTTTGAAGAATCACAGTTAAACCGAAGAGCAAAAACAACAAAATTATGGTGTCCGTGGTTTTGAGGTACAGCGTCGGCCTCGTAACCATAAGGTCCCGAGTTCGATACTTGGGAGCGGATGTCAACTTTGGGATTGTTCACTGGCCACACAATCGGCGCGAGTACTGGTGTAGTTCCCAGGAAGCAGAATCGAGAGAGATTAGTGTAAATTGTAAGGACTTGTTTCTCAAATGATGTAAAATAAATATGTAAATATGTTTAGACTAAAATCAACAAATTCTTATGAGATACCTTTATTTATTATGCACATACTGTCTTTCTTGTTCATTGCAACGTCGTGCAAATTCTAAGTTTTAAATCATGGTAGAGCAAGCAAATTTTATCATTCATGCAGCCGAGCCCTAGTAGCTCAGTCGGTAGCGTACAGGATTTAAGAAAAATGGGTCGCTTGTTCGATCCCTGGCTCGGCCAATTTCTTTTCGAGGATTGATGATAGTCATTGCGACAGGATTCATTCCTCTCTCATAGCTGAGCATTGTTTCGAAGGTGATTATGTGGAAAAGCAGCCAGTGTCTCGGAAAGAATGTTTTGCGGAATACTGGTAAAAAGAAACTCCAGGAAAGCATGGATAGGTGCACTGGTCGCCGCAATATAACTGGAATAATGTTGAAAACGGCGTTAAACACCATACAATCAATCCATTAACATTATTTCTGCATCTTAATTCTATTTCTTTTTTCAATTATTTGGTTAATTTACTTCTTAGGTACGTATCTTTAGCTCGGCCGTTTTCGAAGAAAACCTGGAGGTATCCGCATAGCCCTGTCGTCATCTGTGATGTCGGCGTCCACAGAGACATTTTGTAATACATGTATCTCTATTAATACACGGATAATATTTACTTCAAACTTGGACAAGTTGTAAACTATTAAAGGGGTTCCCATACAAGAAGGCTAAGTAACCATCAAGCTATTTTTGACACAATTATGCCCCTTTTTCGACTTGGAATTTTCCATGAAAATCAAGCAAGTGCGGTCGAGCGTCGGCACCACCATACGATGCACTCGTCACAACTCGGCCGATTCCACACCTACATCTAACCTCATCCGTGACTCAAGTTTTCGTTTTTATGAGGAGCCTTACAATTTTAAGAACGGTTAAACGGCGTATTTCCGGCGAAGAAATGTACCCGTGTAGGTGTATATCAAGCTACGTGATACAGCCGAGGGACTTGATCACCGGATTACCCGAGGTATGCCGAATGCATACAATGCTCATGTTTTCTGTTGGTACTATCTTGGTGTCTCTCAGAACAATGTGCCGATAGGGAAGAAGTTGCAAAATTAAATTTGACAACTTAAATGTCAAATTACTTAATGAGGCCATTTCTTATATAACAAGAGGATGCAAAAGGATGCCATTTTCTCTTAAATAATAACAAATTATCTTTTAGTATCTTTAGCCATAAAACGTAATTATATCCCTTTTAAATTGGCACATTAACAATTGAAATTTACAAACAAATGATAAAATGGCATTTTTTTCTTTTTTAATGGTAACAGATATTCTTTGATACCCTCTACCATTTCTGTGAAAGAGATTACTGGCATATATTTTCTACTGATGTAACAGAAGTCAGCAAAAAACATACAAGCCGTGTTCTGTGAAAAGGGGCCTTAATGCATCTGGAAAAATTATCGACCCATGTCAGCCTGCGCAGTTCGCGCAGGCTGACATGGGCCGAAACCTTTTGTGATCAGTCAGTTTTCTGCATGTCAAAGGACCAGTCTACCTCATTATTCAGTCCGTTGTTAGACAGAATGGATTTTATGGATCCATGATTATAAGATGACTTGCTTGGTATAATGCATCACGGAGAATGCATTAAACCCCGCCCCCCCTTTTGCCAGTGCGCGGCTTACATAAAATATAATTGTGGTTTTCAATCAACTTAGACACACGTTACCAAAGTTTCAGATATCTGTCAGTCATTGTTTTTTTTTCAATGGTGGTGTTAAATCATTTTTTTATTTTTTCCCCTTTAATCTACATGCCATTGTTCCAGTCAAAGAATAAATGTATTTTCCATTTCGATTATATATACTGGGTTCCCATTGAGCATCTAATTATTGTTACCGGTTTTCTTCCGAACATTTTGGGTCGGTATTTATACCGACCATTCTAAAGAATATTCGTGGTTTACTTAGAGGTTTAGAAAATAACACAACTAGCCAATCAAAAGTTGTGTTACTTTCATAATAGAAAAATAGGATAAGACATGTATGTTGAAATTTAATTTCAGCTCACAAATGGGCAATTATCCTGATTGTCTCGGTTTGAAAAAAAAAAATCTAATTCTTATAAAATTGCTGATACCGAATATAATGCGGTGATAAAAAGCTCTTGTTAACCCTTAATCTGCCAAAAAAAGTTAAATGAAATTTTTTGGCTGATAGTAAATATTAAATATTGCTGTTTCAAATTTACTTTTAGGAGAACATATCTCGATATCAGACAGTGTAGATCCAAGTTCAGACTGCACGTTCTGTTCTGCCTGATTTTGATCTACACCGTCCACAAAATGCAGTCTAATCTTCATTTACATTGTCTTAAAAAATGACAAAATTCTGCTTGGCTCTTTAAGATGTTAAAACCTATTTTACTAGTTGGCAAAGGACAAGAAAGGAGAGAGAGAGAGAGAGAGAGAGAGAGAGAGAGAGGAGAAGAAAATGTGAAAAAAGAATTGGGTTCATCTTTACTACAAGTACATTCCCGGCTACGCACCTGCAAGGCATACTCTTTATTTCCCGATTCGTACTAAAGAGCAATCGTCTTCTGAGATCGCATTCAATCCGATCTTATGTATAGATTTCCTTGTTGATGAGTTTGAAATGAGACCCGTGAGAGTTCATATCATTTGTCACTTTTACTGCTTCGGAAACAGCACTGAGAAACTTTACTTCTCGCTCAAATCATACTTTATTTCCAGGAGCTATTTGTCAGCGCATTATATTCGGTATCAGCAATTTTATTAATGCTGGATATCTTTTTCCTTCAAACCGAGACAACCATTTTAGATTTCAACACATCTGTCGCGTCAGCATTTTTGCTGTAAAGACTTTTCACCGCTAAGAAAGGTTTAAGTTTAAACATATTTATTTTACATCGATTGAGAAACAAGTTCTTGCAACTTAAACTAATCTCTCCCGATTCTGCTTCCTGGAAACTTCACCAGTACTCACGCCAAATATGTGGGCCAGTGAACGGTCCCGAAGTTGACACCCGCTCCCGCGTATCGAACTCAGGACCTTATGGTTATAAGACCGACGCTCTACCCCACAACCACGGACACCACAATAAATATAGAAAGGTGAATATCGCACCAAATATAGCACGCAGGTTTACCTCTCAAAGACTGAAGCAATTTTTGGGTCAAAAGTTACCCTGAACTAGCTTTTTTTAACAGCAATTTCCTCAATCTATAAAATGCTCTTAAGATTTGTACTTGAGCAAAAAGAAAAGAACTCTTGAAACAATTAAAAGTAAGAGTTGCATGGATATGATTCAAGTTTATCTAGGATTTCTCCGTACAAATCCGCTCTGATCATTTCCAAATAGCTCCCAAATGGATGCGGTGCAACTGAGCACCTATCCAACACGCTAATAAGCCGTCCCAGGAGTTAATATGTAGATCTAGTTGCTGTTTCTTCCGTTTTCATAGACACGTGGGAATAAAAACAGTTTATTATCAAGGAGATCATAAAATCTTTTTTTTTCTATACCAATGGAGGATAATAGATAATAGTGCATGGTGATTTATAAATTTTGATACACTTTTAAGCTGTTTTTAACTTCAACATTTTTTAAGAGCCATGGGGGTGAGAGAGAAAGAGATGTATGATCAGGGGGCTTCCAACGTTATTTCACACATTTACTTTATTTCTAATCGTACAGCTAATAAGAAGTATTCTTGGCCTACATATTAATATTACATATTCATTATGGCAATGTTCGAAAGTGAAGGTTTCTGTATCACCCTGTGCTAATGCTTTTGTTGCTATTTGTTACCTATACTGTATGTTGTCCGAGCATAATTGCACAGTTGATAGTTCAGTAATTCAATATTTTTATTCTTTGACTTTCACCACAACGTTCCTCAATTACATGTACATAAATCTGTTAAACTGACAGACAAGAAAAAAACAAGGGGGGAGAAATGAAATACAAACTCCGACAAACAAATAGATAAACAAATTGAAATAGATAGACAGATAGATAGGTAGATAGATAGATAGATAGATAGATAGGTAGATAGATAACAAAGTAAGTAAAAAAGACCATGTGTTCTGATAGATATACATCCGTAAGCTGCCATGAATTTTTTGCTATGCAGACACCTTGAAAACTTTCAAATTTTGGTTCCACGTATCGATCAATGAAATACTAGTTTGGCGTCACACTTTTTGATACAAAAATGATACCAAAATGACACTCAGAAATTTTATTACTGCTGTTGAACTTTAGACCGTAAGATCTTGCATACTAGTTTGGCGTCGCACTGTTCAATACGAAAATGATACCAAAAATGGCACTGAGAAATGTTGTTGTTGCTGTTGAACTGTAGACTATAAGACCTTGCAAGTTCAAGATGTGATTAGGTCGAAAGCCGCAGTCACATGTGGCGGCAGCAATATTTCGTTGTTTGGGCCTGTCGTTATTCACTTTGATAAGCTAATTAAGTCGTTTATTATCAACAGATAGAAATGATGGTTCCAAAAAGTTTTTATGGAGTTCAGAATCATTGAGAGAATATTCATAGTATAAAAGGTGCAATTGCTTACACGCAGACAAAGTCAAGAAGCTTTTAACACTGTGTATTGCCCGGTAGCTCAGTCGGTAGCGTGCAGGACTTGAGAACATGGGGTCGTAGGTTCGATCCCTGGCTCGGCCAATTTCTTTCCAGGATTTGATGATAGTCATTGCGACAGGATTCATTCCTCTTTCATCGCTGACCATTGTTTCGACGATGATTATGTGGGAAAGCAGCCAGTGGCTTGGAGAAAAAAAATATGCGGAGTACTGTTAAAACAGACTCCAGGAAAGCATGGATAGGCGGACAAACCGCCGCGATATAACTGAAATAATTTGAAAACGGCGTCAAACACCACACAATCAATCAATCTCATCTTTAACAAATCCTTAGATCCTGATATGTTTAGTAGATCATGTTTAAAGATCTTAAAATGCCTATATAGCATTTGAAAACGGCTGTTTAACCGATAGTAACTCTCAAAACTATGGAACGTTCTGTCCTGACAGGTACTGATCTTTACCGATACCATGAGCACCAACTGTTGTCTTCTGATTTCTAAGAGCTCACCACTACATGGAAATATTTGAGGCGTACTCTATGAAAAGAGTGTTAAATGCATCTGCAAAAAGTATCGACCCATGTCAGCCTGCGCAGACTGCACAGGCTGACATGGGCCGAAACTTTTTGCTACGAGTAAATTTTCTATATGTCAAAGGACCATTTTATCTCATTATTCAGTCCGTTGTTAGACAAAATGGATTTAACATGGATCCATAATTGTGATGAATTGCTGTGTACAAATGTATCACGAAGTTGCATTAAACCCCTTTTTCACAGAGCAGGGCTGATTTGCAGTCATAGCAATATGATGAACTTTTTATACATTATCCCAACAAAGTTACCAAACCATTATATAGCTGTTATCTGATGACCTGAACCGTAATTACATTTTGCTGCATTACAGCTGAAATAATCGTATAAATAGATTTGTTCTCTTCTCATGTCCAATCAATACAAGAAGGAAATTCAGCCATTCGTCTGATTTTTGCAATATTTGCAGGTTTGTTCCAGCTACTCTCGGTCAAGCCAAATGCCATTTAAATTATGTTACTGGTGTTTCCTAAGGTGTTTAGATTATAGTTTAAGGATAACGACCCCTAACTTATCGGTAAATATCGTATAACATCGACGTTTTCGTGAAGGCTATTCGCTCAATCTCGGCAGCTTCCGTCCTTTAATATGAGATTTAGGGGCCGAGACTCACTAACTCATCGGGAATTATCGTGTATCATCGACGTTTTCGTAAAGGCTATTCGGCCAATCTCGGCAGTGTCCGTAGGGGCCGTAGACCTTAAAAGAAAATCGAGATTATATGAGCAAGTTTCGTTCTACAAAATGTCTGAAAAAGACATTTTCTGAGGGATCAAAGTATTACGCAAGCTGGACAGCGTTGAAACACTGAGGAAAAGATTAAAATTTATCCATAAGACTGTTCTGAACAATACTTTAGTCATTTCACGCCATATAACGTTCCGGTCCATGCATTCCTTGTGTTCCTAATCTCTCAAAATATTGATAACCAGGTTTTTGCCTCAAAGAAAAACTTTCGCAGATATCTGATTATGATTTAAATCTAAATTCGTTATACACCCGCATTGTCTACTTTTGGAAGCTATAGGGGCTTTTATAAAAATTTTATCTCAAGTCACATCCTATATTTCACAAACTGTAGTGTATCCACGATTTAACCCTTTACATCACAATCACCAGTTTTAATGACCTTGGGAAAAGAGCCTTTCGAAAACATAGTGGGAAAAGGAGAAAATGCTGGTAACCAGCATTTTCTCCTTTTTCCACAATATTTTCTACCCTTCCGAAAAAGAATTTCGATTTATTAGTGATTATATTTTGTCGTCTGCAAAAGCTTTGAATTTGGATTAGTCTAGAATTTTGTCGTTTGGTTAAGAGTTAAAGATACATCCTTATAGCTAGAGAGAGAGAGACAGAAAAACAAAAAAAAAAACGCTGTTAAAACTTGAAAGTGTGAAGAAAGG
The DNA here is from genome assembly GCA_946811185.2 of Hippopus hippopus. Classification (NCBI taxonomy): domain Eukaryota; kingdom Metazoa; phylum Mollusca; class Bivalvia; order Cardiida; family Cardiidae; genus Hippopus; species Hippopus hippopus. Next base: position 51,575,304 of record OX328108.1, on the reverse strand, counting down.
CTCAGCTGTGTAAACAAAGATAAATTACCAATGTATATGGTGTAAGGGAAAGAAAAACACAAGGGGTTTGTCCTCATTTTCAACAGGAAATGACAATAGCGATTTCTTTGAAGGTCTCCAAAACATTAAATGCATTTTCTATCTGTCGTAATCTGTGCAATCTTGCAGCCATCAGAGGCAACATTTGGCATGAAGATATAACGATGGTTATAGTTTCATGAAATAAGGATGAAATACGTTAAAACTGGCTGAAAACTGCATGAAAACGAGTAGAGATGTATCTTTAAAGGTTAGGTCAATTTGATTATGATAATTTTACAGGGATGGTTTTAGGGCCGTCTTCGGGCTGTAATGTGTAGACAAACAACATTAACTAATTATTGAATTTCACATTTGGCGCTAGCGATTTACTTTTCACCGCGGAATGACATTTTTGTTAAAGGTAATGCGCCCAGTAATTAATGTTGGACACGACAACAATGGCAGACTAGAAAAAACCATGCTAATGATGGATTAGTGTTCTCTTCGGTACAAAATCCACTCTACTCTGTAAAACCTTATCATATAGATTCTGTATCCTAGAACCCCCTTAAAAAAATGCTTTTCTGAACTAAAAGAAAGAAATATACCAGATAATAGTTGAACTCTCAGCAACTGATATAGAATATTCAAAAGTATGTTTGCTGAACTTTGGTTATTAGTGCTTCTGTTTTATTCAATTGATGTAAAGTAAATCTGAATATGCCATGAGGGATGCATCTAGGGTGCATTCAAAGCATCTGTAATCAGGGAAATGTATTATATCTGAAAAATATCTCTGTAGTTTCTCAGATTGATTGTGATTCAAAGTTTAGAAGCTTTAATCGTAAAAATTCAGTGCTGTCTATGATTTGATTTGCATTTAATGCTTTTGTACTTTGTAAGAGATGTACAGAAATATCTAAATATAAGCTTTTTATATTACCTGAGATAATTTTGATTTTCACAAGGACTAAAATTCCAAAAGCAATGTTAATTGCCGATCAACTGATAGGGTTAGGGTTAGAGGAACACTTAATGACCTTTGACCTCTACGAGGGTTGTTCGGAAAGTTCGTAGAATTTTGTTATAAATCACACAATATTTTCAGTATTACAAAGAATTTTATACCTACTTAAACTTCAACATCTCTTCTATAAATTCTATGAAAACCAAAACGATGCTCTACATCACACGAAAATTATGTCTATTTGAAATGAGTATGTTAGAGGTACCCGGAGCACGCCGAAGTCAATATGGCGTCGCGTAATCATCAAGCGTCGTTTACATCAAGCGATCGTCGCATTTTCTCAACATAGTCACCAGCAATATCTATGCATTTCTTTTGTCTGGTCATCCATTTGTTGTAAGTTTCAATGTACCAGTCCTCAGTTAGTGACGATACAACAATTTGAGTCTGTTTTGTAAGTTCCTCTGCTGAATCGAATCGCTTTCCACGCAAACTCGCCTTCAACTCGGGAAAAACCCGGAAATCCATAGAAGACATAGCTTTGGTCTCTGGATGAAAGTGGTGTAACCAGGTCTCATCCGTCGTGATGATCCGATCAAGAAAATCCTCGCCTTCAGATTCGTAGCGGTGAAGAAACTTCTGTGAACAGTGTACGCGGCGCTCCTTTACATTTTCCTTGAGTAATCGTGGTACCCACCGAGCACTCACTTTCGACATGCCAAGTTCCTCAGTTAGTATACCATGTACTGTTGAGCACGAAACACCGAGTTCATTAGCAATAGCTCTGACGGTGGTTCTTCTGTCGGTCTGAGCCATATCCTTTACCGACTTCTTAATCGAACCAGTTACGACTGCCGGTCAACCGCTCCTGGAATCGTCATTAATAGATTCTCTTCCGCTCCTAAAACGCGAATGCCATTTGTAGACAAAAGCTGGACTGCATTTATCATATGATCCTGTTGATTTTATCATTCGCAGTGTTTCTGTTGGCGATTTATTAAGAGCAACACAGAATTTCACCACACTCCGCAACTCAACGCCACAGTTCGACGTCATGATTTTTCCGTAACAACTTCCGCAGATAGATTACGAAAACACTATAATTTTGTTTCGGAACAACGAATTGTTTTGAAATTTTCAGGAAATGACGTAATGTTGTCGAATTATCGCTTGACGTTTCGCTCTTTTTTGACATTGAGCAAACATACGGAAATTAAGCTTATTTCTTCAACGACATAATCCAAAAATAGGTATTTTATGGACTGCTCCGGGTACCCATGATGACGTTGCTACGACAACCCATATATCTGGTTTCTGTATTCGATTTTCTATTATTTTTTTAAAAATTGCTTAAGGATAAGTCAAGGTTCATGCATATCAAATTTCATGTATATTTGATGAACAATTCTAGAGATATAAGAAAATTCTACGAACTTTCCGAACAACCCTCGTATTATTGTAATGCGTTGCTATGCGGAGTGGGTACGTCACGGGGAATAACCGAAAAGAACTGGTACTGGATTTTGATGTAAGTTCCTCCCAAAAATGGTTAAAAGCATAAAATAAATAAAATATTTTTTTTTTCGGTGGAGGATCGAAATTTATTTCATCTCGTGAACATCATCGGTAATATTTTCACTGGTGGCTGTGCCACTCGTGAAAATATTATCGATGATGTTCACTCGATGAAATAAATTTCGATCTTTCACCGAAAAAAACAAATATCCTCTATATATTCCCTCCTTTCCTGACGTTGTCCACATGTATGGGGTGTCATCGTATTTCCGCTGGTAATTGAACATGAAGAAGACTATCTGCATTTCAAATACTTCAATATGAAATTTTAGACAGTTATACTTGGAATCCTTCTGGTCTTTTCGGAAACAAATGAAGACAAGCGCATTAAGTTTCCAGCCCCATGGCGCTTATCGATGTAAACACGAACAGAGAATTATTCCTCTGAACGGATCTTTTAAAGCCTGTCATTATAACATTGAAATGTAGGAATGTTGAGAGCAAATTTATCTGTTAAGATAGCTTTTGTGATAAAACAGTATAACTGTATTATGACATACTGTGCTATTTACATGTGAACCTTGCTCTGGCAAATGGAGGCTTAATGTATCTTCATGATGCACTATACTAATCAAGCCATCAGATGATTATGGATCCATAATACCCACTATTTTTTTTTTTTTAACAACCGACTTAATCATAAGGTAGACTGGTCCTTGGACATACAGAAAATTGACCAATAGCGAAAAGTTTCCGCCCAGGTCAGCCTGCACGAAATGCGCAGGCTGACCTGTGTGGAAACTTTTCGCAGAAGCATTTAGCCCCCTTTTCATAGAGCATGGCTTATGTGTATATTTTAATGACATGCACACAAAAGGTAGCGGGGATGACCAAAACATACAATCAGCAAGTGTCTAAAGGATGCAATGAAAAAGTCTTTAATCACAGATCTCAAATATCAGTGAGATAAAGAGAAAATTTCGATTCAACCAATTTATCCGAATTACCGCATGTCCGAATCACCAATATATCCGAATTACCGATTGTCCGGATCACCGATGTATCCGAATTACCGATTGTCCGAATCAACCAATGTATTCGAATTACCGAATGTCCGAATAAATGGGATCGTACTGTTGAAATCTAGGTTTTACAAACTCTCATGGGTTTAATATATCAATAATGTTACGTCTTATTTATATTACTGATCACTGACCTTTTTTGTGTGCGTGTTCAGTGAGAGTTGGATCAGAAATAATTCGTTTGAGAGATATTCATATATCAACGGATTAATGTAGAACACTTGATGTATTCGACAAACGGGACCCTGTCACGTCACACAAACACGACTTCTACTTCAATTGTGAAATCTCGCTTCAAGGTATTAAATAAGTAGTTCTTACATATAACATGCTTTCTGAATTTAGTCTTTATTCAACGATAAACAAATACTTTATTGGCATTGATACACAGAATTAAAATCAGTAAGCTAAACATATTTTTTCGTTGACAAGATGACGTGTTATTTTCTCGCGAAAAAGTTTATAGGGTTTCTACGATTTTGTTTATTGTTGGGCATGTACATGTTGGTTGTCAAAAAGCTATTACATCCCGACAGATAATAGAACAGAATATAATTCAATATGACATAAACAGACATCTGTCCATGTTCCTTCCAACCACGCTGAACGCGGGAACATGATAGAACAATAATGACGGCTTCAGTTTCAGCGGTACACTTAAGTGTCAGGTGTCTGGGTGTGAATAAATTGCACTGGTAACGGCAAAGTAATTTAATGTCTTTTTTTTTCTCGTTCTATTTCTAGTTGATCATCATTTTTAGTGTATTTATGTATCACAGAACTCCTAAATCCAGTTATGTCATATATCATAGCACGGTTATTGATGTACAAATTACTGGGCGAATAAATCGTGTTGTTGTTGTAGTTGCCATGGAAGACCAAAATACTTTTGCTTCGAAAATATTTTCTTCGACACTTTCTCGGTAGATGTACACACCGATCTCCCCTTTTCAGCTCTATTTTACATCACGGATGGATAACTCGCAAGGCGTAAGGCGGTTTTGAAGGGTGTGTCGTTTCAATCCAATCAGAAACCGAAGTAACAGTTCCAGCCAATCCGAGACGGCGGATAGCGCGCATTTATACACGATGTCAAGAGTGGTGCGGCTTTCGTGAAAAATTCTGAAAACTGGTTATGACTGAAGGAAAGGCCACTAGCCCCAAAATGAGATGAATCAACAACAGTAAATAGATATCACTGGCTGCCGACTGACAGTTTTGTCTATAATAAAATCTATACCAACTGCAGCTGTCTGAGAAGTTGCGGTTGATCTGTTACTTTGCTTGAGCAGTGCAAAATGTGATGTTTCTCTTCCTCTCTCTCACCTTGAACCCTTAGGCTGCTAGGCACGACTCGCAGACCCTTTGCAGACAGTGTAGATCAAGATCAGACTGCACAGAACGTGCAGTCTGATCTTGCATCTACATTGTCCGATACGGAGATAATTTCCAACAAAAAAGATACCTATGAAACGGTAATTTTTTGGTTTTTACTGTCGGCTTAAAAGTTTCATTTGATATTATTCTGCAGTTTAAGGTTTGGCCCTTTGTGCGCCGGATAAAACCTGATGACATTATCGATCTAACAATAAGACCCATATAATAACAATTTTACTGTCAGTTTTTTCCAGAAAATCACAGCTGAACGGATAGTGTAGATCAGAGATCAGACAGCACGTTTTTTGCAGCCTGATCTTAATCGACATTGCCCGCAAAGGCAAATGCCGAATATGTCGAACTGCCGAAACTGTCCGATAACGTTTTCATTCTAGAAAAAAGACTCAAACAATTGGATTTTTTAGGTCGCTAATTTTCAGAATGTCACGGCAAGGGCAGACAGTGTAGATCAGAGCTCAGACTGCACGTTTTGTGTAATCTGATCTCGATCTACACTGGCCACAAAGGCAAGTGCCGAATATGTCGAACTTCCGAAACTGCCTGGTGACATTTTCAATACAGAAGTAAGATCCATATTACTGGAATTTTATGGTCACTATTCCAGAATATTACAGCAGGGCTGACAGTGTAGATCAGAGAACAGACTGCACTTTTTGTGCAGTCTGATCTTGATCTACACTGGCCGCAAGGGCAACTATAGTCATAAAAGACAATTTAAGGATTAAAACGCCATACAAACAGAATGATCTTTCTCAGTCAATTAATACCACCCACCTATTACAATGCCAACTTATTTTTGCCATTGTGTCTCACAAAATAGTAGCCAATGCAGACCGAAGTCCAGACTCCTGTGCTTGTTCTGTGACGTCTGATCTTGATCTACACTGTCAAAAACGCATCCCTAGCGTGATAGGCACTATAAGGGTTTAGCTTTAGTAACAAACATACACAGCCCACATATCCTCATATTACGATGTTAATGATTTTACCAGGTTATTATGTAATAAAAAATGGGTTATTGGAAAAAGATTAACTTTCTCTGATTATGTTCTGCCATTCTCTATTGGTGTATCTTTATCAACCGATATCTAAAAACCATTTTACCACACATATTTTTAAAGAATTATTAGAAATTAATAAATACATAAATAGATAATAAGATAAAAATAGATAGATAGAAAGATAAATAAATAAGTAAGTAAATAAATAAATAAATAAATGAATAAATAAATAACAGTGTTTGAATGCATTGAGGGAAAAGCTTTTTCAGTTTTTTTTTTATATTTTGCTCATTTAAGCTTAATCAGTAATTCAAGTTCCGAATGATAATGGTTCATTCCAAGTCGGAAATTTTATTGACTGATGGAAGTAACAGGCTAAAACTTACTTTTGATGGTACACGGGAGCTCACGGATCTATTACATTGATCCAGGTCTGACCGTGCAATAGCTACTAACATTTACAGTTGGGCTTTGTGACAGGGTTTGGGTTTCGGATACAGCTCTGTTCTGTAAGGTATTTCATTTTTGAATGAAACCGATTCTTCCTTAATTCGGGGAAAATACGTACATGTATATAATTTAGTTGTCTAAGTCAGTTGAATAATAAGAAATAATATGAAAAATGGATAAAGTGGAAAAAGTACTTTCGTACCAATGAGTTTACCAAATCGGTAAATTCACTAGCCGTATCAAACTACATGTATATCCCACTACTATTTCCTAATAAACTACCGAAAAGTATCGATGAAATAAATTTCGATCTTTCACCGAAAAAAAATCTGTTTATTTCAGTCTTCTCACCTCTTTTTTTTTTTGTGAGGGGACTTACATCAAAATCCAGTACAGTTGTTTTCGATAATTCCCCGTGGCGTACCCCCTCCGCATAACAACGCATTACAATATTACGTAAAGCGCGAGAAATGTAGGGTAACTTACATCATATTTCCATCTGGTTGAATGGTACGCTGTTAACCTAGGTACTAGTGCGCGAGAACTACTGTTTCCGTCTTCAATTGAAGGGTTAGAAAATAAAATCGATATTTTTCACTGGTCGCCACCATGAAATATCGAACAATATTTCACCGTTATTTCTTGATAAACTACCGAAAAGCATGAAAAAGTAAAAAAAAAAACGCATCTGCAGCATTTCCTATCCTTTTGTAAACATCTGTTCTTTTTGACCCCTACTCTGTTAGATATATTTGAGCTATACTCTGGCAAAAGGGGGTTTAACTCATTACCAAACGACAATATTTTAGGCTTGTCCAAATCGAAAGCATTTGCAGACGACAAAATAAAAGTGACTGAAAATTTGAAATTTGTTTTGTGAAGGGTGGAAAACATTGTGAAAAAGGAGAAAATGCTGGTTAGCAGCATTTTCTCCTTTTTCCACAATGTTTTCTAAAGGCTTCTTTCTCAGGGTCGTCAAAAGTAGGGATTGTGTGGTAACGGGTTAATACGTCTCTGTGGTGCATTATACCATGCAAGTCATCACATAATTATAGATCCACAAAAAACATTTTGTCTAACTTCCGGCTTAATCCAGAGGTAGAATGGTCCTTTAACATGCAGAAAATTAACACATATTGAAAGCTTTTGACCCTTTTCAGCCCGGGCGGATTGCGCAGGCTAAAATGGGTCGAAACTTTTTGCAGATGCATCAAACCCCCTTTTTCACAGAGCATGGCTCATATGAAATGGACCCTTTTGTTGGCTGGGAAAATAATCGTACATGTTCCTCTTCAAGGCTGTTTAATCAGGGCCTGCATTCACCAACCATTCTTAAGAACATCATTGGTCTAATTTTAGATTCAGAAAGTAACAGAACTTCTGATTGGCCAAACCTTTTTTGTTTAGCCAATCAGAATACGGAGAGAGAGTATACATAAAAATATCGAACAGAGTTGATAAAGAGAACCAGAATCTTATTTTTATGTCTTTTTTGTTATCGAGTTTAAAAGAAAACTGTAAGCCTTAGGTTTACGTTTGGAACGAGAAGTCATAAACACTGAACCAAATAAAGTGAGTTATGCTTTGTGAAAAGGGGGCTTAATGCATCTGCAAAAAGCATCGATTCAGCTCAGCCTGCGCAGTCCGCGCAGGCTGACCTGAATCGAAACTTTTTGCTATTGGTAAAATTTCTGCGTGTGAAAGGACAAGTCTAACTGACGATTTAGTCATTTGATAGACAAAATCGGTTTTACGGATCCATGGTGACTTGCTTGATATCATGCATCATGGCAATGCTTTAAACCCCATTTTGCCAGACCATGGCTGAAATGAATGAGGAAACGTTTCTTGATGTTAAGTACACTCAAAAATCTGGGAAATATTCTCGTCGACAGAAAGTTTTGTTATAAACATTTTGATCTTTTGTGTTGTAATAAATAGTTTTGAGCCATGCTCTGGAGAAAAGGGGTTAAATGCAATTCTGTGATGCATTATACCAAGCCGGTCATCACATAAATATCGATCCATAAAAACAACCTTGTCTCACAACCGGCTAAACCGAGAAGTAGAATGGTCCATGGACATGCGGAAAATTTATCGTATGCAAAAAGTTTCGACCCAGGTCAGCTTGCGCGGACTGAGCAGGCTGAGCTGAATCGATGCTTTTTGCAGATGCATTAAACCCCTTTTTCACAGAGAATAGCTCCGTTTTATGTTTCTTTTCATCGATTTTATTGATACAGATCTATTTATTTATGTTCAAATGCTGCAGCTATATTTTTGGTGCTTCAAAAGCTGCAGCTATATTTTTGGTGCACGTTTTATATATAAATGAAAGCTTTACCTCCAGCGCTCGCTTGATTGGTTTTGGCTTTGGTTTGTACGGTGCTTAATTCCATTCAATATTATTTCAGTTATATCGCGTGGCCAGTGCACCTATCTAGACTTCCCCGGAGTTTCCTTGGGTAGGGTTGTCTTTTAACGCGAAGAAAATTTACCAAAAGCAAAAAGTTTCGACCCAGATCAGCCTGCGCCCATTGCGCAGAATGACCTTGGTCGATACTTTTTGCAGATGCGCTAAACCTCCTTTTCACAGAGTAGCCCAGTTTTATTTTTCTCTTTGAATCATTTCTATAGGTATAAATCCATTTATTTATGCTCAAAAGCTGCAGCTACATTTTTTATGCACGTTTGATATATAGATCTACTACAATAGATAACTTTATTTCCAGTACTTGTTTGACCGGTTTTGGCTTGATTTGTATGGAGTTTAACGCCGTTTTCATCATTATTTCAATTATATCACGGCAGCCAGTGCACCTATTTAGGCTTTCTAGAAGTTTCTTTTACCAGTGCTTTACACAATATTTTTTCCCAAGCCACTGGCTTCTCTCCAACATATCTATCGTCGAAACAATTATCAGTCGTGAGAGAGGAAGGAATCCAATCGCAGTGACTATCATCAGTTCTCGAAAAAAAATCGGCCAAGCTGGTGATTAAAACCAGCGACCGCCTCGTGTCAAATCCGGTACGCTAACGACAGCGCTACCAGAGCTTGGCTTGCTTGATCGGTATAAAATCAAATCTCGAAACACCCATGTGCCAAGAAAACAATGAGGTTCCTGAATGATCATAGAAGCTATCAGAAGTATAAGGCCTTTTCTTTTTATTTTAAGCCCTGCAGCTAACAGCTTTGGAAACCATTGATGGAAAAGGAGCAATTATTTGTAACAAACATCTGTGCATTTTTTTTTAAATAATGAATTTTCTTTATTTGTCGAAAAAAAAAGCTAATCTTTAAAATTTGACATTTTCGGTAATTGTAGGAGTAGTTTGTTGCAGGTCCAAACACCGCACGTACCCTTTATCACAGCGGTTAATCATACGGTGTTTAACGCCGTTTTCAACATTATTTCAGTTATATCAGGCGGGCAGTGCACCTATCCATGCTTTGCCGGGGTCTCTTTTACCAGCACTCTGCACAATTTTCTTTCAAAGCTAGTGGCTGCTTTCCCACATAACCATCGTCGAAACAATGGTCAGCCTTTATCACGGCGGAAAGTTATGCTTATAGTGATTAATACGACAGATAATTTTTTACACATGAAGTAAGTGTGCCTTACATAAAAAGATTTGTCGTAAGCGATAGAAAACATTTTGGGAAGAGGAGAAAATACTTGTAGCCAGTATTTTCTCCCTTTCCCACACTGTTTTCAAAAGCCTCTTCCTTGACGAAATCAGACACGTAGTTTAGTAAAGATATAACTCACACGACAAAAATGTTCGCCTGGTCCAAATAAGAAGCATGAACAGAGGGCATATTGGATGTCACTCAAAACAGAGAATTTGTCTTTCAAGGGTAGAAAACATTGTGGGAAAAGAAGAAAATGCTGGTTACCAGCATTTTCTTCTTTTCCCACAATATTTTCAAAAGCCTTCTTCCTTAGGGTCGATAAACCTCGGAATTGGATTAGTAAAGGATAAATCCATCTGAAACTTTCGAGTGTTTTCGCAACAATCAGAACACGCTGCTAATTCGACTTCATATCTTGGTCCCTTGCGTACATGTGTTATCGAGGTATTGCCGAATTTGCGTGTTATTTGAACAGAACAGTTTGCGTGGGTCTGATCATTTGAAAAACAGACTCCCAACTAACTAAACACTAAACTTCAGAAGCGTAATACTTTCCTGCCTTACATCTTTTCATCTTTTTCCCCCCTTCACCATTCACTCTTTGTTGGAAACAAAGTGTTTTATGTATGAACTACGCTATGTGAAAAGGGGGCTTAATGCATCTCCGTAATTCACTGTACAAAGCAAGCCATCACATAATTATCGATCCATAATATCCGATTTTTTTCAACAACCGACTTTATCATGAGGTAGACTAGTCTTCGGACATACAGAAAATTGATCAATAGAAAGAAATTTCGGCCTAAGTCAGCCTGCGCGGACTGCACAGGCTGACCTGGATCGATACTTTTCGAAGATGTATTAAGCCTCCTTTTCACACACATACATATATGAGCCACGCTCTGACGAAAGGCGGTTTAATGCATCTCCGTGGCCCATTTTATCAAGCAAGCCGTCACATAATCATAGATCCATCAATGTTGTCATACAACCGGCTGAATCCTGAGGTAGACCGGTCCTTTGACATGACATGCATAAAACTGACCAATAGCAAAAAGTTTCGACCCATGTCAGCCTGCGCGGACTGCGCAGACTGACATGGGTCGATACTTTTTGCAGATGCATTAAACCCCTTTTTCACAGCGCATGACATCCTTGTATATTTTTCCTCATCAACCTGAACTGCATGGCTTTCCGTAAGGTGAATGAAAGGTCAGCTACGACCAAAAGGTCAAAGCTAAAGACGTCAACAAAAGGCAATGTAAGAATTCACCCAATCAGATTTAATTAGGATAAGGCATACAGCTTTAATCATGTTGAAGCGGTAAATGAATGAGCCTTGTTCTGGCAAAAGGGAGATTAGTGCATGTCCGTGATGTTTAATACTAAGCAATTCATCAAAAGGTGTCCGTGGTTGTGGGGTACAGCGTCGGCATCGTAGCCATTAGGTCCCTAGTTCGATACATTGTAGCGGGTGTCAACCATGGGATTGCTTATTGGCCCACACATTCGGCGCGAGCACTGGTGTAGTTCCCATGAAGCAGAATCGAGAGAGATTAGTATAAGCTGTTAAGAACTTGTCTTTCAATCGATGTAAAATAAATACGTTTAAACTAAAAGGCAGACTGCCTCAGAAATTGCTGTCTAAATCCCGATGATTTTTTTTTTTTGCGAAATTGTTCCGATACACAGTCTGTTTCGTCATGGTTTTATAAATAAACCGAAATCAAGAAACTGAAATAGGAAATAGATATGGTTGGTTTTTATATGACGGATTTTTTAAAAAAGGTTTGTTCTATTGATTTGACTGCAAATGACCTCTCCATTAATTGTGATTTTCATATTGAAATGAAAAGCCAATGAACCATTTGAAAACATTGATGCTGACCTCTCCTGGCTTCTTTCTAAAGAAGCCAACTTGTAAATTCACAAAATCTATTTTTTATAACAACCGACTTAATTATGAGGTACATCGGTTCTTTGACATGCAGAAGGTGGACCAGTAGCAAAAAGTTTGCAGATTGCGTAGGCTGACATGCATCGATACTTTTTGCAGATGCATTAAGTTCCCTTTTCCCAGAGCATTTCTCAAACAGAAATGGGCATTTTTAGTTGGAGAAATGGTTTAAGTATGACGCTTCCAAGTGTGTCTTCACCAAGACAACCAAACAAACTAGCGAAACTATGTAGATCCAAGACCAGACTGAAGGCTCAATGAAGTCTGATTTTAATCGGCATGTTATGCAGGGGCCTAGTTGCCTGTATGCAAAAACGCAGTTGCGTACACTTCGAAAAAAATAAAGACAACTTTACAACAACAACAGCAACAACAAAAACCGTCACCAGAGGCCACTAAATGGCTTATACAATTCAACATTTTTTCTGGGGGAGCCACCAAGACCCTCATGGAAAATCACTCTCTCCCCTCTGGGCACTTTGCGTCTCGGGTAATGCTTTCGGTATTACTTTTGCGTAAACATGTACCTGATAGCCACGCCCTTGTGTTATGGATCTGAATGTTTGATGTTTAACCTGAATTTCAACAATATTTATGTTCTAGTGTCTGCTGCAATGATATTTTGTTTACATTGCTTTTGAACACCGCTTTTAACAGTACCCTTTTTGTACAATAAATAAAGCTCACGCATTTAAAACTGTATTTCGCGGGTTTTATAAAGTGATACACTGGGGCTCCAGAGTGCCTTGTCCAAGGACTCTCAGCACCAACGGGGATCGATTCAGATCTTTTTATTACGAATCACATTCACTAACTACAGGCCCGGCCGAATAGCTCAGTGGTTAGCATATCCAACTCGAAACCTCGTGTTTGCAGGTTTGATATACGGTTGAGACAAACTTACTTTTCGGTGAAATTTTGGCTCTCCTCTCTGATTCATGTGAGAAAAGTAGTCAATGGCTTTGAAAGAAAGTTGTGTGAGTGCTGATGTGTGAAAGACAGGAAACACATGCGTAGTTTCACTGACTGCCGTGATATTACATAAGCTGTTAAAACGACGTTAAACCTCAATACATACAAAAACAAAGAAGTCACTTAACTACGAAGCCTCGGGGGCCCTTACTAATGACACGAACCATGCTTTGTAAAAATGGGGCTTAATGTAACTACCTGCAAAAAGTATCGATTCATGTTTGCGCGGATTGCGCAGGCTGACATGGGTCGGAACATTTTGCTTTTGGTAAATTTTCGGCATGTCAAAGGATCAGTCTATCTCAGGACTCAGTAGGCTTTTCTACAAAATGGATTTTTTGGATTCATAACCATATGATGACCTCCTGGGTATCATACCTCACGAAGGTGCATTAAGCCCCCTTTTGCCAGAGCATGGCTCAATATTATGTAGAGAAAAAGTCTATTTGGTGATGAGGGAGAACACGTAGACCATGATATACGGTGTTTAGTAATCCCCGGCTCTTGGTTATGTCTGCTGTCTATAAACCCTTTACCACATAATCCCGAGTTTTATTACGACTTCAACGGAGATGGCTTTGAAAAACATTGTGGGAAAAGGAGAAAATGCTGGTAACCAGCATTTTCTCCTTTTCCCAAAATGTTTTTTACCATTTGAAAACAATTTACCTATTTGAACCACATTCAGTTTGTTGTCTGCTATTGCTTTCGGTTTGGAAGTAAAATTTTGTCATGTGGTAAAGGATAACCTATAGGCTGCTAAGCGCGACTCAAGGACCTTCTTCAGACAGTGTAGATCAAGATCGGACTGCACAGATCGTGCAGTCTGATCTTGGATCAAAGTTGTCCGATTAGGAGATATTTTCATAAAAAAATAACTTTCAAATGGTAGCATTCAGGTTTTTATTTTCGGCTTATAAAGTTCCATTTAACTTATTCAACTCGTTTAAGATACATCCTTACAGCTAGAGAGAAAAAAATGGTGTTAAAACTTGAAAGTGTGTATAATAAACATAGATAAATTACCAATATATATGGTGAAAGGTATAGAAAAACACAAAGGACTTGTCCTCATTTTAATACCGGAAACGACAACAGCGATTGCTTTGAAGACCTCTAAAACATGAAATGCATTTTCTATCCGTCGTAATTTGTGCAATCTTGCAGCTATCAGGGGCAACATTTGGCATGAAGGTACAAGAACAACAATAGTTTCATAAAATAGGGATAAAATGGTTTAAAAACTGGCTGAAAACTACCTGAAAACGAGTAAAAATGTACCTTTAAAGGTCAAGAAACTAATTGGAATTGTTTGATCTATGTTATGTTAGAAAGGATAAAAAGAAAACTTGCATGCTTGTCTGGATTTTTGATTTTCGTGTTTATTTTAGAAGAACATAATTATTTACCAACTGGCTGTTCGTTGGATCGTCTAGATTATTTTTGAGCTATTTTCAGTCTTAGACTTTGATTAAGAAAAAGCCGTTTTATTAAATTTATCAAATTAGCTGAACAGACTACAATATTTGATTTTCTATAAATAGTTGCCCAAAAATTTCAGAGGCGTCACACAGGTAATGACATTTTTTTTTGTATCAGACTTTAACGCCGTTTTAACAGCTAAGGTCATATCACGGCGGGTCAGTACGAGTACACCTACGCATGTGTTTCCTGGATTTCTCGTACCAGTACTGACACAACTTTCTTTCCAAGTCACTGACTACTTTTCTCACATGCATCAGAGGTGAGAGGCGAAAAATCACCGGAAAAAAAGTGTGCCCAAACCGGGTATCAAACTCACAACCACCAGGTCACGAGTCGGATACGTTAACCACTGAACTACCCAGCCGGGCTCAGGTAATGACAAGGTTCATGTCTGTTACAAAATATCCCGAGACAAGCATATCTAGGAATGTAAGTGAATATAGTTATCATAGCGGAAATCATAAACTAGAACAGTCGCAAAGCGGACAAATACACAAGCACCTTGTCACTGAAGCAGCACAATCAAAGAACGAAAATGATGTTCAAAAGAAAGGTCACCGGTGACCTTGACCTTTGGCCCATGTGACGTAATACAATAGGACACTTCTTTGGGACATGAGCAACGCCTGTATAAAGTTTCATGATCCTAGGTCAAAGAGCTATTGAGTTATAGCATGGAAACGATTTTCAAAGAAAGTTCACATGTGACCTTGACCTTTGACCTATGTGACCAAAAACAATAATGCACCTCCTTGGGTCACGAGGAACACTTGTATAAAATTTAGGGTCCTAGGCCACACGGTTTTTTTGGTAAGAGCACGGAAACGAAAAAACAAGACGGACGGATTGACGGACGGACAGACAGAGAGACATGGTAAACCAATATACCCCCCTCTAATTCGTAGGTGAGGGGGGTATAATGAACTATGATCTATGATAAAGGGGGCTTAATGCGTCTGCAAAAAGTATCGACCAAGGTCAGCCTGCGCAGTCAAGATTTTACTTATTGTGTGTCTTATAGGGTAGTATTTAAACATGCATAAACACATACAAACAAAATTTTTCATCTTACACCATAAAAACCAAATTTACAAACCAGTTTCATTTTACGAAGTCTAACGTTTTACCCCTCCACGCTCTGGCAAAAGGGAGATGAACGCATCTGTGTGATGCACTTTACCAGGCAGGTTATCACATAATTATGAATCCTTAAAATCCATTGTGTCTAACAATCAGCTGAATCCTGAGGTAGAATGATCCTTGGACATGCAGAATATTTATAAAAAGCAAAAAGTTTCGACCCAGGTCAGCCTGCGCGGTCTGCGCAGGCTGACCTGGGTCGATACTTTTTGCAGATGCATTCACCCCCCTTTTGACAGAGGATGGCTCATTCGAAATCCTATTCCCATAGAGCCAAGATTGACATATAGCCCCTTTAGGACTCTACTCATTCTGTTCTATGTGGAGCAGTACTAATACATGCAAAAACACATACAAAAAAAAACACCCTCCTACACCAAAATTAAAACTTACAAACCTACTTCGTTGTTTGCAGCCTCACTTTTAACCTCTGCAAAGCCAAACTACAGGTTTTATGTAACCATTGATTGACACTGACTTCCATGAACGATCACACTAAAACCTTAGCTTAATGTGCTTTATTGGTTCATTTAGATTGCTAAATTTTCTACCATTGCCCTTGATTTTTACTATTTGTCGTAAAGTATACAGGCCAATACTTGACCTTCATGAAAAGGCACCGCTCTACTTTTTTCGTACTGGAAGAAATAACTCTTATTATTTTATGCATGCATAAGAACATTGACGAATGTATACATAAGAGCTCTGATGAATGTATGCATAAGAACATTGATGAATGTATGCATAAGAGCTCTGACGAATGCATCCATAAGAACACTGATAATTTATGCATTAGAGCAATGACGAATGTATCCATAAGAACACTGACAAATGCATGCATAGGAGCTCTGACGAATGTATGCATAGAACACTGTCAATGTATGCATCAGAGCTTTGACGAGTGTATGCATAAAAAACATTGACGAATGTATGCATAAGAGCTCTGACGAATGCATCCATAAGAACACTGACAATGTATGCAAAAGACCACTGACGAATGCATGCATAAGAACACTGAAGAATGTATGCACAAGAGCTCTGACAAATGCATGCATAAGAACACTGACGAATGCATTTATCTGAGAACTGACGCATGAGAGCACAGACGAATGCATGCATAAGAGTACTGGTGAATGCATGCATCAGAAAACCGACGCATGAGAGCACTGACGCGTAAAAGCACTGGCGCATAAGAGCGCCGACACATTGGAGCATTGACGAAAGACCACTGGCAACTGTGATATATACATGTACATATATCTGAAATACAGTTGAAGCGGTTTTCAATCCCAAGAAAATGAACAAGAAAATAAACTGAAATTGTCTGTCTGTCTGTCTTAGTAATATTATTTTCCCTCGCTATTCGGCACAAAGCAATTTAACGAGCATCTATGGGCTTTGCTGACCATAATTGCGCCTGGCTTTGTAAGCATTAAATAAAGGTCCTTGAGCCGGTTTCTTAATTCTTGTCTAGTTTTGAGATCCTTTTGTATGAAAACTGTAAACACTGACCGACGGTAGAGTAAATGATGCGGTAAAAAAGTAGCTTAGAACGACCTATTTAAGCCCTTTTTAATCAAAGCGGAATTACGTCTGCAAGAATGTTATGTTAGTACTAAGCCCTTTACCTGCTAAGCAAGTTAAATGAAACTTTTAAGACGATAGTAAAATCCCTCATAATTTTACAGATTTTTTTTGGGGGGAGGGGGGAAAGTATCTCATTATCGGACAGTGTAGATCCAAGATCAGACTGCACGTTCTGTGCAGTCTGATCTTGATCTACACTGTCCGCAAAAGGTCAGTGAGTTGTGCTTAGCAGCCTAAAGGTTAAAGGGCCGAAAAAAATCCAACAGACATATTCAGCCAGAAAATAATACCCAAATAATTGCGATTTTGTGATTGTTTTTGTCTGCAAAGATTTGGCAAAGCGGACAGTGTAGATCAAGATCAGACTGCACGTTTTGTGCAGTCTGATCTTGATCTACACTGGCCGCAAAGGCAACTATTGTCGGGAAAGGCGCCTGAAGTGTTAATACTTACTGCACTTTGCATAGCCATAGATTCTTCAAACATCTCCTGCTAAGCGGCTCAAGGTACTTTTGCGGATCGTGTAGAACAAAATCAGACTGCACAGAACGCACGCTGTCTGATAAGGAGATAACTATTCCCCCCCCCAAAAAAAAAAAAATCCTTTGAAATAGCAAAATTTGAGTTTTTACTTTTGACTTGAAAGTTTCATTTCACTTATTTCGCAGAATAAGGGTAATTCAGCAGCGAAGATCTAGATCAGATTGCACAGACCGTGCCATCGGACGCTAAGCAAACTATATGACTGCATCATGATTTAAAAATCCCTAACTTCGCCATATTTGGATCCGACGAAAGGAAAAATGCAATTCATTTACAGGGTTGATAAAATTAATATGCACTATCACCCACGCAATCAAAGTACTAGGGTAAGAGGTCATTTTAAAGCGACAAAGCGAACATAAATCCAGTATAAAATGCTCACAATGTAAAATGGTGTCTTAGGCAAACGATATTATTGGGAAGTTTTTACGCTCGATATAAAATTGTCAAAGACTGGAAACCATACACAGTTTCACAGTATATTTTAGTCTCTTTTGTGCCGAGCCCCGGTATTGCAGTCAATAGCTAACAGGAACAAGGGGTCGTTGGTTATAAGTTTCGACTGGGCAGGCTGACCCGGGTCGATACTTTTTGAAGAGCATTAGACCCCTTTTTCACAGAGCATGGCTCATTTGTTTTGTTTGATTAATCTCTCAAAGTACAATCAAATAATAAAATGAATATCGGGTCATTAGCGGGGTGAAAGCGGTCGAGAACAATCATTTAAGTAATTACTTATTCTGTTTTTTACTAAGTGAAGCGCCGTTATGACGCCCATGCTAAAAAAATACGTTTGGAAACGTCAAATGTAGGAATTATTCAAACGAATTGTTTTCGGCGTAGCTGAATGTGCAGGCTTTTGACCTACTTTTTGGTACTGATAACAATTGAATGAATAGAAATTTGTGATTGGTCAAAAATGCAGACATGTTTATTCTAAGGGCCCCTGCGGTCAAAAGTGTGGACATGTTTATTCCAAGGGCCCTGCCTATTTGCTGGCAAATTTAAGCCATTTTTTTAAAGGAAATTTTTTGTTCCTACTTGTCACAGATTTTCTTTCCTATATCGACAAGAATGATTAGTGATGGATCTGCAAAAAGCATGGACACAGGTCAGCCTGTACAGAGTCCGTGCAGTCCGCGCAGGCTGACCTGGGCCGAAACCTTTTGCTATTGGTCAATTTTCTACGGCTGAAAGAACCAGTGTACCTCATTATTCAGTCGGCTGTTTACAAAATGGATTTCACGGATCCATAATACATTTTCACTTGCTTGGTAACATGCATCACGGAGATGCATTAAGCCCCCTTTTGCCAGAGCATGACTCATATATAGATATACGTCACATTCACTTTGTCATCTGAAAATGTTTTGGATTTTGACAAGTCCAAATTTTCGTCGTTGTGTACAGAGTAAAGGGTTTATTTATCTGTACGTCATTCCCTGCAAACCATTGATGGCACTCACTGACCTTGTATTGTGAAGTACTAGCTAGGCAGATAAGCTGGCAGTTTTCACTCTGAAATAATTATTTTTTCATGAAAACCTGTGCTGTGAATACACATGACCCATGCTCTGGGAAAAGGGGTTTTCAATGCATCTGCAAAAAGATTCGATCCATGTCAGCCTGCGCAGGACGCGCAGGCTGACATGGGTCGAATCTTTTTGCTTGTAATCCTTTTTCTTAGAGAAAAGGGAGCTTAAAACATCTGCAAAATGAATTGACCCATGTCAGCCTGCACAGTCCGCGCAGGCTGACATGGGTCAAATCTTTTTGCTTCTGATCAATTTTCTGAATGTCAAAGGCCCATTCTACCTCATATTTCAGTCGGTTGTAAGAAAAAATGGATTTTCTGGATCCATTATTATGTGTTGACTTTCTTTGTATAATGCATCACTGAGGTGCATTAAGCCCCCTTTTGCAAGAGAATAATACATAAGAATTTCCTATCACCAACAACTACAACATAGGTTTCCACTTCTTTTGAAGTCCTACACTGTTTTCACTCCCTCTGTAGCCTTGTAATTACTTCGTTTACTAGGAGACTATGGTCCCTAAGTACAAGTGTGTATTTCTCATCAACCGTATAATTAACATGTGGACTTAACTTATAACTTCCGGTAACATATTTTCAGGAATTGACCTCTATGACATACTTTTTAATTGGTGATAATTTACATGGTCATGCTTAAAGGCCCAGTAGCGGCCAAAACTAAACAATGCGGGTGTTCAAATTGGATTTAGATTTAAATCATATCATTCAAAAGTATGGAAATTGTTGTAAAAATGACATCTGTTATTGTACGGTCGGTCCCAGCGTTAGTCGCTGGCAGAAAAATGAAATTTAAAACCGGATAAAAAATAATTCAAAGATAGAGCGACCTGGCAACTTTTTACCTAGGTTTAGAATTCATTTTTCTGCCAGCGAATAAACTTGAACCTACCATAAAGTAACAGATTTTCATCTTGACTATACTTTCCATACTTTTGAATTGTATGATTGAAATTCAAATGCATATGAACACCCACATTGTTTATTTTTGGCCACCAGCGGGCCTTTAATTTAGATATACGTGTTAAAGCACCGTGCTAAAAAATCGTTACTACACAAGTTGTTTAAGCACAAAAAAAATCTGCATGTAGCAGTCAGTATGTTAAACGTTTTTCACTCCAATGTTTTCTCACAGCTGAAAAAGTTGTACATTGAGAACAAAAGGTTTAGTTGTTCGTAAAATAATTGCTCTTTTCCCCTGCAGTTCTCTTCTTTCCTCCATTTTTTCTTCACAGCTGAAAAAGTTGTGAATATAAGGCTTTTTTTTTGCCTTATAAAGTCGACTCTTTCCACCCTTGCAATTGACAATGTTTTAAATACATTGAGAAAAGCAGGTTAGGTTATTTGTAACATACGGCAATTGCTCTTTTCCCCCTGCAGTTCTGTTCTTATCATGGCAGCGTAGTGTCTCTCCTTCCATCGGATGTTTCTCATTTGTTGGATTTGTAATAGTTTCGTGTTGTCAAAAGTTGGCTCGTGATATGACAGGATAAATACGTCTATCGATTTCATGCTTTTCAGTAGTCTATCGAGAAATAACGGTGGAATATTGTTCGATATTTCATGGTTACGACCAGCGAAAAATACCGATTTTATCTTCTAACTCTTCAATTGAAGGCGGAAACAGTAGTTCCCGCGCACTAGTTACCTAGGTAAAATGCGCGTGCTACACAACCAGATGGAAATATGACGTAATTTACCCTACATTTCTTGCGCTTTACGTAATACTGTAATGCGTTGTTATGCGGAGGGGGACGAATTACCGAAAACAACTGACAGGATTTTGATGTAAGTTCCCCCAAAATGGGGTTAGAAACATGAAATAGATTTTTTCGGTGATAGATCTAAATTTATTTCATCGAGTGAATATCATTGGTAATATTTTCACGAGTGGCGCAGCCACGAGTGAAAATATTACCGATGATGTTCACGAGAATTTCTGACCATTAGACAGAATTTTTTTTGGAAATGGTTGGTAATAACTTAGTAAGGTCTACAGTACATTTCGTATGGATACAAGTTTGCACTTTTGAAATTCGCCATTCGTATACCTAGCAATACTCAGCTGATCAATATAACGTTACTGCCATGTATTTTAATCGCAACTTTCGGACTTGTGGGAAAAGTAAGCGGATTCCTCGATATAATTAGCATGACCTCGGATTAAGGTTATACTCGTCCAAGGCTATCATTATTACAGGGTTTCGTTATTTTGATTTTTAAGGTAAAACCAAACGTCAGTCACATGACCTTTAAAAACATGGCGGTGTTCATGAAAATAAATCGGCAGCGACATCAATAACTACGATGAAGTTATTCATATTTGTTGGTGGAAACTACCAACGGAATTGACAGACCACGTTAAAAATTGAATGAATAAACCCTTTGTCATCGTAAACATATACTGCTCACAAAAAGTTAAGCGACAATGAATTACCGCTGCACCAAAATGTTATTACACATATAGACAATTTCATTGTATAAATGTAATGAGTAATGATTTAAAAACCAGTCCAAGCAATTCTGTACTTCTATCAGATAGTGTTTCTCAATTTCAGGCTTTTGAAGTAAGGCACTGTCTAAATCCACATGCAAAAAAGTGCTATACTACCCAGATGTTTTAAAATCTCTAAAATTCGGTCAATCTGCAATCGGGACACAGTCTGCACACGGTATGGCCACCATTAGCATGGATACAAGCTTGAATTCTTCTGGGCATTGACCAGATCAAGCCGTCCGCCTGTTGTTGTGGAATATCCTACCATTCCTGACTCAAAAGTTGCTCAAGGTGTTGGAGGTTCTGAGGCCTCACATTTCCATCATTGACACGCCCACCGAGAATGTCCCACGCATGCTCAGTCGGATTGAGATCTGGAGACCTTGCTGGTCTACCAAATTGTCCAGAAGAGTTCAAGCTTGTATTCGTGCTAATGGTGGCCATACCGTGTACTGACTGTTGCAGATTGAACGAATTTTAGAGATTTTAAAACATCCGGGTAGTATACCACTTTTTTGCATGTGGATTTAGACAGTACCTTACTTCAAAACCCTGTAAGTGAGAAACATTATCTGATAGAAATACGGAATTGCTTGGACTGGTTTGTAACTCAATTCTCATTACATTTATACAATGAAATTGACTGTATGTGTAATAATAAAATTTCGGTGCAGCGGTAATTTATTGTTGCTTAACTTTTTGTGGGGAGTATATATTGAGAAAGATTTCGATAAAAAAAATGTAAAACGTGTTTTCTTTTTTTTAAATGTAGCTTTACAAATTTATGAACGGTAAACCGGTGTACTTCCGGCGAAGAAATGTACCACGTAGGTGCATGTCACTCAACAGATCACCGAGATTTACCGAATGCAAACTAATAAACACGGCAAAACTCTCTCGAAATGCTTTACTATGAAAGGTTGGCAGGAACAGAGAAAGAGTACAAAAAAGACATGGGCCTATTCTATCACTGGTGACAAGTTAATTGAAAGGCAGTTTTGATATACAGTCTGTTGTAACGGTAAGCTTGACAGACTAACCAAGAAACCTCTTTTAGCAGCCATGTAGAAAAACAGAGAGCGGGAAATGTTTGGAAAATTATAGTACTGACTTGTAACGAGGTGTTTTAGTCTTACAATATGTTTCCCTCTTTTTATTATTCGTGGAAGTTTCAGGATAGTTCATGTAACTAAATCAGACTTGGAACTTTATTTTCTAGACTTGGTATCAGTCACACTATTTACAGCCGATATCCAGAACGTGGGAATTTTCCTATGCTCTTGTTCAAAGCAAATGATAAACGTGATTCGAAAGGGGGTGGGCGGTAGATGTACAAAAAAAGGGTTTACTTTCTTCAGCTCGGCTGTTTTCGAAGAAAATGTTGAGCTATTGTCGTCGTCTGTGCCGTCGTTGTCAAAATATTTGACTTTTTATAATATCTAATATTCCTGAAGATATTTACTTTAAACTTGGACTAGTTGCTAACCATGGAAAGGGGAAGTCGTACAATAAAGGCAAGTAACCATCATTTTTTTTGATACAGTTATGTCCCTTTTTCGACTTTGAATTTTCACTTTAAATCAATCTATTTCTAAAAGCAACTGCGGCCGAGTACTGGCACCTGCATGTGGTGCTCTTGTTTCCGTATAAAGATGGCACCATTTTTCCGTTAATCCCCCGGATTGTTCAACAATTGACCGGACCTGTAAAGAATACGAAACTAACGGCCGAGAATTACAAGCTATCGAAAGAATAGAAGCCATTAAGGCGGGAAAATTCACCAGCTAATTTGTTTCATTCTCCTGTCCCAGAGTTAATGCTCGCTTCCTAATTGATACATTCTAGTGACAGAAACCTCTGTAAATACTAGTTGAGCTTCTGTCTCGGTTATTTCATTTAACCTTAAACAACACAATCTCGACTTTTAGCGACCTGACGAAGAAAGCTTTTCAAAACATTGAAAACTTTTGAAAGCATTTAGGGAAAAGGAGAAAATGCTGGAAACCGGCATTTTTTCCTTTTCCCACAATTATTTCTACCCTTTTCCCCCAAAGTTATTTTTAGGTCATGATTTAGGTCTTGTACTCTATTGTCTGCTGGCAACTAGCATTTTCTCCATGTCCCACAATGTATAGTAAAGTATATAGTATAGTGTAGTGTAGTATAGTGTAGTATAGTATAGTATAGTATTAGTATAGTATAGTACAGCACAGCACAGCACAGTACAAGTACAGTGCAGTACAGTGCAGTATAGTGTAGTGTAGTATGGTATGGTATGGTATAGTATAGTATAGTACAGTATAGTATAGTATAGTATAGCATAGCATAGCTTGTTCCACTGAAGTGTTCCTTTTCCCTTACTATTTTCAATTAAACTTCAAGTACAGGACGTAATAGTCACATTTGGTGAAGGATGAAAGCATTGAATCCGATAATAACTTATTTTTCCCCTTGTGACACACTGTCTGCAGTTCATTCATGAAATAATTACCAGTAACTAGCTATCGATCATTCTCTACTTGTTGTCTCGTATTCAACTACTAGGCTGTCTTGCCTGGAGAAAAGTCTTTATCTTGAGGAAAACAAGCAGACGCTATAGATCCAAGATCAGACTGCACGTTGTGTGCACTCTGATCTTGATCTATACCATCCGCAAAACTCAACTGTTTTCGTTCATGACGCTGAAATATTCAAAAGCAACCCATTACAGGTCTGTCTCTAAGTAAACTGTGTTGATTTAAAGAAATTATTTGGAGATTGTATATACACACATACGATCCCTGCTTTACCCAAAGGTTTGGGCTTGCGTAAAGCTATGCAAATATTTACAAAAAATCGTAAAGTTACGGTGTTTAGTGAAACTTTTTTCGTACTTAATTTCGCCCGGGAGTGCCTTTTACTAAACTGCGAACGCAAGAAAATTGCGTACGCAGTTTAGGTAAGCAAGCGTTAACTTTGAAAACAAGTCTCATTACACTCCATAATTTTACGATTTGAGTAAATATTTGGATCACATCTTTTGGTGAAGTAGGGATCGTATTTGTGGAAATAAAATCCCAAATAATTTGCGTATATCTACGCAGCACAGGCAGCCCTGATGTGCCATTCACTAAACTGCGCAGATTTACGCATTTCTTGAGGGAATTGAATATACACAATATATTCAATACCTGCTATATCCAAAGATATTAACTGGCGTAAAATTATGCAAGTATTTGCTCAAATCGTAAAGTGATGCAGTTCAGTGAATCTGGTTTTCAGACTTGATGCTTGCTTACAAAAACTGTGTACGCAAATTTCAAGAGTACGCAGTTTTGTGAAAGGTAGCTCTGGAACATATAAATATGATTTTCACTGAACTGCATAAATTTGATTTGAGTAAATATTTGAACAACTTTATGCCAGTTCATATCTTTGGAAACAGCAGGGATTGAATATATTGTTTATATTCAACCCCCTTCCCCACCCCCCACCCCCAACCCCCGGTGCGAAAATGTGTGGCACTATGTCATGAGGTTTGATTTATTATTTTAAGGAAACTCGAAGACCGAAGGGACGCCTAAATGAACTTTATAGTATTTATTCTCTATCGTGTTTCGGTCGATTGTCTGTAAAACCGATAAGATAATGCATAATTATATAGACCTAATGTTGGAAGATATGAAATTAGCCATCTGTAATAGCGGAATACAGATTATATCTGTCTCCGAGAAACCTTCCGGAGACAATCTTGCTTCTGAACCGCTAGGCTGATAAACGCGACTCGGAGCGCTTTTGCGGACAGTGTAGATCAAGATCAGACTGCACAAAACGTGCAGTCTGATCTTGGATCTACACTGTCCGATATGATGTTTTTATTCCAGTGAAATCAACTTAGAAATCGGATTATTTGGGTTTTAACTATCGAATGGAAATGTTCGTTTTATCTATGTATTCATATGAACTATAGGATGCATAAAATGAGCAATCTGCTGATCTTGAGAACTAGGTCTTACCAATCATTTTGGTTTACATTCTCATTCTAATTCTTAAAGAAAAAAAGAAGGAATAAAATTAAAAAAAAAAAAAAAAAAATGTAAAAAACAACGTTAAACAGCATACAAACAAGTACAAGGATTAATATTCTAAACTTGTATTTTTTTAATGGTGTTAAAGGCCGTTTTCAACATAATTTCAGTTACTTATATAGCGTCGGCAAGTGCACCTATCCATGCTTTCCTGGCGTTTCCTATACCTGTACTTCGCACAATACTTTTCCCAAGCCACTGGCAGCTCTCTCACAAAACCATTGTCGATACAATGGCCAGTGGTGAGAGAGGATTGAATTCTATTGCACCGACTTTCATCAATCCCCAGAAAGAAATTCGTAGAGCCTGGGATTCGAACCGGCGACCCTCATGGTCTCACGACTCCGTTTCTGGGGCTCGGCAAGAATACTTTAAGAATGGTTGAAGAAGAAACGTACCGTCTAGATGCATATCATCGATGGTAATGCTGCCGAGGGATTTGTTTGCCGAATGTCACACTCGATTGCTAGATTAAACCCCTTATCTTGACTCATGTTAATTCAAATATCTAAATTTGATCCAAGTATACAAACCGTGACATGATTTTAGATTGCTATCTCTTTCAGTTAACCATACGCAGCACAAGCCCGGATCTAGCTTCACATGCGGACAGTGCATGTCAAGAACAGACAGCACATTTTCCGCTTCTTTGACAGATATTCTGACGTAAACAGCCATTTAATTGCACCGTATGCGTCTTTAAAGTAGGCTACTGGTTTAGAATGACCATGCCATAAATTTAGCACTACTCGGGTCAACTCTCTACCATATGACAATATTTAACTAGTCCAAATTAAAAGCATTTGCAGACGACGTATTAAATCTAATTCGATTTTTTTGGATGATTTGAAAACATTGTGGAAAAAAAAAGGAAAAAATGCTGGTCACCAGCATTTTCTCCCTTTTCCCACAATGTTTTCAAGAGCCTTCTTCTTCAAGATCTATGAAACATGGAATTGTGCGGTAACGGGTTACGAAATTACGCACCGACTAATATCTGGGTCATGGTTTGGTTTCAGTTCCTCTATAAAACATCATCAGTGTCTAAGGAAAGCTTTTAACTCTAAATGATTTTTAGAATTAAACGTCACGTCTTACTCTAGCTCGCACTTTCCGCTTGATAATGAAGGGAATTTGACAACGTTGTACTTGACAATCTCTTTAACATTGGCATCCAACACTCTTCCTATCTTATTCATTTTATTTTCTTCTTCAAAATGCTATTCCCTTAGAATAAAAAGGGTCCTGCATTTTAACCCTTTACAAAACAATCCCGCGTTTTGACGACTCTAGGGAGGAAGTTTTCGCAAAACATTGTGAGAAAGAGAAAACATACGCAATGCTTTTTACTCTTTCGGAGACGATTTCCATAATTTGAAACACATTTCTTTTTATTGTCTGCTATGAGGGCTATTCTTCAGTTATTTCCTTTGATTCCTCACAAGTACTACATTGGTCCTGATAAGGGGATTACTTGGTTTTTGTGGTATTTGTCGAAGACAATACCACTGTGAGTTCAATATTGAATTTTGAAGACCATGTATCGTATTTTGTGCAAAGCCGAAGGAAATAAACCCAATTAAACTCAATTTTTCTCAAACAAATGAGTTTTTCGGGGGCACTCAGATATGTAATTGGAAATGGCATGTTAAAATACACTGGGTGAGGCCATCGATCGTGGATATACTAATTTTTGATTGAAAATAGCTTCACTCGCTCATAGCCTTCTACATTGGCGCAATGATACAAAATTTGTCTACTGATCACTTGGTCCTAGGCTTTTTCGTTTCAAAACCAGTTCGTCCCATGGCTTGTTCATCCAATGTTTGCGCGCTACTCCATTTGATTGGGCATGAATATTTATAGATCGAAATAATTGATTGTAATGTTGGGAATTAAATGTTAACGGCCAAAGATATGTCAAAATCATATTTTTCAGGTACAAACTTAATTTCATTCGATATCACTTGGTTTCTCTCTCTATCCATCATGCATCCTACTGTCAAGGGACGTTACTCCTGACTCCTTATGGTCAAAGGAAGACCACCAATACACAAATAATCGTAACTTTGTCATGAGTACTCTCCCTTCAACCAAAAAAGATATTCATTTGCTTAGTAGGTTGACTTTCAAGCCAATATTTGAATAATATTTTTCTTTTTCTTTCAAATTATTAATTCCACACAATGGCTTCCTTGACAAATACCACTTCAGGGTTCTCAACGCTTTGATTATCCTTGATTTTCTTGCACTACCTAGCCTTGTTATTGAGATAATATTTCAATTAAATTTAGTTAAGTTGGTTTACAAATCGCTATATACGTACTGTCTAATGATTGAGAACAGAGTTTGATTTTAAGATACAAGGGAATTATACACATATATAATAAATCAGGTTCAATTTATCGCAACAAGGGAATCAAGGATAAAAACAAAGGAATACAGGTGAAAGGAACAGTCTCTTATTTGGTCGCCTTTAGCCTTTATCTGGCAAGGGAGAGAATTTAACTTGTAGGAATGCCCCCCCCCCCCATTGCTTTCAATTTAGACAAGTCTAAAATTTTTGTTGTTTTGTAAAGGGTTAACCCGTAGACACTAATTGAATAGAATGGACAGTTTTACGTCGAAGCTATCGACAATCATGCACTTGACGATGTTTAAGATATACTAGTAGACGTTCTTTTTACATCTATCTTCCAAGTGCTTCGCAGTTCAAATTACTTTACTAAGATATGGAAAATGTCTTTTTTTTGCATTTCTGCATGGCCAAGCTCTAGTTCCTTCTTCGTTTTTTTGGAAAAGCATTGGCAAGTAAAGACGTTATTTCTATATCCTTTATCCAAATACTTCGCAGTTCAATTTAATTTCCTAAGATATGGAAAATGCATTTATGCATTTCTGCATGGCCAGGTTCTGATTATGTCTTTATTTTTCTTGTCAAAAAACAGGCCACTGAAGCTCCATTGGTCTATCGAGGAGAACAGAATTTTTCATTAGTCGATCATCTATGCGCCAATGTGCTATTTTTAGTAACAGTGTTCGTTGACCGACCAACGTAGCTTCAAAGGCCTGTGATCTAAGTGACTTTGACTCTTGCTTAAACGTAAATATGAAAATTGCATAAAAAGGTGTTTCACTGTGCACAAGTTTCATAAATTTTGCTCACAAAATTTTTAATGAAAGCAGATTTCCTTTTGCTATTTTTAGTTTCAATGACCTTTCACCTTTATCAAAGCTTAAACATGAAACAAGCTAATCAGTTGAATGCTATCATCTATCCCAAAGTAAATTATCACGAAGGTGGCTCCGAGATATCGCAGCATTTTTATTGAGAAAGTGGAACGAACACACAGGCTGACATGGGTCGTAATGTTGAGTTATCGTTAATTTTGTGCATGTCCAAGGATCGGTCTACCTCATGATTCAGTCGGTTGGTACACAGAATGAATTATATAGATCCACAATCAGGTATGTAATGACTTGCTTGGTATCATGCATCACAGACATGCATTAAGCCAATTGCTGGCTGACTTGTTCTTGATCCAAGCTGCCAACAACAGTAAGCACGCAAATAGACGTTTCTTTGGTTGTGGGCTTCGACTCTGATATAGCTCGAAGACTATGCTAATGATCTAGAGAATTAAACAGTAACTAACATTGACGGTCACGATCTGGTCTGTCATTGCCAATAGCTGTAACACCACGACGGAATTCTTCCGCGTCTTATTACTAGTCGTAGTAGGGGTAGTCAAAAAAGGTAGTCTTACTTGAGAATTTGATATCAGGCACTTCTGCCACAATTTTTTATCAGAAAAGATGGAAGAACGGGTCTACAATGTTTGTGTGATCTTGCTTTGATGATGCCAGAAAAAAAAAAAGAAAAAAAAAACAGGAGTAGTTTTCCGTTTTCTAAGGGAACCATTTGGTATCCGTATTTTCGAAATACATCCTAGCCCTAGGTTTGTCAGGGAAAAAGGAGCAGAGGGTCAAAAATAGGGAACTTCACTCTATTTTCAGTGTATCAAAAGGTAAACCAGTATGAAACCAAAATAAAGATTTTTTTTAAAGATTTACTCAGTATGTTGTTTAATCAGAGGATCATTTGAATGCTTTTTGGTTCTTTCTTTGTCGCATGATGTAAATGAAGCTCCAGTTGGATTTGTTTCTAAACCAGTGATACTAAAAACTTAGATTTGTATGATTTTTTATACTTGTCCAAATTGAAAGCAATTACAAACAGCATACCAGTCACGTGTATTTGTTACTTCAAATATGAGCCACTCTGGCAAAAGAGGTTTGATGCATCTCCGTGATGCATTATTTTGAGTAAATTATTACATAATTATGGAACCATAAAATCGTTCATTGTCAAACAAACTACTGAATTCTGAGGTAGAAAGGTCCTTCGATATGCGGAAAATCGACCAATAGCAAAAAATTTTGACCCAGGTCAGCCTGCGCAATCTGCGCAGGCTGACCCGGGTCGATACTTTTTAAGTAAGTTATCACATAATTATGTAACCACAAAATAATTCATTGTCAAACAAACAACTAAATACTGAGGTAGAAAGGTCCTTTGATATGCGAAAAATTGACCAATAGCAAAAAGTTTCGACTTAGGTCAGCCTGCGCAAATTGCGCAGGCTGACCCGAGTCGATACTTTTTGCAAATCTTTTATAAGTAAACCCCTTTTTCCGAAAAGCATCGCTAATATGAAATTTGTCTTTTAAGGGGTAGAAATCTCCGTGGGTTCTTTTTCAACAAGGTTTTTAAAAGGCTTCTTTCTCGGGGTCGTAAACTTGGGATTGTTCGGATTCAACTGTTTAATTCTGTCCTGAACAATTCCGAGAGATCTTCGACAAGCTTAAGGCTGATATTGCCTCTTCTGTTTACATAGCAAACAATCTTTCAGTAGTTGTGTGGCTCTAGATAGCTTGTCTGTGGTCCCAAAATGAAAACACAATTTTCCCTTTATCCTGCTTGGAGTAGAAGCCATTTCTTTTAACTTTATTAGCTCGGATGTTTTCGACGAAAAGGTCGAGGTATTGTCATAACTCTGTCGTTGTCTGCGTCGTCGTCGGCTGCGTTGTCGTGCAAAAACTTTCTTATTTTATAATATCTCTGTCATTACAGAAGATTTTTACTTAAAACACAAACTAGATTTTAACCATCAAAAGGGGAACCATACCAGTACAGTAGGTAACCATCAAAATCTTTTGACACAGTTATGCGCCCTTTTCGATTTAGAATTTTCACTGAAACTCAGTCTACTTCTAAAAGCAACTGCAGCCGTGCGTTGGAATCTGCCTGCGCTGCTTCTGTTTTTTCCAACATTGGGCGTCAAGATAATGCTGCACGAGATATGCAGCCTGTTGTTGAAGCTCAACTGTCCTATTTCTTGTTTCGTATAACGGATGTTAAAAATGGTTTGTGAAATCGGACTCAGGGTATCGACAGATACCCTGAGTCCGATTTCACCAACCATTCCTGACAATATTCTTTGTCTTATGCTAAAGAATTTTCTAGATTTGAAAGTTACACAACTTCTGATTAGTTAAAACATTTGAGCCATGATCTGACAAAAGAGAATTCAATGCATCTCTGTGATTAATTATACCAAGCAAGTCATCACATAATTATTGATCCATAAAATCTATTTTGTCTAACATTTGACTGAATGTGACGGTAGAATTATACTTCGGCATGCATGAAGTTTACAGACTGCAAAAAGTATCGACCCATGTCAGCCTGTGCGGACTGTGCTGACATGGGTCGATATTGTTTGCAAGATGTATTAAGTCCCCTTTCTAAGAGCATGGTTCATTTGGTTTAGCCAATCAGAAATTGCATTACTTTCAAATTTAGAAAACTCTTGAGAATTAGACTAAAAATATTCCTTAGAACGGTTGGTGAGTACAAGCCCTGGACAAAGGTAATGCTGTATTTTCGCATAGTTTAAATAAAGATAAGACAGCACGGAACGTGAAGTCTGATCTTTGATCTACACTGTCTGCTATTTTGTGACATATCCTGGTCCAAACAACCTGGAAGTAGCAACATCTTCACTCTTCTTCTTGCTAAACAAGTTAAACAAGTGAATTAAAACTGTTAAACTGATGGTAAAAATCCAAATTATCGGACAGAGTAGATCCAAGACCAGACTGTACATCCTGTACTGTCTGGTCTTGATCTACTCTGCCCGCAAAAGGTCAGTGAGTCGCGCTTAATATATAGCGTATAAGTTAAATTTAAAAGGTCCGTTACATTTATCTAGCGCTCTCAGGGTTAAATCTGCACAATGAGGGATAAACGATGCAAATGCACGAGGTGTCATATCGATCTTTACCAATAAACTGTTTTATGGGAAACGGATTTGAAAAATTTAAACTCGACTATAATGAACGAAATCTAATTTCCTGTTGCATCCTGTCTCGGGATGCATCTATACAAATTATTTTGTTCGGATACGCTGTAAATTTTCTTGTAACGTCTAATGCATTTGGATGGTATAATTTTTCAAACTAACGTTTTGATCAAATGCATTCAAATGAATTTACTTCTTTAATATTTCTTTGTTGCAGTGTTAATCATTTACAAAAATCATGCAGAAACTTATTTTTTCACAACTTAACATTTTTTACTAGTAAAATCTATGGTAATATTTTAGCATCTTTTGGCCTAAGACATAGGGGAATGACGGACAGTTGGAGATAAATCACTTGGCAGTATATTTTTAAAAAGATTATGAAGCTTTAACCCTTTACCACACAATGCTGAGTCTCAAGGACCCTAAAAGAGGAGGCTTGGAATGAATGAATGAACGAATGAATGAATGAATGAATGAATGAATAAATGAATGAATGAATGAATGAATGAATGAATGAATAGAGTTTTACGGCCCGTCGACAGTGTTGGTAATATTGGGGGACAGTTGGAGAACAACCATAAACAATTCAAAGTGAAACCATGTGATTTTATAGTGATGTCATCTTTATTTAGATTTAATAGTAGATTAAAGTATAACAATACAAACACTAAATTCATGTGTCACAGAGTACGCCCTTAAGGTCATTAGACATAAAAAACTTTGAAAACAGCAAGAGTCTGAATATCGAAAATCGAAAATCGAAAAACAAAGCAGTATTTCGATATTCGAATTTTGTAAAGTTTTTCTCTGGTTGAGGGGCCATGTTGAGTTTTGACATTGAGAACATGATAATTGGCATCGGTCCGCAAGCCCAACTAATTTTTTGAGCATAAAAACTTTAAAAACAGCAAGATTATGAATAACTTTAAAAACAGCAAGAGTCCGAATGTCGAAAATCGAAAAACGAAAGTCGAAGTAACTTCTTTTTTTTTGAGTCTCGAAAGTCGAAAAACGAAAATCAAACTAACTTCTTTTTTTGAATCTCGAAAATCGAAAAACAAAAATCGACCTAAGTTCACATTCCTGCTTTTCTCTAGCTGTAAGGATGTATCTTAAATCTAATTCTCAATAATTTTCTAAATTTGAAAGTCACGTAATTTCTGACTGGCTAAGCCAAATGAGTCACACCCTGTGAAAAAGGAGCTCAGAGTAACGCTCTGGATACAAATATTTGAGCCATGCTCTGGCAAAAAGGGGCTTAATGCATCTTCGTGATGCATTATACCAATCAAGCCATTACATAATTATGGATCCATTACAGCTACCTTTTTCTTTTTTAAACAACCGACTTAATCATTAGGTAGACTGGTCCTTGGACAAACGGAAAATTGACCAACAGCGGAAAGTTTCGACTCAGGTCAGCCTGCGCGGAGTGCGCAGGCTGACCTGAGTCGATACTTTTCGCAGACGCATTAAGCCCCCTTTTGCCTGAGCACGGCTTAGTTTTAATGTTTTATTATGTATAATTATATGCATAGAAGTCTCCTTCATGAACTCAAATGCAAAGACTTGCGTTTTTTTACAAGTATATCAAACTGATTTTTGAGCTGCTTAAAACAGTAAATTAAAACTGAACCATACTCTGGCAAAAGGGGGTTTAATGCATTTATGTGATGCAATATACCAAGCAAATGATCACATAATTATAGATCTATAAAATCCATTTTCTCTAACAAACGGTTGAATCTTTGGGTAGAATGATCCTTGGACATGCAGAAAATTTACCAAAAGCAGAAAGTTTCGACACAGGTCAGCCTGCGCAGACTGTGCAGGCTGACCCGTATCGATACCGTTTGCAGATGCATTAAACCCCCTTTTCACAGTGCACGGTTCAACTTGCCACATGGTATTTTTCTGAACATTACAATCCAACCTGTAATTAAGAAGCTCGGCAGCGTGTTTCTAGAAAAATGAAAGCTTTTCTCAAATTGTGATGAGTTTTGCAGACTTGTCGATTACAGTTTTAAAGTAAAAGTACAAATATACAAGCCATGCTATGTGAAAATGGGGTTTAATGCATCTGAAAAAAGTACTGATCAGGGTCAGCCTGCGCAGGTGACTTGGGTCAATTTCCTGTATGTCAAAAACCAGTTTACCTTTAGAGTCAATTGATTCATATACAAAAATTAATTCATAGATCTATAATTATGCTGGTGGATACTTTTTTCTGATGCATTAAACCCCCTTTTCAAAGAGGAAGGCTCAAAAACAATGTGCTTGAGAGTATAAGAGCATTGTTTATCTTATCAATTCGTCTGCAAGTTAGACTTTCATAGATATGCTTAGAACTTTCGAATAATCATTATCCATTTAAGAAATAATCTTACCAACTTGAACAAGAAAACAGTCTGCGATTTAATTCTTAGCCGGCATGCATACAACAAAACGTTAGACTTGTCTTAACCGAAAGCATTTGGAGACTACAAATTAAACGTAGCTAAAAAGATGATTTCTATCTTTGAAACGGTACAAAACATTGTCGGTTAAGGAGAAAATGCTGGTTACCAGCATTTTCTCCTTTTCCCACAATGTTTTCATAAGTCTTTATTTCCTTGGTCGTTAAAACACAAGTATTATTTGGTAGAGGTTTAACTGAAAGAAAGCAGTGCAGGATAGGTGGTTGATAGCACATGGGAAGCATAATTGGGTACCGTACGCCAGTAAAAAGACTTGAATACAATTGAAAACGGCATTAACACCAAAATAATATATAAGCCACGCCCTGTGAAAAGGCGGTTTGATGCATCTGCAAATAATATCGACCCAAGTCAGGCTGTGCAAAGCGCGCATCCTGACTTGGGTCGAACTTTTTTGCTATCGGTCAATTTTCTGCATGTCCAAGGACCAGTCTACCTTATGGTTCAGTCAGTTGTTAGACAAACTCAATTGTATGGATCCATAATTGTAAATTTTGATCAAACTGCACAGAACTTGAAGCCTGATCTTGATCTACATTGTCCGATAGGGAGATATTTATTTCCAAAACACAAGTTTCAAAATTTGGGCTTATACTATGGGCTTGAAAGTGTTATTTGACTAATTTAGCAACATAGATAAAGATTTCAAACGACAGGCCCAAATAAGAATGAAACATAAACAGAGAGAATCTGTCTTTAGAACTACATTTGCTTAATTTCCTCTTTAGTAGATCAATATTATAATGAAATGATAAAAACTGACCTCAGCCGGTTTCACCCTTATTAGAGAAAAAGTATATACTATGAGAGAGAGAGAGAGAGAGAGCGAGAGAGAGAGAGAGACAGACAGACAAACAGACAGACAGACAGACAAGGAGACAGACAGACAGACAGACAGAGACAGAGACAGAGAGAGACGGACAAAGAAACAGGGACAGAGAGACAGAAAGGGTAACAATGATATTAATAACGATACTGATGATGGGTTACTCAGGGTTAAAGCATTATTACCAAAAAGTAAGTAATTAAATAACTTACCAGCTGTTGTTATAAAAGTCAAAACTACCTTCAAACACAAATCCATGAATTTAATTCTCATTTTCTTTTTTTTTTTTAACAAGATGTTCACAATTAATATTACACAACTTCAGCTTTGACACCGCGTTGCAATAACGTACGTATTATAAACACTTCGATACTGGCAAAGCAAGTTCTCGTAGTGACTCTAGCTGTCAATAAGGCATTGAAGTCGAGGAATTTCACGTTCCTCGTGCGAGTTTAAGTTTACCCTATTGCGTGCGGCCACTGAATTTTTCCTTTTTTTTTTGCAGAGAGTGTAAAATAAGATCATCGTGCACATATGTACAGTCTGATTTTGTTCTACGGTCTCCGTTTCTCTAATAAGAGGTAGTTTGGTATTATTGCAGGCCTTCTCATTGACTTTAGCAGAGACCTGGTAGAGCAGTCGTGAGCGTACAGTACTTGAGAATCTGAAGGTCGCTGGTTCGAATCCCCAGGTCGGGCATTTTATTTCCAAGGATAGATTATAGTCATCGCGACATGGTTTATTCTCCCCTATCCACTGATCATTGTTTCGACGATTTTTATGTGGGAAAGCAGCCAGTGGCTTTGGAAGAATTTTGTGAGGAGTGTTGGTAACGGAAACTCCATAAAAGCATAAGTAGGTGCATTGGCCAGCGCGATAAATCTGATATAATGTTGAAAATTGAGGTAACCGCCATAAAATCAATCAATCAATCAATTAATCAAACAATCAGTCAGTCAGTCAGTCATCAATCAATCAATCAATCAATCAATCAGTCAACTCAATGGCTCTATTTGACATTACATAGTTGAAGTCAAGGAATTGGTATACGTTAGTATAACCTTTCAGACTCCAGACCGCTAAATAAATTGAGTCATGCTATGTGAAAAGGGGGCTTAATGCATCTGGTAAAAGTATCGACCCAGGTCAGCCTGTGCAGTCCGTTCACAGAGTATGACTCGATTATTTGTTTTGCCGGTCAGTCTAGGTCTTCTGCATTGTCAGAAAATGACGGGAAAACCTCTATAAATATTTAGTTTCACTCGTCCCGAGATCTTAGATGGAACTATATAACAGCATATACGAGTAAGTGAGTTACGAGTTACTAGCATAGAACACCAGTGCCCGGTTTCACACACAAAAAAAAACTTTTCTCAAACCTGCTTATGGACTATTTTCCTGACTTAAATTGAGTTCGTTATTGAAATGCATTCAAACAGACTTAGGTAACGTTCTCAGATCCTAAGTTGACACCATGTTTCAGCTCAACTCAGCTCAACAAATATTGGGCTCTTTACTTAATGACGTATTATCGGGTTGTCAGTGCGCAACTTTTCCGCGCATGTCTCTTCCTTTCTTTATTTTCCTTGCGCGTAATTTTGTTCGATTGTAATATTATCATCGGACTGTCAGATGAAAGCAGCTACAAATGACTAATTAAAAATACTTCAAATTGAAGTTGAAATTTTGATTGTGTAGAAAATATTGTGGGGAAATGCAAATTTGCCTATGAGCAATTCCACCTTTTACCAATTGTTTTACTAAATCCGTCCGATAAGGATGTTAAATCAAGTATATGTCAGGGAAAGGATTGATAATATCATCTTTGTTGTGAAAAAGACATGATTTTGTGCTAGAAAATATACAAGTAAGTATAAAATTGACTCTTGGATGTTTTTGTGTCATTTTCATTGTTCCAAGGGAGGTAATTGAAATCAAATATTGGGAAAAGTAGCCTGGCAACCTATCATTTTTTTGCATTTTTTTATGAAGGATATAATTATGTATATTTCATAGATAAATGAGAACAATCTCTGGGCTAGAGTTTTTTTGAAGGTCAAATGATGTCCTAATTTTCACTAATAAAATGAGCATTTTCGTGGGCTAAGGGTTTGAGCAATTACACCTTTTTCAAAAAAGTTTTCTAAAGCTATCCCATAACAATGTTACATCAAGTATATATATCCTCTTTATTGTGAAAAAGACATGATTTAGTGCTAGAAAATATACAACTTACTAAGTAATTTGACTCTTGGATGTTTTGTGTTATTTTCATTGTTCCAAGGGAGGTAATTGAGTTCGAATATTGGGAAAAGTAGCCTGGCAACCTATCTTTTTTTTTTGCATTTTTTGATAAAGGATATAATCATGTATATTTCTGAGAAAAACGAGAAAAATCTTTGCGCTAGATTTTTTTGAGGGTCAAATAATGTCCTGATTTTCTATGATAAATAAGCATTTTTGTGGGCTAAGGATTTTATTGAAACATAGATAGCGTATCATTAATTTGAAATATCTGTTAATTTCTCATCAAAGTCAGAGGATCCATTGGTTCACTATGAATTTAAAACACAGAAAACATGATTTGACTGAAATTACAGATTTTAATCACAAAATTCTGACGTATGCTGCAATAATTGGGTTTTTGTGTAATTTGAAAAAAGGGTTATGTTCTTCGTGGGCTCAGAACATTTTGGTTCATCAGGCAACGTCTGATTATCTCTTCGTATATTGAAAGAACATACTTTGAAGTGTTTCTGTGTCAAATTTCACGAAATTCTCTGCGCTAGAAATAACTCGCTGAAACGCCTTTAAATTAACAATTAAGCCCAAAAGTAAACAAAGCGGGTTTTTAAATGCATTTGAATTTATATCATACCATTTAAAAGTATGGAAATTATTGTGAAGATGGCAATCTGTCATCGTACGGTTGGTCCAAGTGTTAGTTGCTAACAGAGAAATTAATTTCAAAACTAGGTTAAAACCTCCCAGGTAACTGTGTCTTTTGTTTACTTTTTGCCTGATTTTAAAATTCTTTTTTCTGCCAGCGACGAACATATAGCCCGACCACACGATAACAGTCTGCCATCTCCACAATATTTTTCATACTTTTAAATGGTATGGTTTAAATTTAAATGTATTATGACACCTGCTTTGATGTTTTGGCCTTTACTGGGCCTTTAATCAAATCAATTTATCTTGCTGAGTTTAGTTAAAAAGTTGTCTAAACAAAGGATTTGAGTATGTTATTTAAGTCTGTTAATGTCAGTGAAATACGTCTCGAATAACCAAATCAAGTTAACCCTTTACCAAACAATCCCTGGTTTTCACAACTCTGGAAAAGAAGGCTTTTGAAAACATTGTGGGAAAAGGAGAAAATGCAGGTAACCAGCATTTTCTCCTTTTCCCACAAGGTTTTCTACCCAATCAAAGACAGAAATCATCATTTGAGCTACATTTAAATTGTTGACTTCAAATGCTTTCAGTTTGGTCTGGTCCAAAACTTTGTCGTGTGGTAAAGGGTTAAGCAAAAAATTAGCAAAATGAGGGACTTCAGTTTTTTTCGTGAAAGTAGGCTCAAGCCCTGTTTACTCATTGGTAACACTTGTATTTGAAAAGTTCGTGAGTTTGGATCTCGACTGGACACATGGATGACCATTTTTCCCTCCAAGATTTTAGAAAATCTATTTTGAAACACCGCGAGACTGCTTCTGGGTCGTAGTAGTCAAAATTACTCCCATGTAGTGGAGCTGAGAGGATCTGGTGGTATATGATTTAGATTTGTTTCAA
This sequence comes from Hippopus hippopus, assembly GCA_946811185.2. Taxonomy (NCBI): domain Eukaryota; kingdom Metazoa; phylum Mollusca; class Bivalvia; order Cardiida; family Cardiidae; genus Hippopus; species Hippopus hippopus. The sequence goes on along the minus strand of OX328108.1, from coordinate 51,535,976 downwards.
ATTTGGGTAGTAGGGACCACTAAGATGTGTTTTTATTGTATATTGACTGGACTATTTTGTGTCACTAGAGGAAGAAAAAGTTGGGATCATGGCCTTGAACAGGTGTTTTTGAGAGGACAAATTCTTGGGTGCCTGTGTTGGTTGGAAAAACGCAATCAGTTGACATGTTTTTCTTTATGCATTTTTTGAAGGACTATAGACTTACTTTTGAAACTAAGAGACCGAAAAGCCAAAAGTTTGCCATTAAGCGATCTGTGAAGCTTAAAAAAAGGTCGATTTCACTCTGTCTTCGACAGTATTCATTGTGTATATAAGTCTTAAATCTAAGACTATCTGTCAGGACATCTCAGCCAAGCAGACTGATAGACGTAGAATTTAGAAATTTTAGGTAGGTAAATACACCGAACTTCAATGTATGGAATAACCTTTGTCTCAGAAAACAGTCGGGGTCCGCCTGATGTATTTCTTATGTTATGTTATCTATCACGTTTGACCGTCAAAAGAAACTATTCTCTCAGTTAATAAAGCACGCCAGTCGACCATTTGTCGTCATAAAAGTTTTATTACTGCCACTATTTAATAGATGCTGACATTTTCTATCATCTAAAATATGTTAGATGGTTTTAGGAGATTTTTTCGTACGGGAGAAAATAGCCGTTTCCGCTGAGAGATTTAAACATCAATGATTTACTGCCAGAGTATGTATCTCTGTCTACGTAAACATTTGTAGCCGAATTCCGGATATTCCGTGTTATTTAATCCCGACTTTTAATGACCCTGAGAAAGAAGACTTTTGAAAACATTGAGGGAAAAGGAGAAAATGCTGGTTACCAGCATTTTCTCCTTTTCCCGCAATGTTTTCTACCCTAATATAAACAGAAACTGTCGACAACATTTTTAGATGTGATCAATTTGGAACTGTAAAATTCAAATTTACTGTATCTTAAAAAGATGATTTCTGTCGTTGCAATTATAGAAAACAATGTGGTAAAAGGAGAAGATGCTGGTTACCAACCAATTTTCTCATGTTCTCTTTTTATACCCCCACCTACGACCCGAGTCGATACTTTTTGCTATTGGATCGGTTTTTTGCAGGTCAAAGGACCAGTGTACCTCATGATTCAGTCAGTTGTTATAGAAAAAGGATTTAACGGATCCATAATAATGTGATGACTTGTGGTATCATGGATCAAGGAAACACATTTTTTGCCGGAGCATGACTGTCTGATTTACACCATAAAAAAGCAGTTCCAAGAACCGTTACTCAAAAAGTATATTATGGAACATAACCACGAGGAAACTTCGTATTATCTCCCTTAGACACGGTTTTGAAAATGAGATACGGTTGAGTGCCATCTCAAATGGGGGGGTCCTGCGTGGCTCAGTGGTAAAGTGTAGGACTTGTGACCCGGAGGGTCTAACAAGGGACTGATTCCTGAGGAACAGTGGCCCTTTGACATGCAGAAAATTGACTAATAGCAAAAATGTTTCGACCCATGTCAGCCTGTGCGAACTGCGCAGGCTGACATGGGTTGATACATTTTGCAAATGCATCAAACCTCCTTTTCACGGAACAGGGCCCAAATAGAAACGACAACTCTTTTTTGTTATACAGATAATTTATTTACATATCGTTGACTTTCAATTTCTGAGTTGACAAAGTTTTTCATCTAATCTAACAACTACGCTATATAACACTCTGTCAAAGTTCGTCTTCTTTTGTCATCGAAAAGTTATCAATCAAATGTTTGCACAACAAAATTCAACATGTAAAATTTGCAAAGCTAAGTTTGGACCACACGATTATTATTTTTATTATTCACTCTATTCCAAAAACTTCCAGTGTTTTAACGGCCTTGTAGACAGCGCTTTTGATTAAAAACAAAGGTAGAAAACGGAGAGGATGCCGGTGACCAGCATTTCTCCTTTTCCAACAATGTTTTTGTACCCTTTCAAAGATAAAATCCATTGTTTTATAACTCCAGACAATATTGGTAAGTCTGAAATTTCGTCGTTTACTGAGGAGTTAAAGGTGGCCCTTCAGATTTTGGGACGAAAATTTTACAAAAATACAAAAGCCTTTTAATTTTCATTCAGAAAACTCTAGTAGTTGAAAACCATCCGACAACAAGAGAAATTAGAGATTTACTACGGCCAAGGTCGACACCGACGGGAAACACAGTCTATTTTTACATGAGCAACTCGCTCATTTACATACCGGAAATACACAGACGAAGCTTCAAACATAGCGTTCGAAGAAGACATTATGGAAAATAATTACATGTTTGTTATTTTATGGAATTTAAGCGTCATTAGTCACGTGCCAGTCACTTGACATTCCCACAATGCTTTTTTGATTTATGGCGCGAAATCTAAAAATACCTTAAGAGGCTACGTAGCATTTTAAGGGAACACCATCAAAAAAAATTTTTTTTTGTAATTTTATGATTCTTAATTATTGATGATTTGTATTGTTTTTTCCTATGAATTTCAGTGATACATATAATTTTTAATTTGGTGAGATGTGAAAAATCTAAATACCCACCTTTAAAGATACAGTGTACAATAACTATATGGGTTGCAACACGCGAAAAGGGACACTCGGACATTTGCGTAAAGTGTCGTCTCGGATCAGCCTGCGCAGCCGCACAGGCTAATCCGAGACGGCACTTTACGACTTCATTAGATTTTGTGCTACAGTAGACTTGCGCAATACTAAAAATTACATAAAAACGGAAAGTGTCGTTTCGGATAAGCCTGCGCGGACTGCTCAAGCTGATCCGAGACGACACTTTACGCAAATGTCCGAATGCCCCTTTTCGCGTGTTGCAGGCCATATGAGACATGTTCGGGCAAAAGGGGTTTAAAGCATCTCTATATTATATTTCATGTGTCTATTTTTAGAAATGTTATGGGTAAAAAAATGTCGTAATTTAAGCTGGGGGGAATTATTTCCCCGTCACAGTGAATATAATCCTCCTGCCGAAAATCTGGAACTACTTTTTTAAGTTTTTTAAGTTTTTAAGTTTTAAAAGTGGCATTCGTTGACAAAATAATCAGAGGAAATACAATATACGGCACTCGTTATTTTCGCATACCTTTCCCTTTTTCGGCAAAAATTTCCCCATATTAACCACAAGCTGATGAAATAAACTCTATATAATCAACTATACCAGGAAGTCGTCATATAAGTATGGGTCCATGAAACCCATTTAATCTACTGGATCCGAAGATAGAGAATGGTCCTTTGACACATAGAAAATTTAGTCATAAAAAGTTTCGCTAATGTGCAGGCTTACACTGGTGGATACTTTGTGCAGATGCATTAAGCCCCCATTTTCACAGACCATGTTAAATTAAGATATGCTTCAATTTCAATTAACATGTGTGATATGTACTTTAAGCCGAACACGATTATGAATAACATGCAGAGAAACAAATATGCAACCTGATTCTTGGTTTATCAATGTTGCCGACAAAAGCAAGATAAATAACAAGTTTTCGCCAAACCAACCAATCGCGATCAAAGCGGAAGTGTCACGGGACATGACGTAATACCCCCGCTACATGCGTTGAAAAAGAAAGTATCTGTTCAAATGTAACACAAAAGTAAATTCACGAGGTTTCAACAAAGAAAACCCAAGAAAAGAGAGAGAGAGAGAGAGAGAGAGAGAGAGAGAGAGAGAGAGAGAGAGAGAGAGAGAGAGAGAGTTGAATGCGTTGAGAGAGAAAGTATCTGTTCAAAGGAAATGCAAAAGTCCATACTTAACCCTTATACTGCCGAATTTAATTTCTTGATTACATCAGTTTTTTGGCATTGAGCTGGGATTATATGACCAAATCTACTGATAAAGCATAGGGGAGTGTGGAGCTAGATCAGATTGCACTTATGTGCAGGCTGATCTTGCTTTACACGCTCCACAAAATACATATTTGGTCGCGAACGGCGGGATAAGGGTTAATATATCCAGTCCGATAGAGTTATCTCCCTTCCAGCACTCTTCTGCAATTATGGTAAGAAAATGAATAAGTCTCGCGAGACAGCGCGATATTATCGGAACCTACAAGGTGCCCGTAACGTAGCTAAATCTTGACTAACCAACAACGGGAAAAGAGAATGAGAAATGAAAACCTTAATATACTTATTACTCAGTGCATCGCAATGAAATGTGCCTCTGTTAGTACAAATCGCTGCGTTTGATTGTACTTTATACATGATGTCATTGCTTTTTGTTTACGCATACTTCCGGTCGTATGTCTCAATGCGCCTTTAACTTGAAGAATTCAACAAATGGAAATATAAAGTATTCACGAGGAGTTTTCGCCAAAGGAGCCATTCGCGATAAAAGTGGGAGTGTCACGGGAAATGACGTTACACCCCTGCTACATGCGTTGATAGTGAAGATATCTGTTCAAAGGTAATAAATTCTGTTGTGCTTTGTGAAACATTGTTAAAAGTAAGTTTTGCACAAAGCCGATTTCGTATTACTGTATTCATCATTAAATTTATTAGAATTTATTACAATCATCAAAGTCTGTATTTGATGAATGCTGTAAAAAGGTTCGCTCAAACAAAGAGAAAATAAAACTTTGTCAATCAGCTGATCAAAGGACTAACTGACAACTTAAGGGGACATTTCAAATAAACCAACACACCTCGTTTGTCAAGTTCTGGTATTTTTAATTGGTGGAAAAACTGTCTCCTTATCTGACAGTGTAGATCCAAGATCAGACTGCACGTTCTGTGCAGTCTGATATTGATCTACACTGTCTGCAATTTAAGGTCCTTTAGTTGCGCAAGCAGCCTAAGGGTTAATAGCTGATAAACATCGATATAAGGATAGCTTATATATAGTGCAACCGCTCTAACTAGCCACTTTATGAATATTACTCCTTTTCAGGTGAACTACTTATAAATCTCAGATAATTTTTAAGACTTTATAAATACGTTAACTTCCAGATCATGTGACCAGGTATTTTACATCTACTCCATTGACATGGCAATAAGATAAGTATAATTTACAAACATTTTAAATACCTGAACTCACGTTTAGAACGAGGCAAACATCGGAAAACCGAACAAGGTTACAGAAACAAAGTAGTGGACAAGTTAAAGCGGTTTCACAATAACTTTTTGTCATTTTTTTGTTTTGTTTTATAAAAAAAAGAATTAAGTATTTTTTTTTCAGTCATGTTATCCATCTGCTAAAGGCATGGGCTGATTTGTCATCACTTTCATCATCCTGGTTCTGTCCTTCGCATTCACACATTTTGCAAATATCACCTGTAATACACAAATTAATGAAAATGCCAAAATACATCAAAGATTGCATATTTGATAATAGCTATTTGAAAACTATTCAACTTCATCATCATCATCATCATCATCATCATCAACAACAACAACAACAACAACAACAACAACAACAACAACAACAACAACAACAACAACAACAACAACAACAACAACAACAACAACAACAACAACAACAACAACAACAACAACAACAACAACAACAACAACAACAACAACAACAACAACAACAACATTCCTTTACTAAACAATTTCATGATTTAACGACACCTTGAAAAAAACATTGTTGGAAATATCGAAAATGCTGATTACCATTCATCCTTTAAGGTCTTAGACCCCTAACGCTTCTAGTGCAACATGGAATAAAATTTCTTGTTAGTTGATAAATCAGGATTTATACTGATACAATACTTTTGCACATTTTTAACCGACCAGAAATTCCTTTGATGTCAATCTGGAAATTATTTGTTGATACTTTTGTTCGTTTCCTGAAAAGGGAGGTAATTATTATCTCCCTTTGTAATTAGAATATAGTGGTTTTAGATTTATAAATGATAATTCTAAGAAGGAAAGAAAGAAAAAAGTGGCTTGGTAAAAAGTAGTACAATAATACTCATTTTTTATCATAGCAAATTTTGTAGGATAATATTATACTGGTTGCTGTTTTCCTTTAGGAGTCTAAGACCTTAAAACAAGAATACTATCACTTTACATGTAGTAACATTCAGTTTGTCGTCGGCAAATGCTTTCAATTTTGACAAATCTAACATTTTGTCGCTTGGAAAATGCCATTTATTAAATAAAAACTCGTCGGACAGTGTATTTAACTTTGACTTATCTTTGATAATACACAAGTGTTTTATCGTTTTTTTTGGGTCCCGGTTCTTGTTATTTATGTAGTTATGAGTGCGTGAAGCCGATGAAACCAACTACAGCACGTGTCGGAATTTGTACTACTTCCCGGTTAACGTCATTGTTGCTAAGACGTGTACGTGCAGAAAATGCTACGATTTTCATGTTTGATAACAACTAGCAACACAACAAAAGTCATTCTAAGTCAACAAAATTGTGGAAATATTTCGTTTTACTCTCTCTAGCGACTGTTTTATTCTACAGTAGATGCAAACGTCACAGCCATTTTCTATCTATCTTGAAATTAATAACTATTTCATAGCTGTAGAAAAGTGTTACCTTACTTTCCGGACACCCTGTACAATCTTAGTCAACACGTTTGATAAAAAAAATAATAAACACTCATGTAAGATCCTCCATATATTAAGTACTGTATTCTTACCTCTGAAATGTAGCCCACAAAACCATTATTCATTGGTTGACTAGAATCGTCTTTACATGGTCCGAATTTTAGCGATCCCATACCGGCTATTATATCGCCTGTAAAGACGACAAAAATAGAGAACTTAAACAACGTTATCCGTTATCCTGCTAAACAAGTGAAATGAAACTTTTAAGCTGATAGAAAAAAAAAAAGCAACAAAATTTTGCCATTTCAAAGGTATCGATTTGGGAAAAATATGAACTTGTCGAACAGTTTGGATCAAAGATTAGACTGCACGTTCTGTGCAGTCTTGATCTACTCTGTCCGCAAAAGGTCAGTGAGTCGCGCTTAGCAGCCTCAGGGTTAACCTTTTATCAAACGACAAAATTTTAGATGAGACCAAATTGAAAGGATTTGCAGACGACAATTTAATTGTACCTTAAAAGATGGCCTCTCCTCTCAAAATGGTAAAAGTTTCTTTTCATAAACTCAAGCATACCTTTTAACTAAGTGATTATGTGGTAATCGATTTTTTTAAAAATCAAAGAATACTTTTTAACAGTTTGATTGTGTGATAAAGGTTTTTTTTTTAACCCAAGCATACTTTTTAACTGCTTGATCGTTCAGTAAATGTTTTTTTTTTTTAAATCCAAGCATACCTTTTAATTGCGTTGAAGTTATATCTGCTCCTCCAGTGACAGGGTCCTCTATCATCGCTATGGCGTAGTCGCCGTCAAATAACAGTCGGTACTTGTTCCATCTTGACGGCTTAAATACAGAATAGAATGGAATAGAATGGAATAGAAAAAAAAATGGAAAAGATGAGTGGGATAGAATGGAATATATTAGAATAGATTGGAATGGAATGAAATGCAAAAGAACAGGATAGCGTTAAACAGAATAAAATGGAAAAGAATAGAAAAGAAAAGATAGAAAAGAATACAACAGAATAGAAAAAAATGATCTTCAGCAAAAAAAAAAATTATGAGAATGGAATGCAATTAAAAAGGAATGGAATACGATAGAATGGAAAGGAATAGAATAAATAGAATTGAATGGAATAAAATAGAATAGAATGTAATGTAATGTAATGGAATAGAATGGAACAGAATAGAATGGAATGGAATAAAAAGGAAATAAATAAATAATAATAAAAAAAAAACTTCAGCAGAAAATAAAATTAAAAGATGGAAAAAAATCACTCTTTGTACTCAGTCTTGTTCGCAGATGGGGATGTTTTCAAGCAAGAACCCATTCGGGCATATGTTCATAAACTATTTGCTTGTCTCAAACGTGTGTAAGATAAGAAAATTCGTAATGGCCGTATAACACTACAAACAAGGGTAGTTATGTGATACAATGTGATACTTACATCATATGGAACTCTGAGACTAGCTGAGCCAAGCATTGTCTGACCAAAGAAAACGACAGAGGAGGAGGCAGGGTCCAAACTGATCTCAAATGAAGGTGTTATGCCGTCATCGACTGATCTACAGTTCGACACGAGGATTTCTTTCGGGAGCTGACCAGGGAGCGCTGTGTACATCGTGGAATAAAAAATGACGATAATAATAAAAAATGTAATAGCAATATCTCCAACAATGGCAATGGAGACTTCTATAACTGCTTACTACTATAACTGCTACTGTAGCTGTTTACTACAAAAGTTATTTGCATCCGTTAGGATTCGAAACAAAGACCTTCAAAACTACAACTCAGCGACTCTATAAACTGAGCTATCCGTACATCCGCCTGTCTTCGGTATAAACCCTTCAGTAAACGATACGAGTTTTAACAATGGTTGATTGATATAATGATGTTTTACGCCGCTTTCAACATTATTCAGTCCTATCAAGGTAACGGCTCACATATTCATGTACATGTCCTGCGTTTCACCATTACAAGGCTACGGTTCTAGAGTGTCTTGCCCAAGGACACTGTAACGAGATCCAGGTGCATTCATTGGCATGAAAATAAAAGAATGATCAAAGTTTGATAAAATACGATAAAATCGTTTAAAAACTGGCTGAAAACGATTATAGATGTATATAGAAAACAGGCCAGTAACTTTTATATAAAAGTACTCAAAACTTAGTCATTCTTTTTGTTTTTTTTTTGCATGAAGATTTCTCGATATTTTTAGTTTTAAGCCATGCTTTACGTACATAATCAAAAAAAAAAAAAAAAAAAATTCTGTCTTTGTTTACCATTAAAGCGACTTTCACTACTTAAATCATCTTTCGTAGACAGTGTAGATCAAGACCAGACAGCACAAAACGTGCATTTTGATCTTTGATATACTTTGTCCTCTTTGCTTTACCATTACAGACAAAAAACAGCCATTACATTGTAATTATTTGGGTCTTATTCTAGAATAAATAGAGGATAATCAACTGGTTGTGTGTGATATTAGAAATCTGTCACTAGAATGGGGTGTGATGCAGTTGAAAAATTGAGTCCGAAGTATGAGTTTTTTACCACATCAAAGCCCATTCGAGTGACAGATTTTTAATATCACACACAACCAGATGATTATCATATTTATTATATTCCTAATTCACCCTTTTTTAATTCTAATAATTATGAAGAATTGTACTATATGAGCAATATAGGAAAAAAGTAGTTTCGGCAAACATTCTAAAACTATATCGTCACGAGTGATTATACCATAATTATCATCACTAGTGGTGTTATTCACTGTGAAACCCTTCTAATTCACTGAGAGGAATATAATAAAATGTCCACTGGGTTTATTCGGCGGATTGAGGATGAAGATTTGTTAAAAAACTTGCTAAAAGAGATCCTCTTGGATGTCACTTTAATTAAGCATTGAAACTTACCATATCCGTACTCCTCTTGCATCTTGGGCGGACGAGCTAGTGAAAGAAAATAAAAGAATCCATAAGGAAAAAGAATCATATCATACATGTCATATCGAGTGTTTTGTTATAAAATAATATGCCATGCTCTGGCAAAAGGAGTTTAGGCATTAAACGATGCATCTCCGTGATGCATTATGCCGAGCAAGTCATTACATATTTGTGAATCCATAAAATCTATTTTTTCTAACAACCAGCTGAGTCTTGAGGTAGAATGGTTCTTTGACATGCAGAAAATTTACCAAAAGCAAAACATTTCGAAACAAGGTCAACAAATTTTGCAGATACATTAAGCCCCCTTTTTACAGAGCTCACTTATTTCATTGTCGATATAGTATGAAGGTTGCCAAGCATTTATCACTTTATCACTGTAAAAAGAAAAGAGACCCCCCTCTCCCAGGCTTGGTACTGTCTATCATAATTGGCCTGCAACATCGAATAGGGACATTCGGACATTTGCGTAAAGTATTGTCTCGGATCAACCTGCGTAGTCCGCCCAGGCAAATCCGAAACGACACTTTCTGTTTTTATGTAATTTTTCTGTTTTGCACAAGTCTACTGTAGCACAAAATCTAATGTAGTCGTAAAGTGTCGTCTCGGATTAGCCTGCGCTTACTGCGCAGGCTGATCCGAGACGACACTTTATGCAAATGTCCGAATGCCCCTTTTTGCGTGTTGCAAGCCATGTAGTGTAAAGCTCATTTATCTTTAAAAGTTAGAATTTTGAATTGAATTGAACTGAACTTACGCCAGAAGACGATTGTAAGTGTAACACTTGGTAGCGCAGCATGGTCGTACCGCCACACTTCCATACCGCTTGAGCCATCAAATACACCATACGTGACGCCTTCGCGCGTGGCGTTCTTTGGTAAAGTACCGTATATGGAAATCCAGCCGTCCCCGCGATTATTCACGTGCCACTTATTCTCGGGGTCATCAAATATTGTGTTAACGCCTAGATTGCAACCTGAAAACAGAATATTTCAAAAATAGTGGCAGTTTACCGAACAATCTCGTATTTTCACGATCCTGATGCAGAAGCCTTTTGAAAAAGTAGTGCAAAAATTTTCTCTTTTTCCCACAATGCTTTTCCCTACCTAATCAAAGGTCTACCCCATCAAGTCCAAAATTTTGTCCTTTGGTAAAGAATTAAGCCAAATCGTCAAACGACGCAACAAGAGCAACGCACACGGCTGCCAATGCTTGGCTCGTTGCTTTTAGTAAAATTTTCACTCAAAAGGGGCATAACAGTCTCAAAAATAATTTGATGGTTACGTGCCCCTCTTTAATGGTCCCTCTTTTAATAGTTTACAACTTGTGCAAGTTTGAATTAAATATCTTTAGTAATGACAGAGCTAATGTCAAAGTTTTTAAAGCATTCCAAGTCGAAAAAGGGGCATAAATGTGTCAAACATTTTGTGCAGAAGTTGTTCAATAAACCGTTAGACTGTGTGAAGCAGTAGCTTTTTGTTCATATACCACACAATCGCGAGTTTTAACGACCCTGAGCAATAACGCTATTGAAAACATTGTGAGAAAAGGAGTAAATGCTGGTAACCAGCATTTTCTCCTTTCCCACAAGGTGTTCTACCCTTCTGAAGTCAGCTTTTACATTTTAACCATGTTTGACATCTGCGAAGAAAGAGCTCCACCTTTTCCAATCTCTTTTTTTTAAAAGTCATTACAGGAATCGTCAAAAGTCAGAATTGTATGCTTAAGTGTTAAAACTTAACAATACCTCTAGGGCTAGGGTTAGGGTTTAGGGTTGGGTTCTAGGGTTAGGGTTTAGGGTTAGGGTTCAGAGGTGGGTTTGATACATGGACATTGCAGAGTAGTTGCAAAAGAGATCTGAAGAAATCATCTTTAGATCAGAATTGGCTAAGATAAATGGGCAATAGAGTCATCATTTTGCAATATATAAGTAGCCGGTCTTTATGAAATAATCTTGGATAAGCTGTCATTAATTAAGATGCAATACGGCGGAAATATTTTGGCGTTCGCTGGCATACGCCGGCATACGCAGACGTTCGTTAGCTCATCAGTTCTATATTTGTTTAAGTACGTCACATACAGGGTGTACTATAATATCTGACACTACTTTTAAATGTAGTAACGTATTGACAAAGAATACCATTGGCATATGCAATATACCAAAATAAAGCTTATACTACAAAGATTTTAATGGTGTGTATTATTTCATTGAATTCCATTGTGTATACTCCTGTGTAACTCAGAAATCATGGTATAATTTTCGGGTGACGTCCATTCCTTGAGATTGATATGTCCAAGCTCTCTCTGAAGTTTTCGATCACAGATTCACACGTGTGTGCTCCAATTCATCTTGTTTCCCATTGAATTGCATTTTTCAGCTCTTCAGGAAGTGGTAAAAATACCCTTTTCTTCAGGTAATCTCAGAGAAGGAAACCAAAGGGACTAAGATCTGAGGAGTGTGGTGGCCATTCTTATTCTCCTAACACTTTTTCAAACCAGGCCATAGCATGTTTTGATGTGTGTGGTCCGATACCATCTTTTTGGAAACTATGCAATATGTTATTATTGCACTTCTTCCTTTGAGCTGGAAAAAAATTTTTCTGTAACATTTTCAAATGGCGGTCACTGTCCTGTATATTTCTTTTGTTTATGTCTGGATTCAAATAAATGTGCATCTTCAGTAAACCGAAGTATGTCTGCGAGTTGTTCATTTTCTTTCATCCAGTTTGCAAAGATGAAATGGAGTACACGCATGTGAAACTGTGATCAGAAACTTCGGAGAGAGCTTGGATATATTAACCTCAAGGAATGGACGTCACCTGAAACCTTACTATAATTTCTGACGTCACACAGGTGTATAAACACTGGAATTCAATAATAAAGTAATACACATCATTAAATTCTTTGTGCTTTACATATGTGCTTTATTTAAGAAATAATCTTCTTTCTATCGTGGTTTATCGTTCAATAAACCACAGTTGTGAGTTATGAGGCACAATAAATAATCCACGAGGGCGATAGTCCGAGTGGTTTATTCATTGCGCCTCATAACTCACAACGTGGTTTATTGAACGATAAACCACGATAGAAAGAATATTATTTCGATTCTAAAATGACCAACTCTTTATCAAAGGAAAACAAGTTCATACTTAGAGCAAAAACGCGGATGCAGATTACATTCCATTGAGTAACTTACTTACTTTATACAGAATTACGTCACTCTATATAGAATGACGTCACTCTACATAGAATAACGTAGATTTTACCACGCTTTCGTTGCACTGTGTTTATAGAGCCGAATTCACGTGTCATGTTAGAATTTGGTATATTGCATATGCCAATGGCCCTCTTTGTCGTCAATAAGTTACTACAGTTAAAAGTAGAGTCCGATGACTATGGTACAGCCTGTACGTCGTTGTTCGCTCATTACGTCGCAGCGGGTTCATTTGATGAAACAATTTAAACATTTTTTTGTCCGCAGTACGATAACGGTACATGACTTCAACGGCGGCATTTTTCCAACTTTATTTTCTAACAAATATTTACTTAAAATACATATGAACAAAACACTCAGGATGGGCTTCGTCCTGTATCTTGCCCTATGCACCGTAAGAAAATTGACAGTCTTCTGGAAGCGTCACCCTTATGATCAACCTTTGCACTGGCGATGATAAATAAACGGGAAGACAGTCAATCTGGTTCGACAATATGTCAATAGAACTACGTTACTGACCACTGATAAGGACATACGTCGGGTTTTCGTGCGTGTTTGTGAGTGCTCGAGTTTTGGAGTTCGAATACAGAACGTTCTGTCAGTTCTTCATGTAGATCTAGTATAAATACGCGTTTATGCCCCCGTCGCACCAAAGTAGATCTTAAAACTTTTTACCCTGTATTTACAAAATCGTTCAACGGGTTGCAGTTGGGGTAGAACATGTAATTTTGACCTAATAACGCCTAAAGCCCGCGTCACACAAAAATATTTCTTAGAACGTAAAAACCCGTCCTGACATAATCGGGAAAGGGGTTGCGGTTGGGGTAGAACTTGTCATATTGGCCTAACAATGCCTGAAGCCCCTGTCACACCAAACCTGAACCTAGATATTTTTATCCCGGTCAACAATAACGAAAAACGGGCTGCTGTCGGGATGAGACGTGTAATTTCGGTCGGTAAAATACAAACGCACTGCCAATTGATGCCTGACTGCACCGCGTCTTTAATAGGATCGAAGTACGACAGTTCAGTTTGTAGTACGTCCATCTCGTTTTTAAAAGTACGCTGTCACTCCGTCTAACTACAGGACAGGATGGACGGCAAAAATCTTTAAGCAGGCTCAAAGTTCTGGAGCACCTTTCCCGTCCTAGCCCGTCCATGAAGTTCGTAAACAGACCATAAAAAGTTGCCACTACGTCTGCTCCGTTCGAAAAAAGTTTGTGTCTGTTTGGCAACAATTTTCGTAACGAAGTAAAAGCGAGTTCGGTGTGATGGGGATATTACAAGGAAAAGGTTGTAAGAAATTTGCTCGTAACATACCCTTACTTCAGCTTTAGTAATTGTTTCATACTTACGCTTCACTGACACAGTTCCAGTACATGTGCATTTAGCGTCGCTGAAAGTTGTGTTCCCCGGACAAGCCATCTCGACCCCGGCATTCGTGTCATAGAAAAGGGAATGATTGCCGTCCATACGTTTAAATCTACATTCTAAAACAGGAATTAAAATACATTAACCCTGAGAACGCTAAGTTAATGAAATGGACCTTTTCAACTAGGAAAAACATCCGAATTATTGCAATTTCAAAGTTGTTTCAGCCAGGATATATAACAAAGTAGCGGTTAGTGTAGATCAAAGATCAGAGCGCACGTTCTGTGCAGTCTGATCTTGATCTACACTGTCCGTAAAAACAAATCGGTTCCAGCGCTTTATATGTCAATACAGTGCCATTGGCTATAAAACTCGAGCCATGTTCAGCAGAGTTCGTGTATAAAATGAAAGTCACATTTATGCTTATGATTAAAGCTATTTCGCCTTCGGCTCACCGGATAAAATCTCTACGCCTTGCCCTGTAAACTTTCCCAGTCCAAGACACCAACCATCAAAAAAAAAAAATTCTATTTATCCTGTTACTCATTTAAAATCCATATCCGACTGATTTGAATATTTTGCTCGAAATAGTGCACATGTTTTTCACATTTTTTCACTATGAATGAAAATCAAGAGTAAAGCGTTCCTATTATTCTTCATGTATGAGAAAATTAAGAAGCTGTAATAATGACGTCATAAATGATGTTGACTACGTAATAATACCTGACGCTTCCCCGCGGAAAATGTTGTGTCTATGGAGATAGGCTAAATGTTTCCCCGGGTTTAGTTTTTTATACATAAAAACGTGAAAACGTGGGTTTACATATTGAAACTTTCGTACAGTAATCTAAAATTTAGCGTTGACGATACTTTTCTTCAACAAGGGCATCGTATTTTCAGCGATGAATGTACTTTGAAACATGGAGTTCATATGCCTGAACTTAAAAAAGTAGTTCCGGCTGGTCACATCACCAACTAGCCTTACAAACCATAGTCACATGACCAACTGACGTAATAAATCTTATCAGGAAGTCGAGTGACAGTATACCAATAAGTTTATATGTCCTTGTTTTACACGACGGGTCCGTACAAGCTCCACTCGTCACAACTTGGCCGATTCCGTAACTATCGTCTGTATCAAGGGGGTTCCATTTGAAATAAGAGCCTACCAGTTACATGATCTTAAACATGGCGGCACCCATGTAAAACGATTAGTAACGGCAACAACAGCCACAGTGATAAGCAACCTATTGCTGAAAAAATGCCAAAGCAATTGATGACCGATTTAGAAAATTGATGTACAAACTGTTTGTCATCCGAAATATATTGAGAAAGATTCCTACAGGTGGAGTGTTAAGATTGTAAGACCGGTAATGTGGTGTACTTTCTGCGAAGAAATGTACCGTGTAGGTGCATATCAAGCTACGTGATACAGCCCAGAGACTTGGTCAACGGATCACCCGAGGTTTGCCGAATGTTACAGGAAGTGACAGGATAAAAGCATTAACTTTACCTTCTTTATATCCCGGACATATGTGGTCGTTACACATATCTGACTGATCCAAAACTAGCTCACATTGGCCGCTGTCCGGGTTATACCGGTGATTTTGCCGACAGCACCAAGGTTGTCCGACTTCTTCGTCAAAACATTTGAAGAACGTTCGGCAGTTTCCGTCATCGAGTGCGTACGATTTAATGACGGTGTTACCGACCATCTTTCCACACACATCTGAAAGCAAATAATAATGATAATAATATTAAAACTATGCAGTAAAGGAGGAAACTTTTCGTTGACAGCGTTTTGTCTCTATTCCAAAATATTTCAAATCTCCCTTTTCTTTTTCGTATAGCAAAGTGACTATCTGCTAAGAGGTCAAATGTTAACTCGTAGGCTGTTAAGTGCGACTCAAGGACCTTTAGCCGACATTTTATATTAAGATCAAACTGCATAGTACGTGCACTCTGGTCTTTGATCTACTATGTCCGCTTAGGAGATTTTTTTCACCAAAAATTACTTTGAAATAGCAAAATTCAGTTTTTTACTGTCGGCCTGAAAGTTTCACTGAACTTAGTTAGCAGGTCAAGGGTTAAACTTACTTCCTACGTATTGTGCCGGACAGTCGTGTGTACAGGTCGGGTCCTCTTTGCAGGTTCCATCTTTTGTGTCATATCTGTGATGCATTTTACAACACACGGGGTGAGGATAGCCTCTCTCACAGTCCCAATACGTGCGGCAGTTACCATCATAAAAAGGCTGCGTTTTTGCGTTGGTGTTTGCACATCCCTCTGAAATGAGAGAAAATTTTTAACCCCTTGAAGTAGAGACCATTGAGAGATGGGGTCCTGTGTGGCTCGGTGGCAAAATGTAGGACTCATGTGTGAGAAATAAAATCCCGTACAAGCTGGACGGACTTTTTCATTATGTAGAAATACACCCCACAATTCGTAACCTGGAGGCCCCGGGTACAAGCCTCACTGGAACCATTAAGTTTCTCGTGGGATTGTCCTTAGGCGAGACACTTCACAGCCCTAGTACTGGTGAAACCCAGAACCTACATGAATATGGGAGCTGTCGCCATCATATGACTGAAATAATGTTGAAAATGCATCAATCAATCAATCAATTAATGAGAGGCATCCTTCTATAACCCTTTACAAAACGATTCCGAGTTCTAACGACCTATAGGAAGAGCTCTTGTGAGAACAAAGTGGGAAAAGGATAAATACTGATAGCAAGTATTTCCCCATTTCGTTTAATGTTTTCTATCCTCTCAAAAAACTTCAGTTCATTTGTACCATTTTCGGATTTGTCGACTGAAGATGATTTTAAAAGAGTTGCCGTTGGGATAGAGTCGCCAATTTGCTATTTTTAGTAACGGTGCTGTTGAAATGTTGAGTTTTCCGTGATAAACAAACGATGTACCAATGTGCTATTTAGAAAACAGCGTTCGATGATCAACCAATGAAAATCTACGCGTTCGATGATAGACAAGTGGGGCTTCAAAGGCCTGTGGTAGAACCAACTAATACTGTCTCTTTCTTACTACTTCCAGGAAAACCTTTTGAATCTCGCATAAGACTAAGCCTAAGCGTTAAACTCTTTGGACCCATAGGAAGGCGGCTTTCGAAAACATTGCTGGAAATGGAGACGGTCCTGGCAAATAGCATCAACTCATTTTCTGACAATGCTTTGTATCCTCTCTAAAATAACTCCAGTTATTACTGGTAACCAGCATTTTTTTTCTTTTCCAATAATGTATTCTCCCTTAATTTTTGACAGATTCCGAAATTAGTACCAAATCGAAGTTCTCGTCTGCAAATGCTTTTTCTAAGCACGCTTACCAATTTTCAGAGGACAAGGTTTGCGACAGCTCTCCTTCAGATCCCTGACACATTTCAGCTTCTTTCTGCTGAACATGTACCCGGCAGGGCAACAGGCTGGCTTGGACATCCCCTTCTCACATTTCCAATAGGTTCGACAGTTCTTCTCTTCCTCGTCCGGATATACTTTAAGATTGGGGTCGCGGCATTTATCTGAAGAGAAAACAATACTAGTTCGCTTATCAAGACTTCCCCTGTTGTAGAAAACGAACGTCTCGTCGTCACGTAATTAATGTGATATGTTGTTAATGCTCATATATTTTTTGTAACAAGGATTTGAGCTTACTAAAGTATTTTCGAGTTTTTAATCTGAAAGAAGAAGAAGGAGAAGCTTATTGAATTTTTGCATCAACGCACAGACGGTCGGTTGTTTGGTGGAAGGAAAAGTTTGTAGTGTTGATTACAGAGAGTGGTAGAGAGACGGGACCAATACTCTTAACAATATCACTCGTTGCAGGGTTAACCGTGTTGACTTTTTAAAAGATTGCAAAGATTTTAGACGCATCCATGTTGAAAGCAAAAGGAGACGGCGAAAACATATGTTTCCAAAATGAAGAGACTAGGCTGTGGGAGGATAAAATACATTTCAGAAGAAACTTGCTGGAACAAGCAATTTCGCCTGTTGTCAAAATTATTCTTCAGGCTCTTAAAATAGCGGCACAATACCGGCAACTCCCTTTCACTATACCGCGTAAACCCATGAAAATAAAAAATATACAAAAGAATATGCACTATTTAACGGATCCTCCTCGTATACATGAAATTCAATATTGGTCAACGGAATGAAGCTGAAAATTTCACTGGTGTCTTATTTTTTCACTCATTAAACAATACCACATATATGCATAGAACTGTATAGTGGTGGGGGTTCGCCAAAATAACGGAGTTGTTAGGTAAAGTGTAAAGTAGTTTTGCTATTCTATCTGTACGTCTTACCGTTTTGACATCTATATCCCATTTTGGCAAGATCTTCCACCCTTTCGCAGGTCCACACTTTTCCTGTACCCCAATAAGCGCCGAACGCGCATCGCATTTTCCACGCTACATAGTTACCGGACGCCTGACGTTGGCACACAATGTAACTCTTACAGTCTTTATCGTAGGGGAGGTAACAGCTTGGTAAGGTGCAGTTATGAAAACTACAAATTGCTGTAAATATAGCCAGACAGAAATCTTTGTCAATATGAGTCAGTCATACACTGTGGAACGGGGGTTTAATTTATCTGCAAAAAGTATCGACCCTCGTCAGCCTACGCAGTCCACGCAGGCTGACCTGAGTCCAAACCTTTTGCTACTGGTAGCCTTTCTGCTCGTTTAAAGTCAATTTTACCTCATTGGTTTAACAGGTATTTAGGTAAAATGGGTCTACTTTATGCATTATGCGACAAACCTCCTTGGTACAATGCATCACAAAGATACATTTTGGACCACCTTTTGCACAGAGCATAGCCCAATTTCCTGCTTTCAACGACTCCTGTGGTCTTGCTGGAGACAATCGTTTGAAAAGGTTTGTGATATACAAAGAAATTCCTCATTTCGAGCATTTTGTTTGCAGTCTTTCTGGATGCAATTTTGTACAAGTACACGTGTATACACCCTGTTCATTAGAGGCTAACGTTGGACACACATAATTTTGTACAGTATGTTCTTGTAAACTCGATGATCTTTGCCGCAATCATATTGTATGGCTTGCGCCCTCTAATATGAATTGCTTGACAAATTTCCGACTATTTCATATTTTTTTATAGTATTCAAGTATTTTACGGAAAACCTTTACTTTATTTATCCAAACATCGTCTCAGCCATTCTCTAACTGTACCTGATGACCAACTTTTAAAATACTTCTTTTTTCCATTGGTGGAACTCTTCAAGATGAAGGCGCGTTTAGACCTACTTTCAGGACAAAGCGTAAACCAAAATCGATAGCATCATATCTGAAGTACAATCAAAAGCAGCCATCCTTTCTTAGAGAGGTACAATTCATTGCGATGTAATGTCTAAAAAGTATAAAAAGGCATTCATTCATTTTTCTTTCCCATTTTGGGTTAGTCAAAGATTTGGCTACGTTACGAGGACCGTACGTTACGAGGACCGTATAGGTGCCTATGATGTCGTGCGGCCTCGCGAGAATTCCTCATTTCCTTACCATATATGCACAAGAGAAATATGTGCAAGAGAAATATATCAAAGAGAAATAACTCTATCGGACTGGATATGGCCAGAATGATGGGATATATCTTAAAAAGAAAATCAAGTGGAGACATGCACAAACTAAGTACAGGTACTTTTTTCCATCAACGATTTTCTGTATCTTTTCATGTATATTTAGTCCTGTTTCTGTCATCAGAACGAGTATCTTGTTTTTAAGCAAGGTGTGACTGAAAAATACAAACCTGAGTTTAACCTGGCTTTTTTCCAGTCTGGGCTTGCTGAAAATAGAAAAAAAAGTTAGCTCTTTACTTGGGGTTAGGGATGGTGTACCAAATCCACTGTTTAACGACACTAGGGGACTTGACTTTGAAAACTTGTGCAAAAAGGAGAAAATGCTTGAGAGCATCAATTTCTCCTTTTGCAAGATGTTTTCCACCCTTTCAATGACAAATCATTTGACCCACGTTTATTTGTCGTCTGTAAATACTTTCAGTTTTGATATTGGTCTAATATTGTTTGTTGAACTGAGGCAAAAAATCCTAATTTTGTTGGAGTTTTCACTTTTACCCTTTATCACACAACGAAATCTTAGACCTGTCCAATTTGAAAACATATGAGCCATGCTCTGTGAAAAGGGGGCTTAATGCATTTGTGAAAAGTATCGACTCAGGTCAGCCTGCGCAGTCCGCGCAGGCTGACCTGGGCCGAAACTTTTCGTTCTTGGTCAATTTTCTGCATGTCAAAGGACCAGTGTACCTGAAGATTCAGTTGGTTGTTAAACAAAATGGATTTTTATGGATCTATAATTATATGATGACTTGCTAGGTATGATGTATCACGGAGATGCATTAAGCCCCCTTTTGCCAGAGCACGGCTCATATGCAGACAACTTGTGAAATGTTACTCAAATGAAGAAATGGTTTTTGAATGGATCTAAATAATTGTGGGGAACAGGAGAAAATGCTGGCTCACAGCAGTTTCTCTTTTTCCCACAATATTTTCAAAAGTCCTCCTATTTGGGGTCGATAAAACTCGACAATGTGTGGTAAAGGTTACAAGAATCACAATTTCATTGTTACACGTATCATTAAGCGAGTGCTAAATGTATCATTTCGACCTCTTCCGACGGCAGGCAGAAACTCGGACAAATATTTATCTTACAGGCTTAACTAAAGATGCGGACGATATAGATATTCAAGATCAAATGCATGTTTTTTTATAATCAATGAAGCTTAAGTAGAGAGAGAGAGAGAGAGAGAGAGAGAGAGAGAGAGAGAGAGAGAAAGAGAGAGAGAGAGAGAGAGAGAGAGAGAGAGAGAGAGAGTGAGTGAGAGTGAGTATTCCTTTGACTTGCAAAAAAATTGACCAATTGCGAAAAGGTTTGATCCGGCTTAGCCTGCTCGGACCGGGCAGGCTTACTTGATTTGATACTTTCCAAACCCCTTTTCACAGAGCATCAATCAAAACTAATTATCAGAAAGTTTTATCACATAACCTTCCTTGTTTTCAATGTAATATACCCATCACCAATTTTCTTATCTTATACACGTTTAATATCATATTTGTATGACGTCATTTTTGACGTCATTTTGTACGTACATGTATTTCATAGAAGTGAATGGCTTTTATGGATATTACCGTGCATGCATGTGTATGTAGTTCTGCATCTTCTGATCTATAATTTGTGAAATATCGTTATGTGATAAAAAGAATCTGACATTCGTTGGTATTTGAGATGAAATTTTATTAAACTCGTCAAGAAAAAATGTTATTAAGCTCGCCAAAGGCTCGCTTAATAACATTTTCCCTAGACTCGTTTAATAAAATTTTATCCCAAACACCAACTCATGTCAGATCCTATATATCACAAAATTTTGTTAAAACGCTCCTAAACAGTATACGCTAACAATAGAGAAGATTTCTTTTCTCTATATAAGCCCATGTAAAACTCGTTACCTCCGGGGCGGAGTCAACCCAGGAATATATTTGAAGAAAACTGGTAGAGGTATATTAAATGAAACTACACACCAAATTTGTTAGCCCCGAGTCTTATAGCCAGTTGAGCTAAAAACCTGTTTACCTTTCAATTAATCGAATATCCATGCAATAACACCTTTACGATATTTCTTTTGATATACCACGGATATTATAGACGATTTTTGGTATACCACGGATATCAATTGAACATGAATGAATTTTCTGCGGATAAACGTCACGTTTTATGAGGGAGTCAACATCATTCGTGACGATATTGTTACAGTTAATCCATATCCATTTTATCTGCAAATATCGCTAAATTTGTGTTTTCCATACGTATAATAATCAGTTACAAGTCAGACGTTAAAAGATAAACATAATACCTATAGTGTTGTGAATTAAAAATGCCTAACTCGGTTAAGAGAATTTGATAACCATTATGCCAAGGCTCGACAATTATAAGTTCTCCCAACCTTGTTAGATATTTTTGATATACGACAACACTATGCACATATTATGTATTTACCTAGAAGTTTCAGCCTCTCCAACAAACGTTCCAGGTAGTCCATTTCGATTTTTTTCTCGCCCTTTTCAGCTTCAAATCCTTTTGAGTTGTAATTCATTCCATTTCTCATACCAAGGATCATATTTTCTACCTGAGTGATGGTAAACTGGGAGGTAACATCCGGTCCTGTCAAGACATCGCAGAACGCATAAAGACTTCAATAGTCATCAATGATATATAGGATATTTGTTTTTTTCAGCGAAAGATCTAAATTTAATTCATCGAGTAAACACCATCGGAAATATTTCACGAGTGGCGCAATTTTTTGTGAAAGATCGAAATTTATTTCATCGAGTGAACATCTTCGGTAGTATTTCACTCGCCATGAGTGAAATTATTACTGATGATGTTCAATCGATGAAATAAATTTCTATCTGTCATCAAAAATTTCGATCTTTCACCGAAAATTACTTTCATGCTTCTAACCCCTGTTTTGTTGAAACTTTCGTCAAAATCAAGTAAGTTGTTTTCAGTAATTCCCCGAGGCGTATCCCTTCCCCCTCCCCCACATGACAACAAATTACAAGGTTACGTCAAGCGTTAGAAATATAGGGTAAATGCACGTCATATTTCCTTTTGGTCAAAGGGCACGTGCTGTTTTACTAGGAAACGTGTGGGCGGGAACTATTGTTTTCGCCTTCGATCGAAAGGTTAGAAAATATTAATTTGGTATTCTATTGGCCATAACCATAAAATATCAACCCATAATCCACCATTATCCATAAACTACAGAAAAGCATGAGATAAAACGAGATATTGTAAACCAAATAGATAAGATAAGATATAAATGTAAAATGTAAATAACGTATTGTGAATAACAGACGGTAAGTGATAGCCTAAGTACATACAAAAAATAACTGAGCGGCGCTCTGTTAAAAGGTGGGTTTCATGTATCTTCGGAATGCATTGTACCAAACAAATTGTAGCACGATATGGGTCTATTTTGTCTAAAATACACCTGTATCATGAGGTAGAATGATCCTTTGACTTGCAGGATACGCGCATAGAGTAAAAAAAGTTTCGATCTATGTCAGGCGGCTTGGACTGCACCGGCTGACATGAGCCGATACTTTTTGCCGATGTATTAAAGTAGTGGACCCGTAATAGAAAACTATTTCCACTATAATATTATCCTACAAAATTTGCTATGATTAAAAATGAGTATTATTGTACTATTTTAACCGAGCCACTTTTTCCTTTTCTTCCTTCTTGGAATTATCGTTTATAAATCTAAAACCACTATATTCTCATTACAAAGGGAGATAATAATTACCTCCCTTTTCTAGAAACTAACAAAAGTATCAACAAATAATTTCAAGATAGAAATCAAAGGAATTTCTGGTCAGTTAAAAATGTGCAAAATTATTATATCAGTATAGTTGGTTGTATTGGTTGTATTGGGGTTTAACGCCACTTTAACAGCTAAGGTCATATCATGGCGGTCGGTGACGCACATGTGTTTCCTGGCTTTCTCACACCAGTACTAACACAACTTTCTTTCCAAAGCCACCGACTACTTTTCTCACATGCTTCAGCAGAGGTGAGAGGAGAAAAGACGCCGGAAAGAAAGTTCGCCTCAACCGGGTATCGAACTCACAACCACCAGGTCATGAGTCCGACACGCTCACCACTGAGCCACCCGGGCGGGACTATATCAGTATAATCCTTATTTATCAACTATCAAGAAATTTTATTCCAAGTTGCACTAGAACCTTTGGTGGTCTACTACCATAAACCACCTTTTCAAAGAGCAAGGCCTTTAATGTATACAATGTACAAACCTGTTGCCAGTGGATTGATATCAACAACATTTGACCCTGAAATACACAAAACAATATAACTTATCATAATACATATTCGCTAGTTAAGGTTGACGATCACTTCATTGTTCTATTCACTCTTGGCTGATGGAGTCGAAATTTGTTATCTACGAGATACGTGTGATCATTGGTTGCAGTCAGTTCTAAAAGTATATCAAATAGCGTGTTGCATTTGCTATCCATCATCAGCAGAACGTAAATAAAAATGCCGACCGCAGACGAGGATTGTCGGATATGCTTGGAACGATTAAGAAAAATACACACACAAAGTATTTATACCAACATTCACTAAAAAATTAGTTAAATGAAATTTAATGTACATTCCAACACTATATTATCGACTGTCAAAACACGTGTGTACACTAATGCGTGCACACTCACTGCAGGTACAAGTGTGTACCCTTATGCACACGCACTCACTGCGATTAAAAGTGTATGTGCCACCCACCAAACAGGTCTGCTGCATCTCTTAGGTGGGTGACATGTAAGTCGCTTACGTTTCATTTGTGGGTAACATGTAAGTCACTGTAGGCATACCTGGTGGTTGTAAATTGGCTCGCAGTTTTAGTAGTTGGTCTAGTGTAAATGTTGCTTGGTCGGGCTCAGCCCTTTGACCAAGAAGGTTGTAAAATACATTTTTGTCCATATTCATTGCGTCGATCATGTCTTGTACATCCTTGTAGGTAAATCTAGTACTAATTAATCGTGCTGAAAGGGAACAAAAGAGATTTGAGCTCTGCACTGTGAAAAGGGGTGGAGGTTAATGCATATGCAAAACGTAAGACTAAAGTTAGACTAATGCCTTCTCATGAATTTTGCGTTTGAACTGGGTTTGAATCAAAGCCCTTTAGGGTGAAAGAATGAAACAGCATTGTACACATACGTGTCAGAATGAAAAAAATAAATTAGAAAAAGAACAATCGAAGTGTAATTTCTCAATCTCAATTTTGTTAACAATCAAGCCAAATTTCTGAGGGCTTCCGTAAATCTTATAGAAATAAAAGATAAATTCACCGCGTTTTAGACATGCATTCTTATCAAGATATTAGTTAAAAAGCCCTATTGTAAAAAAAAAGAAGACATTATATACAAACAAAAGGCATGTATGTCTACACAAGATGTACACATATATATGCCTATACATGCAACGTCTCATCGAAAGAATATACAATTCTCAAGAAAAAGCAATGGATAAAACAAACCTCCTGGTTTTAGTTTTCGTCGAAGAAGGTCTTTCAAGGTCATTACAGGATCACCAGGTGACGCAAGCTTTCCTTGTGGATTGTAACTGAGGCCTTGTTCTATTCCCTTAATTATAGCTTCGATTTCCTCAAGACTGAATTCTGGAAGTATTGCAGGTATGGAGAAAACTTAAATGATTATCAATCACAATAAATAATATTCATAACAAGGTACACGTATTTATTCTAAACTAATTAATACCCTTCACAATTCGATTGGTTTTAGTTGCAATGAAATGTACTCACAATTTAGAAATCATAAATAAGGACAAAGCATACGTAAAATCATAAATAAGGACAAAGTTTACGTACAGTAGATTTTCTATTTTCGTCATTTGTAATGTAGATATATGAGAAACGCTTTTATTATCTGTCATTTATAGTGTAGATATATAAGAAATGCTTTTATTCCTGTCATTTTTAGGGTAGATATCTTAGAAATGCTGTTATTTCTGTGACTTGATGAAAAGATATATGAGAAATGCTTTTATTTCCTCACATTTGTAGGGTAGATATAAAAGAAATGCTTTTATTTCTGTCATTTGGAGTGTTGATATACATAAGATGCTTTTATTCACGTCATTTGTAGAATAGATATATAAGAAATGCTTTTATTTCTGTCATTTGTAATATAGATATATATAAGAAATACTTTTATTTTCTGTCATTTGTAGTGTAGATATATACGAAATGCTTTTATTTCTGCCATTTGTGGAATAGATATATATATAAATGCTTTTGTTTTTGTTATTTGTACTGTAGACATATAAGAAGGCTGTGAATTAGGGAGCTGAAATTAAGATGGTGTAGTCGTTAATAATAAAGTACACTTTACCTCTTGGTTGTAAAAAGGATCGAAGATTAATCAGTTGTTGCCTATTGAAAGTGGTTTGTCCTATTTCAGCGAGATTTCCGAGGAAATTGTATCTGTCTCCCATATCCATTCCATCAATCATATTTTTTACTTGGTTATAGGTAAATCTTGATGTTCTTAATGGAACTGAAAGACAAATAAGCCATGCTCTGGCAAAAGGGGTTTAATGCATCACCGTGATGCATTATAGTATAACGCAATTCAACTCATAATTCTTGATCCATGAAATCCAGTTTGTCTAGCAACTGGCTGAGTCATGAGGTAAAGTGATCGTTTGAGCTTAAGAAAATTAATCAGTAGCGAAAGTTTCGACCTATGTCAGTCTGCGCTGATTGCACAGGCTGACATAGATCGATACTTTCTGCTGATGAATTAAGCCGCCTTTTTCAAATAGCATGGCTCAATTTTTTTTCTCTTTTCAAGAGCTTGCTGTAGGGTTTGTTAAAAACATTTTCCTTTCCTTCAAATCCTGTAAGTTGTGTTCACTTTTCAGTCAAATATTGAACACGTAACATTGTTTACCGAAGTAGCACAAAAAGTTATTGTATATTGATGAATCTGAGTCGACCGTTTATGTTGTAAATTTTACCACGAATTAAGTGGATTCTTCTCACCGCCACAATCATCACGGTCAAATTGTTCTTTGAGTATTTCACGTTTATTTATACATACTATACGTAGTTTCCCAAAGTTCGTTTCGTATTTGTCGATAAAAATTTTGATTTTTTTTTACGTTTGATTAAAGTTTCATAACCTTTATTCATCTAAGGTATCAAAATAGCTTATGGAGAATGTATACAATGTATCTTAAATAAAATGAAAGTAAGTAAGAGAAAATTCTTTATGTTTGTTGACATATTCATAACAATGTTTCTTCTAAGGTATCAAATGCGTTTAGATAGTAATACAAAGCACGAACAATATAACTAGTTTCTTACTCAAACGTACACATAGTCCTTTCGAAAGAATCCTAAAAAAGTATACAGGTGAAATTATCTATAAATCAAACCTGAAGGGTTAAGCTTTCTCCGAAGAAGGTCTTTCATGGTCATTATAGGATCTCCAGGTGAGGCAAGGTCCCCATGAGGATTGTAACTAGCCCCTTGTTCTATCCCCTTAATTATAGCTTCGATTTCCTCAAGGCTGAATTCTGGAAGTATTGCAGGTATGGAGCATAGTTATTTGATATCAATCGCAAAGGCACAAGGTAAAACTAGTACAACTTCAAAGACATTTAATACGATCAAGTCTAAAACCATGTCCCATATTAAAGACTTATATTCAATCTGAGGTAAGTTGGCATTTGAAACAAAAAAAAAAAAAATGAAAAAATGAGCCTATGATAAAATTCTATTTCGAAAGCCAACAAATGTCAGATACTTTTTATCACATAAAACATTTCGCAAATCATTGTCCGAATGTGAAAAACCATTCATGCACAGTAAAGTTGGGATTTCCCTGAAAGAAGTATAAAATGACGTCAAATATGACGTCACATAGTATCCATCTCAAACGTCTGTAAGATAAGAAAATTCATAATGGGTTTGTTACATTGAATACAAAGGATGTTATATTATAGATTATCTTCACGATTCAATGAGTTTTAGCTGCAGTACCAAAACTCTTGATTGAATTAAAACAAAAATGAGGACAAAAATAAAAAGAATGAAAAGGAAACAAAATCATGAAAAGGAAACAAAATCATTCCACAGAAGTCTTCTATCATTTGTAGTTAAATAAGAGTCATCCTTTGGGAAAGGTGGGTTCAATGTCTTTCTATGATGCATTATGCAAAGCAAGTCAGTACAAATTAATTGATCCATAAAATCCATTTAGTCAAACAATCGACTAAATCAAGAGGAAGAATGGTCCTTGGACGATCAAACAATTTACAAAAGCAAGAAGGTTCGACCCACGTCAGCCTGCGCAGGCTGACATGGGTCGATCCTTTTTGCAGATGCATTAAAACCCCTTTTCGCACAGCAGGGTTCATATATAAGAGAGGCTTCGTAGTGGGCAGTTCAAGTTATGATAGTTCCTTCGAAAAAAAAAAGAAACTCTACCTTTGGGTTTTAAAAAGGACCGAAGATCTCTAAGCTGTCTACTTGTGAACGTGCTTTGTCCTGTTTCAGCGAGACTCCCGAGGAAATTGTATGAATTTCCCACATCCATTCCGTCAATCATACTTTGTACTTTGTCATAAGTAAATCTAGTAGTTCGAAATGGTGCTGAAAAACAAATCTTACTCATTTCAAGTGTTAACCCCTAACTTGCTAAATAAGTTAAATGAAACTTTCAAGCTTATCGAAAAAAAAAAAAAACCAAACAAACAAACAAACAAACAAACAAACAAACAAAATTCGAAATATTGCTATGTCAAACGTTTTCTTTTTTTTTTTGAGAAACACATCTCATTAAAGGACAGTGTCAAATATCCATCAGATTGCACATTTTTTGCAGTCTGATCCTGATCTACAATGTCTGCAAAAGGTCATTGTCACACTTAGCAGCATAAGGGTTAAATGTCGGTTATACAGAAGGTTAACTGAGATAATCTATTTCTTAATCTAGGACGACCGTTTATGTTTCTATCTTGACCAAAATGGATAGATATAGAGGATCTAACATGAGCGTTTATGTATTATCATCTTTATCAAAGGAGTTGACTGAAATTGTAGGCTCACGTCAAATACATTTTAGTCAACGAGTTTGATAAAAATGATAATACATAAGCAGGAATGTTAGATTCTATTTATCAAATAAAACGTGCTTTGTCTAGTTCCAGCGAGATTTTCGAGGAAATTGTATGCATTTCCCACATCCATTCCATCAATCATGCTTTGTACTTTGTCATAAGTGAATCTAGTATTTCTAAATGTGCTGAAAAACAAATCTTACTCATCTCTAGTGTTAACCCCTTACTTACTAAATAAGTTAAATAAAACTTTTAAGCTTATCGAAAAAAACTCGAAATATTGCTATCTCAAACGTTTTTTTCTTTTTGAGAAACACATTTTAGTCATCGAGTTTGATAAAATGATAATACATGAGCAGGAATGTTAGATTCTATTTATCAAATAAAACGAAATACAGACAAAAATATCCTGCATCATCACCTTTAGCCTGTTCACAGATCTACGTTTGCAGATGTAGTTTGGTTTCAAATGTGTACATACACAAGTAGGTAGCTCTTTGACATTTACACCAAAAGCAAAATAAACAGTTTCGAGAGAGGGTTAGTCCACCTATTTCTGAAATTTTGTTGATTTTTAAAACTTTGTATGCATTTCTTGGTTTTTTATTAAACTTGAAAATAAAAAAAAAAAAAACTTATACGTCTTGGCAACAATGACGTCATTTTCCGCAAAACGGCGGAGAAGTACATATTCCAGCATGTGCTGTGGTTAGTTTCTCCGGCTTCAAGCGCTCATGTCTTAAAATTTATCATAACCAGGACCCAAAAAAACGATAGTACTCTAGTGTATAATCAGAAATAAGTCAAAGGTTTAATATACTGCCGAGGGAGATTTTAGGTGATAAATCTAATTCTCATGACCACAGTCACTAAGATCAGGCCGCAGTGCCTTTACTTTAAACACTTCTGTTTTCACTCTAAACGTTTGCTTCCACTTTACCATAGTCCGTTTAGTATCCATAAATGAAATAAGCTAGCCGACAGTCCTTATGCTTGTTTACAGTTTCAGAACCTCTACAATTGGCTGTAAGAATTGATCTGGCAGGGTGGTGCAATGTTACAGTTTACTGTGATTTAGATTGAGGCAAAAATGGGTGTTTCGGAAATAATCGTGAGTAGCCGTATTCTGATCGATAAAGTAATGTTATGATGCATGTGTTCACGTAAATTTACGGCGAACAATTACGAACTCGCTCGAGGCCACTAAAATGAAAAATAAACTGGTTGTTTATGTCAAAGTTTAGCCACACCCTGCCAGGTCAATAATTACAGCCTATAACATGCAGAAGTAAACACACTGTCCTACTCCAATGTATACATTGTCCTTTCAAAGAATTGTTATTGGTATATAAGTGAAATTATCGGTAATTCAAACCTCCTGGTTTAAGTTTTCTCTGAAGAAGGTCGTTCAATGTCATTACAGGATCTCCAGGTGAGCTAAGCTTCCCTTGTGGATTATAACTGACACCTTGTTCTATCCCCTGAATCATAGCCTCGATTTCCTCCAGACTGAATTCTGGAAGTATTGTAAGAATTGAGAAAATATTTTTGGTGGATGAAAAATAACATAAAGAAAGATAATTTTTAAAAGGGTATTTGCAGATGAGATATCTAGAAGAGTCACAAACATAGCTACTAAATTAGACATGAAGCTTCATCTAGTTGACCTCTACCAAGACTTTTCAAAGTATAGCCCTTGTGTCAAAATTGGGCCCGTCCTCAGGGTTACAAGTTTTACATGGGTTTATAAAGTGTAATCCCTAAAAATCTTCTTACTCCAGATCATTAGGTATAGCTCTACCAAATTTGACATGCAGCTTCATTTTGTAAGGTTGCACAGAGATTGTTTAAATTTTGATAGCATTGGTGTCAGAATAAGCCCCTTGGGGGGCAAGTTTTACATGAGTTTTTAAAGTAGAAACTCTAAAACGTTCTTGTTGCGAATCCTGAGAGCAAGAGATATAAAATTTAGTGTGTGTCATCATCTATTGGTCTGTATCAAGATTGTTCAAGTATTTCCCTTCAATATAGATAGAGTGTACATGAACAGTTGAGATGGCACGTTAAGTATCTTTTAGTTGAATGTACCAAACACATACTTCCTGTTGTATCTAGTGGTCAGTTCTAGGTGAGAGCAATCGATGAGTAACATATGCCTAATTTAATCTCTTAACCAAGCAATACCGTATTCAGCGACCCAGAAGACAGAGGCTTTTTAAGCCATTCTTGGATAAGCAAAAATTGCCGGTAACCAGCATTTGCTCCTTTTCCCATAATGTTTTAATCGCGTTCAAGGACAAGCTCTATTTTTTTGTTTGATTTAATTTGACGTCTGCCAATACTTTCCTTTCGGACAAGCCTAAGATATTATCGTCTGGTAAAGAGTTACTGTCACAGTTTATAGATGCTAGCTCACCTTTAGGTTCTAACTGTGCCTTGAGTATTAGAAGTTGGTCCATAGTAAATGGCGTTTGTCTTCCTTTTACACGGCTTCCCAAAAAGTTGTACATTTCACCCTGTTTCATACCTTCAATCATGTCCATTACTTTACGATACTTCAATCGATTTGTACTTAATGGAGCTGAAACAAAAACATGAGCCATGCTCTGTGAAAAGGGGCTTAATGCATCTGCAAAAAGTATCGACACATATCAGAAGTTGTATTACTTTCAAATTCAGAAAATCTTTGCGAATAAGACAAGGAACATTATCAGGAATGATTGTGAATATGGACCCAGGCAGAACAGACTGGACACTTTGTACATTCTCATCTGCATTGAACATTTCATATACTGACTATGCATGTCGTTACTGTCATCAGATTTCGAAAAAAGATTATTGGCAATGGAAAATTGCTTGTAACAAGTTACTTGTTCTTGTTCCAGTAATGTTTTCAATACCATTATACACAGCTGTTTTTACCTCAAATGTTGCTCCTTTGTTTGACACTGAATTACCCAAAACGTGCTAAATTGTGATAAGACTCGAATAAATGCGATTTAAAGCTTGCTTTTTTTCAGAATGTCTCAGAAAAGCGGATGAAAAGGATAAAAATTGGACGGCACATCTTGTTCTGTCTTATCTTGATCTACAATGGCTGAAAAAGCAACTATAGAAGTGAAAGGTACCCTTTTACTCATAAAATGATAGATTTGTAATTACCTGCAGGGTCGATTTGTGCTCGCATAAGATCTCTTCTCGTAATTGAAGGTTCACCAGGGGAGGTAACTTGCCCTTGATCATTGTATGTCATGCCTTGCTTCATCCCTTCAAGCATATATTCAATATCTGGGAGTGCAAAGACAAGCTGCTTTATTGGACCTGTAAAAATTACATTATCATTATTACATTATCATTATATTATCACAATTACATTATCATAATCACATTACCATCATTGGGTCAAGGTTTAGGTAACAAATAAATGAGCCGTGCTCTGGCAAAGAGGTTTTTAATGCATTTCTATGATGTACTACAACAAACAAGTTCTCACATCCATAAAATCCATTTTGTCGAAGAATCGGCTGAATCCTGAGGTGGAATGGATCTTGGACATGTAGAAAATTTACAAAAACTAAACAGTTTTGACCTGGGTCGATACTTAGTTGCAGATGGATCAGGCCCCCTTTTCACAGATCATGGCTCAAACACATTATCCAAAGTGGGATTTTTAGGTACGAATTGCATTCAATGAATAATGATAAAATCAATGTGATGAATGTGTATCATCTAGACTTTGATTGATTGAATTTGCGTTTATTTATCGTCGCGCTACCTATTGAGCTATGCGGGCTCGTCAATCTAGACTTTAGTATAAGTAGAAGATTATATAGTATCCTTGTGCGGCCATTAAGATTTCAACATGTGCATGTTTCTTTAAACACATACCTTCAAATTTCAGTGATGTGAAATATTCGACCGTGACTAATTTTTTTGCATTGCAGTGTAACCCCAATCAAACAACTTTGGTCATATCAGCTCAGCCAGCCCATCTACGCATGAGTTTCGTGGCTTTCTCACACCAGTTCTGGCACAACTTTCTTTCCAAGCCACTGACTTCTTTTCTCACATCCAACAGAGTTGAAAAGCGAAAATCACCGGAAAGAAAGTTTGCCTTAATCGGTATCGTACTCGAAATCACCAAGTTACGAGTCAGATACGCTACCATTCAGCTACCCTGCTGGGGGACTGAGGTTAAACTTTTGATGTGGTTGTTATGCCGACTGACATATCCCTGACGTTGAAAAAGTGATATTGACAGCAGAATTAAAGTAAGAAATAATGATTATATAATGGTAGGTTTGAACTAAAGAGTATTTACTAACGGCACAGCTGCAACCATTATAGATGGCAATGCTTCCTGGAATCCATTTTAATCTACCGACAAATAAGGATAGCGACTGCAAATCAATAACAAACTTGCTGGTGATTTGATATTTGTAATTTTATCAATGCTTTTCAGTTTAAAAGGCGTTTGTTTGAGAAGTTTTTAGGGTTAGGGTTTAGGGCTAGGGTTAGGGTTAAACCTTGATCCTATATATACAATGTGTTTTAAGGTTGAGAACTAACCATGCCAATATCTATAACTTTTGCTATATAGAAAATAAATTTACGGTTTGTATTTCAGCAAGGGAAGAGAAACATAGAAGGTCGCTTTATTTTATAATCCTTGTATGCCATCTCACCTGAAGGTACTAATTGGGCTTCAAGATCTAGCAGTTGATCCTCAGTAAATGAGATTTGTCCAGCTTCTGCAGGCATTCCTAAATAGTTGTATGTGTTTCCTTGCCTCATACCATCAATCATGTCTGCTACCTTCTGATACGTCAATGATTTTGTAATTAATGGAGCTGAAATAACAACATGAGCCGTAATCTGTAGAAGGGGGTTTCAGGCAACTGCAAAAAAGTATCGACACATGTCAGCGTATGCAGTCCGAGAAGGCTGACCTTGGTCGAAACTTTTTGCGATTGTCAAATTTTCTGTGTGTTAAAGGATCATTCTATCCCATTCAGTCAGCAGTTAGATATAATGAATTCTATGATTCCTTATTATACGATGACTTGCTGAGTATAATGCATCACAGGGATGTATTAAACCTTCTTTTCCAAGAGTGCTGCTCATTTGGTTTGTATTGGAGTTTAACGTCATTTTAACAGTTTAGGTCATATCATGGCAGTCAGTGACGCACCCATGTGATTCCCAGCTTTCTCACACCAGTACTGACACAACTTTCTTTCCAAAGCCACTAAATACTTTTCTCACATGCATCAGAGCTGAGAGGCGAAAAATCACCAGGAGGAAGGTTTGCTGCATCTGGGTATCGAACCCGCAACCTCCAGGCCACAAGTCAGATACGCTAACCACTGGGCTACCAGGCCGCTCAATTACAGTCTGGTGTGTCCTAAATACTGGAAAGAATAGATATCCTATGACAGGTGATTTTTTTAAGCACATGTATACATTTCTATTTGGCCTGCAACACGCGAAAACGAGCATTAAGACATTTGCGTAAAGTGTCGTCTCTGATCAGCCTGCGCGGACTGCGCAGGCTAATCCGAAATGACACTTTCCGTTTTTGTGTAATTTTCTGTTTTCTGTCTACTGAAGATCGGAATCTAATGTAGTCGTAAAGTGCCATCTCGGATTAGCCTGCGCGGACTGCGCAGGCTGATTAGAGACGACACTTTACGCAAATGTCCGAATGGCCCTTTTTGAGTGATGCAAGCCATGTATGATCTCACCTCACCATTTGATCTACAATGGTTGCAAAAACAATTATAGGAGTGAAAGGTAGGGTAAGATTCAAGAATTGGTAGGTTTGTAGTACCTGTAGGGTCAATTGGAGATCGAAGGATATCATCTAAGGTAATTGCAGGTTCACCAGGGGAGGTTGGTAACCCTTGACTGTTGTAAGTCATGCCTTGGTCCATTCCAGCAATCATAGATTCGATATCTTGGAGTGAGAGGAGTGGCAACTGTATCGGAGCTGTAACGATATTATTAACCAAGTTAAGATTATAAAATATATTTAGAAAAAACGTACATAGTGTTGTCGTATATGAAAATCATCTTACGAGGTTGGGAGAATTGAAAATTATCGTGCCTTAGTGAGACAATCATTAGTAATTCTCACAAGTGAGTTGGGTATTTTTGATATACGACAACACTACATATTCAATTTATTTTTTAACGTCTGATTTTCACTTATCGTGAAATAGACATGAAAAAAAAACATGTGCGCTATTTCAAGCGAAATAATTCCCTTCAAGTTAGTCGTATATGGTATAGCTGTAATAATGATGTCATGAATGATGTTGACTACGTAATACATAATTACATGTACAGAACATTCATGTTCTATAAATATCACTGGAAAATCAAAAATGAATATCACATAGGTGTTATTCCATGGATGTTCGGTTAGTTGAACACCTTCTCTCAAATTGCGGTGTTGTGGTTTTCATCTGGACTGAACTTGTCATGTCTTTGTTATACCAACTGGCATATCCGTGACTTTGCAAAAGTTACATTGACTGCCTAATTATGGCAAAATTATAGTGATGAATTTATGGAAGGATTTAACTACAGAGTCCATACATATCAAACGGCACAGCTGCTACCAGTGAATGAGTCAAGCCCTGGGAAAAAGGGGCTTAATGCATCTGCAAAAAGTATCGACCCATGTCAGCCTGCGCAGTCTGACATGGCCGAAACTTTTTTTGTTGTTTTTAAATTTTCTACATGTCAAATGACAGTCTACCTCATTATTCATTTTATTGATAGACAAAACGGAATTACCCGGTAATGGATTAATAATAATGAAATGACTGTCTTGATAAAATGCATCATGGAGATCCATTAAACCCCCTTTTCCCAGAGTATGGCACATACAGATTGCAAATATTTCCTTGTTTTTACTAATACCCGTTTTACTCACATCTACCGATGAATAAAGGCGAATAAAGCTGGCAGCTTCAAATAAATAACCAGCTGGTAATTTTATTACTAATATAAATTATATTATTATATAATATTAGTTATAAAATTATTGCTTTCAGTGTAAATGGAGTCTGAAAATTTGAAAAGGTACCCAGGCGTTTAATAAATGAATACCTACAAGATTTTTTCCTTTTTACTTTTGTACATGGATAGGTCAGAATGTATCCAAGCAATCGAATAGTTACATACTCGTAAGATGTGGTATAAATTCACATTTTCTAAATTTTTAGATGCTAACTCACCTTTAGGTTCTAATTGTGTCTTGAGAGTAAGCAGTTGAGCCTCGTTAAAGGGTGTTTGTCCTGCCTCTGCTGGCATTCCCAAAAAGTTGTAAAAATTGCCCTGCTTCATACCATCAATCATGTCGGTTACACGCTGATGCGTCAATGATTTTGTAGTTATCGGGGCTAAAATTATGGTATATTGAGATTTTAATGTCGGGATTAACCATTAACAAACAATCGCGTGTTCTGCAACCTTGAGACAGACATGACTTTAGGATTTTGAAAGATTGCTAGACAAAGAGAACTTGATGGTAAACAACATTTTCCTCTCTCTCCACCCTTGCAAAGACAAATTCCATTATTTCACTAACAGTATTATTGTCGTCTGCATTATAGACAAGTCTAATTGCCGTTTGATTAAGAATTGAATTCTTTAGCAAACGACAATATTTTAGACTTCTACAAACTGCAAGCATTTACACACGACAAAATAAATGTGACTCAAAATTTGAAATTCATTTTGGGAAGAGTAGAAAACATTGAGAGAAAACAAGAACATGTCGGTTACCAGCATTATTGTCTATGTTGGCTTTCAAATTGGACCTGTCTATAATTTTTGCATCTACTGTAGAGTCAATTGAAAGGAATTGCCACTTTTAGTTTGTGGGAAAGACACTGCTGATATATAGGATCTGACATGAGTTGGTTTTTGAGATAAAATTTTATTAAACGAGTCTACAAAAAATGTTATTAAGCGAGCTTTTGGCGAGCTTAATAACATTTTTCGTGGACGAGTTTAATAAATTTTAACCTCAAAAGCCAACGAGTGTCAGATTCTTTTTGATCACATAACTGTATAACAAGAATTATAGTCCATAATGTGTTAAAACAGAGGCATACATGTATAATGTGTATTGAAATTTACATGAAGCCTATGTGCTTCTTTGACAGGTACATTACGAACGCAAATTAGTTCCGAAGAAACTTGTTTTGAATCTAAAAGTGATTAAATTAACAACTTTATCAGCAATGTTTTAGAAATGAAGCATATGATTACAGAGTGTTGACCAAATACAGCACTATTTTCTTATCTCACACGTGTGTGAGACAAGAAAATTCGTAATGGCTGTATTACATTGAAAACAAGGGGAGTTATATAATAGAAAAATTATTCTGATTTTATCATTTGTCTTGCCATGCAAGAAGGCGGAGATGATTTAAGATCAGACTTGATTGTTGTGATATTCTCATCTTGAGTTAACATTTCTTACAATTACTCACTATGTAGGACATCAGATATAGAAAACATTGTTTTCCAGGCGAAAGTGCTGGTATCAAGTATTACGTAAGTCCAGGATCTGAGAAGGTCACCAACAAATAAATTCCTGGTCTCAATAGAACTCCAAAAAACTGAGAATCCAACGATGACAGCATATAACGGTGATGCCAATTAGTATATTCAATCTTTAAATCCTTTCCAATCTTCAATCAAACATAAAATATTCGACAACATCGATCTCATAACTTTTTCTCCTTCCTCCAACCCTACGGTGTTTAGACCTTTACATATCATAACAGAAGAATCGAGTACATCCAAAAGCTACCGGAAGTATTTTCGAGAAATAACACAGGGGGTTTCCCTATAAATCTATACTCTGGATTATTGCAATAATAACATTAACTTTTCTTTGAGACCGAGATATGGACCTATCATACAAATAGTTAAGTACCTACATTACTATTGATTAGAATCATTTGCTTATTACAAAGTAATTTAAAAAAAATAATATTTTTCTTGACTTTTCTGCGTACATCTTGTTTGTAAACAAAATATTGAAAGAACTAGAAAAGTCACGAACATTCCGTAACATCAGATTACTTGATCCTTTTCGAGGAATATTTACAACACTTTTATGGAACCATTTTTGTCTTTACTTCAAATATTTGTCATTAATGTTGCATGTAATTGTTGTCAGTTCATACAGGTCAAGAAGCATCGAGAGAATTGGTTTTACATACATATAACCTAAGGAGCGCCGAATAACCTCAGTGTGGTTTCGCTGTAAAGCACAGATCAAATTATATTTATTTCAAAGAAACTTTTGTCCAAGATGTTTCAGAAAAAATGTACAATATATATCAAAGATCGGACAGCACTTTTGTACTGTCTTATTTTGATCTGCATAGGTTGCAAAAACAACTGAGCCATGCCCTGAAAAAAGGTGGTTAATGCATCTCCGTAATGCATTGTATCAAGCTAGACACAACATAAATAGGGAGCCATAAAATCCATTTTGCCCAACAACCGACTTAATCATGAGGTAGACTGGTCCTTGGACATACAGAAAATTGACCATTAGGAAAAACTTTTGGCCCTAGTCAGTCTACGCAGACCTGGGTCGATTGTTTTCGCATATTTACTCCTATTCACAGAGCATAGCTCAGAATTTACTATGATAGTAAATAACGTTCTAAGGTTAAATAAATAATAGGTTTGAAATACCTGTAGGGTCAAGTTCGGCTCGCAAGAGATCATCTTTTGTAATTGAAGGTTCACCAGGGGAGGTAACTAACCCCTGATTATTGTACGTTGTGCCTTGGTCCATATTGGCAATCATGGCTTCAATATCTGAGAGTTTAAGGAGTGGCAACTTTATCGGAGCTGTAACGATAACATTAACCATCAACCAAAAATCATAAAGTGTTACTTTTTATCACTTAAATGTGTGGTACCAAGATAAGAATTGACTACATGAATGGACTATGATAATTGTTTTGTATTGCATTTGTAATGGAACTGTAACTATAACATGAACTGAGCTTAGACCATACGGTAGCAATAACTATCATTTGATTACATTGCAATAAATATGAAGAATGTACATCATTTACAATTCAGAACATGCAAAAAAGTACAGTATCCCTTTCTGTCATTTAAGAAATGAAGAGATTTTTTTAATGGGTATGAAGATTAAAAAGAAAAAAATCTAATCACGCTGTTTGAAACTGCCAAGCGGTTTTTTTCAAAAGTGTGATTAGGTTTTTAAGGTCTTATAATTTAATATCATAGACAACAAATATGCACATAAATGATACTAACTGCCTTCTTTTTAAAATCCAATGTTGCAGTTTCTAATGCCCCCTTCATTCGTATTTCATAACGTTGTAAAACTGCTCGTTCATGACTTAAAAAAAATGTGTAATTTATGACGTCACCATAGCATTGAACATTGCAGATTAAGTAGATCTATTGCTACAAGTGCGATTAATACGCTGAAGGTACTTTGAAAATAAGATAATTCGAACCAAGTAAACTTACAATGTGTTTAAGTTCTCTCTTACAATTTATTGTTGGATTTTTTTTTAAATTATGATATTCAGAGAAAATAAACTTAGCTAGTACTTGAACATCGGACTCGATATAAAATAAGAGTGAAAAACATTTTGAAATCTCGTACATGTTTATTTACATGAATTTGACAGCATAAGAAGCTCCGGCACTGCAAGTTTTTTTTCCTCTTTTTTTTTCAGCCGATCAGAACTCGCTAATATTGATGAAAATAATTAACATTGAATTATTAAGATATCAAAGAAAAGAAAACTTTAAAGTTGACTTTAAAGCCCTTCTTTCAAATTTCAGTTTAAAAAAATAGTCAACAGAGATTGAACTTATGTCCTTGCTTTAACAACTGGCATATCCCTGACGTCGAAAAAGTTGACAATGACAGCAAAATCAAGGCAAGAGTATACATGTAGTGATAATATCATGGTAGAATTGAACTATAGAGTTTACAGATATGAGCCATGCAGAGTGAAAAGGAGACTTAACGCATCTGCAAAAAACATCGACCAAGGTCAGCCTGCGCAGTCCGCACAAGCTGATCTTGGCCGAAAATCTTCGTCGTTGATCAATTTTCTGCATGTCCAAAAGTCAATTTACCCTATGATTCAGTCTTTCGTTATACAAACTGAACTCTATGGATCTATGACCATATAATGACTTGTTTGGTATCATTTATCACGGAAATACATTAAACCCCTTTTGCCAGAGCATAGCTCATATCAATGGTACAGCTGCAACCATTGTATATGGCAACGATTAATTGTACCTAACCGTTATCGTCCTAATCTTCCGACGAATAAAGATGGCGATGATAAATCAATAACTAGATTATTCTTTAATAATATAGAGGATAATCAACCGGTTGTGTGTGATATTAAAAATCTATCACTAGAATGGGTGTGATGCGGTTAAAAAAACGAGTCCAAAGACCAGTTTTTTAACCGCATTAAACCTCATTCCAGTGACAGATTTTCAATATCACACACAACTGGTTGAATATCCTTTTTTAATTATATTCCTAATTCACCCGTTTTTTATCCTAATAATTATCAAGAATGGTACAATATGAGCAATATAGGAAATTCCATAGTGGGCATTCCATAGTTGAAGACCCACTGAATGAATACTTATATTTTGGTATATATAGGTCATTATTGTATCAAAGGGGGATAATTCATCATAGGATGTGACATAAATTCCGGATTTCTAACTCACCTTTAGGTTCTAACTGCGCCTTGAGAGTAAGTAGTTGAGCTTCATTAAATTGGTTTTGTCCAGCCTCTGCGGGCATTCCCAAATAGTTATAAAAGATGTTCCGAGTCATTCCATCCAGCATGTCCATTACATCCTTATATTTTAATTTAGTTGTAGTTAATTGGACTGAAAAAAAATCAATCACGTGTATTTTTGTGTCAAAGAAACATGGTGACAGCCAGAGACAATAAAACGCTGTTAAATATTGAAAGACTGTGAAATGGTTCAAAATTTAGTTAGCTGTGTAAACATAAATAAATTACCGCTTTATATTGTGCAAGGGACAAATAAATACGAAATTGGAAATCTTCGATTTGAAGACGGAAACGTCACAACAGTGATTTTTTGATGGCCCCAAGAAAATAAAATGCACTTTCTATCGTCCGTAATCTATGCAACTTGCAACCGTCAGGGGTAACATTTGGCACGAAGATACAAGAATGAATATCGTTTGGTAAAACAAAGATGAAATGGATTAAAAACTGGCAGAAAACGAGTATAGATGTACATGTATTTAATCTTTTACCTATTTATTCACGACCCTGAGGCAGAAAGCATCTCAAGCCATTGTTGAAAAAAGAAAAAACAAAATAGTAAGCAGGAAACACATAATAGTAAACGACCTTTTATCCCTTTCCTATGATACTTTATCCTTTTTCAGAGACCAACCCCATGACTTAAATAGTTGTGCGCGAGTGCTTTCAGTATGGAACAGGTCTATTTGTTGTCTGGTAAAGAGTACAGCGACTTCCGGGTAAATTACGTTTAATTCAAGTCACAGCCACAGTAAGAACACTGTTTTAGCGTTCTCTGAAAATCGTTTCTTAGATTACATCTAATTTGGATGACATGTTTTCTTCAAAATGATACATTCAAATTTCATATAAATGAGCTATACTTTTAAAAAAAGGGGCTCGATGCATTTACAAAAAGTATATACCTGAGCGGAAACGTTTTGGTTTCGGTAAATTTTCTGCATGTCAACGTACCGGTCTACCTCATGATTCGGTAGGTTGTTATACAAAACAGATTTTATGGATTATAATACTGTGATGACTCACTTTGTGTCATGCATCATGGACATGAATTAAGCCAAGATCGAAAATCTTAGTCTTTCAGTGTTGCTTTTGACTAGAATGTCTCAGAAAAGCGGACAATGTCAGTCAAGCATCGGACTGCACGTTTTGTGCTTTCATATCTACATCATAAATGGTTGCAAAATCAACTATGGTAGTTAATGGTGCGGTAAGATTTTAGAAATAGAGGGTTTATAGTACCTGTAAGGTCAAGTGGGGCTTGCAGGAGATCATCTAATGTAATTGCAGGTTCACCAGGGGAGGCAACTAAACCCTGATCATTGTACGCGATGCCTTGCTTCATTCCGTCTGCTATAGATTCAATTTCTGGGAGTGTTAGAGGTCGCATCTGTATCGGAGCTGCAATGATATACATTGAACAAAGTGAGATTATGAGCTTTCATTTGCTACTTGCTTATCATAAAATTGATATCTAGAATCTGCATCATTTAGGATTCAGTACATGTAGAAGACCGTGATATCTTTTTGTCGCCATTTAGATTCCGACACAAACAAATTTCTACAACTTGACATGGAAGTCCCTCTGCCAAAAATCAGTGGTGTTATATTTTTCTAAGTTCACACTTTTGATATCCTTTTTATGCCAACTGGCATACCTGTGACGTTGAAAAAGTGATATTAAGCAAAAGTAATGGGAAAAAAATAGTGATTATTTCATATAAAGGTTGAAGCACAAAATATATACCTACCAACGACACAGCTACAGCCGTTATAGTATAATGATTACTTGTACTCATACCGATTTTAATCACGATCTATAGATGAATAAAGATGGCAACGGCAGATTAATTACTAGCTGGTGGTTTAATACCAGTTATCAAATCAATGCAAGCAAAAAACATCATAAGATGTGACACGAATTCCCAACTTCTAGACGCTAACTCACCTTTAGGTACTAATTGAGCTTCGAGAGCCAGCAGTTGATCGCTGGTAAATGGGATTTGTCCAGCTTCTGCAGGCATTCCTAAATAGTTGTAACTGTTACCCTTACTCATACCATCCATCATGTCTCTTACCTTCTGATACGTGAATCTTTTTGTCATTAATGGGGCTGAAACAACGGTTTGTTAAGATATCAATTTTCGGAACTCTCTTCACAAAACAAGTTCATCGACTCTAAGCATAAACGAATCAAAGACATTGTTGGAAAAGGAAGGCTCCGTGTTCCTCCCTTTCAAAAACAATATGTTCAACCCTTTAAAAGACAAATTTGGTAGTGTTAGAGACATCAGATATGTCGCTTGCAATATTGACAAGTCTTCCTTTCGTCTAATGAAAAGTGTAAACTGAGACAAATTATGTAAGTTTAATTCATGTCATCAATTTAAGGTACAAAGATACAGATAAGAGGACTATGTTTTTAATAGATAACACCTTTCAGCTTAGCTTAGAATGTTGATTTGTTAAGACTGCTAGAATTAGAATGAAAAACAGCAAACAGTTTTACGAGAATATTCGACTATCGAAAGTATTTTCACTCGAACTTTTTTAGGTACTTGTTCTTATTCCAGCAATTATTTGAATGCTGTGAACAACGATTTGTGTCTTTACCTCAAATGTTTGTCATTTGTGTTAAACGTTAAAGTGCCCGGAAGGCCAAGTATAAGCATCTACTGAAACTGATAAAATCATATACATGTATTTACTATTTGAGCCCTTAATTGGTCAGTTGTATTTGAAGTGTGAAATCCACACTAGAATAAATCTCCTTTCAATTTTGTTTTGTCCAGAATGTCTCGGAAAAGAAGATAATACAGATAAAAGATTGGAGAAAATGATAAGTTTGTAGTACCTTTTGGGTCAATTGGAGTTCGCAGGAGATCTTGTAATGTAATTGCAGTTTCACCAGGGGAGGTTGGTAACCCTTGATCATTGTAGGTCATGCCTTGGTCCATTCCAGCAATTATAGATTCGATGTCTTGCAGTGCAAGGGTTGGCAACTGTATCGGTGCTGTAATCATAACATTTACCAAAGTGAGGTCAATAGATACCTTTTGCTATCGATTGGTTCTAAGAAGCTAAATAAGAAGAA
The DNA here is from genome assembly GCA_946811185.2 of Hippopus hippopus. Taxonomy (NCBI): domain Eukaryota; kingdom Metazoa; phylum Mollusca; class Bivalvia; order Cardiida; family Cardiidae; genus Hippopus; species Hippopus hippopus. The sequence goes on along the minus strand of OX328108.1, from coordinate 51,492,275 downwards.
TGTTCATCATTTAGAAATCAGTACAAGTAAACAAATAGACCACCCTATTATCGGATTTTAAGATTTTGACACTGACATAATTTTCAAACTTGACTTTTAAGTCATTTTTTCAACTTTCAGATCTATCAATTTTTTTGAGATGATACTTTGGATGTTGTTACGCCAGTTTGTATTTCCCTTGCTCTTAAAAAGTGACATTGACTTCAAAATTGTGAGAAATATGTATAACGGTAATATTATGATAGGATTGAAGTATATAGTACATAATCATACATATTAAATGCATAACAGCAACCAGTACATATGACAATGCTTTCCTGTCCTCGTACTTGTTTTTGTTTTTCTCACAAACTAATGTTTGTTATGAAAATTACGCCTTTCAGCTGACATTGAGATGACAACTTCAAAAAAACAACAACAACAAAAAAAAAAGTATGCAAAACATGTCAAAGTTAAATTCATACATGTAATTATAATGCGAAAGCTTTTTTTTTTTGTGATTTTATAGACATAGGTCCATTTTCTATTTCAGCAAGGGAAATGCAACATACGAGATGGCATTAATTTACAATTAGCAAATGCTAACTCACCTTTAGGTAATAATTGAGCCTCGAGAGCTAGCAGTTGATCGTTGGTAAATGGAATTTGTCCAGCTTCTGCAGGCATTCCTAAATAGTTGTAACTGTTACCCTTACGCATACCATCAATCATGTCTCTTACCTTCTGATACGTGAATCTTTTTGTCATTAATGGGGCTGAAACAACGGTTTGTTAAGGTATCAATTTTCGGAACTACCCTTTACAAAACAATTTCGTGTTTATCGACTCTGAGGCATACACGATCAAAAATATTGTTGGAAAAGGAATAGATAATGGTAGGCTCCGTTTTCCTTCCTTTCAGTAATAGATATGTTCCACCCATTGAAATACAAATCTGGTAGTTTAAGACACATTAGATTTTAGCTTGCAATAGGGACGTGTTTACCTTCAGTCGACGAAAACTCTAAAATGAAACAAATTATGTAAGTTTAATTCATGTCATCAATTTAAGGTACACAGGAACAGATAGGAGGACTATTTTTCTAGTAGATAAAATCCTACATCTCTGCTTCGAATCTTGATTTGTAAAGACTGCTAGAATTATAATTAATAATAATAAAAAAAAGTTTAATGAGAATATTCAAAAATATCGAAAATATTTTCACTTTTTAGTCGCTTTTAGCCATTAAAGCACAGAATGAATAAACCTGACCTCTCCAATTATGAGAAAAAAAACTAAAACATTGTAATTTATAAAAAAAAAAAAAAATCATCTCTGGAGTTTATCAAAAACAGCAGTCAGAATTGAACTAAGATGAGAGTACATTTTCTGAGCATTTTTTGAGGGTATCAACTGTTAGAAAAAGTATGCTTGATATATGACCCTATGCTTACAGATCCCCATTTACAGTATAACTGTGCTTTATGATCTCAAGATACTTGATTTTTGTCACTCGACAGTCACACAGTTACGCCAAACACCGCTGTGCACACCTTCACTTAATTTTTGTGGATATTATTCTGTCAAATCCTTTACGGTTGGAATCACTTTTGTCGTCAGCAAAAAGTCCAGTCTGATCTTGATCCAAACCGTTCACAAAAACTATAGAAGGCGGTATTGGCAGTGAAAGAACTTATTAGTTAATCCTTATCGTGCTGAATTCAAATTGTTGACTTTTACGCGTAAAATTCCTTAAATCTTAAATGCATTCAAGTGATTTTACATTACTAAACCACCGATAAAGCAGCAGAGAGTGAGCATACTGCACATATTTGCAGCCTGATCTTACATTGCAAGCTCCGTAAAATATATATATTAAGCTGCAATCGGCAGGGTAAAGGGTTAATATGGATTTTCCTATTATTTGTTGTCTTCTACAGAATCAAAGAAAAGTAAATGCTGCTTTTAGTGTGAAGGAAATATGCTGCTGACCCAATGATTCTTTTTTCCCTATGTTGTCTTTCTATGCCACAATGTGGAGACTGCAGATCAAACATAGCAATTCGTGCATCATCATTTAAGATAAATATTTTATAAAATTACTGGCAATTATTGTCAGTGCTATTAGATATAGTTTGCAAAGGAGAAATTGCCTGTATCAAGGTATTTGTTCTTATTCCAGCAATTATTTCAACGCTCCTAAAAACGATTTGTGTCTGTACCTCAAATGCTTGTAATTCGTGTAAAACGTAAAAGTGTTCGGAAGGCCAGGAATAAGCATCTACTGAACTAATTTGATAAAATCACATGTTTACCATTGGAGTCCTAAACTGGTAAGTGGTATCTAAAGTCTGAAATCCAGACTCGAATTAGTCTTTTTTCTCCTTTATTGTTTTTGTCTAGAATGTCTTGGAAAAGAAGAAAATACAGAAAAGAGATCAGAGGAAATGATAAGTTTGTAGTACCTGAAGTGTCAAGTGGAGTTCGCAGGAGATCTTCTAATGTAATTGCAGTTTCACCAGGGGAGGTTGGTAACCCCTGATCATTGTAGGTCATGCCTTGGTCCATTCCGGCAATTATAGATTCGATATCTTGGAGTGCCAGGGGTGGCAACTGTATCGGTGCTGTAATCATTACATTTACCAAAGTGAGGCTAATAGAAACTATTTGCAATCGCTTGGGTATAAGAAAATCAATACGAAGAATGTGCATCATTTAGAATTCAGTCCATGCAAAGAAATAGACCATCTTCTTACCGGCATCAAGATTTTGATACTGACATATTTTTTTAAACTTGATTTTTAAGTCATTCTTTCCACTTTCAGATCTGTCAATTTTATTTTAGATGATACTTTTGATGTTGTTATTATGCTAATTGTTATCCCAGGCTCTGAAAAAGTGACATTGACTTCAAAATTGTGAGAAAAATATGACGATAATGTAATGATATGATTGAAATATATGGTATATAATCACACGTATTAAACGCATAACAACAACCACTACATATGACAATGCTTTCTTATACTCGCACTTGTTTTTCTTTTGACCAAAAACTAATGGTTTTTATGAAATTTATGCCTTTCAGCTTACATGGAGATGACAACTTGAAAAGGAACCGTATGCAAAATATCTCAAAGTTAAAAACTTGTAATGCAAAGATTTTTTCTTTTTATTTTATAAACATAGGACAGTTCTCTATTTCAGCAAGGGCGGAGCAAAGTACGAGATGGCATTTATTCACAATTAGCAAATGCTAACTCACCTTTAGGTAATAATTGAGCCTCGAGAGCTAGCAGTTGATCGTTGGTAAATGGAATTTGTCCAGCTTCTGCAGGCATTCCTAAATAGTTGTAACTGTTACCCTTACTCATACCATCCATCATGTCTCTAACCTTCTGATACGTGAATCTTTTTGTCATTAATGGGGCTGAAACAACGATTTGTTAAGCTATCAAATTTTGGAACTACCCTTTACAAAACAATTTCGTGTTTATCGACTCTGAGGCATACACGATCAAAAATATTGTTGGAAAAGGAATAGATAATGGTAGGCTCCGTTTTCCTTCCTTTCAGTAATAGATATGTTCCACCCATTGAAATACAAATCTGGTAGTTTAAGACACATTAGATTTTAGCTTGCAATAGGGACGTGTTTACCTTCAGTCCGACGAAAACTCTAAAATGAAACATATTATGTAAGTTTAATTCATGACATCAATTTAAGGTACACAGGAACAGATAGGAGGACTATTTTTCTAGTAGATAAAACCCTACATCTCTGCTTCGAATCTTGATTTGTAAAGACTGCTAGAATTATAATTTTAAAAAAAAGCAAACAATTTAATAAGAATATTCGACTATCGAAAATATTTTCACTCGAACTTTTTTAGTCGCTTTTAGCCATTAAAGCACAGAATGAATAAACCGGACCTCTCCAATTATGAAAAAAAAAGAAAAAAATCATCTCTGGAGTTTATCAAAAACAGCAGTCAGAATTGATCTAAGATGAGACGACATTTTTCTGAGAATTTTGGGATGGTATCAACCCTAAGCAAAAGTAAAAATGATTTCGATCTAAATTATTTACAAAAATCAAGCATATGCTTAATATATGACCCTATGCTTAGAAATCCCCATTTACAGTATAACTGTGTTTTATGATCTCAATATACTTGATTTTTGTCGCTCGACAGTCACACAGTTACGCCAAACACCGCTGTGCACACCTTCACTTAATTTATGTGAATATTATTCTGTCAAATCCTTTACGGTTGGAATCACTTTTGTCGTCAGCAAAAAGTCCAGTCTGATCTTGATCCAAACCGTTCACAAAAAACTATAGAAGGCGGTATTGGCAGTGAAAGAACTTATTAGTTAATCCTTATCGTGCTGAATTCAAATTGTTGACTTTTACACGTATAATTTCCGTAAATCTTAAATGCATTCAAGTGACTTTATATTACTAAACCACCGATAAAGCAGCAGAGAGTGAGCATACTGCACATATTTGCAGCCTGATCTTACATTGCAAGCTCCGTAAAATATATATATTAAGCCGCAATCGGCAGGGTAAAGGGTTAATATGGATTTTCCTTTTATTTGTTGACTAATACAAAATCAAAAAAAGTAAATGCTGCATTAGGTTTGAAGGAAATATGCTGCTGACTCGATGATTCTTTTTTCCCTAGGTTGTCTTACTATGCCACAATGTGGAGAGTGCAAATCAAACAAAGCAATTGTTCATCCTCATTTTAGATAAATATTTTATAAAATTACTGGCAATTATTGTCAGTGCTATTAGATATAGTTTGGAAAGGAGAAATTGCCCGTATCAAGGTATTTGTTCTTATTCCAGCAATTATTTCAACGCTGTTAACAACGATCTGTATCTTTACCTCAAATGCTTGTAATTCGTGTAAAACATAAAAGTGCTCGGAAGGCCAAGAATAAGCATCTACTGAACTTGATAAAATCACATGGTCACATTAGAGCTCTCGATTGATTAGTGGTATCTAAAGTCTGAAATCCAGACTCGAATAAGTCTTCTTTCAATATTGTTTTTAGAACGTCCCGGAAAAGTAGAAAATACAGATAAAAGATCAGAGGAAATGATAGATTTGTAGTACCTGAAGTGTCAAGTGGAGTTCGCAGGAGATCTTCTAATGTAATTGCAGGTTCACCAGGAGAGGTTGGTAACCCCTGATCATTGTACGTCATGCCTTGGTCCATTCCGGCAATTATAGATTCGATATCTTGGAGTGCAAGGGGTGGCAACTGTATCGGTGCTGTAGTCATTACATTTACTAAATTAAACTAAATTTAATAAACTAGTTGCTATCGCTTGGGTATAAGAAAATCAATACAAAGAACGTGCATCATTTAGAATTCAGTACATGTAAACAAATAGACCATCCTCTTCTCAGCATTAAAATTTTGACATTGACATATTTTTTAGACTTGATTTTTATGTCATTCTTTCCACTTTCAGATCTGTTTTTTTTTAGATGATACTTCTGATGTTAATGTTATGCCAACTGGTATATCCCTGGCTATGAAAAAGTTACATTGACTTCAAAATTAAAAAGAAAATATTAGGATAATATAATGATAGGATTGAACTATTCAGTACATTATTATACATATTAAATGCATAACAGCAACCACTACATATGACAATGCTTTCTTATACTCGTACTTGTTTTTCTCACAAACTAATGTTTGTTATGAAATTTATGCCTTTCAGTTTACATGGAGATGACATAATGAGAAGAAACGGAATGCAAAACATCTCAAAGTTAAAGATTTATAATGCCAATATTCTTTTTTTGATTTTTGATAAATATACAGGTAGGTTAGTTTTCTATTTCAGCAACAAACGAGATGGCATTAATTCACAATTAGCAGATGCTAACTCACCTTTAGGTAATAATTGAGCCTCGAGAGCAAGTAGTTGATCGTTGGTAAATGGAATTTGTCCAGCTTCTGCAGGCATTCCTAAATAGTTGTAACTGTTACCCTTACTCATACCATCCATCATGTCTCTTACCTTCTGATACGTGAATCTTTTTGTCATTAATGGGGCTGAAACAACGATTTGTTAAGCTATCAATTTTCGGAACTTCCCTTCACAAAACAATTTCGTGTTTATCGACTCTGAGGCATAAACGAATTAAAAAGATTTTTGAAAAACGAATAAATAATGGAAGGCTCCGTTTTCCTTCCTTTCAATAATAGATATGTTCCACCCATTAAAATACAAATCTAGTAGTTTAAGTCGAGTAAGGTTTTAGCTTGCAATATGGACTTGTTTACTTTTAGTCTGTGACAAAAATTCTAAAATGAAACAAATTATGTAAGTTTGATTAATGTCATTAATTTAAGGTACAAAGGAACTGATATGAGCACTATTTTTCTGGTACATAACACCCTACATCTCTACTTTGGACTTTATTTGTTAAGACTGCTAGAATTAGAATTACAAAAAAAAGCAAACAGTATAATGAGTTTATTCGAATATCAAAAACATTTTCACTGTGTCTTAATTTGCGCTTTTAAGCTTTAAAGCACACAATGAATAAATCTGACTTCTTCAATTATGAAAACCAACTAAAACATTGCTATTCATAAAAAAGAATCATCTCTGTAGTTTGTCAAAAAACAGCAGTAAGAATTGATCTAAGATGAGACTACATTGTCTTAACTTTTTAGAGATGGTATCAAATGTAAGCAAAAGTAAGAGTGATCTCCATCTAAATTAATTACAAAAATCAAGCGTGTGCTTGATATATGACCCGATGCTTACAAATCTCCATTTAAAACATGACTGTGCTTTATGATCTCAAAGATACTCGATTTTTGTCGCTCGACAGTCACACAGTTAACCCAAACACCGCTGTGCACACCTTCACTTAGTTTTTGTGGATATTATTTTGCCAAATCCTTTACGGTTAGAATCACTTTTGTCGCCAGCAAAAAGTCTAGTCTGATCTTGATCCAAACCGTTTACAGAAGCTGTAGAGGGCAATATTGGCAGTGAAAGAACTAATTAGTTAACCCTTATCGTTCTGAATTCAAATTGATGACTTTTACAATGATAATTTCCGTAAACGTTAATTGCACGTACGAGCAGATTGATCTTGCATCGCACGCTCTGCAAAGTACGTTCAAAATGTCTAAGGGCAGGATAAGGATTAGTATGGATTTATCTATTATTTGTTGTCTACTACAGAATTAAAATAGAAGAAATTGAAGCTTTTTTGTTTCTTCGAAAGACACTGCTAACTCGATGACTCTTTCTCTCCAGGTTGTCTTAATATGCCACAATGTGGAGACTGCAGATCAGACATGGCAAGTTGTGCATCCTTCATTTCAGTTAGATATTTTATTAATTAACTGGCTGTTATTGTCATTGTTGTTCACCGATATTTCAATATAGTTTACAAAGGAGAAATTGCTTGTACTTGTTCTAGCAATGTTTTCAACGCTGTTAACAACGATTTGTGTCTTTACTTCAAATGCTTGTAATTCGTGTCAAACGTTAAAGTTGTCGGAAGGTCAAGAATAAGCATCTACATGTACTTAAATTGATAAAATCACATGCTTAGCATTAGAGCCCTTAACTGGTCAGCGGCATTTAAGGTCTGAAATCCAGACTTGAATAAGTCTTCTTTCAATGTTGTTTTTGTCTAGAATGTCTCGGAAAAGAAGATAATACAGAAAAAAGATCGGAGGAAATTATAGGTTTGTAGTACCTGAAGTGTCAAGTGGAGTTCGCAGGAGATCTTCTAATGTAATCGCAGTTTCACCAGGAGAGGTTGGTAACCCCTGATCATTGTACGTCATGCCTTGGTCCATTCCGGTAATTATAGATTCGATATCTTGGAGTGCAAGGGGTGGCAACTGTATCGGTGCTGTAATCATTACATTTACCGAAGTGAAGTTAATATAAACCATTTGCTATCGCTCGGCTATAAGAAAATCAATACAAAGAATGTGCATCATCTAGAATTCTCTACATGAAGAAGACCAGGGTTTCCATTTAAAGCCATTAAGATTTTGACACTGACATATTTTCTTAAATGTGACTTTGAACTCTTTCTTTCAAGTTTAAGTTTTGTTATACATTTATGACATGATACCATTGATGTTGTTGTAATGTCAACTGGCATACCTTATTTTGAAAAAGTGACATTGGATTCAAAATAAAGTCAAAATACAGAGATTACATTAAAGTAGGGTTGAACTATATAGTACACAGTCATATTAAAAGCACAATAGCAAACACTATATATAACAATGTTTGGTTGTATGCGTACACATTTTACTCACAAACTTATTATAGTCATAAAATTAATGCCTTTCAGTTTACATGGAGTATGACAATTTGAGAAGGTACTGTCTGCAATTTATCTCATAGTTAAAGTCTTACCATAGGATACTTCTTTTGGTATAATATATGTATACATGTCGTTTTTTTTGTTTTTTTTTTGTTTTTTTCAGAATGAGAGAAACACCATAGAAGGTGAAATTAATTAATTTCTATATGCTAACTCACGTTTAGGTAGTAATTGAGCCTCGAGTGCCAGCAGTTGATCGCCAGTGAATGGGATTTGGCCAGCTCCTGCAGGCATTCCTAAATAGTTGTAACTGTTACCTTGACTCATACCATCCAGCATGTCTCTTACTTTCTGATACGTCAGTTTCTTAGTAATTAATGGGGCTGAAACAATAGTGTGTTCAGGTATTAATTTTCGGAACTTCTCCCTTATCAAGACAATCCCATGATTATTGACCCTGATGCAGATAGGATTTTAAAACATTTTTACCTAGAAACAGTTTTTCAAACTTTCACTTATTTTCTGTAGATATATTACAGTCAAATCCTTCGTGGTTTGGACCACCTTTGTCGTCAGCGAATGTTGTTGTTGAAGTTAAAATGTTTTTGTCTGTTCAACTGCATTTTCTCCCGATTCAAAGGCAATTCATGTCGTATGATTTGCATTTAATTTGCATTGAATCCTTACGTTTAATACAGAGTTAAACGGAAGAAATTGAACCCCTTAGTCTGTAGGAAAGACGATGTCGATCCCATTATTATTGCTGTGTATTTTCTACAATGCAGGAATGTCGTAATTCAGGATGAGACTTGGCAGGTCGGATTGACATAAGACTCAAATTGTTGTCCTCTCAAGCCGGTTTCTTTTGTCCATGGTATCTCAGAAAAGTAGACAATGTAGATCAACGATCGGACTGCACGTTTTGTGCCGTCTGAAGTTGATCTATAATTTAAGAAAAAAAAGAGTGGATGGAATGTAAGGCACTCAACGGGTTAATAAATGATAGTTGTGCAGTACCTGCAGGGTTTAGTGGAGCTCCTAGCAGATCTTGCTTTGTAATTGTAGGTTCACCAGGGGAGGCTTCCTTTCCCTGATCATTGTATATTAAACCTTGATCCATTCCATCAATCATAGACTCAATATCTGCGAGGGTGAGGAGTGGCATCTTTATGGGAGCTGTAATAATCACATTTACCAAAGCGAGATTAACCCTTAACCTGCTAAATAAGTTTAATGAATCTTTCAAGCCAAGACTATAAACTCAAATGATGCTATTTCAAAGTAATTTTTCAAAACTATATCTTATCGGACAGAGTAGACCCAAGATCAGACTGCACGTTCTGTGTAGCCTGATCTTGATCTACGCTGTCCTGAAAACGTCACGATTAGCAACGTAAGAGTTAGGAGGTACCATTTGCTGTCACTTTATTAAAACAAAATCAGTATATAGAATATGTATCATTTAGAAATATTATTTATCACAGCATCTTCAGCAGTGTACTAAGCCCATGACTTATCTTCGATAGTACACTTGTGCAATATCGCTTTTGGGTCCCGATTCTGGTTGTTTTGTAGTTATGAGCATGTGGATCTTGCGAAACGAACTGCTCAACGTGCCTGAATTTTCAACAATTCTGCTAGTTCGCGAGAAAATGACGTAATTGTAGTTAAGACGTAAACGCATGGAAAGTTTTGTGCTTTTCATGTTTAATAACATTAAGAAATGCAGAAAAAAGGTACTTAAAATCAATGAATAGTAGAAATCTTTCGATTTACTGCCTGTAGAAACTGTTGCATTCTACTTTCAATGAAAATGTCACAGAACTATCTTCTTGTGTAAATACACATTTCAAACCGAGCTACATCTGTAAACATAAACTCATGAGTGGTATATAGGATAAAGGTAATGATTCAAGATCCATGTTTGTCAGTCATTTTTTATGTGAAAAACAGAATCTCACAATAATTTTTATGTATTATCACGTTTTTTTTTTTTTTGTTCAAACCCGTTGACTAAAATGTATTTGACGCCATGACTCGCGTCATACAATTTTAGTCAACTCGTTTGATAAAAATGATAAAACGTAAACAGTCATGTAAAAGCCTATATATGTAGAAGACTGCTGCATATTCGTACTATCATTAATGTTTCGACACAAACATTTCTGATTCATGCTCTGCAAAAACGGGTTTAGAAGACAAAAATATCGACCCAGGTCAGCTTGCGCAGTCTGAGTCGAAATCTTTCGCTTTTAAAAAAAATTCTGAATGTCCAAGGACATTTTAACTTTATGATTCAGCCGGTTTTTAGCTCTACTGGCTAAAAGCCAGGAGAGCTTATGTCATGGCGTGGTTACCGTCGTCCGTCCGTCCGTCTGTCCGTCTGTCCGTCCGTCTGTAAGTCTTTTTCTTATTTACGCGATAAAGTCTACATTTGTGGTCAGATTTTCGTGAAACTTGCAAAGTTTGTTTATCTCGTCAATAGCTTTAACCCTATTGATTTTGAAAAAAATCCAACAAACAGTATGGGAAACGTAGCCATTTCAAGTTGAAAATTTCCATTTCTTGTTAACGCGATTTTGAAAAAAAAAATCATACAAACAGTATGGGAAAAGTAGCCATTTCAAGTTGAAAATTTCAATTTCTTGTTTACGCAATAAAGTCTGCATTTGTCGTCAGATTTCTTTGAAACTTGCACAGTTTGTGTATCTTATCAATAGCTTCAACCCCATTGATTTTGAAAAAAAGGCCAACAAACAATATGGGAAAAGTAGCCATTTCAAGTTGAAAATTTCAATTTCTTATTTACGCGATAAAGTCTGCATTTGTAGTCAGATTTTTGTGAAACTTGCACAGTTTGTTTATCTCATCAGTAGCTTCAACTCTTTTGATTTTGAAAAAAATCCAACAAACATTATGGGAAAAGTAGCCATTTCAAGTTGCAAATTTCCATTTCTTGTTTACACGATGAAGTCGGCATTTGTGGTCGGATTTTCATGAAACTTGCACAGTTGCTTTGTATCATAAACAATTTGAACTCTATTGATTTTGAAAAAATTCTGACAATCAGTATGGGAAAAGTAGCCATTCAAAGTTGAACATTTCCATTTCTTGTTTAGGCAATGAAGTCCACAGTGTTGATCGAATTATTTTGAAACTTGCAAAGATCATTTGATTCATCAAGGGATTGAACTCTATTAAAAGTGAAGAAAATCTAGTAAACTGTTCAGGAAAAGCAGCCATTTGATGACTTAGTATCGTTTACTCAACAAAGTCCACATTATTAGTCACATTTCTTTGAAATTTGCTAGGATTGTTTAATACAAGGCGTACTGAAACCTTATCAAATTTGGCTGGATTCCAAACAATTAGTTTTTGAGAAATTGCACTTCATTTTTTGTTCACTGTTTGTTCAATTCACCATGCATACTTATGCTGTCTTAGTTGGTTCAAGCCCAGTTGCAAGAACACATTTTTGTGTTTTTTGTGTTTTTCTCTTTTTGCATCATGAATTCATAATGTATGCTAGCAAAAAAGCAAAATCGCTGCCAGTAGAGCGATTTCAGGCCCTCAAGGGCCCCTAGTTAGACAAAATTGTATTTTACGGATTCATAATTATCTAATTGCTTGCTTGGTAAAATGGATCACAGAGATACCTTACAAACCCCTTTTGTAAGAGCATGGCTCAATCATTATGAAGAACTTGTATTAATTGGAATTGTGATGTATGGCTTGCAATACGCGAAAAGGGACATTCGGACATTTGCGTAAAGTGCCGTCTCGGATCAGCCTGCGCAGTCCGCGCAGGCTAATCCGAGACGGCACTTTACGACTACATTAGATTTTGTGCTACAGTAGACTTGTGCAAAACAGAAAATTGCATAAAAACGAAAAGTATCGTTTCGGATCAGCCTGCGCAGTCCGCGCAGGCTGATCCGAAACGACACTTTACGCAGATATCCGAATGTCCCTTTTCGCGTGTTGCATGCCATACAGAAGTATACTTTATCCTCGTCCTTTATCAGAATTTTGACACAAACATATTTCCGAAACTTTATTTTGATCTCGTGATTTCAAAGTTCAATGTTGTGAAATATTTTCCTGGGATCAGACTTTTGAAAGCCTTGTTATTTCAATCGGTTTATGACTGACGAGGAAAACGCGAACTTTAAAGCAAAACTCCAAAAGGGTCACAAAGAATTTCAGCGAATAAGCAGATTTTCGAAAGAGTTAGCCGTGCAGATCAGAGCCCTGTTAGAAACAGCCCAATAAAATTAGTAGAGAGATTGACTTGAACATGTATTTGAACATGTTGCTTTAACCAGTTAAAGCTCTTCAATACAGATAACGTATGAACACTTGAGATGACACACAAAGTATCTTCCAGTTGAATGTAGCTCACACCGAATTCTTACAGTTCATACAACTCATGATTTTTTTATGAACGCACTCGCACAGCAATACAGAAATAGGTAGTGACTGATTTTTTTCTAGATGGTAAATCACCTCTAGGTTACAATTTTGTCTTGAGAATAAGCAGTTGAGCCTCATTCAATGGGGTTTGCCCAGATTGTGCTGGCATTCCCAAATAGTTGTAAGTATTACCTTGCCTCATGCCATTATTCATGTCGGTTACATGCCGTTATGCCCTTCATAAAACTGTATCAATTGATTATTTCTAGATGCTTACTCACCTTTAGGTTCTAACTGTGTCTTGAGAGTAAGCAATTGTGCCTCAGTAAATGGGGTCTGTCCAGCCTCTGCAGGCATTCCCAAAAAGTTATATACGTTGTTCTGACCCATACCATTCAGCATGTTTATTACATCCTGATATTTCAATTTATTTGTAGCTAACGGAGCTGAAAAAAATGTATTAAATATTGCTTTGTGATAAGGGGGCTGAATGCAACTGCAAACCCGAGCCGACACCTTTTTTTTTTTTTTTTTTGCTATTTTCTCTGCATGTCAAAGGAACAGTTTACCGCATGATTCTGTTGTTTGTCAGACAGAGTGAGTTTTATGGATACATAATTATGGGATGACTTGCTTGCTATCATGGATCACGAAGATGCGTTAAGTCCCCTTTTGCAAGAGCATGACCCCTTTATCTTTGGGTTAACCTTTGACCAATTTATCTTGCGTTTAACGAAAAGAGTTTAAGCCAATTAATTCATAAATTGAATGATGTTTTATAGCACTTTCAACATTTTTATAATCATATCACATATTCAGGCATATTCTGGGTCTGACCAGTACAAGTCTAGGGCTCAGAAGTGTCTTGATTCAGGACAAACCATGGAAAACCCAGTGCTTCCAGTGAGGCTCGAACCTGGGGTCTACGGGTAACGAGTCTTACACTTTACCACTGAGCCATGCAGGACCCCGAAAAAGATTTCAAAACATGGTTGAAGAAGATCATAAAAGTGAACAACTTACTATTCCTTTTCCACAATAATTTCTACCATTCGAACATTAAATCAATTGTCCGCGAAAGCTTTCAATATGGAAAAGATTATTTCTCGTCTGGTAAAGACTCCCGTGCAATCTACTGAAGTTTAACCCTTATCCTGCTAAATAAGTGAAATGAAACTTTCAAGCAGACAGTAAAAACCCAAATTCTGCTATTTCGAAGGTATTTTGGGGGAAAGGTCCTCCTTTTCGGACAATGTAGATCAAGATCAGACTGTACAGAACATGCAGTCTGATCTTGTATCTACACTGTCCGATAAAGGTCTTTGAGTCGCGCTTAGCAGCCAAAGGGTTAAGTCGAGTCAAAGCCACAGGTAAGAAGGTTATTGTCGAGTTCTCCGAAAATATGTTTCTTAGATTACATTCAAATCTAATGACAGGTTTTCCACGAAATATTAGATTCCAGTTGGCATATAAATATGAAATACAAGTCCTTTAGGAAAACTTTGCAGATATAATTTTAGTTGATTTTATTCATGAGACATAAGAAGGGTTACTACGTTGTTTTCTCACAGATCAGTTCAACTAAATAACTATCAATAAGAGTGTAGTCGAATGGGGCCATTCCTGTTGGTCAGATTGTCTCCTTTGCCACATAAAGCCTAAAGGTAACCAAGTAACAGATTAGTCCTTTCACCTGTATTTCTTTGTTTTTATCCTTGGTTCCCTTGAGGGTGTTGCGTTGAATATAATATTATTTATTATATAGGTGTAAGGTCCTCATGTAATTCAAATCAGATTATGTTCCTAATCATCAGGAACTACGTATTTACAGATTTATTTAAAAAAATCTAACTAGATTTAGGTGAAACGATATCTCAAGAACATAGCTGTGTAATGCAAGAAAATCAAGGATAAAAACCAAGTAATTCTCTTATCAGGACCAACGTAGTGCTTGAGAGGAATTGAGGGAAATAACTGAAGAATGGTCCTCTTAGCCGTGCGTTCCTAAAGCCAAGATTGCATTATGAGAGAAGTAGTAGATAATATAGATCATGCTCTGCGAAAAGGAGGTTAATGATATGACATTTTCATAGATTATGAACGTTTCACTAGAAAGGTTCTTTGGTATGATAAAAGCAGCACTATATTCAAATTTCCAACACCTAATTCTGACTTCATATCTGTGATCATAAGATGAACATCTAGCTCTGTCGGGTACCTTTTCCCAAGCCCGTAAGTAGCAGCGAGAGTTTAAAAATAATAAAAAGAAGCTATGCACAATTTTAAAATAATTAATCAAGCAAGAGGGCTTTGACCCTTTACCACACAACCCCGAGTTTTATTGACTTTGAAGGAGAGGGCTTTTGAAAAGACTTTGGGAATTGGAGAAAATGCTGGTAACCAGTATTCTCTCCCATTCCCACAGTGTCTTTTATCTTGTCAAGCAAATTCTGTCTATTTGTACTACTTTTGAATTTATCGACTACAGATCCTTACCTGGGACGTAAAGCCCTATACGCAAAAACGCAGTTGCATATACTTTTTCAAAAACAAAAATACAATTTTGCAGAAATAAATGTCACCAGAGGCCACCTAATATCTTCTACAAATCAACAATTTTCTGGGCGAGCAACCCCTTCCCTGGGGAATCCCCCTCCCACATCTCGGAGGGTCGTACCTGAGGTAATACTCTCGATATTACTTTTGCGTACGCTTTGTGTTAGCTATGCCCCTGCTTTCAATTTGAAGGAATCTGGAATTTGCCGTTTGGCAAAGGAATCATTTAGCTCATAGTCTTACCATTTGGATTAAGTTTGGATCGAAGGAGCTCATCCAAGGACAATGTAGGTTCGCCGCCAGTGGCAACATTGCCTTTGTCATTGTATGTCATCCCTTGCATTATACCGTCACTTAAAGCTTCGATTTGTGCAAGTGTGAACTCGCGTGGTTGGATCATTGCTGAAATACAGTATATAGTTAGTGGCAATACATTTTTCATTCAAGTCGGAATCCTAATTGACTTTCCAAAACTGCGTTTTAATCTTTTGTGGCTTTATAGGCAATGGTTATAAAACTTAAATAGAAAATAAAGCTAAATGAATATGACACTGAAATATATATTTTCAGTCCCGATACAATGTAATATGATATAAATGCAATTGTTTGAAAATTGATCAATATTTTCAAAAAACGTTTTTACACTTAAGTAAGTGCCAAAATTTAGCGTAAATATAACACTAACGAGTTGTACAGAGCTGCAAGTTTTGATGTCAGGCGACACACTATGATAGCATATTGATGTAAATAGCTCCAGTACCCTACCTTTCTACCAATATAATTTCCCTTATGATCGAATGATCAGAAACAGTGAAATCATTTTTGCACACTTATGATTGTGTTCGAATGACTGAGGTTCAATTGTATATTACAATCGAAAATTGAATTTCAATCGTTTTGCGTGATCGAAAATTGAAGATATCCTTGTATTCTACAGTCGACTCTTTGAGGTTTATCTTTTTCGAAATAAATTTTTTTTGTATTACATAATTAAAAATGATTGTTTTAAACAGTCGAATAATCAACATTCATCATATTGTATATTTTTGTAGTGCTATATTGGACAATGGTAACTTCATGGTATTTTTGCATTGAATAATCTGTGTTTTCAATGAAATTCATTACCAGTCTGTTTCAAGAATTCTTGAAGCCGTAGAAGATCATTCATAGAAAAAGTTGTCTCCCCTGGGGCAGAGGTATTTCCAAGAAAGTTATATGTATTGCCAAGGCCCATTCCATCAACCATATCGCTTACTCTTTTGTATGACAGTCTTGTGGTCTTCATTGGACCTGTAAGTGGACAAACTCTAGATTTTCCCGTAAGCTACAAGGAAGGACTCAATGCATTTTCTTATGGAAAGTATAGATTCATGATCAGACTGCACAAAATGTGCAGTCTGACCTTGGATCTACACTGTCTGATACAAATAGATCTTCCTGCGAAAAGAAGTTTGAAACTGCAATGCTTCAAACTTTGCTATATGCTGAACATTTCCGCAAAATTCATTTAGCAGTTTCGGGGTAAACTCATTATTTCCTTCAAGATTTTATTTCAGCTGAAAGATTATGAAAACATAATGGCTGGAGAAATGCTTCTGAAGCCTAGTATTTTCTCAAAAATAGTTTCACATAGTATTCATTAAATTACAGTCAATCATTTATTCTTTTTTTATGTCACACTTTTTGGTAGTTTATAGGGAAAAATGATGGATTATGAAGTTTCATAATTCATGGTTACGACCAGTGAAATTTACCGTAAATGTTTCTGTGACTCTTCAATTGAAGGCGGAAATAGTTGTTCCCGCGCGCTAGTTACAGAAATACCCGGTGAGTGCCATTCAACTAGACGGAAACATGACTTGATTTACGGGTATTTACCCTACATTTCTCGCACTGTTATGTGTGGAGGGTACGCCACGGGGAATTACCGAAAACAACTGTACTGGATTTTGATGAAAGTCCCATAAAAAAATGATAAGAAGCATGAAATAAATAGATTTTTTTCCAGGTAAATGCTCGAAATTTATTTCATCGAGTGAACATCATCTGTAATATTTTTACGAGTGGCTGCCTCTCGTGAAAATATTACCGATAAAGTTCACTCGATGAAATTTCGATCTTTCACCCAAGAAAACAATTATCCTCTATGATATACAAACCTCTGTAAGTTTCATTGTATGATGTAAGCGTGTTTGCAGTCTCATTTCCTTTATTAAATGAATGCTTTGAAAATATGTCAGGGTGTTTGAAGTATCATTTTCTTCATGAGACCTGACGTTTTTAGCAATATGAGACTTCAATAACGCTGACATCATTTAAATATTTACATGATGTCAGCGTTTTTGAAGTCTCATTTTTTTCTATAAGACCTGACGTTTTTTGCAATATGACAATCATTTTGTAGTCTCGTTTCCCTGACGAGATTGAACGCATTGATATGAGGTCAACGTGTTTATGGTCTCTTCTTCTCTTTAAGACTGGACGCTTTTTAAAATGATGTCAGAGTGTTTTGAGTCTTATTTCTTCCATGAGACTTGACACTTTTTGAAATGATGTTTACGTGTTTTTAGTTTCGTGTGCCTAATAAGACTGAACACATTAGAATGATGTCAGATCTCATTTTCTCATTATATCTATAAGACTGGAATTGTGATGATGATGATGATGTAATTTCATTTCCTGTGCTAAATGGATGCTTTGAAAATATGTCATGGTGTTTGAAGTCTCATTTTCTTAATGAGAGTGAACGATTTTTAAAATGATATCAGAGTGTTGAAAGTCTCATTTCATCTATGAGACTTGACGCTTTTTGAAATGATGTTAACGTATTCTCAAATGAACGTGTTTGACGTCTCATTTTTCTCTTTAAGACTGGAAGTTAAGGAATGATATCAGCGTGTTTGAAGTTTTCTTTCCCCTTTGAGACCGGACGGTTTGAAATGGTATCAGCGTGTTTGAAGTCTCACTTCCTCTAAGAGATGGAGGTTTTGAAATAAAATCAGCTTATTTGTAGTCTCATTTCCTGTATGAGACTTTGCGCTTAGAAACGATATCTGCGTGTTTATAGTCTCATTTCCTGTATGAAAATGGACGCTCTGAAATGGTATCAGCGTGTTTGAAGTCCAAGAGATGGACTCTTTGAAATGATATCAATTTATTTGTAGTCTCATTTTCTGTATGAAACTGGGCGCTTAGGAAAGATATCGGCGTATTTATAATCCCATTTCCTGTATGAGAATGGACGCTTTGAAATTATATGTTTGTAGTCACCTCACTTTATTAGTAGCATTAGCGTGTTTGGAGTCTTATTTCTTCAAAATAAAAATGAGATCACAAACACAATGACATCATTTCATTTAATGGACGCTATGAAATAATGTCAGCGTGTTCGTAGTTTTTTTTCCTCTATGAGTCTAGACGCTTTTTAAAATTATTTAAGCGTGTTGGTAGTCGTAGTTCCCTAACGAAATGATTTGAAATGGTTTCAGTGTGTTTGAAGTCTCATATCTTCTATGAGACTGGACCCTCTTTGACATTTTGTCGGCGTTTATGAAGTCATAAATCCCTAAAGAGACTGGACGCTTTGAAGAGTTCAATCCCCACTTGTGGGGCTAGTTTCTTTCAAGTGCCATTGGGTAAGGTAACTCAGATACTCAGCCTTATACTGGTTACACCCAGGGAAGCGGAGAGAAATACATTTTGGCTGTGATATGACTGACCTAGTTACATTGTACAAATAAACAACTGATATATGAACTAACTCGTCCACTTCTTTTTTATTTTTCCCAAGCCAGTAAGCTAAGAAACCATTCAGAGATTGCGCTGGAAGAGGAAAAACAAACACTGTTATCGATGACGTTTAACCAAGATGCATATGCTTTACTTTTTTTTCAAACTTCTAAATATTCTGCGGATATTTTAAACTAATTTCTTGGACCATTTTGAGTTATAATTATCCCATATTTCCGAATTGAGCCTTACGAAAAATGTAAACTGATTTTTCCAAACCTGTAGTGTCAAGTTGAGACCGTAGCAGGTCTCCGACTGTCAGTGTTTTATCTCCAGGGGCTGCAGGCATTCCTTGTTCGTTGTAGGACGCTCCCTTAGCCATTCCATCGAATATTGATTCAATTTTTTCCAGTGTAAACGTGGGAACTGGAATATTGAAAAAAAGTTAAATAACAACATGTGTCAATACCTTAGCCTTGTGGTGCAGTATTAAAAGCTGTGTTAATCTTTTAAAGCTTGTGCATGATCATGCATATGTGTGTGTGGTTACACGTGTACCATACGTGCAGTCCCTTGTTGATACTTTATACAAAGTACAAAGCGTGATTACAGTTTAAAGCTTTTTCAGTGACAAAAATACGATGAAATCTTTAAGCACACAACATACATATCTTCTACAAAAAAGGATGATGTTTGATCGCTGGCCAATTATTACCTGCAGTAAGATCATTGTCGATACTAATTTCTCCAGCCTTAGAACCGTTAGGTTCTAATCCAAAAGAAGGTAATGCTGTATCAGCAACGGTACTTGTACGACTTCCATCGATTTTTATCATATTTGCACCATCATCAACAGTTCTGGAATCAATTATCGACAAATTATCATCTACAAGAATCTTATCGGTTGTACTATCAGTACTAAGACTACCGTTCGGTCCTCCAATATTTGGTGGAGGTGAAGAAGTCATAACCTTGTTTGTGCTAACATTACCCATTCCTGGATCTACTGTGGCGATTCCAGGGGCTGCTATAGTTCCAGAATCTATGTTTCCTTCTGCAACGTCCGACGGAGAAACTAAATCAATTCTTTTAGCACTACTGCTAACCGTTACACTTACTATAATTCCTGTATCAGACACTCCTGAAGACTCCATAATATTTTCAGTGATAACCTGACCAGTTTGCGTTTGAGTGGTACTCACTATAGTGCTATCTATTATTGGAGATGTTACCACGCTAATTCCTTCTGTAGCTGCTACATTACTTACAGACACATATTGACTAGAACCTGTCTGATTACTACCCGTCAGGGGACCATTAGTTACTGCCTCGGTTGCCAGATCAGTAACAGACACGGTGTGGTCAGACTGTGTTTGATTACTACCTTCCGTGATATCATCAGTTACCGCAGAAGTTACTACATTTGCTACAGAAACAGTTTGGATTGTCACTGTCTCATTACTACCTTCTACGGAATCATCAATTACCGACGTTGTTACCAAATCAGCTCCAGAAACAATTTGACCAGTCCCTGTTTGATTACTTCCTACTGTTGTGTCACCACTTACAGTAGATGTTAGTATATTAGCTGCCGACACAGTTTGGACAGTCACTGTCTGATTACTTTCTATAATGGAATCATCAATTACCGAAGTTGTTACTAGATTAGCTCCAGAAACAGTTTGACCAGTATCTGTTTGATCAATTCCTACCGTTGGGTCACCAGTTACAGTAGATGTTACTACATTTGCTGCAGACACACTTTTGACAGTCTCTGTCTGATTACTTCCTACAATGGAATCATCAATAACCGAAGTTGTTTCCAGATCAGCCCCAGCAATAGTTTGATTTCTTCCCTCTGTTGGGTCACCAGTTACCGCAGATGTTTCTACATTAGCTGCTGTCACAGTTCGGTCAGTCTTTGTCTGAGTAATTCCTACCACAGAATCATCAATTTCAGAAGTTATTGTCAAATCAGCTTCAGAAACAGTTATACCAGTCCCTGTTTGATTACTTCCTTCTATTGGGTCACCAGTTACAGAAGATGTTAGTATATCATTTCTTGCAATAAACCTTATATCGGCTTCTGAAACTGCAGTGGTAGTCTCTGTAACATTGCTGCCCGTTGCTGCAGGGTCATCTGTAACAGTTGATGACTCACCGATTCGACCCGTTGCAGGAGGACTTGACTCAGTACTCGTGGTCTGTGAATCTGTAGCAACATCTGTTGCAGGCATTATTATTTCTCCAGTTGTTGATTCAGGTGCACTAGACGTAAGCCCTTGTTCGGAAACTGCAGGTGGCAAGGAGTTTTGACCACCATCTGTGATAACACTCGTTGAACCTTCACCGTTTACAGATTCTGTATAAATGATATCAAAAAGCGTGAAAAGCAAAATTAGTGCAATGATATCAAAAAAGCTTGAAAAAGCAAAATTTGTGCAATGACAATGATTTTTCAACAGAGTTGACTACGATGCATATTGGAGAAGTTTCAGAAGTGATAAAAAACAAAGGTGAGATAAGCAAAGCAAATGCATTTCAAAGAATAGAAAATAAAATCAAGAACAAAAACAACAAAACCAAGAACAAAAAAAGTCCATTTTTCTTGAATAGATGTAGCCTTTACCCTAGTCTCAATAATGAGACGCTACGGTGATTTTTTTCATATTTGGACATTTATTGTGCACCGTACCGTCTCAAGTCCATCGTAAATCTTCTGGTAGCAAAGATAGAGCGCTATACTGACTTTCTGTTTCGTCGGTTTAATCTGTATTGCAGCGAAATGCAACTAACTTTTAGTAACAAACATGACCAAAGACAAATTATTAAACCTTTCATTGCCTAAAGAGCTTGTAAAAGTCGTTTATAACATGTAAATCTCTGAAAAAACACTGACGAAATTCATCGTGCGTGACGGCCATTTTGTGTTATTTTCGGGAACGTAAACAACTCGAGTAACGGATAAAATGCACAGTTTTCTCTTATTTTCAGCGTTTAAATTGAAAATATTTTTTTTCCAACGAAGGGTTATTAAATACGTAAGCAACAGGTATGTTTAAATCCTAGTTTTGTGTTCTATTTGCGAAAGGATGCGAGTTCAAACTCGCGCACAAAATCTGTGCGGAGCTTTCAACTGATTTTGTCTTGAACGTCCCTGTACCCAGAGGCGACCAGTCAAAAAGTAACATCGCCTTTGGGGACAGTTATCTGTACTAGCCTTTACCCTTATCATCATAAAACGCATACATGGCAATAGCTTTTCAACTTATTGTGTTTTCCAAAATGATGTGCAATTTTTTTTTCTGTCATTGTTTTCCTACTCCCCCTCCTTTTCTTCTTGTTTTATTTCTGGTCAATATCACCTTTGTCATCACCTTCTTCTACAAATTATTGTTATATTTGTCTATCCTTGTTCCAAATTATGTGCTAAGTTAAAGGAACACTGTATCAAAAGAACTATTTTATGTAATAGGTGTAAATTAAGCTGAAAACAACAAACAAAATCAAATGTCGACTCTATCGGGTAAATAGCTATTTTCTCTTGCACGTATTCATGTTCTCTAATCTTTAAATCTATTCTCATGTTTGTATCTTGCATTCGATCAGGTTATTTTATTTTTTTTTTTTGTGAGTAATCAATCGTTTTGTTCTGGTGTGCAGGTGCATGTAATGTTACTATTGATTATTCAGACAAAAATATGCGGATTCATCTGTTAAATAGAAGCATTTACTAGACTTCAACTTCTTAAGAATAAGAAAAAAAACCCAGCTGATTACTGGTCTATTTAAACAACGCTCCGGCTACATAGCTTCCATAGAAACACTACCATTATCATCTTATGAAAACTATCTCGACGTATTACACAGTTTTCATAGAAACACTACCATTTAAATCTTATGAAAACTATCTCGACTTATTACACAGTTTTCTTAGAAACACTATCATTTTCATCGAATGAAAATCATCTCGACCTGCTCCATATTTTCTTTCCTTTTTTTTATTAAAAGAAATTTATAATTACATGAAATGAAAACTCTCTCAATGTTCTATGAAAACTATCTCGACATTTCGTGAAATATCATAATCAATTCTTTTTTCTCGATGTCTGTCTTTAAAATCAAACGATCGCTAGACTTGAGGCAAGATTGCCCAGTGAATTTGATAAAGCCTTCTGTAGCATTGCTATATCAAAAGTGTCAGATTTATACCTATACGTTTCCATGTTTTTTGGTTTTTCGAACACTTAGATAGTTTGTGTTGATGATATTGCATGGTTTTGATTTCGCTTACAGACAATATCTATGTTCGATGAATTTATTGGGTAAACTTCATAATAAAATATAAAGATAAATGTTACCAAACAGATAAGCCCTCTTGAGCTTGCTTGCAGCTATCAAATTTTTAAACACTTTGGATACTTTGCAGATTATTTGGTTACAGATTTTTTTCAACAAATAAAACCCATGCTGCAGTGATTTTGTTTTGAAACTTTAATTCGATAAACGATTCATGTGATTAATAAAATTCTTGGACGGTATGCTTTTACAAATAATATCATATTGTAGTCCGCCTTTTTCATAAAAGTATTTATATTTTCTAGTTCATACTGATACTGATAAAGTTGAAAAAGTTTCTCCATTAATAATATTTTTCTCCTTCCAAGGCAAAACTCCCCTGGTATATATAAGATTTACCTTAGTTCATTCCGTTCACCGTATTGCTTATTTGTTGAAGCGTAAATTTTTACAACTGGTAAAAAATGGAGCTTGAATATTTCTCTTTTAAAGCAAATAATACAAGACGCAATTTATGCAACAAAAAATGAGCGATGCTCAGGCCAATGGGGGTTTAATACATCTCCGTGATGCAAACCGAGCAAATCATCACATAATTATGGATCCATATAAACCTATTTTGTCTAAAAATTGACTGAATCTAGCGGTAGAATTGTTGGCATTCAGAAAATTGGCCAATAGCAAAAAGTTTCGATCCATATCAGCCTGCGAGGACAATGATAACGCAATAATAACGCAAGCAACTGATGCTACAAGAAATCAATTATATACGTAAGCGTTGTGTAAAGGCTTCAGGTGATAATTATGAATCACATAACTCAGCATGTCTCACATATATGTATATTGCCCCAGATATGGGACACTTAACGTCCCTGTAGTTTTATAAAGACTGACGAAAAAGAGGCGATAATTACTTTTTCAAATGCAATAATCCTCTAAGACAAGTTAAGTGGTTTTGGTTTTGCTACTTTACGTCCCTGTAGTTTTACAAAGACCGATGAAAAAGGAGCAGTAATTATCTTCTAAAATGTAATAACCTCCTCTCCCTGTATAGGCAAGTCATTTGATTTTAGTGTTCCATCTTCTGGACAAGTAATAAAATTAAATGGCAATGTTCTAATTGTAAAAGATAAATGTTCCAAGGTTCTAATAGTGAAAAATAAATCAAAGCTTCCTAAAAAAAATACCTCACTGTTTAAAACATAACACGGTGAAACAATCGTTGTTCCTGTTTTAAAACAGTTCAGATAGACGCGCGGGTCTGCGAATTTTAATCCCTAGAGCGCCGAATAAACAGAATAAGCATTCGTGAACAATTGCAAATATTGGAATTTGAAGGCTTTTTTTTACCAGAATAACTTTAATAACAGACAGCATTGAGATTTTATCGCAAGTTTTCTGCAGTTTGATTTTAATCAAAACTGTTTACTGAAGCAAATAAAGCCCATGCATTCGGGGCGAGTACTGGTGTATTTTCCAGGATGCAGGATCGAGAGAGATTCGTATAAGTTGCAAGACCTTTCTTCTTAAATATATATAAAACTAAAGTTGTGAAAGGCGATTAAAGGGTTAGACATTTGATGCATTAAAAGTGATACATTCAAAACAATTTGGGAAAAGCCGACATAATAATTAAGTTACCCTAACCCGAAGGTTGTAACTGAGATTGCAGTTTCAAAAGCTGAGCCATGGTTAACGATGTTTCTCCTTCTGACGCCATGTTTCCTTGATAATTATACGATCTACCTTGATTAATTCCTTCAATCATTACTTTAATTTGTTCTGCTGTAAATTCAGCTGTTTGATTGGGTGCTGAAAAAGATAAGCTAATAAGCAAATAAGCAAACACAGCACAAAGTGAGCAAAAGATTTCATAGCAATTTGCTTGGGCAATAATACATGCACACAACACGGAGAAAAGCATTACTGAGTAGCATCATGTTAAATGAATAGCATGCATGAAAAGCCTTCGAGAAACACAAATTTTAATGAATATACCTAATTTCATTACAGGTCTACAATAACTTTAAGAAACAATTTAACTTCACAGGCCCAATCCTTTTGGTTGTAACAAAGATCGGAGTTGAAGGACTTGTTCTATCATTAATGTGCTTACCATTTGCAGCAATAATTTCTTGTTAAAAGTAAAATTTAACCCGATTCATTCAATCTATCATATTTGGTATTTGGTTAAGCATGAACAAGAATGTAATCATAGGTTTTGAAATAATTTCCGACTAATTTTAAACGAGTGAAAAAGTCTTGTAAACTTGTTGTTTAACTATCATATGAAACTTTCAAATATCTTATCATTGCTGATTAATAACCATGGTATAATATATATATTTTTTTTAATCTAAGCCACAGTCTTTTTATAAAGACCGCCTTTTCTACAGGGATAATTAGCAGGTGGTATTGACCTAGTAATATCTATCTAAAGCTTAAAAATTACATAAAAGCCAAAGATTTATAGAATCAAACTTTATTGTAGGACATCACTTGACTTAAAAGAACCCAAACCTGTGGGCTGTAACTGAGATTTGAGTTGCAATAGCTGTTCCATCGTCAAAGTTATCTGTCCCTCTGATGCAAAATTCCCTTGATAATTATACAATTTACCCCGATCCATTCCGTCAATCATAGCCTGGATTTGTTTGAGCGTGAATTTTGCTGTTACATACGGCACTGAAATGAGTATGCTCTTAGGACAAGAAGACATCAAAAGTATTTTAGTACAAGTATCGAGAGAAATTATCATTTTTACTTGCAAAAAATGGAATGATACATGTAACTCTACCAATCATTATTGGTATCTTACAGTATATATTCTTTCAAAATCTTCGGTCCATTTAAATATGCCACCTTTGAAATGGGAACATGTTCATGCTAATGAATAACACTCAGTTTTACAGACAGCCAACACCTTTTTTAACCTATAATATTACCAAATGTTCTTATCTATGAAGTACAAATCATCATTAAAGACAAAATATGTAAAAGTATTAAAAGATTTATTTCAATTTATTTTTAACTCAAACCTGTATTTTGGAGCTGATCTCTTAGTTGTAAAACCTGTTCCATCGTAAGTGTTCTTTCTCCTATAGATGCGATATATCCTTGGTAATTATACCGTCTACCCTTTTGCATACCGTCAATAATGTTTTGTATTTGATCAAGGGTGAATTTAGCGGTAAATAAAGATGCTGGTGCTGAAATGAGTACATAGCTCAAGCAAAGACGAAACAATAGTGCAACAGATGTAAAGCTTGCAAGCATTGATCATCAAGAATACAAACATGAAAAAAGAGTAATTCAATTTATTATCAATGAAAGTTTGACTGTTATCCTGTCAATGAAAACAATGGATATACCTTGTGAATAGTGAGGTCAGGATCAACCAACACATATTTGTACTCTGATCTTTGTCCATGCTTTCTGCTAGTCATATAGAAATCCCAGCCATTTAACCAGTATCAGATAGTCAAGAGCACAAATTCGGAGGGAAGAAGGTAAATGCAATCACTTAAATTCAAAGAGAGGTGACTAATGAAATGAACATTTCAACTCATCGACCTGGTAGGTGATATTTTGAGAAAAAAATCAAGCATTCAGAAAAGCCATGTAAGGTGATGATGAGAATATACTGTGCAAAAGGGGCAAGCTAGTTTATTTAAAACATATTTGAAAAAAGAAAGAGAGATTAACCCAGGAAACAATTCAGACCTTTTGATCGTAATTCAGTTCTTAGGCGCAGAAGCTGTTCCATTGTCAATGGCATTTCTCCTTCTGATGCAACCTTTCCTTCATAATTATATAATTTACCCTGCTTCATTCCATCTATCATATTTTCTATTTGTTCACGTGTGAACTGAGCTGTGGCTTTGGGCGCTGAAGCCGCTATATAAAACAAGCACTCATAGACAGTTAAAACATAGAGTTCATGTTTTCTATTTGTTTACATGTGAACTGAGCTGCTGCTGTTGGTGCTAGAATAAGCTGCTACATGAAACGCATATATAAACATTTTGAATTTAGACTGCTTAGCTGGTCATGTCTTAGTTTTTTCCGGCTCCGTTTTCACCTTTAGAATATTCTTAGTCTTATTCCCAAAACTATGAATATTCTTAGTCTTATTTCTAAATTTGAAAGTAGCACGACTTCTAATTGGCTAAACCAAATAGTTTAGCCAATCCCTAGTTGTATTACTTTTAAATTAGAAAATTTTGGAGAATAAGAGTAATATCAGTCTTAAGAATGGTCGGTGAATACGAACTCTAGAGAGTGCAGCTCGAGATCTGAGTGCATGCAACGTACAGTCTGATCTGTAATCTGCATTAGCCATATTCTATTAGTTATTTCTGGTAAAATTATCTTTGAAATTGCAATATTTCCATAAAATCTACTGATCGAAAAGGTGTTTAGTGGTAAACAGTTTGAAAAGCAATAAAAGCTGCAAAGCCAGGCTCTTTCTATGTTTTGAAGCAGAAAGGTAATCAGAACAGTTGATCTCGTTTATTTATCAAAGGGAAATGTGATCGAATTCCAATCAAATCTTTGTAGGTAAGTTTTTACCATTGATGGCATGCATTAGTCAATATAGGTCTATTAAATGGCAATACCTTTATGTCTTAAGGTACATCGCTGACCCATTTTATGACAAAGTTTTTTTTCTGTTTTTATTTTATTTTTTGAAAGATAAGTAGCAGGCAAATTAACAATAAGAACAATATAAAACCATCCTTTTCAGTCATTCCCTATCATTCAATGTTTTCCAGAGAAAGAAGTCAACCATTTGTTTTATATGGTGTAAGTTTATAACAAATCAAACCTTGATCCATTCAAGGTAAACAAAGTGTAAATCATTTACTTTAACCTTCATTCACCTAGCGATAAATGTTGACAATGTAATGAAATGCACCTGGGTGCTAAAGATCCATAGAAAGATGAGCTGCACTCTGGCAAACGAGGTTTCAATGCATCTCCATGACGCATTATTCCAAGCAAGTCATCATACAATTAGCGATCCGTAAAAATCATTTTGTCTTACTACCAACTGAATCTTGAGGTAGACACGCAGCAAATTGACCAGCATTAAAAGGTTTCATATCAGGTCAGCCTGCGTGGACTGCGCAGGCTGATCTGGAACAATACCGTTTGAAGAAGCACAGATTCGCAGATGCTTTAAGCCCCCTTTTCACAGAGCATGGCTCAAATTTTCAAACCTGAAGATTGAAATTGGGACCTTAGTTGTATCAACTGATCCATTCTCAACCTCTCCTCTCCAGGCATTGCCATCTTCCCTTGGTAATTGTAAAAAACACCGCTGTTCATTCCTGCTATCATTGTTTCAATTTGGTCAAAGGTGAACTTTGATATTTCGGGTGGCGCTGAAACATGCGTAGATTCTAAGCAAAATAAGCTAATTAGAAGCACATAAAGCAAAGCTGTCAATATGCCTACAAAGAGTTACTTCAAAACATAAGTTATTCAATGTACAATTCACGGGGCAGAATGAAATCTCTTTTAACACCAGAGATGACGTAAAACGCTGAAGTAAATCAAATCACGGAGTCTGATCTAGGTTCTTTAACGTCCATCAGTACTACTTCCTAACCTTAGAAACCCTTCGTTTACTGTGGAATTGTATTCTTGGCCATTAAATACGCGAATCAGTTTATGTGGCGGGAAAAAGTAGTCAAATTTGACGGATCCCTTCAAGCTTCATCATCATTGAAATTCTGTTTCTTCTTTATCTTCAGCTTTCCCTACTTGAAGAAAACTACTTTAAAATACTCAAAATAAACTTTACTTTATTGCGAACACTACAAAATATGTTAAGCATTTTCCATGAAAAGCGTACATAACATAAAACCTTTTGGCTGAAGCTGTGCTAGAAGCTGTAAAAGCTGGTTCATGTTAAGTGTGGCTTCTCCAGGAATAGCAATGTTTCCCTGGTAGTTATAGGCCTGACCCTGGTTCATTCCATCTATCATTCCTTGCACTTGTGCAAGCGTAAAGGGGGTATATGTTGTCACACCTGGAATTTTATCGATGCAAAATTTTACAACTCAACTCTCACCCTAGATTTACTTTTGTCGTACATTTTTTTTTTTTTATTTCATTCTTCCCCAAAAAAATAGCTATTCCGTGTGAATAAGGATTCATTATTCAACTGTTTTAAGTGAAACAGCATCTCGGATTTAAGGAAGGAAAAGTGTCTATAAATATTGCTCGTGATCTTTTACAATCATCGATCTTTGAAGAGTTTGGTAATGCGTTGAGAAGTATTTTTCTTGTGACCTTTTAAGAGCCTCTGGTCTAATGAAATTAGTTGGTGATATGTATTTATAAACTTTTAAATGAATCTGCGGGGCGGTCAAAAACTTGAAAGAAACAAGCACAGAGCTATAGGTTAAGTTTTTCATTATTTGCATAGACACATTGCAATCTAATAAAATACCACAAAATCCATGTGAAAGACAGATCTCAATGTTCGATTTGATTAAACCCTTTCCAACACAGCCACGAGTGCTAACGATCCTTAAGAAGCAGCCTTTTCCCACAAAGTGTTCTACTTTCTCTGATACAACCTTCATCGATGATGTCACATTCAGTTTCTCGTCTGCTAGTGCTTTGATTTTTAACTTCTCTAAAATTTTGTCGTTAAGTAAAGAGCTAAAGGCAATGTTCATAATGCGTTTAAAAATGCTAACCTTTAATCAACTGTAATATCTATTAACCCTTATCCTGCTGAATAACTAAAATGAAATTTTCATCTCGATAGTAAAAACCCAATTTTTTCTACTTCAAATGTCCTTTTTTGGGGAACGATGTCTCCTTATCGGACAGTGTAGATCTAAGATCAGACTGTACGTTCTGTGCAGTCTGATCTTGATCTAAACCGTCCGCAAAATGTCAGTGAGTCGCGCTTAGCAGCCTAAAGGTTAAATAAAAAAGAAACAAACACACAAACAAACAAAAAAAAACCACACACACAGAGCACAACAAACAGTTACATAGTGCGCCAACCTGAAGGTTGAAGCTCGAAAAAAAGCTTCCGTAGCTGTTCCATATTAAGTGTAGGTTCTCCTGGAGATGCGATGATGCCCAAATAATTATAGGCTTTACCCTCATTTATTCCATTTATCATTCTTTGAACTTGTGGAAGGGTGAACGGATAGGTCGATTGATCTGGAAGGTTTGGTGAGTGACAAAGCAGTTAGTAGTGTAAAAGCGTGCAACAATTATTAGCAATTCACAAACAGTCCAAAGCTAAAATATTGAAACAACTGCAACGGTTAAAAATAAACATGTTAAATCAGTATATGATTGTCGTCTCGAACACAACCGGTTGTACTCATCTTTTGATAAAATTTTTATCAATTAGGGTAAATGCAAAACCTGATTGAGTGATACAAGCTTCATAGTTCGCTACCAGTCAAGTTTCTGTTAGCGTTTCTCACTAAAAGACACAGGTCAATGTCGACGGTGTGATTTTATATTACATTCCACGTTCTATTTATGGTTGCATCTAAATCTGTGTATCATTTCTCTATATCTATGAGTTTTTTCATGCAGATGAAATAAGTAAAACACTTCAGTCATTTAAGCCATCAGTTAAAATGATAGGAAAACAAAGTGTTAAGGTATCTTGCAATGTGAAAGCAAACCTCGTGGTTGTAACCGTGCCAAAAGCCTCATTAGCTGGTCCATGTTTAGTGTCCGTTCACCTGGTACAGCAACTTGTCCTTGATAATTAAATGCTTGTCCATTTCTAGTACCATTAATCATGGCTTCCACTTGCTCCAAAGTAAACTCAGCCGTTATTGTTCTTGCTGCTTCTAAAATAAATACTTGCCTTTCTATTTCAATAAAAATTCAGGATTGTTGTTCTGTTGTAAAATGTAATGACCAGCTCTTTAAGCAAATTGAACCATTGCTGTGTAAAGCAAAGAATACTCATTGAGTCAGACAAGATCAAGGTCACTTTGTTTGTTTAAAGAAAGTTTGCCTCAACCGGGTATTAAACTCGCAACCACTTGATCACAAGTCAGATACTCTAACCACTGAGCTATCCGGCCGGGCTGATTGAGGTAAGACTACACAAGACATGAAGTATGGTCTTTGATCTACATGCTTTCTGATTTTATTCATATTTTCTTCTCCAAAATAGCCTTGAAATTGCAAGGCTCAGCATCTTTTTGTGTGAATTGTTCATGTCTATGTCATTTGCTGGACGGTCTATACGTTTGAAGCTGAAACTTGTATACATAACGATGCTTATCACCTTGAAGCTGTACATGCATAAAACAAAACGGCAAAAAAAAGAGAGATTTGGCAAGCGTAAAATAGAAAAGCTAAAGCATTGTGTTCATGGCACTTTTCTACAGTGAAAGGAGAAAATAAGTACAAGACCAAATAAAATTCATAGAGTCAGATAAACGCGCGAGGAAAAGGGGACGATAAATTCATAACTGTTCAGTACGATTAAAAGAAAGTTTGACATGTTTACAAATAAACAAACAAACAAACAAACAGAAAACAAACAAACAAACAAACAGAAATGTATTGAGATATTTTGCAGCTACTGTTACAAAGGAAGAGCAAAATTTATTAGGATATTTCCTGAAAATAAAGATATTTAAGCGCCTACATTGAAATCTTGGTTGAATTCCTTGTTTCTCTTTAAGGTAACGAATTCCATACCACCGTCAATCACAAGTTACTTTTGCAGTTTCTTTAATCTCTTTCCCCACCTAGCTATCTACCATAGTTTCAGGAAGATAATAACTACAATACCTAAAACTCAATTATCTAAGTACTCAAGTTTAAATTATTTCTCCTTGCCTGAAACGTTGTAAAAATGAAAGTGTTCTGTCAATTTTTTATGCATTATACTATTGTAACATTTTCATTTGTTATATATTGAAGCTTTTCGTTTGAATCCTGTACACCAACAAGACTGAAAACGATACGCGTGCAAATACACATTGTTACACCTTTTAGTATTTTAGTCGTGAAATACTCTGACAATACATGTAAAATGACAATGTTATCTGTGGTGGAGTGTTTGCTCGGGAACCTGTCTGGATGTGTGATAAACTAATTTTGATAAACGATTCTTGTTAATAGTCTTGTTTGTAGTGTGCAGATGAAATACTGTCTATCAGAAAAAAAATGGGTGCACGTTAAAATTTTAGCGGAGTAATACAGAAATTATATTCTGTTTAACTTGTACAACAATTTATCAAATGACTATTAACAAAGAACGGTTATGTTTCTTAATCCTTATTCACTCACCAATTCCCGATAATTCGTTTCAAGCAACATTAAAATGCTGCAATGTTAAAACGGTTTAAACAAACGGTCACAAACTCTCCATCAAACAATCGCACTCTGCTCACGAAAAACAATTTTCATTTCGTCTCTCTAAGTTCTACAAATGAAGCAATCGCGAGTATTCAAATTGTGTTTTCTCAGTTTGTCGCAAAATTAACTGCAGACATCTGTAGATGACTATGATATACTTTATGCAATCGCATTTAACCCCTTTTTCACATAGCATGACTCAAAATGATATTTACCGACTGGTGGTTCAAACTGCGCCATTAACATTTCCAGCTGCTTCATAGACAGAATGTTCTCCGTGGCATTTGTTCTCTTCCCCTGGTAATCGTATGTGAACTTATTTTCCAGCATGCCCTTCATCATTCTCTCCACTTCCGGTTTCGTGAATTCGATCGTAATGGTACTGCCTCCATCTATTTGTAAATATTGAAGATATAAAGCCAGCTATTACTTAACTGAATTAATTTGGCGATCATTAATTTTCTCTTTTACCCTCTTTAGTAGTCGGTTCGACCTTTCTTGAATACAGGTTTCCAAATTTATAAAATTACGCCTTTCCGACGGTAAAGATAAGTAGCCATTCTTGTTAGGTAATTGGCTGGCTGTCGATTCTACGGTCATAGGTTTGAATCTAGCTTGGGTTATTATTTGATGATTTAACTTTTAAATATCCTTTATTATTACTCAACAAAATTGACCTGCAGCTCATTTACTTTTATCAAAACTCGGCGAATTTCGGAGTATTGACGAAAGTAAATGAGCGACAGATCAGTTTTGTTGAACAATAGCATCAAATACAGAACAGAACAGAATGTGACTTGTACACAAGATGCATCGTCAGTTATACATATTGGTATATAAAATATTCTGTTTAACATGGATCAAATTAGACAAAGGACTGCCATACCAAAACAGTAGTGAAAATGAGAATGAATGAATCTAAGGTAATTGAAATAATCCACTAGACGTTTTAAAATAAAGTTTTGGAGAGTAAGATGAAGAAGGAAATGCATTAAGTGTTAGTCGCTGGCAGAAAAATAAGTTTAAGAACAGGTCAAAGTTGCCAGGGTACTCTATCTTAAGTTTACTTTTAACCTAATTGTAAAGTTCATTTTTCTGCCTGTGAGAAGTTGGCTTACTTTTAGATTTAGAAAATTCTTGAGAATAAGGCTAAGAATGTTCTTCAGGATGGTTGGTGATTATGGACCTGGTCCCTTCTGATGAAAAAAAAAAGCAAGTGTTTTAAATCATTATTTCCGGAAAGACGATATTCATTAAGCTATGAAAGACAAGCATGACTTACCCGCTCCTGTTCGATCAGCTGGGTCTGCATCTGCAATTATATGATTTTAATGATCAAAATTTAAACATGTTGACGACATAAGGAATATTGTGGTATTTGACAACATTAATTGATTAAGGTTTATATCTTTGAGTGTTTATTCCAAGCAGAAGATAATCTTGATATAATCAGCATTCATGCATACTGTATGCGAATTATGGCAATTAAAGTTACGCAGTCAATGCCGGTTGAATAAAACCCGAGAAATAAGCTATCTAGATGCCTCTTATAGCTACCTTGACGCAATATTTCAAGCAAATCATCACATAATTATGGATCCATAAAATCCATTTTGTCTGTCCAACAACCGGCTGCATTCTAAGAAAGAATGTCCTTGGTCAGGTAGAAATTTTACCCATGGCAAAAAGTTTGGAACCATGTAGGACTAAGCAGGCTGACCTTGGTCGATATTTTATTCCACATGCATAAATAATCCCTTTCCCCAGAGAATGGCTATATTGTGACATGATCTTCGTCATATTTTACGCCAAAAGCTAAAACATATCCACTGGTTTATGGGTTGGCTAGAAAACTTTGCTGAAATATAGTTTTTTCTTTTCCAGTAATAAGATAATTGGAAATACAACAAGAGAAAAATGTAGTCCTTACCTGGTCTTGGTCCAAAGCCGGCACCTGAAAAAATGAAAGTATGAAATTTACTGTATTTGTGAGGTATCTCTCTCTCTCTCTCTCTGAACACACAATATCATGCCATAATGAATCAGTAATCGGTTTCACAAAGTTGTTTCTTCACCTAAATAGAAATGTTTCTTAATAGAGAAAGATTTACTGCTTAGTACAAAGACACACTCCTTTTCTCACAATATTCCAAAGGACAGACTGCGACAGGGGTATGAAAGTTTGTGTTGTACAACATTTAGTAAATAAGTGTTTGTAAAAGGTGCAAAGAAGTACCTATCTGGTACAGGATTCAACAGGAAGGGTTGTACAGAAAGTAATTCAGCCGATACATTATTAGGTTAACGGTCAGGCAGCAGAGCACTTGGAAACTTGGTCACGGCTGTGGCGAATCATGTCTCCCCGAGCCGAATCATGTCTCCCCGAACCGAACCATGTTCGTGACATGATTCGCCACAGCCGTAAACAAGTTTACAATGCCCTGTCATCTCACCGTACAACGAATTTATCACACTGCAAAGTTTTACTATTCCAACGTGTACTCAGTGAAATTTCCCTGTTCTACACGGTCTCATGAATCGAGTACCCATGCGAAATAGAATTTCCCTTCTAAGTGCCCCAACACAAAATGGTGAAGTAAAAAAAAAACTGTGCAAAACAT
The DNA here is from genome assembly GCA_946811185.2 of Hippopus hippopus. Taxonomy (NCBI): domain Eukaryota; kingdom Metazoa; phylum Mollusca; class Bivalvia; order Cardiida; family Cardiidae; genus Hippopus; species Hippopus hippopus. The sequence goes on along the minus strand of OX328108.1, from coordinate 51,456,969 downwards.
GCAGTTTAATAGTGCTTGAAGTCACTCCAATTCGACATAGTTATACTTTCATTTCAACAAAGATTTAAACAACTTCAAGGTAAGTAACTCATCATTTTATAATTTTTTTTTGCAAAAGTAAATGACTATTAGATGCTTCAAATCAAACTTTATTCAAACATCATGTACAATAAATAAACTTTAACACTTTACGATTTGTTTATATGACAAAGTGATGGCTCGTTTTAACCTTGTGTATTTGTTTTAGAAGGACAACAAACAATAATACGAGTATATTTAACCATTTTCATTTATTTTAAAAAATAATCCATTCTTTCCGCTTTAATGACAACCACCAAGTACTACTAAGATATATTTGTCTTGTGGGCGACTAGCTTCGATTCGACGCCGCAATTCTTGGATGTATAAAAGTATAGGTAGGGTCCGATGGGGTTCCTGACAGGGAAACAGTACTGCTTCCAGGAGCTATCAGTGGGCAGCAATATATATTTGGAGCATATTAACCAATCAGATCGCGAGAAATTTCCTTGCAGTATATTAATAGGTTAGTGTACATTCAAGACAACTCATTTTAACATGCTGTGTAGGAAAGACCGCTCTCGAGATAGCAGCGAGGAAAGATAAGGTAAACAGTGAAATGCTACTGATAATGGTGATGTTATTAATATAGAGGATAATCAACTGGTTGTGTGTGATAATACAAATCTGTCACCAGAATGTGGTGTGATACGGTTAAAAAAAAACGAGTCCGAAGGACGAGTTTTTTTAACCGCATCAAACCCCAAAACCCTCGAGAGACAGATTATTAATTTCACACACAACCAGCTGATTATCCTATTTGTTATATTCCTAATTTACCCTTTTTTATTCTAATAATTATCAAGAACGGTACAATATGAGCAATATAGGAAGAAAGTAGTTCCGGCAAACATTCTAAAACTATATCGTCACTAGTGATGATACCATATTTATCATCAGTAGTGGTGTTATTCATCGTGAAATCCCAGTAATTCACTATAGGAATATAATAAAATAATGATATCGATGATCATTATAAGAATATCAGATTCTAAAGATCTTCAAGTAAGGTGAAAAAAATAGTTATTTCAGAACTCTGACAGGTTGAGATTTGAATAAGGTGTACGCAACTGGACCCTGTTTGGCCACGAAGGTTTATTTTGAGCTTAGACAGATCTCTGCAAATGCAACGTCGACAATCATTAGGCCTAGACTATTTATGGACAATTAAAAAAAGTACACAATAATATATAACAGAAAATCTGGTCAGTTTGAATCTTGTCTTGATATTTGAATGGGAACATATGTCAAGCAGCAACTTCTATTGCAGCCTTAAATACATGCTGTTGGTTAAGTATGAAATAACATATCACACAAGCTCCCTTGTTTTTAGTTAATATACCCATAACGAATTTTCTTATCTTATACACGTTTGATATCACAACTGTGTGACGTCATTTTTGACGCCATTTTGTACGTATTTCATAGAAGTGATTGGGTTTCATGGATATTATCGCGGATGCATCTATAGATGTTTTGTATCTTCAGATCTATAATTTGTGAAATATGGTTATGGGATAAAAGGAATCTGACATGAGTTGGCATTTAAGATAAAAATTTATTAAACTCATCAAGAAAAAATGTTATAAAGCTCGCCAAATGCGAGCTTAGTAACATTTTCTCTTGACTCGTTCATTTTTTTTTTTCTAAAACCAACTGTCAGATTCTATATATATCTGTCAAACTGCAACAGTCGATTGAAAAACAAACAAACAAACAAAAGTATCTGGAAACACTACAAGAAAGTTTTCATCCAGTACACTCCTAATATCTGATCGCTAATAAACTAAAACAAGAGTTATCATCATGCATATAAGTATATCTATAATATGAGTCATGCTCTGTGAAAAAGGGGTTTAATGCATCAGCAAAAACTATCGACCGACCGGGGTCGAAAATGTTTTCAATATGTAAATTTTCTGCAAGTCAAAGGACAATTCTACCTCATGATACGATCGACTGTTAGATAAAATGGATTTTATGGATCCATAATCATATGGCTTGTGTTATGTAGATATGATACTCAGTGACCTGCTTTCAGAATATTCTAGAACCATGAAGAACATGTATTGGTTTTTCCATTGTGGTTATTTTTAGAATCAGGCTGTTTACTAATCAATGATGTCATCTTTCTAGAAAAGACTAGTCTAGAATTTTCCAAGCTGATATAAATAGGAGTGACTTACTTGGTGATTTTGGATTTTGAAGTTAGACTTGTGGCTTTGTGGATACAGAATTAGTGAAAAGTGTTGGATTTAACTTGGGATATACATCTGTAAGTTGGAATAACAATATTTTGATACAGGTTGCTCATATCTACTTGCAAGCTGAAACTGTTGTTAATTTAGGTTTTAGGAACCAGAAATTTCATTCTTTTGTAGTGTAAACATTATTGTTACTTTTGAGGGACTTATTTTATTTCTTGTTCTAAGATTAGAGTTGACAAGATTTCATTCAAACTTAACTCCTATCGTGCTCTTTTGTCTTTGTTCATTAATAAATATTGTTAATTGTTAAAAGGCTTGTTGCTAGTTTTCTTTCTCGTTACGCTTGGTTCGTAACAGAAATTGGGGGCTCGTCCGGGATTGATCATCTAGTCATTTTGGATATACTTTGAAATTATTTTGAACTTGTTACAGTATTAAATTTTATTAGATAATAAATAATTAGAATTTGAATTTGAATTTTATTCTACTGAACCAGCAAAAAGCAATCATGTCTTTTGATCTTGAAAAAATTATTGCTGAGCCGTCACAGGAGTTGTTAAATTTAGCAAAAATGTCTGATTTGTTAGATCTTGCTTCTCATTATAAACTGCCTGCCATTAAAGGTACTATGTTAAAGCATGAAATTAAGAATTCTATAGTTCAGTTTTTAGTTGAGGAAGAAATACTTGACTCGTCTGCTCTGTCTCTTATTCTTGTGTCTCAGACAGACATTAAAAGTAATATTAAGTTAGAGAAGTTAAAACTACAAATGAAAGAAAAAGAATTAAACTTAAAATTAGAGCAAGAAGAAAAAGAATTAAAATTAAAATTAGAGCAAGAAGAAAGAGTGAAAGAAAAAGAATTAGAACGAGAAGAAAGAACGAAAGAAAAAGAATAAGAATTAAAATTAGAGTTAGAAAAAGAAAAAAATGTACCGGTATGCTGAATTAGAAGAGGAAGAAAAGGATAGGCAATTTCAGATCAGAATGAAACAGTTAGAAATAAAAAATAAAGAAAAATCATCTTTGCATATGGTTAATGACTTTGACATAACAAAACACCTCAGACTTGTTCCGCCATTTCAAGAACAGGAAGTTGATAAATACTTTTCACATTTTGAAAGATTTGCTGAAAATCTGAAATGGCCAAAAGAACATTGGACCTTACTCTTGCAAAGCGTTGTAACTGGAAAGGCTCGCGATATTTTTTCGCAGCTAAGTAATGAACAGCTCTCTAATTATGATAATGTTCAGGAATTGATTCTAAAAGCTTATGAATTGGTACCTGAAGCATATAGACAAAAATTTAGGAATTGCAGAAAAGAAAATGGTCAAACCCATGTTGAATTTGCTAGAACTAAAGAACAATTATTTAATACGTGGTGCCATTCAAAGCAAATAGGTGCAGATCATGGAAAACTTAGACAACTTCTGTTAGTTGAAGAATTTAAAAGGTGCATTAATTTAGATGTAAAAACTTTCTTAGACGAGAAAGAAGTTGAAACTTTGGAAGAGGCTGCTTGCTTAGCAGACAACTTTGCCTTGACGCATAAGTTCTCCTTCATGAATAAATCAAGCCCTCGAAAACCTTTTTATTCATCTACTGGTCCTAAACCAAATTTTAATCAATTTAATGACAACTCGAATCAGAATAGTCCAAAACCCAAGTCAAAAGGTCAAAATCCCTTATCTCGACCCACTTGTAATTATTGCAAAGAATCAGGTCATATTATTTCCGAATGTCCTGATTTAAAAAGAAAACGGTAAAAACAAGAAGGTTTTAAGCCTACAGGCTTTACTTCATTGAAGTCTACACCTCAGTCATATTTTAAAGACCAAACTTTTGTCCAGGCCAAAGTACATGAGACTGATACTGTTATGGAGATTTATGCACCATTCTTATCAGATGGTTTTGTGTCACTAGAAAGTGATTTTGCCCAGTCTACCCCTATTAAAATTTGACGTGATACTGGAGCTTCTCAATCTCTTACTTTAGCAGATGTCCTGCCTTTTTCTGAGAAGACTTCTTCTGGGACAAGTGTCCTTATTCAGGGTGTAGAATGTGGATTTGTTAATGTTCCGCTTCATAACATTTATTTGTCTTCAGACTTAATTAATGGTCTAGTGACTGTTGGTATTAGAAAAAAATTACCTTTTAAAGGTGTTCATTTGTTATTAGGGAATGATTTAGCCGGAGATAAGGTAATTGTTAATCCTCTTGTAACTGACACACCTTGCATGGATCAATCACCCGATCCGATTGAGGAAGAAATTCCTGACCTTTACCCGTCATGTGCAGTTACTAGAGCTATGGCAAAGAAAGCCATTTTGACTGAAAATCAGTCTGATATTGACTTATCTGATTCTTTGTTGGGTCATTTGTTTAAAAATGAAATTAACAGGTCTATTTCACAAAACCCGTCTGAAAGTCAGACAAATTCTAAACATAATTCATCAGAATTGGATTACACATCTTCACCTTTAGTTAAAGAAGGCCATGATACAAGGTCAAGGTCAAAACTAAGTGAAGACCAGCACAATGATCCAGAAATAGCACCTTTATTTCAAAAAGCTGTCAGTGAAACTGATCTTTCACAGGAACATGTCTATTTTTGTATGAAAAATAGAATATTAATGAGAAAGTGGCGCCCTCCTGAAGTCTCTTTTGATGATGAGTGGGCTGTCAAACATCAAGTCATCATTCGTAAATCTTGTAGATCAAAAATATTAAGCTTAGCTCATAAAACACCTATGTCAGGTCATTTAGGTATCAATCCTAAATCTTATAGATCAGAAATATTACGCTTAGCTCATAAAACACCTATGTCAGGTCATTTAGGTATCAATCCTAAATCTTATAGATTAGAAATATAAAGCTTAGCTCGTGAAACACCTATGTCAGGTCATTTAGGTATCAATAAAACCTATTGTAAAATTCTTAATCATTTAGAGAAAACTCAATGTAAAATGAAAGAAAGATATTTTAGCTCTTCTACCAGTTCCTGGTAGGCCTCTACAAGCAAGATATTTTGGTCCTTATTCTGTAGAGAAAAAGGTCAGTGACTTAAATTAAGTGATAACAACTCCTGACAGGCGAAAGCAAAAGCAATTATGTCATATAAATATGTTAAAAGACTATGTTTATAGGGATAATTCAAATATTTCACCAATAAACGTAGTTTCCTCTGTCCCTCAAAATCAAAATCACATTAACCATGAAGACATAAATTGTGAAGAAATGGGCTTTGACAAGTCTAACCCTATTTGTTCAAAACTTCAGAATTCTGACATTTTAAGAAATCTAGATCAAAAACTTTCACATTTAGACAATAATCGAAAAGATGAATTGAAAAAGTTAATTTCTGAATATGAGCAACTATTCCCTGATATTCTAAGACGGACAGATACAATATACCATGATGTGGACATTGAAAATTCAAAACCAGTGAAACAACATCCATATCGAATGAATGGGGTTCTCCCTGTATTCTTGTACCAAAGCCAGATGGAATTTTTCGTATGTGCATTGATTATAGAAAAGTTAATACTGTGACCAAGACTGATTCGTTTCCAGTGCCAAGAGTAGATGACTGCATTGACAATATTGGTCATGCTAAATATGTAACCAACTTTGATTTTCTAAAAGGATTATGGAAAATTCCTCTCACTGAAAGAGCTGAATAGATCTCTGTATTTGTAAGTCCTATGGACTTTATCAGTGCAAAGTTATGCCGTTTTTGGGATGAAAACTAATCTTATCAACATGATAATACATGTATCTTGATTGGACGGCTGTAGGACCTATATCGATGACTTCATCATTCACAGCGATGATTGGGATGAACATCTAAAGACTATTACAGAATTTTTTGAAAGACTGACTAAAGCCAAATTAACATTTAATCTTGTTAAAAGTGAATAGACTTGTAATTAGTTAACATTTGTCTTCATGTATGATATTTAAATTTGTATTTAGTTAACATTTGTCTTAATGTATTTTCATGTACATTTATATGTAATGATATTTTCTATCTTCAGACAAAAGAAAGTTTCACTTCATAAAACTTTCTTTTCCTTTAGGAGGGGAAGTGTTATGTAGATATAATACTCAGTGACCTGCTTTCAGAATATTCCAGAACCATGAAGAACATGTATTGGTTTTTCCATTGTAGTTATTTTTAGAATCAGGCTGTTTACTAATCAATGATGTCATCTTTCTAGAAAAGACTAATCTAGAATTTTCCAAGCTGATATAAATAGGAGTGACTTACTTGGTGATTTTGGATTTTGAAGTTAGACTTGTGGCTTTGTGGATACAGAATTAGTGAAAAGTGTTGGATTTAACTTGGGATATACATCTGTAAGTTGGAATAACTTTATTTTGATACAGGTTGCTCATATCTACTTGCAAGCTGAAACTGTTGTTAATTTAGGTTTTAGGAACCAGAAATTTCATTCTTTTGTAGTGTAAACATTATTGTTACTTTTGAGGGACTTATTTTATTTCTTGTTCTAAGATTAGAGTTGACAAGATTTCATTCAAACTTAACTCCTATTGTGCTCTTTTGTCTTTGTTCATTAATAAATATTGTTAATTGTTAAAAGGCTTGTTGTTGGTTTTCTTTCTCGTTACGCTTGGTTCGTAACACTTGCAACACGCGAAAAGGGACATTCGGACATTTGCGTAAAGTGTCGTCTCGGATCAGCCTGTGCAGTCCGCGCAGGCTAATCCGAGACGGCACTTTACGACTTCATTAGATTTTGTGATACAGTAGACGTGCACAAAACAGAAAATTACATAAAAACGGAAAGTGTCGTTTTGGATTAGCCTGCGCTGACTGCGCAGACTGATCCGAGACGACATTTTACCGAAATGTCTGAATGCCCCTTTTCGCCTTTTGCAAGCCAATTATAATTACTTGTTCGGTATAACACATCACCAAGATGCATCAAACCTCCGTTTGCTATAGCATTGAACAATCAAAATAACCAAAACGAGTGTCCCAATTTAAATCTATTCCAACAACCCTTTGAACGCATATACTGCTAAATAATACCTTTCTGTATCATAACACTATGACAACGATTATCACCAATATCTAGACAAACTAATATAAACTTGGTCATACTATAAGATAGATTTCACCCCCAATACCTACTGTACATAAAACTTTAACTTTTAACCTTTGACCTTTAACCCTCAAAGCAACAAGCAAAGCTTTTGACGCCTGTTCACGTCTAATGATCTTGTCCAACGCTGTCCGCAGCTCTAGTTATAGTCTCTGTCATGTGTATCCAATTAGAAATCTTTTTTTTTTTTTTGTAATAGTCAACATTTCAACTTATGCAGGATAAGAGTTAAGATCAAAGTCTATGCTTAAACAACAGTATGTTAACGCTTAACCTGCTAAATAAGTGAAATGAAACTGTCAAGATGAAAGCAAAAACCCAAATATTACTTTTTCAACAGTTTTTTTTTTACTTTCGTGGAGAGGGGGATATCTCCTTAACGGACAGTGTAGATCCAAGATCAGACTGCACGTTCTGTGCAGTCTGATCTTGATCTACACTGTCCGCAAAAGGTCCTTGAATCGCGATTAGCAGCCTGAGGGTTAACGGGTTCGAACCTTTCTATTCTACATCTACGAGACTCATCGCTCCAACGACCCCACCACAAGACCTTCTACATCACATACCTGACCCTGATAACTTGTCCATTTCATTCTGTAGGTCACCAATCGTTAAGATTGGCTGGGCCAGTGGGTCCTTGACCGGCCGTCCATTTAAATCATAGAACAGGCCTTTATTCATACCCTCAAGCATACGCTGTATTTCCGATATTGGAAAGCTCAAATTATACGCTTCTGTAAAAGGTAAGAGTGTGTGGAAGAGTTTTTACACCGAGAAAACTTGTATTTAAGGATAATTTCATTTTTTTTTTAGCGATTCGTCTACTACTCCATAAACTTAACCTGGGGCCGTATTCGCCAAGCATTCGTAAGAACATTCCTAGTCTTTATATCTGATGTTTTCTAACATTGAAAGTAATACAACTTCTGTTTGGCTAAACCATTCGGTTTGGCCAATCAGATGTGTTACTTTCAAATCTTGAAAATTCTGGAGAATAGGACTAAGAATGGGAGGTAAATACTGACCCTGGGTCCAGGCGGTAATATTATTTAATTAGTCCTTATCGTGGTCACCTTTCACGATGTACAGATATGTATGGCAATAAACTGATAATTGGTTCCTTTATTATACCGTCATTTTTGACAAAGTAACGTCAGAATATACAAAAGGAATAAATAATCGGACTTGAACTCAGGCCACCCTAAACTATGTTAAGGCCCTTAATCTAGAAACTGTGTAGTAATGGATCTTTTTTCTCTTTCAGTTTTTTGCTAAATCCTAGTTTGTAATATTATTTTGAATATATCGGGAACCAACGCTTTGCTGCAGTTTCTTTTAGTGGAAATTATGAGTCGAAAAAGGGGTATAACTGTGTCAAAATAATTTAATGGTTACCTGACCCTGCTGTATGGGTTTCGCTTTTAATAGTTGACAACTAGTACGAGTTTCAAGATGATATCTTTAGTAATGACAGAGTTATCATAAAATGTTTACGTGTGTGTGTTTTTTCGAAAATTCTAAGTCATAAAAGGGACATAACTGTGTCAAAATATTTTCCTGGTTATCTGTCCCTGTTGTATGGGTTTCCGTTTTGATAGTTAACAAGTAGACCGAGTTTGAATTAAATATCTTCAGTAATGACAGAGATTTTATAAAATGTCATTTTTTTTAATATCCGTAGTCGAAAAAGAGGCATAACTGTGTCAAAAATAATAAAATGGTTACCTGTCCCTGTTGTATGGATTCCCTTTTTGATAGTTAGCAACTAATCCGCGTTTGAAGTAAATATCTTCAGTAATGACAGAGATATTATATTTTTTTTAAATATCCCAGGTCGAAAAAGGGGCATAACTGTGTGAAATTAATTAAATGGTTTCCTGCCCCCATTGTATGACTTTTTCCTTTTTAATAGTTAAACAACTAGTCCGAGTTCGAAATAAATATCTTCAGTAATGACAGAGATTTTATAAAATGTCATTTTTTTTTTGATATCCTTAGTCGAAAAAGAGGCATAAGTGTGTCAAAAATAATTAAATGGTTACCTGTCCCTGTTGTATGGATTCCCTTTTTGATAGCAACTAATCCGGGTTTGAAGCAAATATTTTCAGTAATGACAGATATTATATATATATATATTTTTTAATATCCCAAGTCGAAAAAGGGGCATAACTGTGTAAAAATGATTAAATTTTTCCTACCCATTTTATGTGCGTTTTCCTTTTGATCGTTAACAACTAGTCTGAGTCTGAAGAAAATATCTTCAGCAATAACAGAAATATAAACAAAAATGTCAAAGTTTTGCACAACGACTACTATGACGCAGATGGGGACTCCAGGGCTATGACAAAACCTCGACGTTTTCTCCGAAAACAGCCGAGCTTAAACCGAGGGATTCCATCCAAGAGATGGATCAAGGTTTGTATGAAAATGAGCTAAATCTAGTGTAAGTTTTTAGTGACAAAATGGCTAAGGCGGCAAGAAGCAAAATGAGTTTCTGCCAAGAATAAGCAAAATAAAGCGTGTATCGCACACGTAATTGCAGGCAGCGGAATTGTAGGCAGCGGAATTGTGAAATGCAACATGTAAATGCAGGCATGAAAGTTTCCAGAGCAAAGCAAAATTTATCAAAATCTTCCACAAGGATCATATCATCCCTTTACAAAACAATTTACCTTATATATAGGCTTTTGAAAATATTGCTTGAAAAAGGAAAAAATGCTGGTTACCAGCATTTTCTCCTTTTTCCAACAATATTTTTACCTTTTTGCAAAAGAAATCCCATCATTTGAGCTGCATTCTTTTTTGAAGTCTGCAAATGATTTCTATTCGGACAAGTCTTTTTTTTTTTTTTTTCGTATGGTGAAGAGTTAAGATAAAGGAGTCACTTCTTACCACTTGTGTCGATTCCACCTCCCTGGGGCTGCCCCGTTCCGGGCCCCATAGGGGATCCATACTGTTGGTCTCCCATATCTGCACCGGTATCTCGCGGTGGCAATACCATCGGTGTATCTGGTCCTGGCAATGGGCCTACAAGACCGATTGATTGATTGATTGATTCATTCATTCATTAATTAAAGGATGTATGGATAAAGTGAGTGAGTGAGTGAGTGAGTGAGTGAGTGACTGATTCATTGATGATGATTTATACATTAATTGATTGATTGATTGTTTCTTTGTTTGTTTGTTTGATTGATTGATTGATTGGTTGATTAGTTGATTAATTGATTGCTGTGTAACGCCGCTTTCAACATTATTTCAGTTAAATCGCGGCAACAAGTGCACCTCACTATGCTTTCCTGGACTTTCTTTCAACAATACTTTACACAGCATCTTTCCTAACTGCTATAGATCTATGTTATTACATTAGATATAATTATACTGCAAAGAAATTTCTCGTGATCTGATTGGATAATATGCCCCGAACATACATATCATGTAAAAGCAGTTTCCCTTTCGGGAGCCCCGTGTACATGACCACACTTTCAACACAACATCCAAATTGGCGGCGTCGTTCGGTCGATACAAGCTGGGCTCTTAGACAAACATACTGAGTAGCCTGCACCATATTATTACTAGTTTCACTTGATGGTTGTCATTAAAACGGAAAGAATGGACTATTTTTGAAAATAAATGAATATAGAACTTATCATGTATTATCGTTTGATGTCATTCTGAAACAAATACACGGGGGATTAATACGAGCCAACCCCGTCGTCAGGTAAGCAAATTGTGAAGTGTCGAAACTCATACATTGTGCATAACGTTAATAGGTTAACCTAATGGTCGTTTGAAGCAACTAATGGTCGTTTACTTTTGCCAACAAATCATTAAAATGCATAGTTACTTACCTTGAAGTTGTTCAAATCCATGTAATGTTAAATAACATGTTAAATGTTAAATAAAAATACGACGAATGTCTATCGCAGTGAAATCATCAAGATTATGCACCAAACTGCACGTTTTACCAAGGTTTCAGTGACGTCAGTTCCCAGTGACGTCAGTTTTCATTGAATTGGCGCACTCAGAAAGGAAATTCTATTTCGTCAGCGGACTCAATTCTTAAGACCATAAAACAGGGAAATTTCGCTTAACACACGTTGGAATGGTAAAACTTTGCAATATAATAAATTCGTTGTACGGTCAGTCGGCAGGGAACTTGGAAACTTGTTCACGGCTGTGGCGAATAATGTCGCCACCTCGTCTTCGGCTCGGGCGACATGGTTCACCACAGCCGTGAACAAGTTTCCAAGTCCCCTGCCACCCGACCGTACAACTAATAATGAACTGGTAAAACCCAGGATATGTATGAATTAGTGAGCTGTCACCGTTTTATGACTGAAATAATGTTGAAAGCAGTGTTAAACGCCATTCAGTCAATGAATTAACATTAGATAATGGAAAATATGTAATTAGAGAAAAAACTTACTATGAAGAATTCAAAAATAATCATTGATATAAAAGTAGTTATAAATAAACTAAATGGGGCCTTAATTGACCCCCACGTCGTCATGTTAGTCGCTAAATAAACAATGTTTTAAAAAGCCTTCTTCCTCAGGGTTTGCAAAAGTCGGGACTGTGTGATAAAGGGTTAACAATTAACTTCAAAAAAAAAAATCTTACCTGGTGGAAGACCACCATCGCCTGGAGGTATCATTGGCCCAGGGCCAAGACCAGGGGGCAAGACAGGACCACCGATGGGCCCACCAACGGGTCCGAAACCTGGGCCGATAGGCCCTTCCAACACTGGACCTGGTGATCCTGTAATGAAGATGAAAAGCACAAATAAGCTATTATTAGTTCCAAACCTTTATACAGCCCTACACAACAAGAGTGATAAAGGAGAGCAGCCTGCAAATATGTGCAGTCTAATCTTGATCTATACTCTTCAATTCTCATTTAAACCACACCAAGAGTAAAAGATATATAGACTGTTATAAGAATCACTTTTGTGATAGGGTTAGGAATTAACGTATGCGACATAATAAGGATTAAATCTTGTAGTGCCTTATGTGAAAAGAAAGGATTTTGCGGAAGAATGGATCTAAGTCATGACCAGACAGCCTAACAGTATGGACGACGAACCATGAAGGCTATCAGTTATGTTACGGTGGATAGTGCAAGATACGAAGCGAAACCCCAGGCTAAGATACGCCTGGTTCTTTATGTGCACGGTGTATAGCACCGTCACACGAAACCTCGGTTTAACGTCTCTAGATGGCCAGTTATGGAACTCGAACCCACACCCTCAAGTGGTCCGAGACCTTGACCTTTACGAGCCTTACTCTCTACCATTCGAGCTATTCGGGCTGGTAATGGTGTGACCAGGCTGATAGACGCTGAGGTATTAACTGGAAAACTATGCCACTGAATAAAATAACTAACCAATGATATGGTCTACACCCTGCGCTTCTCTGTAACGTTAGACCCTTCACTTCTTCACCATTGATTTCATGCAAATAATCACTATCATTTTTGTCTTTCGATGGCCAAAAGTGTAAACTCAGTAGGATATGGATCAAAACTCACAATACTAGCATGTCAACAATCTCTTAGTCGTGAAAAATATGCGAACTAGTTTAATTTTGCGGAATGACGTCTCGCTAACCGGAAACAGTAAATGGGCATGGCTAATCCGATTTTTAGTTTTGAATAGCGTAGAGGATTTGTTGATAGCCAGCTCCCCTAAAAAAAGTTTTCGAGAAACACAGAGTTATCGAACATAGTTTAACTCTTATGTTGGCGTTCCTTTTTGCGGAGAGTGTAAAGTAAGATCAGCCTGCACATACGTGCAGTCTGATCTTGCTCTACACTCTCCGCCGATCTTTTTGTGGTTTCAGTCATCTACAACCCGATTCAACACCAGTACTCTAAACGACATCTATCTTTGAAATCGTCAACAATTTAAATTTGGCAGGATAAAGATTAACCCATAGGCTGCTAAGCGCGACTCAAGGATCTTTAGCGGACAGTGTAGATCAAGATCAGACTGCACAGAACGTGAAGTCCGACCTTGGATCTACACTGTCCGATAAGGAGATATTTATTCCTAAAAATACCTTTAACATAGCAAAAGGTGGGTATTTGCTATCAGCTTTAAAGTCTACGGCCCCTAACTCATCGGTAAACAGCCACGTTTTCGTATAGGCTATTCGGCCAATCTCGGCAGCTTCTGTCTTTTAATATGAGAGTTAGGGGCCGTAGACTCACTAACTCATCGGTAAATATCGTGTAACATCGACGTTTTTGTAAGTGCAATTCGGCCAATCTCGGCATCTTCCGTCTTTTAATGTGAGAGTTAGGGGCCGTAGACCTTAAAATTTCATTTTACTTATTTAGCAGAATCAGACTTAAAAATTACATTACCTCCGAGGGAATTTCTTATTATGTCTACGGCGTCCTCTGGTCTTAAAGCGATCTGCGCTTGGCACGCTCCGAGGAAGCCCAAAATAACTATCGTTTGGAACATCATCTTTATCTGAAAAAGAAACGTGTTGTTAACACACATGATACCAATGACATTCTTTGCTTAACTTCGACAAAAAACAACAAATACCCTTTTTGCAATACCTTGACGAGGCGTTTATTCGGCAGAAGTGGCAGCAGAAAGAAGAAAAAAAAAACATTTGTTTTTTCAGTACTATACAAAAATACAAACAATGTTAGATAAATAACTCTTACGCCGCACTAGCTTCTTCAGACAAACGTTGTAACTCGTCTCGCCCAGGAAAAACCAGAGATAAGACACCTTAAGGTTACAACTCCGTAAACCTGTGTCCATTTGTCAACGACAGGTTTAGAATGTTGGACCTCATTCAACCTCAGCAGCTACCGATGATATTTCAAAACCATATAAATCTAGATTTTAAGTGGTCAGTTTGCCATCGTCAGGTAGAATGACCAATATACATGTCTACCCAGACGTATACATAAGCACAATTTACCTGTTTCACGTGCTCTGCTCCGGACATTAAGCTCAAAACACTGTGTTAAACTACGTTACGCGAAGACATTCATTTTGCGTTATTCTAAACGAAACGCGCGAAATAACCAATCTTAGTCGTTCGTGCTGGTAGTAAAAATCAAGACTACTATAAAAGTGGATATCATTGCGAGGCCAAAATTTCGCGAATTACCAAATACTGTCCTTGCACGTTTTTTTTTTTAGTTGGTTGGTTGGTTGTATTGGGGTTTAACGCCACTTTAACAGCTAAGGTAATATCATGGCGGTAGGTGACGCACATGTGTTTCCTGGCTTTCTCACACCAGTACTAACACAACTTTCTTTCCAAAGCCACCGACTACTTTTCTCACATGCTTCAGCAGAGGTGAGAGGCTTTTTTTTTTTTAAACCATAACACTGCTTAAAAGATAAGAAAATTTTCGCGCAGTAGTAAAAACCCAAGTATTGCGGTTTCAAAGTAGGTTTCACTGGAAAGAAAATACCGTATCGGACAGTGTAGATCAAAGATCAGACTGCACGTTTTGTGCAGTCTGATCTTGATCTACACCGTCCGCAAAAGCGCCCCGAGTCACGCTTAGCAGCTTATGGGTTAATTTCCGCGAGAGTTAAAGACAGAATTTTAAAATTTCTACTCTAACTTTGCACTCTAAAACTAACTTATTCAATTAAATAAATTTCCATTTTTACTTTGACGAAAAGTGCGAAATCTGGTAGTATTAACCACCATTAGACTGGGGTACGGTCAACTTTGATGAAAAAAGGCATTCAATAATGTTGACAAGGGTTCCAGTCTATCGTTCCCACATGACCCGGTGTCTAGGTAGAATATACCCCTATGTAGCTTAAATTGTCGTGGTAGTGTCCTTGGGTAAAACACTTCAGAGCCCTAGCCTAGTACTAGTGAAACCCAGGAAATCCACGAATATGTGTGCTGTCGGTGTGACATGACTAAAAAAATGTTGAAAACGGCGTAAAACACCATTCAATCAATCAGTGAAGCTTAAATCTACGCTGGCGGATTTCTTCGCGATTTTTATCAACACGCCAAAATCGCGAAAATTTCCACTACGTGAACATTTCCGGTTTGACAGTATGCTGCATTACACATGCAGACTGATCTTGGTTCTATGATGTGATATTTGGTTCTAGCCGAAATGATATTTGAACTGTTGCAACCTGGACTATATCTATCGACTGAAAACATTTGTTGAGCTTTAACTTTTACTTTGGTTTAAGAATTACAACCCCCAACTCATCGGTAAATATCGTGTAACATACGTTTTCGTAATGGGTAATCGGTCAATCTCGGCAGCTTCCGTCTTTTAATATGAAAGTTAGGGGCCGTAGACTCACTAAGTCATCGGTAAATATTGTGTAACATCGACGTTTTCGTAAAGGCTATTCGGCCAATCTCGGCATCTTCCGTTTTTTAACATGAGAGTTAGGGGCCGTAGACCTCAATACCCCCCCCCCCCGACATGTTTAAAAATCTCTATCTCTCTCTCTCTGTCATACAGTTAAAGCCTGCACGGAGCAGAGAGGACTTTCAGGCACATGTATATCTTAACATCATCATCAACAGATTTTGTTTTTTGTAATTATGTGCCTTACAAGATATATTCAACACAATAAATTATATTATAAAGTAAGGACAAAGGCAAAACATGCTATTTGTTGAAAATGTATGAAATAATTGAGACAGATCGACGTCGATCCGTTAATTCTTATTGGTCTCTTTTGTTTATATAAAAAAAATACACGCATTACAAACAGGCGTGCCCGCAATTTTAACATGTCGAAAAATCAAGACAAGACGAATCACGACAAATTTGGACCCGGCTTTGTACTCACGTACCACTCTTAAGGTCTACGGCCCCTAACTCATCGGTAAACATCGACTTTTTTGTAAAGGCTATTCAGCCAATCTCGGCAACTTCCGTCTTTTAATATGAGAGTAAGGGGCTGTAGACCTTAAGGTAGTTGACCCCTAATGGAAAACAGCTATTTCCACTATAATATTATCCTACAAAATTTGCTATGATTAAAAATGAGTATAATTGTACTACTGTAACCGAGCCACTTTTTCCTTTTTTTCCTTCTTAGAATTATCATTTATAAATCTAAAACCACTGTATTCTCATCACAAAGGGAAATAATAATTACCTCCCTTTTCAGGAAACTAACAAAAGTATCAACAAATAATTTCAAGAAACACATCAAAGGAATTTCTGGTCGATTAAAAATGTGCAAAAGTATTATATCAGTATAAATCCTTATTTATCAACTAACAAGAAATTTTATTCAATGTTGCACCAGAAGCGTTAGGGGTCTACTACCTGACGACGATTCCTAGTTTTTATATCAAAGATTTTTTTTAAACTTGAAAGTAACACATCCTCTAATTGGCTAAACCATTCGGTTTAGTCAATCAGAAGTAGTATTACTTTCAAATTTGGTTTAGCCAATCAGAAGTTGTGTTACGGTCAAATTTAGAAAATTCTAGCGGATAATACGGATAACGTTCTTAAGAATGTTTAGGGAATACAGACCCTGCAGTCATCTGTTTAATCTTTGGCAGATGCATTAAACCCCTATTCAAAGAGTATGACTCATGCACACATAAGGTGGATGTCTCTCCCAAGTTCACAATAGGCAGATGCTGAGCTTGTTAATTTTATTCAGAGCACCAGATCATTCAGACATGGGTTAAATCTTAAGAAAGAGAAAACTTTTACTTTTACGAGTGAAAAAAATGTCATAATTTGGTGTCTTGGACAATGAACTATTGGTGCAGATTCCTGTCAGAAATCTGATATCTCAAAGTTTTTACAAAAGTTATAGAAAAAGTCACAAATAGTGATATCAAAATCTTAATAAAATATTAATATTTAAAATTAAACCAAGCCTTCTCCAACCCTCGAAGCTTTTTTTTTTTTTTTTTAAAGAATTTCATTCCTAGCAGAGGTCGATAATTGACTACTAAAGGTCGTCTTTATCAACTTTTATTCACCAGAATGTTACTTTTCAGTTGAACAAACATCGTGTTTTGATTGAAACTTCCTCAAAATGAAGTCTTGGCTATTATGAAAAGTCATTTGATGCTAAATCTGAACCAGGGAAAATCTTTTGGTACAACTGATTTGTAAGGTTTTCATTTCATTGGTCTAAAGTTCCGGAAAATGTTATTACGAAACCAATGAAATATTTTGTTTCCTGTTTCAGAGCTATAGGCGAAAATATTGGCTTTCGCGGAAGGCAAAGCTCAAGACCAGACTCCACAGAACGTGCAATCTGATTTTGGATCCATACCGTTCGCTTTTTTTAATTAAGACTATCAAAAAAGAAATTAAGAATAAAAATTAGAATATATTTTCAGCCGTCGCAAGAGGTCGAGTTATATTTGGCGCTAAAAGAGTTAACTTTCTACCAAACGACATGAAATTTAGACTGCTCCAAATTGAAAGTGTGTGTAGACGACAAAATAAATGTGACTCAAAAATTGAATTTTCTTTTTTTTTTTTTTTTTTTAAGGAAGGGTGGAAAATAATGTGGCAAAAGGAGAAAATTCTGATTACCACCATTTTTCTTTTCCCACAGTTTTCAAGAGCTTTTTATTCTTTCTGGTCGTTAAATCACCCGATTGTGTGGTACAGGTTTAAGAATATTCATATTCTTATTCTACAAGATTTTCTTCATTTGTAGTAACACGGATTCTGATTGGCTAAACCAAATGGTGACATATACTGTCCACAAAAGGTCTTTAACTTGCGCATAGGACCTTAAAGGCCAAATAGCTGCCAAAAAATCAAAGCAGGTGTTAAAATGCATCTTAATTTAAATCATACCATTTAAAGGAATTGTGAAAATATTGTGATGATGACAATCTTTTATTGTGTGTGGTCGGTCCAAGTGTTAGTCAATGGCAGAAAAATGAATTTTAAAATCAGACAAAAATTAAGAAATAGATAGAGTGACCTGGCAGGTTTTAACCTAGTTTGGAAATTAATTTCTCTGCCAGCAACTAACACTGGGAACGACCGTACAATAACTGGTTGTTATCATAACAACAATTTAAATTCTTTTAAATGGTATGTTTTAAATTGAAATGCATTTTAACTCCCGCTTTGCTTACCTTTGACCGCTATTGTTACTTTAAAGATACATCTTAACTCGTTTTTCAGGCAGTTTTCAGCCAGTTTTCAGCCAGTTTTCAGTCAGTTTTTAACCCATCTAATCATTACTTTATGAAACAATAATAATTCTTGTATCTTCATGCCAATTGTTGCCCCTGGTGGCTGCAAGATTGCACAGATTACAACGGATAGAAAAAGTATTCCATATTTTAGAGGCCTTCCAAGCAATCGCTGTTGTCGTTTCCGGTTTTAAATGAGGATTAATTCCTTGTGTTTTTCTACCCCTTACACCATACAAATTGATAATTTAGCTGTTTTCTATCCCTACACAACATACATTGATAATTTATCTGTGTTTACACAGCTGAGCGATTTTACATGCTTTCAAGTTTAAACAGCCCTTTTTCTCTTTAGCTATAAGGATGTACCTTTAAGGGTTAGGACTCAATGACTGTATCAATTGTCAATATACAGCAAAAAAGATAAGATGACATCTCTTCTATTGACTTTTATAGAGTTAGTGACATCATATGGCCTGCAACACGCGAAAAGGGGCATTCGGACATTTGCGTAAAGTGTTGTTTCAGATCAGCCTGCACAGTCCGCGCAGACTAATCCGAAACGACACTTTCCGTTTTTTATGTAATTTTCTGTTTTTCGAAAGTCTACTGTACGACAAAATCTAATGTAGTCGTAAAGAGCCGTCTCGGATTAGCCTGCGCGGACTGCGCAGGCTGATCCGTGACGACACTTTACGCAAATGTCCGAATACCCCTTTTCGCGTGTTGCCGGCCAATTATAATTGTCATAAATACATAAACAGTTGTTTCCACCTCTCGTTATTACATCCATTGATTTATACATGCAACTGCAGTTAACTTTTGTCTACATAATCCCGCCTTCACGACCCTGAGAAAAAAAGCTTTTGAAAATGTGGGAAAAGGAGAAAATGCTGGTAACCAGCATTTTCTTCTTTTTCCGCAACGTTTTCTACCCTTTTCGAAATCCAGTTTCAATTTTTGAGTCACATTTATTTTGTCCTATATAAATGCTTTCAGTTTGGACTGGTCTAAAATGTTGTCATTTGGGAAAAGGTTAGTCCATTGGGCTGCTAATCGCGACTCAAAGATCTTTTGCCGATCTTGGATCTACACTGTCCTATAAGGATTTTCTTTATTTTTTTTATTTTTCTATTATTTTTTTTTTTATTCTTATTGGAGTTTAACACCATTTTAACAGCTTAGGTCATATCATGGCGGTCAGTGACGCACCCATGTGTTTCCTGGCTTTCTCACACCAGTACGGACACAACTTTCTTTACAAAACAACTGACTACTTTTCTTACATGCATCAGAAGTGAGAAGCGAAAAATCGCCGGAAAGGAAGTTCGCCGCAACCGGGTATCGAACCTGCAACCTCCATGTCACGGGTCAGATACGCTAACCACTGAGCTTCTCGGCCGCGCTGCCCTATAAGGAGATGTTTTCCAGTCAAAATAACTTTGAAATATGAACATTTGTGTTTTTACTATCGGCTTGACAGTTTTATTTCTCTTATTAAGCAGGATAATGGCTAAATGGCGGTAAATGAACATGCACTATTAACGATCAACTTCGAATAGTCATACTTTTATCACATGACTCCCCTTGTTTTCAATGTAATAAGCCATTACGAATGTTCTTGTCTGACACACGTGTAAGATGAGAAAATGGTGCTGTATTTGGTTAACACTGTAATTATACACCTCATTTCTAAAACATTGCTGACCTAGGTTCCTGAGTGAAATTAACGGACAAAATTCGTAATCATGATAAAGTTATTAATTTAATCACTTTTAGATTCAAAACAAAACTAATATATGCAAGTTTCTTTGGAACTATTTTTCGCTCGTAATGTACCTGTCAAAGAAGTGAATAGGCTTCATGTAAATTTCATTACACATTATACATGTATGCAGGCATATGTTTTTTTTTTTTCACATCTGGACTGTGATAAAAAGAATTTAACACTCGGTGGCTTTTGAGGTTAAAGTTTATCAAACTCGTCCACAAGAAATGTTATTAAGCGAGCCTTTGGCACCATTCTGTGTCTTCAGCAAGGATTAATCCAGGATTTGTCTATTGCAAGTCCAGCGTCCTCATATACTGTGCAACAAAAGAATCCAATTGAACAATAAACCTAAAATTGCTTGAAACTGCCGAATGTCGACGGTGTCTATCTGCGAATCAAACTATTTTTTTTTTTATATGATGATATTGTTTCCTTAAAATTTTTCGTGAAAAATTGTCTTTTTTAAAAGTACTTGCATTTAAAAGGTAAAAATATATAAAATCTAGTGACAATCTGTGAGGTACTTTGTATTCTGCAGGGACGCCCCCGCCAAAAAAAAAAGGAGTTGTTTCCATTGTTCGGTTCTATGCTGCTTGTGAACGCCATCTTTGATATCAACCATTTATTTACTTCCTACTATGCACGCGCATGTCTCCATCTCCTTTTCTATTTTCAGCGTTTGCTATTTTTTTTAAGACAGAATTTCTGTGAACAAAAATACGCCTTATTAGTTTGATATTACCATTTATTTCATCGTCTATTGTTGATTTTTTTAAACCCATTTAGGAAAACGGAAACAAGAAGATAAAATATGAAGAGGGCATGGAGGTTTATACCCTGTTTTACTAGAATACCACTCAAATATTAGAAGAATATAGCAAAAGTCGAAAAAGTTATCTTTTTTAAACACAGAAAACAAAATATGTTTCCCAACACACATAAACAGGAAAAAATGGGTTGCTTTTCTAATAAAGTTACTACGGTTGCAAAGTATAAAAACCACAAAGGCCAATTAAACAAAAAGTAATTGAGACAATCAATGTAACTTCCAGTTTTTGTGGATTAGTTCTGCGTAAACATGACGTTAAATAATACACACCCTTTCATTTAAGTCATGCTCTGTGAAAAGGTAGCTTAATGCATCTGCAAAAGTATCGACCCTTGTCAGCCTGCGCGGAATGCGCAGGCTGACGTGGGACGAAACTTTTTGCTATTGTAAATTTTATGCATGTCCAAGGACTATACTAGCTCAGGTTTGCAAGGGTTAACCCTTTACCACACGACAAAAAATCAGTCCAGTATTAGTCCAAACTGAAAGCATGTGCAGACGACAATTTAATGCACCAGAAATGATAGAACTTATCTTTACAAGGGTAGAACACATTCTGGGAAAAGAAGAAAATGCTGGTTACCAGCATTTTCTCCTTTTTGCAGAATGTTTTCAAAAGTTTTCTTGATTAGGTCGCTAAAACTGGGGATTTTGAGCAAAAGGGTTAGGAAAAAAAATTCTCTAGATTTACATTCCGAAAAACGACTGCACGATTATGACACATACTGTAAAAAAGCATTATTCAGTGATGCATTCATCTTAACTCATGACATTTTCAAACTAAACACTGCATACCAGTTTGAAAATATTCTTTTTAAATATGTATAAAATACAGTTAGTGGTCATAAATATTTCATCAAAGTTCGATTCCCCATTGACTTACGTGTATTTTCACCTTTACTTTTTTTATTTATTGTGGGTAAAAAATGAAGCTTTAGTTATGAAATTTAAATATGAAAATAAAACGAAACTAGTTTGATATTGAAATTTATGTTTCAGGAATGGATGCTATGTAACGTTTTTCGAAAGTATTGATCAACTTTTAAACAGTGTGATTCACACTGTTTAAATGTTGATCAATATTTTCGAAAAACGTTGTTTACATTGACGTCAATGGCGACGTCGCCAAAATGTAACGGAAAAATACACTATAACTGAGTCTCAGAGAGCTACAACTTTGATGTCAGGCGACGAACACCAAAAGCATAGTAACCTCTCTTTCCACCGGTATAGTTTTCCTTTTGATTGCATGATCAGAAGCAGAGTAAATACAGGATATTTGTTTTTTCGGAGAAAGATGGAAATTTATTTCATTGAGTGAACATCATCTGTAATGTTTTTACGAGTGGTGCATTTCATGCTTCTAACCTTTTTTGGGGGACTTACATCAAAATTCATTACATTCTTTTCAGTAATTCCCCGTGTCGTACCCCTTCCGCATAACAACGCATTACAATATTACGTAAAGCGCGAGAAATGTAGGGTAAATTACATCATACTTCCATGTGGTTGAATGGCACGCGCTGTTTACCTAGGTAACTTGTGCGCGGGAACTACTGTTTCCGCCTTCAATTGAGGAGTTAGAAAATTAAATCGGTATATTTCACCAGTCGTAACCATGAAATATCGAAAAATATTCCACCGTTATTTCTCGATAAACTAATGGAAAGCATGAAATAATTACTTCTCTTGCACACGTATATACGTGTAAGCCAATGGAAATTTTGAATTTGAGAAATGACAATGTGTGTATGTATGGTTTGGCATAATCTGACGTATAATTCGCGCTTTCGACGATGCTTATGTGAGAAAGCAGCCGGTGGCTTTGAAAGAATGTTGTGCGGAGTTACTGGCAAAATAAAATCCAGGAAAGTATGGATTAGTGCAATGGCCGCCGCGATATAAGTGAAATAATGTTGAAAACGGCTTTAAACACCATACAGTCAATCAATTAATCGAACTATAATTCGTGCAAGGCTTGATTTATAACATTTCTCTGGACTCATTTTTATAGGATTTTAGCTTAAATGCCACTTAATGTCAAATCCTATAATTGGCTTGCAACACGCGAAACGGGGCATTCGGACGTTTGCGTAAAGTGTCGTCTCGGATCAACCTGCGCAGTCCGCGCAGGCTAATCCGAGGCGGCACTTTACGACTATATTAGATTTTGTGCTACAGTAGACTCGCGCAAAACAGAAAATTACATAAAAACGTAAAGTGTCGTTTCGGATCAGCCTGCGTGGACTGCGCAGGCTGATCCGAGACGACACTTTACGCAGATGTCCGAATGCCCTTTTTCGCGTGTTGCAAGCCATATATCTCTATTGCGCTAGCCAGTGCACCTCCTCAAGCTTTCCTGGATTTCCTTTTACCATTGCTTGGCATAATATTCTTGCCAAGCCACTTGCTGCTTTCCCACTGAGCCATCGTCAAAACAATGATCAGCGGTGAGAGAGGAATGAATCCTGTCGCAATGACGATTATCAGTGCTCGGAAAGAAACTGGCCGAGCTGGGGATTTGAACTAGTGCATCCATTCATATGTGATCGAAATCTACCTTTAGAAGCCCCCACCCCTCATTCCTTAAAGAAAAAAAACCCGAAGGTTATTAAGTTGGCACTGCAACAGTTAACCTTTAAAGAGACATCTTTGCAGCCAGAGAGTAAACAAACACTGTTAAAACTTGACAGTGTTATAATCTAGTCAGCTCTGTATACGTAGAAAAAAATCAATGTAAGGTGTATGGGGTAAAGAAACTGTAGGGATTTGTCTTCGATTTAAACCGGAAACTGTGGTTGTTATGTCTATGGCTAGCCGCAATAGAATGAAACGCATTTTCTATCTGCCGTATTCTGTGCAACCTTGCAACCATCAGGGGCAATATTTGTCATGAAGATACAAGAGTGATTATAGTTTCATAAAATAAAGAAAAAAAAAAACGGTTAAAAAACTGGATGACATCGAGTGAAGATGTATATTTAAACTGCCAAAGAAATTTAATGAAATTTTCAAGCCGGAATTAAAAACCCGAACTGTGCCATTTCAAAAATATATTTTTGAGGAAAAATATCTCCCTTGTGGAGAGTGTGGATCAAGATCAGACTGCACAGAACGTGCAGTCTGATCTTGATCCACACTCTCCACAAAAGTACATTGAGTCGCACCAAGCAGCAAAAGGGTTGAAATTTAACTGAGATCATTCATAACCATTATGGTTGACATTGACGTATTATGGACACAATTTAAACTCTTCACCAAACGACAAAAATCCTATATCTTGTTTTCAACTGAAAGATTTTGACAAATTAAATGTGGCGATTTTTTTACTCATTTTTTTAATCTTTGAAAAAGTGGAAAAATTGTCGAAAAAAAAGTACAAAATTTTATGTTGATTACCCAGCTTTTTTCTTTTTTTCCTTAAATGTTTTCTGTATAAGCTTTCTTCCTCAGAGTCATGAAAGCACAAGAATGTTTTGTATAGAGTTACACCCTTTGACGTCCAAATGTAAACTGGACAATTTCGGTGAGTAGGAAGCGTCAAATAATATCATTACGTGGTTATTTTTCGGTAAATATCTCCAAAATATGTAACAGTATCGCACGAGATCAAACTGCACGATTTGTGCCGTCGACATTGAATCAACACTGTACTCCATTGCTGTTTATGTAGTCAGTAGCTCTCCACTCGACGACAAAAGTTTACTTTTAGAAAGCGTTTAGGTTTGGCGATTCCACTTTGGATCGAACGACGTAAGTTGACTATGAAAAATAGGAAACATTGTAGGAAAATTAAGATTTTCTCCTTTTACTACAATGTTTTCTACATGTAACTTACGGTCGGAAAGACACGGTACTGTATTGTTAAGAGTTAATTGCAAAATGAATAGAAAGAAAAAAATAACAACGGTCTATATTTGGTACAGTGCGTTTATGCCACTGTATGAAGAGTGTATTGTGTGTTTTTTTTTTAATTTCTATTTCCATTGTGTAAAATATGATAGACAAATCGTGCTTTAAGGAAAAAGAATTTTTTTTTTAAACATAGGGGCTTTGTAAAATTATTTTATTTTTCTATGTTCAGTATTTATGTTGGAGGCAGGTATACTACGACCTGTAATAAATGACAATAACTATACCCCCATCTACATAGTAGACGGGGAAATACTGGTTTCACCATGTCTGTCTGTCTTTCCGTCCATTCGTCCGTCTTGTTTTCGTTTCCGTGTTCTAACCAAAAAGCCGTTTTATCTAGAACCCTGCAACTTTATACAAGTCTACCTTCTGAACGAGATGCCCCATTGTTTTTGGGTCACATGGGTCAAAGGTCAATGTCATAGGTTAACTTTGTTTGAATAGCGTTTCCGTGCTCTAACTGAATAGCTGCTTCACCTTGAAACTTCATACAAGTATTGCTCTTGACTCTTGAGATGCCCTTTTGTTTTGGGGTAACATGGGTCAAAAGTCAAGGTCACCGGTAAACTTTGTTTAAAAATAGTTTCCGTGCAATAACTCAATAGCTGTTTGACTAGGACCCTGAAACTTCATACAAGGGTTGCTCATGAACCAAGGAGGTATCCTATTGTTTTGGGGTCACATAGGTCAAAGATCAAGGTCACTGTTGATCTTTTTGAAAATCATTTCCGTTTTTTTATTGTGCTCCTTCAGTGACAAGATGCTGGTGGGGGGTGTTTGTCCGCTTTGCGACAGTTCTAGTTAAAATCTAGCCCGTATTTAATGATTTGAGCACGTCGAACACATCATACTTATAGGCCAATTTCTTTCAAATAGGGGTTTAAATGGATCTCCGTGGTGCAATATACCAAGCAAGTTATCACATGATTATGGATCCATAAAGTCCACGTTGTCGAACAATCAGCTGATACCTGAGGTAGCATGATCCTTGGACAAGTAGAAAATTTACAAATAGCAAAAAGTTTCAACTCAGATCAGCCTGCACAATCCGCGCAGGCTGACCTGAGTCGATAGTTCGTGTACTTTGTAAACCCTCTTTTCACATGACATAATTCATGTTGGACAAGGCATTTATGACATCTGTTAGACTAGAACTGTCACATTCGGAGACATTACGCTCTACAAAACAATTAAATTTTAAACATGTCCATATAAAAAAGCATTTCTAGACAACAAATCAACAGAGTCTGTAATAGTAGAGTTTGTCTTCGTATGGATAGGCTTTGTGGGAATAGAATAAAAGTTACGAAAATTCTGTTCCTTTTCCCACAATCTTTGAAACAGCGTTTTCTTTTGGGTCCTTAAAACACGGGAGCGTTTAGTAGGTAGTAAAATAAATAAGTCCCGTCAAATGCTTCGATAAACAAAACAAATTTTCAAATCTCACACGAAAAAAAATATCTATGTTCAAGGGCAGATAACTCTTCAATACTAAGTACGGTATACATTGGAAAATAATGCCCAGTTGTCAAAACTTCCTGTGTGAAAGTTATGAAAAGTGACGATATCATGTCAGTAAAAGTATGTGAGAAGTGAAGAAGGACACAGCTGTACTTATTGCTTGAATAATTACCTCCCTTTAATGTATGCAAATGAGATGTGCTTGGCAACGTGTTGAGATGCTTGTGTATGTATATCAGCTGAGTCTGACACATTTCTTTTGAAACGTCGGATGCCTCTTTATCACATAACCTCCCTTGTTTTAAAGTAGTTTAACCATTACGAATTTTGTTATCTTTCACGCGTTTGATATAAGAATTTGTGACGTCATTTGTCAAAACAATGTGTTATCGCTCGTTATTTCAAAAGCAGATGTCCCACACAAATTTACGGCTAAATTCGTCTATTACATTAATGATTGCGATACAGATTACGTTTGTATTATTGTCAGATTTATTTTAAGATTAAGACCAATATTAAAAAGTTTCGACTCAGGTCGGTCCGCACGAACTGCATAGGCTGACCTGAATCGATATTTTTTGTAGATGCTTTAAGCCCCCTAATCACAGAGCATGGCTTACATAATGCCGACCAATCGTTTCTACACTTTTTCATATCCATATATAACCGTTCTGTCACGCTTAGTATGAATATTTTACGACGAGAAACGTTGTAGTAACTCTCTGTATTTTACCACTGTACGATTAAAAGCGAAAATAATTTTACATAAATCATTGTGGAGGGTGCTGTCAGAATTGACGACAAGTCTGTCCTTACATGAGTTAAAAACATCATTACCTGACATAAGCATTTAGGTGAGCCATAGTTTCTTTGAGTCAGAACTATTAAACCCATAAACCACCTTATCTTATAAATGGAATTTATATTTCTAGCAGACGTCTGTTGTTGCATTAGGTTATGGCCGTACAAAAAACTTTGTCGTGTCGTAACTATGGTATAATCCTAAAATTGTCTTTGATAGGTACATGAGAAAATGTATCTTTATTTTCAGTTTTTCTCTCTTTAATATGTCACAAGTTTTTTTTTAATACACTACTTTTTAAATATTTTTTTTGATACACTGATAAATTGATAAATTGATCTATCATTCCGTCTATATAGAACTTCATAGATAAACAAATGAATGAATAGATAGATAGATAGATAGATAGATAGATAGACAGACAGACAGATAGATAGACAGACAGACAGATAGATAGATCGATAGATAGATAGATCGATCGATCTATGAAAAAATGAATGAATCAATGGATAAATAAATAAATAAATATAAATATATAAAATAAATAAACATCGTCCGGTCAGTTGCGAGAATATATTTTGAAAATTCTATCAACTGTTGTAAAACTGTTTTCGGTGAGAAAGAAAAAAAGAAAATCAGTAGTTTTTCGATTAAGAACTTATTAACATAATCCATGTATATACCAATCATTTTGAAGCATTCTAAAATTTTGGAATGAGCGCTTTTGTATACTATGCATGCATATAATTCCGTTTACTTTCAATTGTCAGTTTCGGATTTATTGGGGTTTTTTTTTTGCTTAGATAAAACGATAAAAACTATTTAAACAACTAACTTTTTTTTTTTTGAAATATGAAAATCAAAGTCAAACTGTTACTAACCTTAATAACTTGGATTTCATTTGAATAAAATTAACAATTCGAAATTACAGGTCTCGATCACTTGTTGCGAAAATCCTTAATGTCAGTATTCTTCTACTTGCCGATATAACTTGGCCAGCGGCTATAAAACTCGCTTCCCCCCAGGCGTGATTAAATATGCGTATCCAAGCATTCAGAAACTCATCACGTGCTTTGTGAATCATAACATCTATTGGCCTTTGCGAAAAGAGTGGAACAAGATCAGACTGCACTTCAGTGCAGTCCGATCTTGCTTCACTGTTTTCCATATCTGATTGATAATTAATTGATTTATTCCCTGGTTACCAGCAATTACTTACAATTTTTCTACCCTTTTCAAAGGCGAACTTCTTTTTTCGAGTCACAGTTGTTTTGTCGTCTGTAAAGACTTTCAATTTTGACTAGTCTAAAACGTTTGATAAAGTCTAAGTCGTTTGATAAAGGGTTAATTAATTTTTGTACAAACAAGACGTTTACATCCCTGCTGTTGGTACTTATAAAGACATCGTGGAAAAAAGAGAAACTGCCACCTCCAAGTAAATGCTCCATTTCCGTCACTGTCCTCGTAACAAGAAACTGTGTTCGTAACCGTTGAAGAAACTGTGTTCGTAACAAGAGACTGTCTTCGTTACAATTAACAAAATTTTCCTTTTCTACTGATGTTTGTACTTAGTACAGTAGTATAATATATTAGATTGCTCTTCATTGGTTTAACCAAACAATCCCATGTTTTAAGGAGAATCAAAGCCTGTAAAAAACATTTTGGAAAAAGGAGAAAATGTTTTCAACCTTTTCAAAGACAAATTCTGCCATCTGAGACGCATGAAGATTGTTGTCTGCAAATGTTCTCAATTTACACAAATCTAAAATTTTGTCGTTTGGCAAAGAGTTAAAAGTACTTGTAAAGAAATGGGTTAAAACTTGACAAATAACACGTCGAAACAAAAAAAGTCATTACAATATTGATGCTCTTACCAAATTTTTACCACGCCCTCGCCACAACGACTTTTTTCTTTGAAATTATATGATTCATTTTTAATTTGCAAGTAGATAATAATTAATATTGTTGTTTTTTAACCACGGCTTTAAAGGATTTTTCCCTCCCACACGTGTGAATAATAAATTATGTAAAGATTCACAAAAGAAGCTTTTTTTTCTTTATTTCGCAACATTGAGGGGTCCTGCGTGGCTTAGTGGTAAAGTGTGGGACTCGTAACCTGAAGGCCAAGGGTTCGAGCCTCACTAGAACCACTTTGCATTTCGTGGGAGTGTCCTTTGACATGACATTTCAGAGCCATAGCCTAGTACTGGTGAAAGCCAGGAAATGCAAGTATGTGTGAGCTGTTGCCGTGATATGACTGAAACAATGTTGAAAGCGACGTAAAACACCATTCAATCAATCAATCAGTCAATCAATCAATCAATCAATCTCGATGGATCACCAATTGGACACAATACTGTAAAATATGAAATTCCAAAATTCAAGATTAAGTCAGTTTAAAACCTGTAATATGTACACTTATCTTTATAAAAATCACAAGAAATCTAAAACTAGTCTGGATGTATACGGTTAATAAATGAACATGTAAATTGATAATATAACATAACATCTATACAATTTCTCCATATTTCTCAATATTCACCGTTTTCGACGAATAAAACCGTGGCCTATTTGAAGAGAGGATATAGAATAACATATGTTATGTTGGTAATTTTTCACTCTATGCACTTTGGTGTTTGGGTTAGGAATGAAGAGATTTCTATATTTCCATGGAGGTTTTGACACAACCGCTATGCGGTTTCATACAAATGTGTGATTAGGCTTTTTTTTTTTTATTTGTTTTCATACCCCTGTGAAAACAAAAAAATCTCTTCATCCATATAATTCAATACAAACAACAAACATGCACATGATAATATTAACTGCATTTTTTTTACATTCTTAAGTTTGACAGCGAATGTATTTACGGCACCGTGTGATTACTTTTTATGGGGCTTTGAAAGAAAAATACAGCTAAGCAGAACTTGCCAATATTTGTGAAAACAACTTACATTGAATCATTGCAATATCTAAAGAAATGATGGTACTTGTAATTTCACGTATTATCAGTTGGGTTCAATTCTCCTTGTGGGTCGGTGGAAAGAGAAAAGAGCACTGATCATTTCTGGGGTTGCAACAGAGAAGGCCTTCCTGGTCGGGCGTCAGTTCTAATGCTCTGCTGTCAAGCTTAAATTTTGCCACTCAACTTTCCACTGCGTAGTACTGTGAAGAGGCATCATTCCCCAGTATTGCCACCATATCCATATGGATAGCATTAGGTGCTGGACCTCTCTTGTGCAAATGTTGAATAACTACTCTTATAAAAGTGTCTATTTTGCAAAAGTCACTGGCCTTGTTTACTTTAGGGTGCTACCTCTTGGACATAAACCTACCAAATGCTTCCAGCCTTCGGGTACACAGCATAAAATAGTCAGAAAATAGAAGGGTTGAACAAGAACACCCCTGCTTAAACTCTTCAATACAAGGCTCACAACCGATCAAGTAGCCCCCAAAGCTATCATTTGCATCTGTAGAGAGAAAATTAAGTGTTATATCTAAATGAACTGTCAACATCTAAAATATAATAGTGTTTAGGTAATGTTCCTGAACACTGACGATTGTTATGGAAATTAAATACAAAACAGTCGAGGAGCGATAACCAATTCGTCTATGACCATTGCGTTCTCCTTGTCCATCACGGAGTGTGTTAATGAGAAGGATTTACCTTTTCATTTCTAAATTTCACCATCTGGTTCGCTTTTAATTTGTCGTCTGCAAACGCCTTCAATATGGACAAGTCCAAAATTCTGTTGTTTGGTAAAGAGTTTAAAAAAAGAAGAAGAAAAAAAAAAGTGAACAGAAACAATAATCAGCCTGGGTCCGTATTCAACAACGATTCTCAAGAGCCAATCAGAAGTTGTGTTACTTTCTAAATCGAGAGAAGCAACAATCAGGGTCCGTATTCACCAACGAATCTTGAAAACAGTCTTTAAAAGTACATGTAACAGTCTTTCTGATTGGCTGAACAAGCTGGTTTAGCCAATCAGAAGTCG
The DNA here is from genome assembly GCA_946811185.2 of Hippopus hippopus. Lineage (NCBI taxonomy): Eukaryota > Metazoa > Mollusca > Bivalvia > Cardiida > Cardiidae > Hippopus > Hippopus hippopus. The sequence continues at coordinate 51,425,632 of OX328108.1, read as the reverse complement.
TGTTACTTTCAAATTTAGAAATTTCAGAAATTTAGACGAAGAATGTTCTAAAGAATGGTTGGCGTATACGGACCCCCAGTTCGTCATTGATCATTGCGTCTCCTTGTCCATCACGGAGTGCGTTTCGAAGAAAGATCTTTGTTGCGTAAAAATCACGGTCAGAATGACTCACTTCCAACCATTTTAACCTGTCATTGTTTAATTATCATTTGTGATCTGACCTTGTTGACAAAGATCGGCTTGCTCCAGACGATTTTACTGTGAAATTATGACGGACGTGTCACAAATACAATTTCATTTTTTAATAAATATGAGTCACGGTCTGGTAAAGGGGGTTTGAATACAAAACGGGGAAAAATATCGATCATCTCAGTTAACATGGGTCGAAACACTTTGCTATTTGTAAATTTCGTGCATGTCCAAGGAGAATCCTACCTCATGATTTAGTCTGTTGTGAGACAAAATAGATTTCATGGAATCATAATTATGTGATGACTTACATGGTATAATGCATTAGGGGGTTGCTTTATACCCTCTTATGCTTGGGCATGACTCATATATAAGTTACCGGAATTTAAGTTCACGCATCAGTTGGGTGCATTGCGCATACCACTATGCCCGTGTTCACCAATCATTCTGAAGAACATTCTTAGTGTTATTCTCAAGATTTTTCAAGAATCTGAAAAGTAACTCAACACCTGATTGGCTAAACCATCCGGTTTAGCCAATCAGAAGTTGTGTTACTTTCTTTTATGTAAAATTAGACTTAGAATAAAACTAAGAAAACGTTGGCGAATACGAGTGCTGATCTTGTTTCCAAAGGTTTTCGCGCATTTTGCGTCACCGACTGGGTTACTGGGCGTCACCAGTAATGATCGAGCTACCAGTCTTATTTTTATTTTCAAAAAAGAAAACTTAAAACTCTTTATGAGAGAGAGGGTTTGCATTCACTCGCCCTTCGGTCAAATCAAAGATTGTGCCGCAAGGTAGGCTATACTTATCCTTGCAAACACTCAGATAATGTCCATCGATCGCCTCATGAGATTTATAGGCATACCAAGGTCCTGACGCCCAAAAGTCCTGTGTGTGATTCAATAAAAGAAAAAGTATCTAGTAACGTTTGACAGACAATGTCTGAATTACTATAAATGATTGATTGATTGTACGGTGTTAAACGCAGTTTTCAACATTATTTCAATTATATCACGGCGGTCAGTGCTCCTATCCATGCTTTCCTGGAGTTTCTTTTACCAGTACTCCGCACATTATTATTTCCAAGCCACTGGCTGCTTTCTCAAATAAACATCGTCGAAATAATAGTCAGGGGTGAGAGAGGAATGAATCTTGTCGCAATGACTATCATCAATCCACGGAAAGGAATTGGCCGAGCCGGGGATTGAACCAGCGAACCCCTGTTCTCAAGTCCTGTGCGCTACCGACTGAGCTACCGGGGCTCGGCTTTAATTACTATAAACGGGAGTTGATGACTAGGAGAGTTCATACGAGTTTCTATTTCTAGGAAAGCTAAGATGGTTGTGCGTAGAAATTATACGTTTTGTCAGTCCAGAGCATTCATGAAAGCCATCTACAAGTATGTAATACTTATGAAAACAGCATAGCAAGCAAACACGTGTTTCTAATTGTATGATGCAGTTGTTAATTGAAAGAATGTATATTACAGATTGTTTTTATTTGCAAAAAATACTTCTCAATCAATGCATGTTGGAAAAGCAATCTAATACAAATTGCATGCAAAACTATATGTCGTTAATTCAAATCTCCATTGCTTTAACGTATCGTGCATAATCTGTCAATAAGAATTTTGGATTCTGTTCAATGCACGCATGTTTCTTGTATTACAAACCGTTCTTGTAAATCAATCATACCTTAACCGTACCTTTTTACAAAAACAAACATTCTGAGGAACCTAGGTCCTCATTTTTTGTGTATAAATATTTATCTTTCAACTAACCGAATATTCATGCAATGACACCTATGCGATATTTATTTTTGATAGACCACGGATATTTATAGAACATTAATTGATATACCACGAATATTTATAGAACATAAATGAATTTTCTGCGTCACGTTTTATGACGTAGTCAACATTATTCGTGACATCGTTATTGCATCTAATCCATATCAGACTAAATTGAATAGATCTATTTCGCTTGAAATAAAGCACATATTTTTCATCATCTTGTTCACGATTAGCAAAAATCAGACGATAAAAGACAATTAGAATACGTACACAATGTTGTCAAACATCAAAAATATCTCACTCGGTTGTGAGAACTGATTATACAGATAACTTTTGATATGCATGGTCCATCTAACAACTTTGAAGAAAGTACTGCAAATACTGCAAGCCGGCTTAAGGTAATTTACAATCAATTATTCCAATCTGTAGATATTCATGCATAATCCAATAGAGTAGCATACAATAATGTGGGACGAACAAGCCCATGCGAACAAGCCCGGGACGAATAAGCCCAGAGGTGAACAGGTTTTGGGACGAATAAGCCCGGAACCTGGCGGTCAGGAGACAAAGATAATGTGTATAATTACGCCAATAGCAGGCCACAGTTGGTAAAGCTATTTTCAATAAAAAAGAAGTATTTCCACCATTGATGGCCTAACCTAGTTTATTCTAACACGCCATTCTCAGTTATATATCTGAGTGATATTAAAACACTTATTTGTCTGAGAAAAATTGAGTTTCATTGCGCGTTTACTTCCTTCGGTTTTGCACTACGATACATGTTTTTCAAAATGCCCTTTTGAAGTCATGGTGGCATTTTCTTTTCCAAATGCCACAAAAATCTTTAGATAAGCAACGTATATCTAGGCCGTATCATTTTTGGCTTGATTTAAAAAAGCACGTTTTGAAAAATTACACTCGATTTCTTCCCCTTTTTGTTTAATAAACCAAGCACATTTGATATGCTGTCTTAATGCTGTCACTCTGCTTGCCGATTTTTAAAGCTTTGCCCAAACCCCTAAAAAGCGTTTTTCTTTACCATCATGAATGCATTATCTATGCTAGAAAATAATCAAAATTAAAAGTATCTTAATTTTCTTTTTAAGTTTGTTGAAAAGGGGCATCTGGTATATATCAATTAGTAAGCATCAGTGGGTGGGGTAATAGTACATTTAATTTACCACCAATGAAAACTTTACGGAAAAGTCACACCTAAGAACATTCCTACGACATTTGTATACATTAGCAGTGTGAACTATATATTACATTTACTATTGAGTCCACTACAAACTCAGTAACTGTCCGCCGTTGACACTAAGTTTAAAGCTCTTGGTATGTTCTATCTTTGCATAGTTGGAGTTGCTTGATTTGTCAAATGCTTCTGCTTTAAAGACGACATGATAATAATCAGTTGCAACCTTAAATAAAAAGAGACATACTGTATGAAAATATGCTTGGGTGCATGTGCAAAAAGTATCGACCTGGGTCACCCTACGCTGTCCGCACAGGCTGACCTAGATCGTAACTTTTAGCATTTGGTCAGTTATCTGCATGGCCAAGGACCATTCTACCTAATCATTCAGTAGGTTATTGGACAAAATGGATGTTATGGATCTATACTCATACATGCATGATGACTTGCATGTTATAATGCATCACGGAGAGGCACTGAACACCCTCTTGCCAGAGCGCCTATCAAATTTACTGTACATGATGAAGTAAGAAGGCCTAAAGTCAATTGAAGTTAACCTGAGGAAAACGTAATGCACAAGGAATCATAAATACAAGTCATTTCACATTAATTGTCAACTTAAAGTAAAGCAAAGGTGAACGATGCAAGGATGAAAAGAATCAGAACAGTTGAGCCATGCTCTGGCAAAAGGGGGCTTAATGCATCTCTGTGATGCATGATAGCAAGCAAGTCATCATATGATAATGGATCCATAAAATCCATTTTTGTCTAACAAACGACTGAATCATGAGGCAAACAGGTCCTTTGACAAATAGCAGAAAATCCATCAATAGCAAAAACTATCGGCCCAGGTCAGCCTGCGCGGACTGCGCAGGCTGACCTTGGTCGATACTTTTTGCAGATGCATATGCATGCATTCATCCTCCTTTTTACATAACATGGGCCATATTTTTTAAATACGCAGCAAATGTACATTGAAGATAAATTGCGTCTGAAGATTTAGTGTGACAAATGAGGGATCAGAAGTTAACGACAACCGTTGCATACTGTTGAAGATTTCAAGTTAATTAACACCTTCACCGAAAGACAAACATTTTTAGACTTGCCAAATTTCAAAATATTTCCAAACAACAGATCAAATGTGACTCCTATGATATAACTTGTCTTTAGTGGGGTAGAAAACATTGTGGAAAAAAGGAGAAAATGCTGGTTACCAGCATTTTCTCCTTTTCCCATGATGTTTTCAAGAGGTTTTATTCCTTGGGGGTCTTTAAAACTCGGGATTTTGTGGTAAAATGTTAGATTGCTATAAACTTTATTTATATGGCATAACGACCGATTGTAGGCCGACATTTGTGGTGGTTTTTTTTGCAGACGACTTTATGGTCTTTGCAGCCGACTTCGTTTGAAGACATTGCGATAAAAGGGGATCAGCTCCTTACAAATAACAACCTTGTCACATAAGTATAAGTTGTACTCAGCTATGCTCTGTGAAAAGGGTGTTAAATGCATCTGCAAAAAAAATATCGATCCAGGTTAGCCTGACCTAGATCCAATTTTTTATGGTTTTGGTGAATTTTCTACATGTGCAGGGACCCTTCTATCCCATAATTCATGTTCGTGTTACACAAAACGGATTTTATGGATCCATAATTATGTGATGACTTGTTTGGTAAAACGTATCACGGAGATGCATTTAGCCCCCTTTTGCCAGAGCATGGTTCATTTGTATTAAACCAAAAACCGTGCCCAGTGGGTCATTCAGTAACGGACAGGGACTATAACCCAGAGGTCACTTGTTCGATTATTAGCTCGGCCAATCTCTTTCAACGGATTGATGATAGTCATTGGTTAACCTTTATTCTGCTAAATAACTTCAAATTAAACTTTCAAGCCGAAAGTCAAAACCAAAGTTTTACTATTTCGAAGGTATTTTTTTTGGGAAAGATATCTCCTTATCGGACAGGGTAGATCTAAGATCAGACTGCACAGAATGTGCAGTCTGATCTGAATCTATACTGTCCGCAAAAGGTCAGTGCGTGGCGCTTAGAAACCTTAGAGTTAAGAGTGGTAAACATTGTGACAAGTTGACAAATTGCTCATACAGCAAATTCATGTCTTTTTATGCGAGTCTCAGTTTATAACTGAAAACAGTTCTTAACTTTTACATAATAGAAAGCTTTTGCCGATGACAACTTAAAAGTGACTCAAATAATTTGAATTGAATTTGATTGGGCAGAAAGGGAGAAAAATGTGCAGGTTTTCCGATTTTTCTCCCTTTCCGACAATGTTTTAAAAAATTTCATCCTTGGGGCGTAAAGAGAAGGGAAAGTCTAGTAAATGGTTGAATTTGCATGTAATAGACGATTTGAAATTTGGGAAAAAGTCTCCGCCTTTGTCCATCAATACTGAAATGACACCCCAGTGCAGAACCGTTTATCATATATTTCGATACAAAAAAAAAAAGAGAAAAACAAGACATTTGGTGAATTAGACCGATTGGAAAACAAGTTTAAACCGATTCGTTTCACCTTTTTTTTTTTGGCTTTTTATTTGTTTGATGTAATTCCGAAAAAAAAAGTAAGTCAACAGCGAAACTGTGATATTTAGCCGTTTACTAAAAACGCCCATGCCCTTTACCACCCTGAAGATGATTTGTCGTCTGATTAAGGTTTTGGATTTAGAGGACCCTAGAGTTTTTATATTGTGGTAAAGTATGGAAAAAACTTTTAGTTAAACGTTCAATCGAGATTAAGATGCGACAGATCAACCCGTTACCAAAAAATCCCGAACTCAACGACGCTGAAAAGGGAAGCTTTTGAAAACATTGTAGGAAAAGGAGAAAATGCTGGTTACCAGCATTTTCTCCTTTTACTACAATGTTTTCTACTCTTTCAGATACAAATTTACTTAATTTGAGCCGGATTTAATTTGTCGTCTGCAAATACTTTCATTTTGGATCAGTCTGAAACTTTGTCGTTAACGCCTGAATTGTTAATCTTGGCATTACTTATTTATGTAAATAAGGATCTCATAAGACAATGACCTACTTTAATAGGCCCCGTATATGAATAATTCCAAGGATAATTATAATTATCGAGGATGATAATAATTATCAGTTTATGTAAAAACTCCGAAACAGCCGACATCTAATATTCATCATATGTACGAGAAATCACATATTTCAAAATACAAATATGTAAAGGAACCATACTATGGCAAAAGGGGGTTTAATGCGTATCCGTGACCTTATACCAAGCAAGCTATGATATAATTATGGATTCATTAATCCCTTTTTTATAACAACCAACTGAATCGTGAGGTACAACGGTCATTAGACATGTAGAAATTTAACCCATAGCAAAAAGTTACGATACAGGTCAGTATTCACAGATTGCGCAGGCTGGCATGTGTCGATACTTTTTATAGATACATTAAGCTCCGTTTTCACAGAGTAAGACGCAAATGTATATAAAAAGTTTAAATACGTCATTACAACCTCTATGACTGAAGTTTGGTGCAAGAACTAAAAGCAACAACGTAAACAAAACAGTAATTCACATTATAAATTGAAGACGATTTTATGACGATAATAAGCGGTTTTTTCTTATGTAAATAAAGAAAACACGTACAAAGAATATACATGTACATGCAGTCCATTACACCACATGTTTCGGGTTCGAATTCCGTCAAAAGTGGGGTCAACCTTTGATACTTCCAGTTTCGTTGCGAGAGTACCAGTTGCACATGTTTACGTACCATACAATCCTCGAGGGTGATTGGCATATGAGCAGCGCTCTGACAAGAGGGAGTTTAAAGAATCTCCGTGATGCATTACACCAAGCAAATACTCTTATAATTGTAGATCAATAAAATCCAATTTGTGTAACAACCTGATGAATCGCGGGTTAGAACGGTCCTTGGACAAGCAGAAAATTTACCAATAGCAAAAAGTTTCGACTCAGGTCAGCCTGAGGGGACTGTGCAGTCTGACTAGGGTGATACTTTCTGCAAATGCATTAAGTCCCTTTTTCACCGAGTATGGCTTACATGTATTGAAAAAAAGAAGAAAGAATGGGCCTGTATCCACTAACCATTCTTAGGAACATTTCTAGGTTTATTTTCCTTTTTTTTTTTTATTTTAAAGTAACATAACATCTGATTGGCTAAACCAAACGGTTTAGCCAATCAGAAGTTGTGTTACTTTTAAATTTAGAAAATTCTGGGGAATAAGACTAAGAACGTTCTTAAGAATGGTTTGTGGTTAAGAAACTCAGGTTTCATAAAAGTTATAACAAAGAACAAAGAGAGAGGTGTGATTAAGTACATGAATTGCAATGATCTTGCCATAAATCATAATGAAACTTTTTCATCGCCGTGAGTTAAATATCAGGTAGCCCTTGCGGGCCAGATAGATTAAGATCAGATTGCACAAAACTTACAATATGATATCAAATCTACACAGGTCGATTCTATGATTCTACATTATGACCTGAAAGTCATTATCTTTTAAGTAAAATGGTTTTTGCGTTGAAAGCATGCGAAAACAATTTTATTTGGAGGTAAAAGGTTTGAATAATTTGAACTCCTCACTAGACGAAAAGAATTGTGACCAGTACTAGGTAGAAGTGCTTCTAATGGCAAATTGAGTGTGGCTCAAATAGTAGATTTTTTTCTTTGGTTTGATTGAAAACATTGTGAGAAAAGGAGAAAATGCTGGTTACCAGCATTTTCTCCTTTTACCACGATGTCTTCAAAAGCCTTCTTCCTCTGAAGAAGAAAAAAACGACTTTGTTAAGGGTTAACTCTTTACTCTTCACCAAACGACAACATTTTGGCCTCGTCCAAATTGGAAGCATTTACAGAGGGCAAATTCAGTGTTGCATGTGATTGGTTCTGTCCTTGAAGGGGTGGAAAAAAATGTGGGAAAAGGAGAAAATGCTGGAACCAGCAATTTTCCCTGTTCCCACAATATTTTCAAAAGCTTTCCTTTTGAGAGTCGTTTAAACTCGGATTTAAGGACTGAACAAAAACGTTTTACTTGGTATACGTAATTGTGAGTCAATGTTATCTTGAGTATCTCCACATCTAAACAAAATTTTTAATTTTATACACGTAACAGAAACGTAATGCACTTTTGAATTTGTTGATTTGAACCTCAATGTCAGTTATAAATGAGCCAATGTCTGGCAAACGGGGGTTTAATGGGTCTCTGTGATGTATTGTACCAAGCAAGTCAACTCATAATTATGGACCTATAAAATCCAGTCTGTCCAAAAACCGACTGAATCGTGAGGTAGACTGGTCCATCGAATTTGTAGTATTGGACAGGGCTTAGATTTAATTGAGACACTTCATCCATTCGTTTCTCTGGATTATTTAAGTTCCTCTATTTTTTGTTCTCGTATCTTACCAATGATCCTTTACCAGTCATCCCGAGTTTTAAAGTCTCTGACAGGAAAAGCATTTGAAAACTGTGGTACAAGGAGAAAACGCTGATAAGCATCATTTTCTCCTTTTTTCCCACACTGTTTTTAATAATTTCAAAAGATAAAGAATCATCTTCGGAGCATCATCAAATTTGTCGTCTGCAAATGCTTTGAATTTTGGTCGAGTCTAAAATTTTGTCTTTTGGAAAAGAGTTTATACCATCCTGATACTGGTATACTGGCGGTCGTAATGTTTCTAAATGGGGGTGGGGGTGGGGGTAGAGTGTAGAACTGGACGGGCTACTACTCACCAATATATCGTGATGTGTGGCATATCCTGTAGGCGATTTGAACTCAACACCTCCAGATAATATTTTTCTTTTTGTAATCCTGTCGCTGCATGGCTATATTATAATTATTGTGGTTTGTGGCTTATGAATAAAAAAAAAAAGCGGATTTGTCGGTGCATTTCTGTGTAATGAAGAAGAAAGTTCACAGTATGGAAATAAGAAGCTACATTGTGGTTAACGCTTAACCACAACGACAAAATTTTAGACTTGTCCAAATCCAAAGAATATGCAGACGACAAATCAAAAGAGTCTTAAATAATGTGATTTGTCTATGGAAGAGAACAATAAACATTTTGGGAAGAGGAGAAAATGCTGGTAACCAGCATTTTCTCCTTTTCCCACGATGTTTTCAAGTCTTCTTCCTCAAGGCCGTATCTCAAATGATGTGATTTGTCTTTGAAAAAGAAGAAAAAAACATTGTGGGAAAAGGACAAAAATGCTGGCTACCAGCATTTTCTTCTTTTCCCACAATGTTTTCAAAAGTCTTCTTCGTCAGCATCGATAAAAGTCGGGATTGTGTGGTAAAGGGTTAAATATCTCGAAGTTGTTATATAATTATCATTTTCTGATAATTATTCTTGTTGTGGTTCGATCTTTGGGTTCCAAATGTATAAATCAATGTTTTTTTTTTCTTCTCATAAACTCTGTTGGGACCGTCTTCTACTGGTAACCAACATTTTCTACTTTTCCCACAATGTTTTCTGCCCTATTAAGGACAAATTTTGTCATTTTAGCCACCTTTAATTGTAGCCTATAAATGCTTTCAATTTGGATTAGAGCAAAAATTTGTCGTTTGGTAAAGAGTTAAGAAAAATTAATGTTCATGGCAATTTCGAAATCGGATTATATTTGCTTTTTGTTTATTATTATTATTTTCACAAAAATCAGAACCCTTATAAACCTTCTTAATCTGTGTTGTTCTTTTAGCTGTTAGTATGTATCTTTACAATTGAAATAACGCAACATTTTTTTTTTTTTTGGGGGGGGGAGGGGGCGTGTAGCACCTACATTCAAAAGACGTTTTCAGTTTCAGGATGAGAAAACTATTTTGAAAACGAATAGAATTTTTCTTGAGTCACAGACTTCAATGTTTTCACTTCACTCTTCATGTTCATTATGTTTGGACGGAACATCAATGTTTTTCATGTAAAATAAACACATGTTGCTTTTTCCCCTTTTCATGCGTAGGCAATCGTGGGTGTTAGCAAAGAGGAAATATTTCTGGTCTCCAGTGGGAGAAGAAATGTGCTGTAACTGAGACTGAAGGTCCTATAATACATATGATCCATGCTCTGGCAAAAAGGGGGATTAACGCATCTCCGTAATCGATCATATCAGGCAAGTCATCATATAATTATGGATTCATTGAACCCATTTTGTCTAACAACCGACTTTATCTGGAGGTAGACTCGTCCTTTGACATGTAGAAAATTGACCAATAGCAAAAGGTTTCGATCCAGGTCAGCCTGCGCGGAATGCGCAGGCTGACATGGATCGATACTTTTTGCAGATGCATTAAGCCTCCTTTTCACAAAGCATGGCTCTTATCAGAATTATCAATAACCAATGAACTGTGAAATACATTGTATGCAAAAGAATAGCAGTGGTCAGCCCCAAAATATAATGATTTTACAATCGAACTACTCTCTCGCAAAAGGGAGTTGAATGCTTCTCCGTGATACATTATACCAAAGAAGTCATCACATAATCATGGATCCATAAAATCAATTTTGTCTAACAACTTACTAATTCATGTGGTAGAATGGTCTTTGAACATGGAGAAAATTCAAGAAAAGGCCATTGTGGAAAAAGGAGAAAATGCTTGTAACCAGCATTTTCTCCTTTACCTACAACGTTTTCTACACTTCCAAAGGAAAATTTCTGATTTTGAATCACAATTATTTTTCTGCAAGAGCTTTCAATTTGTTAAGTCTCAAATATTGACGCTTGGTAAAAGGATTAAGTATAAACTCCCGAAACATACCCAAACTGCTTCAAACTGGCAAAGAAAAAAAATGTTTGTTTTTTAAAGCGGTTGTTACAATGTGAATGAATTGGGCGTAAATCAGTTGTTGTGCGATTTTAAATGAACAAAAACTAAAACTGTTTCAAGATAGAATGCACTGGGCCACAGCAAAAGTGGCAGAAATGAACATCCGCGTAGCGCACACTTCCGTGCGTCTGCGCATGCGTAATAGGAAGTCTCAGGCTATTTTCAGTCGCTGATGGGGTAGACTTAAGTTTATATACCCTATATTTTGAAGGAAGTACTGATAATTCTAAATAAAAGCACATGCTGGTCACTGTTTTGAATTTGTGTTATTAATAATGTGAGGTCTTTTTCTCTCGTGTCACGGCTGAAATGACATTTGTATAGTTTGTCATTTAAACAGACAGTAATGAAGGATGGACGGACAATTAGCCAACTCATTAATCAACCAAAATGTTCGAGAGTTGTATAATTATGTGACCCATGCTCTGTGAAAAGGGGGGCTTAATGCATATGCAAAAAGTATCGACCCATGTCAGCCTGCGTAGTCCGCGCAGGCTGACATGGGTCGAAACTTTTTGCCATTGGTCAGTTTTTCTGCATGTCAGGGAACCAGTCTACCTTATGATTCAGTCTGCTGTTAGACAACATGGATTTTATCGGTCCATAATTATGAGATCTCTTGCTCGGTATAATGCATCAGGGAGATGCATTAAGCCCCCTTTTGCCAGAGCATGGCTTATGTTCATTTAGATGTAAACACTTTCATTGCTTCGACTCTTTACCAAACGATAGAATTTTAAGCTTGTCAAAATCCAAAGCATATGCAGACGACAAATTCAATTTGGCTCAAATGGTGAAGTGAAAAAAAAAATGTGCATAAAAGATTAGAAAACGTTGTGGGAAAAGCAGAAAATGCAGGTATTCATTTCATTAATTGACCAAAAAGTTCGAGTTGTATAATTATCTACATTTCGATGTAATCACCTTCATGCTACGAACCAAACGATAGAATTTTAGACTTGTCAAAATCCAAAGCATATGCAGACGACAAATTAAATGTGGCACAAATGGTGAAAATATGCCCCCACTGTTTCTGTCTCTCTCTCCGCCCCCCCACTGTCTCTATCTCTGCCTCTCTCTCTCTGCCCCCACTGTCTCTGTCTCTCTCTGTGTCTCTCTCTCCAGGAACTCTCTCTGATCTTGAAATTTCGTCATGGGGGTTCAACAAGGTCTAAGGATAGGTCTTTACCTTCCAGCGACCACGTTATTTTACCGACTTATATGACCAAGTTAGGGTCATTTATGACCCCACTTAGATTACATATGAATTATTTTATATATGAGCCGTGCTTTGGCAAAAGTGGGTTTAATGCATCTACGAGATATATTATACAGAACAAGTCATCATATATAATGGATCTATGAAAATTGTTCAACAACCGACAGGATCATGAAGTCGATGGGTCCTTTGACATGCAGATAATTCACCAGTATCAAAATATTTCGGCCCAGGACGGCCTGTGCGGACAGCGCAGGCTGTCCTGTGTCGATAACTTATACAGATGCATAAAGCCGCCCTTTCAAAGACCATATCTCAAATACCTATGTTCTGTGATTAAAACAGTCTTTGAAAGAGTATAAATATTGTGAGAACAGGACAAAATGCTGGTTACCAGCACTTGCTCCTTTACCCACAAAGTTTTCCAAAGCATTTTTCTTTAAAGTCGCTAAAATCTAGGACCTGTGTGGTAAAGGTTTTAAAAGCAGTTGTATCCGCTCATTCAAACTCCAACCACCTAACATAACCAGCCCGGCCGGGTAGTTCGGTGGTTACCCTATCTGACTCGTGACCTGGTGGTTACAGGTTCAATATCTGGTTGAAGCAAACTTTCGTTCCCGCGAGTTATCGCCTTTCACCTCTGATGTATGTGAAAAAAGCAGTCTGTGGCTTGGAATAAAATTTGTGTCAGTACCTGTTGGAGAAAGCCAGGAAACACATGACTAGGTGCACTGACCGCAATGATATCACCTAAACTGTTAAAATGGCTACAAACATAAAGACTCGGATAACCATCTACATATCTAACAAATGTTCCTCTACATGTTTCACTTCACCGTTGTTTTTTGAAAGGTCCTCCATTTGTACAGCGCAAGGTTTGATTGTAGTGTTTAGGTGCCTCGTTTTATCAGCCTCGGTCTTCTGTGTGACCACAGAGTAGGACGTTGCGAAGGAAGGCAGCCTTTTAGAGTTCTTTAGTCGCGTGACGGACGATTTTATACAGTGAACGACTTCTCCGTTGAAATAACAAAACACCAAGGCAATCATACCTCCCTGAAAATGAAGTGGGTGGTAGTTATCTTAAGCTCTGAGGTTGCTACATAGAGCTATTCACTTTTTTGATTATCCATCCATATATCTGTCTGTGTGTCCTTCTGTCTGTGTGTCTCACTGTCTGTGTGTCTCACTGTTTGTCTGTCCGTCCGTTATTCCGTCCATCCATCCATCCATCCTTTCATCCACCCACCCATACATTCATTCATCCATCCATCCATCCATCCATCCATCCATACATACACTAATCTCAATCAATAGACCCATCATTTTCTACGAGCACCAAGGCGAAGAAGACGTAGACAATTACAACAATATGATGATGATCATGACTGATAATAAAGAAGAAAAGAGTTTATAAAGCAACCTTGTTCTCACTTACGAAACCTAGTAAAGACCAATAAAACGTGAGCTGTTGCCGTTATATAACTGCAATGCTGATGAAAGTGTCGTAAATTATAGTCCTAAAAACGAACGAACGAACGAACAAACGAAAAAACGAGCGAGCGAGCGAACGAAAAAACAAACAAATTAACAAACAGACAAGCAAACAAATTAACAAGCAAACAAACAAACAAACCTGAAAGTTGGTGATGACGGTTGAGATGATTTCATAGATGTCTTGTATGGATGCATCGTTTGGACGATATATCACCAGAAACAGCTGTAGACCAAACAGTGGTACCAGCACGAATGTGGCCTTCAATGCTCGTCTGACAAGAAAATATACAACAAGCATAGTAAACCCTTAGGTTGCTAAGCGCAGGTCACTGACCTTTTGCGGACAGTGTAGATCAAAATCAGACTGCACAGAACGTGAAATAGCATTATTTGGTTTTTTATTATCGACTTAAAAGTTTAACCTAATTTATTAAGCAGGTTACGGGGTAGATTTAGAAAGAAATATGGCGGTAAATCAAACTGATCTGTGTCAACCTGTGAGAGAATTCTAAACCCTTTACCAAACAATCTCGAGTTTCAACGTACTTTAAAAAAAAAGCTTTAGAAAACATTGTGGAAAAAGCAGAAAATGCTGGTTACCAGCATATTCTTAATTTCGCACGTTTTCTACTTTTCACATCTTTTGAATTACATTTAATTTGTCATCTGTAAGTGCTTTCAATTCGTCGGAGTTTAAAATTTTTGTTGTCTGGTAAAGGTTAACCTGTTGTACACCGACTACCCGATTAAAAAAAAAAATGACTTTGAACGACCATATTTAAACATGATGCTCATGCGCCAAAGTCAACCAATCAAATTTTGTATGAGTTTTGACCTCGTGATATTTTTATGCACTTTCATTGGTCAGATATGATGGCCCTGCCGTCGTCTGTGTCTTCGTCTGCTTCAGCATCGTCTACTGCGTCTTGCTAAAACATTAACATTGTATAATATCTATGTCTTTACTGAAGATATTTAAGTCAAACTCGGACAAGTTGTTAAAAGGAAACCAATGCAACACAATAAGGGAGGTAACCATCAACGTATTTTTGACACAGTTATGTCCCTTGTTCAACTTAGAATTTTCATTGAAAATCAATCTTTTTCTTGAAGCAACTGCAGCCGAGCGTTTGCACCGGCATGTGGTACTCTTGTTTATTGCTTACCTGTAATTGTTGGGTTCATTTGGATGCTGATGAAGTTGGGTCAACAAAATCTTCAGAATCTTTGATAGAAAAAGCAGATTTATCTGTAACGATAGTTAAAATACATTAGCCATGCTTTGTGAAAAGGGGGATTAATGCATTTGCGAAAAGTATCGACCCATGTCAGCCTGCGCGATCCGCGCAGGCTGACATGGGCCGAACCTTTTTGCTCTCTTAAAATTTTCTGCACGTCCAAGGATCATTCTACCTTATGATTCAGTCGGTTGTTTGATGAAATGGATTTTATGGGTCCATAATTATGTTTTGACTTGCTTTGATTAATGCATCACGGAGATGCATTAAGCCCCCTTTTGCCAGAGCAGGGCTCAATTATATTATTTACAAGTGTCTCACATGAAATGAGCTATATTCTGTAAAAAAAGCACATTAAAGTTTTACAAAAAAAAAAAAGAACATTTAGACTTTTCCAAATCGAAAGCATTTGCAGACTACGGATCAAACGCAACTCAAAAAGTGAAATTTGCCTTTCGAAAGGTAGAAAACATTTTGGAAAAAGGAGAAAATGCTGGTTACCAGCATTTTCTCCTTTTTCCATAATGTTTTCAAAGCCCTTTTTTTCCACAAGGTCGTTAAAACTCGGGATTTTGTGGTAAAGGGTTAATGCATCTCCGTGAGCAAGTCACCAAATTATCATGGATCCATAAAATCCATTTTGTACAACAGCCAACTGAATCATGAGGTACACTGGTTCTTCAACATGCAGAAAATTTACCAAAAGAAAACAGAAGTTTCGACGAAAGAATAGCCCAGGCTTTGCAGACTGCGTTGACCTGGGTCGATACATTTTTGCAGATCCGTCAAGCCCCCTTACAAAAGGGCGTGGCTCAAATGTGGATGTTGAGGAAAAAGGGACATAACCCACGATTTTCATTTACATTGTGAATTACGAGTTGTCGTATAGGGCAAATTCATGAAAGTAACTGCTGCGGAAGTCATTCGCCGCTACAAAAGCTAGCTCTTTAGCAAGGCAGTATAATTGTCCTCTTATACAAACACAAGCTTTGAATTTGAGCCATGCACTGTGAAAAGGAGGCTTAATGCATCTACAAAACATATCGACCCATGTCAAACTGCACAGTCCACGCCGACCTTGGCCGAAACTTTTGGCTATTGGTCAAATTTCTGCATGTCCAAAAACCATTCCACATCAGGATTATTCAGCCGGCTGTTAGACAAAATGGATTTTATGTACATGTATCCATACTTATCTAATGACTTATGTAGCACAGTCCAATACGGAGATCCTTTAAACCCCTTTTTGCCAGGGCACGGCTCATTTATATCTATATGTGAGTATAGGTCAGTAGACTACAAAATTTGTCTAGGAGAATACACGTCAACAGAATCTGATATCATTTCATCACTTTCTTCGAAATTGAAATACTATAAACCTATGAAGGAAATGGTCCTTTTTCAGATACTGCTGAAATATCCAACAGGGAAGTTTTTTACGGAAAATTACATACGTGTTTCTCAGTGTGAACCGTCAGCAAGGCGAAAAGGCCGGCGGATAATAAGACCAATCTTGCTAATTGTATAATTTAAAACCCGTGGGAAATGCAAGCTTTAACTCTGTCAGCGCGGAATTCATGAATCATGCCCTGGGAAAAGGGAGCTTAATACATCTACAAAAAGTATCGACCCATGTCAGCCTGCGTAGTCCGCGCAGGCTGACATGGGTCAATACGTTTTGTCAATTGTAAATTTTGTGCATTTAAGGGTCGATTGTAATACTAGATTCAGTTGATTGGTAAGCTAAATGGGTTTTATGGATCAGTAATAATGTGATGAACTTGCTTGGTTTTATGCATCACGGAGATGCATTAAGCCCCCTTTTGCCAGAGCATGGCTCTATTATAGACAAGACCCTCTTTCGATGTCTGAAAATAAAATCCACTGACACTCGGAAAGGTTTTCATCTTACAAGCTTGTCTAAACAAGTGGACGGGACAGATCAAGATCAGACTGTACGTTTTGTGCAGTCTGATCTTGATCT